>OY728126.1:2023634794-2024834794 GCA_963277665.1 Viscum album | reverse complement strand
AGGAGTGATCCTAGCATGAACATTATGCTGACATTGATTTTGATTATTGGAATCATTGATGGACATAATGATTTTAAGGTAGACTGATCATTCTTATCCATGTTGTATAGATTGAGATCCCATTTCTCTATTATCTGGTTTTCTTGTTGATAATATATGTGTTATTCAATGTGGCATTTATCTTAGTTTCTAATTGGTTTTACTTCAATAGGTTTGGTTGAATACTTCTACTATATCATTCTATTTCTCCGAATACATTTTTTGAGATGTCCTTTCGGGTATGTTAGTACTCAAATCATCATTGTATTTTCTAAAATGTGTCATGTCATTTATAGACAACAGAGAGATCAGTGGTGACTTTGTTGGATCATAATGATACTCCAATTTATAGGCCATATATGGTGGTCAAGAAAAGAGATAGATATATTGAATTTAACATATTTTATTCATCGCAATTTTTGCCTTGTTGGGACTTAATTTCTGGTTAGACAAATATTTCCCCCTTTTTAACTTTGGTTTAAGATAGGCATTCTGTGATATATTCCATAGAGATATTTTAGGCTTGATTTACTATAGATGTTACTGCCTTTATTATAATTCCATGAGATTTTGTATGGAGATAGTTGGGTGTGTGGATATAGGTACATTAATAAAAGGTATCCAATTCTATTTATGCACTCTCGGTACTTATCATCATCACCTAGATTATTAGAGGTGGTATGGGCTTGTGGTAGACTATTCTTCCATGGGATTGTTGGGACTTATTGGGTCAGGTCATCACTAAGTGGGGTAAAATGGTTTTATTCCTTAAGATAATGTTTTTTTCCCCCATTTTAAGAATTTCTTGGGACATAGTGAAAGATTTTCAAAGTGCCATAGTGCATCTTTCAAACCATGTAACAGAATGTTGGTGCGGTTTTCGATGTATCCATAAAAAAATATTTAAATTGTATTTTGAGAACTTTTTTCTGTATAAAATTACTCTTATAAGGGATCATTGTATTTTTAGTCAAATTTATTTTTAAAGACTTCAATTTGACTTCTAATGGAGGTAAAATAAACTTATAGATCAAAAGTAATGATCATTTTTAATTGGGATTAATTTTTTCCTAAAAGAAAATCAATAAGTGAATTTTTTTTAAGGAAAGGAAGTCATTTTTAGCAATCTATTAGAATATATTTTGGACCACATATTATATTTTCAACCATGTTGTTAATTTATTGATATATTTTCACTTCATAGCTACAAACTTATTTTTTGGACAACCATTATTTGTGAATTGAACATAGACTAAAATTTTGGTATTGTACACCCTTCATAAACAAAAGTTTTCTGTTATCTGTTAACGGAACCCATTTGACATTATGACATTTCTTCATGGTCATGAGCATCCGTCATGTTTTTAGAAAATTCATGTTTATATTCCTTTTTATGGTGGTTGACATGATTTCATCATGGTTCTGTACATTATTTATCACCGGAAGAGTTCAATGTGACCATGTAACTCATATAAAACCTATTATCATGGGTAATGTGGTTATAAAAATTGCATATAAATACCTGGAAATTCATTTGTCCCACTTCAGTGAAATGTTTCCACTTTGAGAAAGATTTATCCTAGAAGAATCTACCGAGTAATTATTGAGCCAAATAATAATTGGTCCCCTCAGGGAGCACGCTTATGTGACAAATTCAAAAGCATGACAATAGTTTTCCATCACAAATCGTTACTAGGAGTCCCCTTCATGAAGAATGCCCATAGTGCCCCAACATTAGGAAACTTCACGAGGCCCCATCTATGAGTTACTTTAGTGAGGTTACATTATGAGGCCCCATACATGAAGAACCCTCTTGAGTAAACTTTATAGAACATATATACAGACACAGTTAACATAGGTTTATCACATAAATCCCTTTAAAATTCTCTTTTGACTTAGAGCCTATGTGAAAAACCAATCCATTTAATAACACGTTAATTCTGTGAAGTGTTGGAGTTTTTTAATGTGTTTTTATGCCTCTCCTAAGAGGTACCAAAACTCTAGGAACTTGTTCTATTAATGGATACTTCATGAATAAACTCAATTATGGAGAATTGGGTCTCTTTGATGGACTTACCTCGAACCAGGTCATCAATCTGAGAAGGATCATCCCAACTGACCTTCTGGACTCCTTTTCTCTAGTTGTGTAGCTCTAAAAAGACCATAAAAACCTAATGAAGTCATACTATGTGTAAGAACCAACCTTATTTTCATTGATGATATCATCCTTATGACCCCATCAATTAACCATAAATATTATGGGCCTCCTACTTGGTTCAATCACCAATCATAATTTATCCTATTTAGTTACCAACTAACAAGATGAAATGTAATGGGATGTTCATGCATAATCCCCACATCAATGCCTTAAGTAAAGATATTATTCCTATTTCCCTTATGTACCTTTGGTTGATATATTACTCATGGTTTCATCACAACCACATGAGTTGAGAAACACAATTTATTTTCCCAAAATATATTCTCCCATCTCAACATCTAGAGTAAACTCAAAAGGAAAACACAATATACAAGCCCCACTCAATCCTCCATTATGACCTCTCATGAAATATTGTTAATATTCTATTATATATTTTTTCATACACTAAGAAAGAATAAATTTTTTTTCGTATGTATTATTTTATCATCTAATTGGCATAATTTTGATGCATCATAGGTAAAATTATGGATAACATAATAGTCTTAGTTGCATGGCTCATAATTGTATAAAACACATCCTTACCTCATGATGATAAAATTCATAGACCATTAGAGACCTATGATCATAAACTATTTATCTTAAACATTATAGGATTTGATTTTTATTATAAGGATGTATATGACACCTTTTATAGGTTCAATCCCAATACCCTAATTAATATATAGGCCTCCTAATAGAAAGACTTCAAAAAATGTCTTTAACAGTGATGGACTTTATCAACACTAGAAAAAAACATATAATGGAACCTTTTATCAAAGCTAAATAAATTACTAATAAATAGGATATTTTAGTAGTGCTGATAAAGGGTTATCTTTATCATTTCTTTTTTTAGAGCTGATAAAGGGTAACATTTATCTGTGCTTTATTTTTAATGTTGATAAAGGGTACCCTTTATTAGTACTCTATTTTTAGTGCTGATAAATAGTATCCTTGATTAGGGATTTTTATCCCTCAAAAAGGACACAAATAAAATAAAATAAGTAAACAAATATAAATGAAAAATGACTAAATTTAAAATAGTATTAAAAAAATTATTAGTTAAATTATTATTGATAAAAATGAATAAATTTAATAGTCATATATATTAATTATAAATACTAATAAAAATTATATATTAAAATATATATATGTAAAATAAATAAAATTAAATAATGAAGCAAATAAAAATTAAAAATCATTAAATTAAGAAAAATATTAAACATTTTATTAATAAAACAATATTGATAAAAATGAATAAATATAACATATATATATGTTGATTATAAATATTGATAAATAATATTTTAAATATAGATATATAAAAATAATAAATCATATTAATTAAGAAAAAAAATTAAAAAATGAATATTTTTTTTTAATTAAACAAAAAAGTAAAATTTAATAAATTTAATAATTATATAAAAAATTAAAAAATAATAGACGAAAAAACTATTCAAATTGTTTTTAATAAATTAATTATTTATAAAAATGAATAAATTTAATACACACACACACACACACACACATATATATATATATATATTATAAATAGTAATAAATAATATATATTAATTATAAATATATGAATTGTTAATAATTAAAAAAATATTAATATATTATTAATTTCTAATGATTTTTATGTATAATTATTTATTAAACTATTTTATATTGAAATATATTCATATATATTTTCAAAAATATGATTTATATAATACAAAATATTTATTCATTACTTTAAATAAGTCATATATTTAGTGAATAATGGTTTATAATTAAAATTTAATATTAATTAAAAATACTAAATAATTGAATCGATTGATGAAAATAATTTAATATTATTTTATTTTTCAATTTAATATATATCAAACATGTGTTACACTAATTCCAGCTATATATATATATGTATATACCTAATTAATGCGTTTAATGCACAAACAAATATTAATGTGGTTAATTAAATCTTATATTGAAACAAATACATCTAATATTTATGTAATTTTTTAAATTTAAGTTTCTATTTTAGAATTACATTATAACATGTTATATTAAATACATTAAGTTTTTAATTGGTAAATTTTATTTATTTATTTTTAATTTTATAATATTTTAGTATTAATTCATATTTCATATTTTTTGGGGGGAATATAATTATAGTCTATTATTTATTTATATATATTTATTTACTATGATTTAATATTTTTAATAGGAATTTGTCTCTATTTAAATATTTTTCGATATTTTTTATTAATTTATATTTAATTATTAAAACATACCAATTTTAAAATATTGTTAAGGTGCACTCATTTCTAATTATTAAATTTCACACATTTTTTACATGCATGCATTTAAGATTATATATTCCATAATAATGTTAAAAATATATTCAAAAATAAATATTTATAAATAAATACAGTTGTAAATGTATATTTATTATATTTTTATATTTATATATTTATAATTATAAATTAATTATTATTATTTTTTAGAATGTATTTATATAATTATTAATTTTTAATTTTATATATTTACATACTTATATAATAATAATATTTTTATTTAAATAATGAATATATTTAATATATTTTTATTATATTTATATTTAATATATATATTATATAAATATATATAATGATATAAATATATTCATATAAATATATGATTTTTTTTAATAAGTACTTATATAATTATATATAATCAATTATAATTTTAAAATATTATAAAATTATATTAAATATATTTATTATATTTAAATTTTAATATATTTATTAAATATATATACCATTATATAAATATATTAAAAAAAATTCTGTATAGTTTTATTTATAAATCCTTTATTCGCACTACAGTTTTAGAAATTTTTATGAGAACATTTATCAAAGGTTTTTAGTATATATAAAGCTCTATATTTATCATCACTTATTAATTTAGCATTGATAACAACCATATTTACTAGTACTTTTATGGAAGGATTGATAAATGTGTCCCCTCCATATTTAATGAACCATAATATGTCATCATCCATTTGTGATATCCAAAGCTTTATGTGGAAGCCACATGTTGTTGGTGCTCCTCATCAAATCCAAGCTCGAATCGTGGCTCCAATAATTCAATGGCTCAAATCCAGGGCCTAGATGATTCAAGGGTCAAATGAATCCAAGGATCGAACGAATCCCTGATTTGGTGATATGTCTACTTTCTCTCAGATGATTCAAAGAATCAATCCAAGTTATGTTATTTTCATCTCCTCTTCACTTGTTTCTTGATTATTTGTTGATATCTTTGTTGTGTTTTTTGTTCATTATCTCTTTCTATTAATTATAATTTATTTCTATCCCTTCTATAATGAGTTTATAATTAGTTTTTTCTATGTTTCTTCATTTTTATTGACCATTTATGTGCTTTTCATGCTAACTTGAAATGTGTTAAGAATTCCACACTCCGATTTCATCCTAGATGCGTATTAAGTTTAAATTTTTTGAACTTCCTTCCATGAAAATAATTCAAAGTAAGTGTTTGTTAAAATTCCCTCCCATGGTTATTATTTATTAAATATTAATGGATTTCATGTAATGATTTATTCAAGTTGATGTACAGTTTGTTTGGGTTTTTCTATTTTGAAGCTCTAGTGGTATTAAATGGTGGTTTTTATTTTATGTTAAGTGCCAAGATTTTATCTCTTTGTTTTTTTATTTATATCCTATATGAACATCCATATATATATATATATGTATTTTTGAATCTATGTATATATATTTGTACACATTATTTCATGAATATATGTATTTTGTCCTATGAAATATAGATAGGATTCATTCAATGAAGTAGACAACAATTTTTATTCTTGGTTTCAAAAATTCATTCCAATAAAGACTATTAATGTCCTTTTTTAAAATTGTGGCATTGAGAATAGTTTGGAACTTTTTCAAATTAATTTTATTCTCACTTATTTATTTTGAATAATATTAAATGAAAGAAAATTTTTATTGAAAATTAGTACTAATATCAAATGTTATGACATTTTTGGTAACATGAAATGGTTTTTACAAAATGGTATCACCTTCTATGGAATATGTCTATGTTATATTTAATGAGGTGAGATTTTTTTAAAATATAAAGTTCATATTGATGAGAGTTGGAAGGATGTTTTAATAGGAAACTTGGGGTTAGGTATATTTCCAATTAATATGTTTTTTGAAAATAATACCATTCCTCCCATTATAATCATAATATGGATCATATGAATCATTATTATGGATGATAGATTGAAACAATTTAGTCCTGATTAGATTGTATGGTACCCCACATGTAACGAAGTCCATATTGGAGTCTAAAAAGGTAGACTCTTTTTGGGTCTCTGGTAGGTTTTAAACATAAGAACTCACCATCATTCTTATAGGTGGTTACAAACCAAGAATGTCTAGGGTCACCTCACGAGATGTTGTAGAATTTCTCAAGATTTCATTTTCTTCATTTAATAATGTTTACATGTATATAATTATTTTAATTTCTCTAAATTTAATATTGATCCATTTTAATGTGATTAAATTATTATTTATTATATTTGGTTGTATTGATTGTTTTATTTTTTTGACTAATGTTTCATTTTATTATAATATATTATTCTTTATGAGTATGGTTATAAAAAAGAATATTCAAGTACCCTTGAATATTGAAAGAGTCTATAAGTATATTAATTCTATATAATATCACGTATTATGGTGAAAATACTTATTAAGAGTGGTTAGGTAGATTAATGATAGTTGATATACCATTAATATTAATTTTAATAATTCAATAGGTTGTTACATAACATGTTCCAAAAAAATAAAATGCAGATTATGAAATTCTATATATGTTGAAATAATTTTTAAAATATTTTTTTTGTATTCATAACTTTAGGTATACATGTATTGGTTTCACCCCTAATAATCTTTGATTACCATCTATGTATTTGGAATAAAACATTATTGATCAAAATGTTTTTTAATAATTTTTATATATTATAGTTGATGGAATGAGAGTATGTTATTCTTGTTTAAAATATTTGGGTTTCTTATTACTCCTTAATTTCCAATATTATATTTTCATCTGTTTCGTTGTTTTGGAAAATACTTCAGGGCTCATTTAAAAGATTTGGGATTAGTCTCATTTAAAGTATTGAAAGTATTAATATTAGGATTTCTCATATAAATTAAAAATTTATAAAGGCTCCAAAGAATCGAATATCATGAAATAAATTCTATGAGACCCCTTGAATCATAGATAAGAATGTGTATGCCCCCTAAATCTCACCTTTAATAGGCCATGACTTAATAACTTGTTCCAATTTTGTAATTATCATAAATGGGAGGAATTAACCCTTTTAGAGAGAAAAATGGACTACAAATATCATACTCATCAGCATTATCTCCCGAACTATTATTATTGTAATTTTCATCTTGAGGATAAACCCCCATATCTTTTATGTCACTTGAAATACTCTGAGAAGTAGTCATCCCATGGATGAATACTGATGATATTTGTTCAAGAATCATATGTGCATGTCCTGAAGATATGGAGGATGAGTCTCAAGCAACAAAATTAAATAATAATTATTCACAAGGTGAAGCTGATGAAGATGACAGTTGTTCATAACATTCACATTTTAATGAATTCATTATATAACACCTAACATAGTAGATTAATTCATTTATTAAAATAAATTCCCAATTGCCTTCAAAGAATACTAAAACTATTTTAAAAAGTCAAATGTTGGGTTCCCCTTATTGGAAATATCTATAAATTTCACCTTTTATAATAAATATAAAATGTGTATTTATATATTTATTGTACACAATGAATATTTTATGAACCTAATTTGATGTATATGAATAAAAAATGGATGAACATTAATCATTTGTAAAAACTGTTTGAAGCTGGAGTTAAAGAGTTAATCTAGGTTTCAAAAGAGCATGTATAAGACCCTTCTCAAATCAATTTTCCATGTTTACATTGTTTTTATTAATGGAATATTAGTTTGGAAGAGTGGTAATCGAACTTTATTTCTCACAAATAGACCCGAGATATAAATATCAGAAAAAATATGGATAAAATGAATGTACACAATAATTTGAATGATATTGTGGTTTATTGCTCATTTGATAGGAATACCAAGGTAAATGATAATGGATATCAAATAGAAGAAATGGCAATATAAATTAAAGATTATCTTATTTATTGTAAAAAGTTATTTGAGAAGTTAAATAGCATTGATAAGAGACCATTGTATATAGATTATACTAAATACACAACAGGTTCAGTTGTATTAATGTTATGTAATTTGAAAGCTGGCATTGGGTGGAGAGACACCAGGTTTACAAAACTACTTGGTCTCATGAATGATATGATGCCAGAAGAAAATGAACATCCATGTCGAATATATGATGGCAAATGAATGAAAAGGTAAATGGGAATGATATCTACAAAATAAATTCTTTTCCTAATGTTTGAATATTGTTTCTCAAGGATGGTAAATAACTCATAAAGTTCCCAATGTGTAGAATGGATTGATACCAGATAAATGAACTAAGTCCTCTAAAATATGTATGGTACTTTATTATATTTCCACAGATTATGAAACATACATGAATTTTAATGTATTATATTTAGAAATATATGGGTTGATTGTGAGACTAGGTGCTGAGATAGTGTGTGATTATGAGGCCCAGTGTTCCATGAATTTTTTTAAAAAATATTATGCTTTCAATATCACACACGTGAGAGTTTATAAAAAAATGGAATAACTCTTAAATGGGTTCCCACATCAAAAATACGGGAGAATATTTGAGCTCAAAATGGTGCTTTTACCCAAGGTGCGACCTAACCTTGATCGGAGCGGGTCATCTGTAGAAAAATTTACCAAGGATGTAACCATAAATAAAATAATTAAATTATTTTATTTTATTTTTAAAATACAAATAACTCAAGAATGGTGACTCAGATTAGAAATCTGAGAGCACCATTGTGTTTTTAATGGGGTGTTTTTTATATCTATGAATTAACCTTAGTTTTTGCGGTTCTTCTATGAAAAAAAATCTAAAATGATGTAACCCTCATTAAATAAATTAACTAAAAAACATTTCTATTGAAACATAAAATTTCTTTTTATAAAATATTTTTTATGAATTTTGGGTTATCACCATAACCCTAGAATTCCTCTAAGACATGAAGAAGAACCTCTAGAGAAAACATTGGTTAGCGATGAAGACTCGATCAATCAATGAAAACTCATATTCAACAGATCAAGGATCGATGAACGATGATGGTACGGTTTCACTCTTCGCCAATGATCGATCCAGATTGAGGTAGGGTGTGAACTTTTGAGTTTTTTTCCCATTCATAAATTCTTCAATGAACACAGACTAATCCATGAATAGATTAGCTCATGTTTTGATCGTTGTGGAATTATTTTTGGGAGTTTCCTTCATTTTTTTCTTAGTTCTTCATTATAACAATAGCAGTTTGATCCCAACATGAACAAATGACCTGGTTCATTCCTTGGGAATATTTATAATTTTCTTCTTGATTTCTTATGTTCTTAAAGCGTTATTTATCTCCACCCCATGCTTTGAAAACCCAATGTGAACAAATAATCATTGCATCCTTGAATCCTAGCACAATGATCTGAAACCATGGATCTGAGTTTGGAACGACACAATAAAGGTGAGATGGCGATGGAGTGGCGTGATTTGGATCGGATGATAGTGCACAACAGTGCAGGTTATGGTGCACGATGAAGGTAGAGGTGGTAGCACATGGTGGCATCCAGGGTGGTGCCTCTGGTCAGTCCAAGGGAGTGGTAGTGTTGGTCCAAGGGGTCGGTCCAGACAGACGATGATGTGGACATGGAGGTATCTGGCGAGATGGTTGGTGGAGGCGGAATGTGGAATCCATCTATGTGGGACAGGGTCAGGCTAGCGGGTGTGGACCATGGAAGGTGGCTGCGTGTGGTGGTAGTGCGATGTGGATGATCCATTGATGTACAGGCGGTAGGATGCAGAGGCCAGTGGTCTGAGATGGAATAGAGTAGACTTTGTTGGGCCAGGCAGTCCCATACAATACAGTTCAGGAAAGGTGGGGTAGGTCGGGCATTAGGAAAATGGTATGGGCTGGACAAACTTTTCGGACCTAACTGGCTGGGTCAGATCCTATTCGTACATGAGGTGACCAGGCTAGAGTCATTGCATATAGACTGTTATGATCGACAATGAGCCACAGTTGACCCGGTTGTTGGGTGACTATGACAGATGGTGGTGGTTGTCTGTCATGATCAACCTTGCCAACCCAAGGCAGTAAGCCTCCATGGTTGATTACGGTAACATTGATAGTCGACTGCCACGATTGATAGCAGTGGTCGGTGGACAACCGTGAGTCACTCTATAGGCCTAGTAACCCCCTTCTGAAACTCAAAATGCAATACCTTTCAAAAGGTATGTATGTTTGATGAGCCTTCTTTAGCATTGGGATCCTGAATTTGAGACTATCCATTTAAGATGATGTGGTGAGTTTTTATCTTGGAATAGTAGAGGTTGATAGACATTAATTTGTTCCTTTCCTAGAGGGTTCAGTACGGTATTACATCCACATTACTATACTATATTCCCCTCTAGAGGTCGAGTCCCTAATAGAGTCCTTCATCCCTCTTTGTGACTAGAGTGTGGTCCTCTATCACCCCTATTGGAGTCCGTGGAATTTTATAACCTCTGTGGGTAGGGTTATGATCCCCTACCTTGCAGGCCACATTGGTAGGGTAAGTGGTATCCCCTATAGTATCAAGGTGTGATCCATGGTATCCCCTACGGTTTCCAGGCATGATCCCCTATATTGTAAAATGATACAAATTGGGTATGTGGTGTCCCCTAGTATATCAGGTAGTGATATGTGGTATCCCTCAACATATCTAGGAACAATACCCTCTCCTTGGTATCATAATCTTCCTTGAACTATATGTTCTCATTTTGGTAGGTCCCAAATGAGCTAGACCAATTTATGAGAGTCTTTGATGAAATAATGACTCGAGGAATATGTTCTCCCAGAATGACAATTCTTCAGGTAGAATCCTACGACTAGAAATGTTTTGTGGCTTACCTCTAGACAATTAGTGTTTGATTGAGTATATTTAGATATTCTTATTATATGTATTGTGAGAATATATATTTATATCTATGACTTGTCCTGTGTTGTGAAAACGATAGACCCTTTGACTAATTCCTCGGTGGACCAGGACCCTGTGGATCTTAGTGAGGCCAGATAGATGAGGTTTGTTCTTTTGGTCCATACAATAGTCCCAATACCTCTTTTTTACAAGTTGGACTTGTGCTTTTATAATCTTATGGTGGGATTGTATTTCACCATATTTATATTCCATTACTTTCACTATTGTACTCTGGTAGTGGGATATAGTTGTATTCATGAATTTTTTACTTAGCATTTTTACATTTCAACATTTTTGGCTTGGAGATGTGTGTGTGTGTGTGTGTATTGGAAATTTAAACTAATACCTCCCATTTATAAGATATGCCTACTCAGTGATAGTCACCAACCCCTGGACTATTGGAGGTAGGCATAGGGTAGTCATGGGATGGGCCCCTCTGGGATGGTTCATTAAAGAGTGGTATCAGAGGAGGTTGGTTCTTCTTTTGGACCGATAGTCTATGAGATTGGTTTAGGAAAATAGTGTTATGTGTTTTGAATTTGGATTTCTGGGCTGGGACTCTAGTGTTGGTACGGCGACTAATGTATCCATACACCAAGACTCTAATCACATGACTTTTAACTCAGTACATAAGAAAAATAGTTTCATCGAAAACATTGGTAAATGCAACATATAGTAATGGTTATTTTTTTATGTCCTTGTTTATTCATCTCCACATATATACTCAGTTCACCATGGTACATCATGTTTAATTTTAGGATGTCTCCACATAGACAACCATCAAGGATTTCACTAAATGATCATAAGGATGATGTGTTGGGTGAAGAGACAAAGGTACATATAATTTTACCAGAGATATAACCTCCATGTGGTGCACAATCCATACCACCACCTGTAGAGAATCACATGATACCCACTGTACCAGTGGATGAGGTGTCTAGGAAAAGTACACTTCATGTGTTTTATCAATAGAGACCCCTCAAGTTCTGAGGTGATCACGAAACACATGCGGTTGAGGACTGTCTTGGAGAAGTTACCTGAGTTTTCCATCTAGTCATGACCCTAGTAGTTCATATGGTGGTCCTAGTAGCGAGGATTTTACATCGAATGGGAGGTCAATGGTGGATTTTGTTTAGTTGATTTTGTGATGAGGAAAATATTCCTTCAAAATAGTTTGAGTACCTTTTTAGATATGAGTTATCACATTATAAATTAAAGAAAATGTGTTTTTAGGAGATTCTACAACTCTATCAATATGGCATATCGGTATTTTAGTATTCTTCAAGGCATACCAACACTACTAGGTACTCGATGGATGTGATACACAACCAGTGCATCAGGTCTTGGAATTTTGAGTGAGTTTTGCATATGGACATCCCGGACAATGCTATCCCTTTGTACAATCCTACATATGATGGGGTGTTAGAGAAAACCATTAGGGTGGAGAGTTCCTTGGAGGGGTAGATAGAGTCAGTAGTATTAATCAGTGGGAAAGATGATGGAGGTGGGTCCGTAGGGTTGAAAAGTTGGTAGGGAAGATGGGAGAGCAGTTGGAGGTGGCCAATGTTTCAACATGTTACTACCACTACCACCATGTGGTCCACAACATTCTCAGGGATATAGTGGAAAAGGGGGGAATATTTACATATAGTAGAGGCTTATAACCCAGGGGCTCCAAGAATGATTTGAGGCATGATCTATGTCTATTTGAGTTTTTCTACCATACTGATAGACATAGGTTCTAATCATTGTTTTCCTTCACTAAATCATGTTAGAGACTTGAATATTCTAGTTCAACCCTAGACTGAACCCTCGGTCTTGGAGACTCCTACTGGAGGAAACTAATGAACATGCACTGGTGCTGAGAGTGTGGCATGACTCTTAGAGGTGAGTGTTTCTGTTGGTATTTCTTGGTATATGTGTTGAGGCCTTACAGCATAGTTCATAGTATATGGTGGTTATCCATAGTTATTTCATAGATTTAATATTTTAGGTGAAGAGTGCATTGTGTTGTAATGATAAAACTAGGTTTTTCCTTATTGGTAAAAAGGGAACATAGGCAGCATAAGATGAACTCACGCATAGGAGGGTGAATTCGATTACTCATCAATTGGCTAACCTAACCCTTAGTGTAGTGGATGTTATGAGTTATCATATTCCTGTAGATGTTATGGAGTTGAAGTGGATCCATTGATGGTTGAGATAGATCCCTTGGATATATTTACACTAGGACTATGACTTCCAGATGGTCTATACTCATGGGAAGGGGAATGTGGTGGCAGATTCTCTCAGTAGAAGATGTAGTTTATAGTTGTTGAATGATGTGTCAAAGAACATGGACTCATTATATTTATCCTTAATTGAAGATGATGGAGAAGTATTCCTCTATTCGATGGATGTCACACCTCCACTCTTACAGCATTTCAGGGAGGCATAGCATGGGGATACAAATGGTGATACCTACGTGCTCATTTTCCCATAGGGAATGCTCCTGATAGATATTTAAAAGGGGAAAAGCACATCATTCTTTTCAGTGGGCATACAATGGTACCAGTGAGATTGTAGGAATAGGTTCTAAGGGAGTTTCATAAATACCCATTAGTGGTACATTCAGTTTTGGAAAGGAATTATTGAGACTATCGATGTTAGTTTTGGTGGCTAGGGAGGAAGAAGGGATTTTCATACTTCGTCTCTCAATGTCTCATTTGTATGTAAGTGAAAGCTGAGCACTAGGTTTCAGTAGGTTCAGCCCAACCCCTCAAGCTGCCAGAATGGAAGTGATATAGGATATTGATGGACATCGTGATGGGTTTACCACATTCATCTAGGGGACATGATACCATCTACGAGATCATTGACCGACTCTCCAAGTCATCCCACTTCATAGCTATCTGAGATTAGAATTTATTAGTGAGATTGGGATTCCTCTACATGCCAGATATAACACAACTCCATAGATTCCCATTAATGGTCTTTTTAGAATGTGATTCTCTCTTTACTTCTAGGTTGTGGAAGGAATTCATGGAGGTTCTTGGGCCCCTATTCCTCTTGAGTACAATGTTTCACCCACATACGGATGACCAGATTGAGCAGACCATTCAGGTTATGGAGGTCATGTTATGGGCGTGCATGTTATATTTTAACCATAGTTGGGAGGATACTTCATGGGTGAATGATTCCATTACTTTGTGTCTAGTGGAAGTATAGTAATCTCCATGAGGGAACATAGTAGTAGGAGGCTAAGATTCTTGCTCAGTACCGTCATCTACTTGGGTAGCATTGGTTTTAGATTTTTGGTGATGTAACGAACTAATGTGGGGATAATGTAACATCCCGGAATATCTATGTATTATTTTTAAAAATTAAATCCGTTGATTTTGAGACCTTTCAATGAGACAACCTATGATTCCGAGACCTGATGTGCCAGAAATGTTTTTTTGAAAAATATTAAACTTGTAATACCACTTGTGCACGGTTTTCAAAAAAAATAGACTAACTGTTAAACATCTTCTTAAATAAGAAATATGAGGGATCCATTGAGCTCAAAATTGTAGATTTAACCTAGGTGCAACCTGACCTTGGTTGGTGTGGGTAAGCTATAGAAAAAGGCTCCAGGGACATACCTGTAAATAAAATAATTACAAAAAATTATTATTTTTTAAATTCATAATATCTCTAAAATGATGACTCATATTAGAAATCCAATAATACTATTGATTTAATAATGTTTATGTATCCATATGGTTGACTTAAACTTCTTCAGTGTGGGAATTCTATGGAAAAGCGTGAAAAGGGCATAATTTTCATTAAATAATTTTAAAAAAATATTTCTATGGACACATAAAATTTATTTTTATTAGGTATTTGTCATGAATTCATGGATATCACAATAAACCTGGAATTAATCTAAGATGTGGAGAATAACCTCTAGATAAATTGTTGGCAAACAGAAACCGATAGATCAATCGGCACAACCTCAGATTAGATGGATCAAGAATCAATGAATGAAGATGATGATGCTTTGATCTTTATGAATGATCTATCCAAATTGAGGTAGTCCATGATATTTTGAGTTTTTTAACCTTTCTTATATTTTTTGATGGAAACAGACTAATCTATGAATCGGTTATCCCACAGCTCGATCATTGTGGGATGGATTATATTTGCGGGATTATTTTTAGGACTTTCCTTGATTATATTAATCGTTCTACATTATAACAAGACCGTATTAAAGTAGACATGAAAAAATTATGAGGTTCATTCTATGGGAATTATTTTTCATTTCTCCCCTGATTTTGTGCATTCTTCATGTGTTCTCCATCACCTCCCCATGTTTTGAAAAGTATATGTGAACAACCGATCGCTGCGTGCTTGATTCTTTGTGCATCGATTCAAAATCATGGATCCAAGTTTGGAATGATGTAATAAAGGTCCGATAGCACATGACAGATGTGTTTTGGATAGGGCAGTGGTGCATGATGGCATAGGTAGTGGAGCTTGGTGACATCTAGGGTTGTGGCTCCATTTCGTCAAGGCAAGAATCTGAGCAGGTCTAGGGGTAATCTTAGAGGACAATGATGTTGATGGCGAGGCAGCTGGCAGAGGTAGAACATGACAGACGAATGCATGCGATCCGCCAAGGGTGGAACAAAGTAGGTGGTCGCATGATATGGCTACAGGAGACCGCATAGTTTGGAATGTGGAGGCAGCAAGCTGTGGAGGGCCAGTGGGCTGGGCAGGAGCTGAGTTGACCAAGCTGGGCCAGGAGGGACCAAGTGGAGATGGCTTGAGCTAGGCGCAGTGAGCTATGCCCAGACATAGTCGGTTGGGCCGAACAAAAAGGTCTGACACAATGGACTAGGTCAGACCCAATATACCGGGTAGGATCTTAGTCAGACCCAAGGAAACTGGGCTGGAGTTGGGCCATGTTTTACCCCAATGGTTGACAATGAGCCCCGATAGCTCTAACATCCAAGCATCCATGACAGATGGGGGTGGTCAACCATCATTATCAACTATGGTAGCGCTAGGAGGTCGATCCCCATGGTCTAACATGGTAGTAGGGGCGATTGACCCCCACGGTCAACTGTTGCTACCGGTGGACTGACCATGATTCGTTCCACATGAATAGTGACCCCTTTTGAAACTCAAAATTCCATAACTTTCTAACAGTGTGTCTATTGATGAGTCATCTAATGGTGTTGGGACACTAACGTTGAGATGGTCATTTTAGGATGATGTGATGAGTTTTTAACTTTTACCAATATATGTTGAGAGAGTTCCATTGGCCCTTTTCTCAAGGGTTCATTATTGTATAATTTCCACATCACTGAAGTATAATCCATTCTAGAGGCCGAGTCCTAGATAGAGACAGACTTCCCTCCCAGGGACTGGTGTGTGATACTCTATCACCCCTTATGGAGTATATGGAATTGCATAACCTCCATCAGTAGGGCACTAATCCTCCACCTAGAGGGATTCTTCGGTAGGGTATGTGGTATACCCTAGATTAACTAGTCATGATCCATGGTATCCCAATGGGGTCCTAGTGTGATACCCTACATTGAAAATTGATCTATATTGGGTACGTGGTATCCCCCAGTATATCTTGAAGCAATCTATTTTATCCCCCAGCGTATGTGTGCGTGAACCCTATCCTTGTTATCATAATCTTCATTGACTAATACATTCTCATTTGATTAGGGCCGAAGTGAGAAAGACCTTTTCACGAGTGTCTCTAATGATATTATGGCTTAAGGAGTGAGTTCTCCAGGAATGATCTTACTTCAAGCAGAATCTTGTGGAATACCTCTAGACTCTGTGTCTTGGATTGAGTATATCTTAATATACTTATTATATCTATTGTAGACATATACATGTGTATAGATAACTTTTTGGAAATCCCAATTTCATAATCCAGTCAGGAATTTTTGTGTGGCATTCCTATGTAGAATTCCTATATGGAATTCCTATGTGTAATTGTCGTGTGGAACTCATATGTGGTATTCCTATGTGACATATTTATGTGGTATTCCTTTGTGGTATTCCTATGTGGAATTCCTCTGCGGAATTATTGTGTGGTATTCTTGTGGGGTACACCAATGTGGTATTTTTGTGTGGAATTCCTATGTGGAATTATATTATGGAATTAATAAGTGTTATCCCTATGTGGAATTCTCATGTGGTATTCTTGTTTGTAATTCTTGTATGGAATTCCTATGTGGAATTCTTGTGTGGTAAATCTATGTCAAATTCTTGTGTGGAATTCATGTGTGGAATTCATCTGTGGTATTCCTATGTGTTATTCTTGTGTGGAATTCCTCCATGGAATTCCTGTGTGGCATTCCAATGTGGTATTATTGTGTGGTATTCCTAGGTGGTACTATTGTTTGGTATTATTGTGTGGTATTCATATGTGGTACTCATGTGTGGTACTCATGTGTGGTACTCCAGTGTGGTATTCCTATATGGTACTCATGTTTGGTATTCATGTGTGGTATTCATATGTGGTATTCCCCTGTGGTATTTCTATGTGGTATTCCTATGTGGAATTATTGGGAGAAATTCTTTTGTGATATTCCTTCTTGGTATTCCATTGTGTAACTCCATTGTGGAATTCCATTATTGTTTTGAGGTGTCCTATTGAGTATTATTTTACTCACCCCTACACATTCTTTTACCACATCTGTCGTGTCTTGTGAAAATGATTGACCCTTTGAAAAAGTCCTAGGAAGACCAGGACCAGACAATGCTTAGAAAGGCCTGGAAGATGAGGTGTGTTCCTATGGCTTAGTCAACAGTACCAATACCACTTTTTTTTACATGTTGTACTTGTCATTTCAAACTCTTTTTGTGGGATTTTATTGGCACTCTTTATATTCCATTCCTTTCAGTATTGAACTCTGGTTATGGTATATTTTGGTTTTTATGCATTGTTTACTTATCATTTTTATGTTTCAGATTTTTTTTCATGGAGATGTGTGTGTGTATACATGTACATTAGGCTAATGCCTCTCATTCATGGGATATTCTTACTCAGTGCTAATCACCATCCCCTGGCTTTTTGGAGTTGGGCTTGGGGAAGTCACGGTATGAGACCCATTAGGTTAATTCATCCAAATGTTTACCCCACCTTGGTAAATATAATCGAGATGAATGGTGAAGAATAAGACATTAAAAAACTATGGAAAATAAAATAAATAAAATACATAAATCCAAAAAGTTCTCATCCTTGGAGTCCTAGAAGGAATGGGATGGAATGATAGATTCTTTGAGAGAGAGGAGCTCTCCACCTTTTATAGCCTGAATTTTTCTCCCAAATGTTGACACGTTGTAGTCCCATTACATGACATCTTCACGAGATTCACCCTTCTTGAATGTTTTTCATAATTATCTTGGTCGTTTCCCACTCAAACTCTCAGTGGATTTGGACTAGTATTCCGAGAGTTATGTCCATTTTACTATGACCATTTATTCTGTCTGGTCAGACTCTTCAAATCACAAACCTCCAGATTAGGATTATTTAATGAACCCTTATGCACCCAATGCACATGTTCTATAATTCATGAATGTTGTTCCAAAACTTCCTTTGCGTCCACCCACTTAATTTCAGAGCATGTGGACCCACAATTAATGACTTATGGACCCACACCAAAACTCGGCAGATCTCTAAATAGTTTTCATGGGCCAACTTGTGAGATTATTTTGAACTTCTGTATGGTCGATTCAGCTTCTGGTCCAAAAGGGTGAAATGAAGCCCTAGATGTGTAAAATCTAGAAAATAATGAAATTAGCAATTTGGATTAGTGTAGAAAATTTTATGGGTAAAATTCATAATTTTTTTTTAAAAAGTTAGAAATCTGAAATGGGTCATTTTTACTATTCAGCTTAAAATAACACCAATATCATAAAAATACAGAAATTCTTATTAATGTAACAATTTTGTGGGTTTAAAATAATTAAATTCAATTTAAATTTAATTGAAAAATATTTCCTCTATCAATTCCCCCACACTTAGCACTTGGAATCTTTGAAAAATAAACATCAAAATCAAATCAAATCAAATCAAAAACACATACCAATGAGATCTACCAAATCCATACTAAGAAACAAAAAGATATCATGTGTCATCAGAAAAATATATTTAATGTTTTACATTTTAGATTATTTAATATATTTCCACTTCTTTTCTTTTCTCATGCACAGAAAACACTTACCTCAGATGAATTTTCCCTCATCTCATAAATGTAAATGTTCAACAAGACTTTTCTCATCCAAACTCACACAAGAGTATCCATAGTCTTTCTATACTCGTACATATCAACCCGATGTGAGTCGAGGACATGTGTTTCTCAAGATGATTTTTCAGGGTTGTTCTGTTGATTTCAATTGGTTGGATTTATATGTTAATAATTATGAGGCCAAAAAAGGAGGGTTTCTCTTTTTTTTGAAACAAAATTGCATGATTCTAATTTTCACTCAAGAATGGTCTCCTTATCTTCCCATTTGTAGAAAATAGGATCCATCATCCTGAGAAGTTGAGGAATGTTCATTCCATTTAACATTTTACTTGCAAAAATTTCTTCTCAAACTTTTTTTTGAATGCTCTAGATAGGCACAGGTTTCTGTTTACTTTGGATGCTCCAAAAAGGCATAAATTCTTTTATCATGAAAGCTCTAGAAAGGAATATCTTTTTACGAAATGAACTCGTCCATAGAAACATCATATCTTTAACAATTTATTTTCCACCTAATGTATCATCAAATGAGGTTGAACCCCATAAGAAGTCTTCCCCACCACCTAATTTCAACTAAATAATGTAATTTTACTTCATTTTCAACAAAATAAATTGATAATGATTTAATGAAAATATTATCTCCATGATTTTTTCAATCTTCAATATCTTCTTCATTGGAAATCACCTCATGGAGTTGATTAGTAGCACATAGAGGCAAGGAGTCTGTCTCCACCATTTCTTTTATCCGCAGAAAAAAGCAGGGATGACTAAAGGAGGGGGGGTCTTCTTGGACCTTGGAAAATACATAAAATTCTGGAAATTATTTGGAGAACTCAGTTAAAATTCCGAACAACGCTTCAAAAACATCTTTGTTCATGTACTCCCTTAGTCCATCTATGAATTCTTTGATTGTTTGGCCCAAATTGTTTTTCTTCCAAAATAACCTCACCTGTCTAAAAATAGATGAAACAACATCCTTCGTGGAAAAGCTTGAGTCAATAATTTTTCCATTTATTGGTGGGTAATTGTTCCATGAATTAAAGAAATGGTAATTTGAAAACATCATGGAAAGTGATTTTTTAATTTGAAATAAGTCAAATATTTTCGATTTGATTATGGCACTACCTCCCCGGAAACGACACAAAGTTTGACACACACCTATCGTAGGGCATGACAGAACTATTTTTTATATTCCCTAAGTGTAGTTTAGTGATTAACCCTAAGAAGTATCCCAAATAGGACTTCATAAAAAATAGCTGGTCACTTTTAGATGTGGGTAAAAATGGTGTGTTTTTAGAATAAATTAATGAGAAAGTGATTTAAAGGAAATTTGAAATTCAAATGATTGAGAAACTATGATATTAAAATTGTGATTAGGTCAGGGTCGGTTTTCCAATTTTAATGTGATCCTTGTTCAATTTAATTCAAACATCTTCTTCTTAGTTGATTAAAATGAGTTTCCAAAATTGTTTCCTCTCACTTCCTTAGTGAAATTATGATGGTGAGAGAAAACCTTACCAAGATCTTTGTTTGTTCAACTCTCCTTCAATGTGAAAAAGTGTTGCATTGAATATCTTCAATTGAAATGGGAAATATCTGATTGGGTATTGTTTATCTCAAACAACCATGAATATTCACTACCCCTTTTACATGTACTGATGATCGTTGAGTAATTCACCACTAATACCTGGTCCATTCCATTGTATATGAACTAGAAATTTTTGGAGGGAGATAATGATTAATTTACCATGAAAAAACTCAATAATAGAATTAAAATTCATGAACAATCCCACTTGATAATATAATCCTCTATATGAAATTGAAAACAACTTTGAATAAGAAACAAATTTCATTCAATTACGTCCATGAACTCAAGCATTACAAAATAGAAAAACCAACCCATCCCCAATCACTTCAAATGTTTACACTACCATGGTAAAAGAAATCGAGATAAATGGAAAAGAATAAGGCATTACAAAACTATGGATAATAAAAGAAATAAAAGTGAAATGACTGAAAAGTTCTCCTCTTTGGTGTCCTATAAGATTGGTATGGAATGAGAGATGCTTTGAGAGGGAGGAGCTCTCCTCCTTTTATATCCAGAATATATCTCCTGAATGTTGAAACATTTTAGACTATTAAATTACATTTTCATGTGTTGAACCATTCTTCAATGTTATTAATTATTATCTTGGGTGGTTCCACTAAAAATATCAGCGGATTATTACAAGTATTCCAAGAGTTATGTATGTTTTACTATGAACATTTATTTTGTCCTTTCAAACACTCCAAATCACAAACCTCCAGATTAGGATTATTCAATGACCTCTTAAACGGCCAATGCTCATGTCCTATACTTCATGAAAGTTGTTCATAAACGTCTTGTGTGTCCACCCACCTAATTGCAGAGCATGTGGTCCCATAATGAATGATTAATGGACCCCACCCCAAAACTCAGAAAATCAGTAAAAAGTTTTCTTGGGCCAAATTGTGAGATTCGTTTGACTTCCATATGGTCAATCCAACTTTTGGTCCAAAAATATGAAATGAAACCCTAGATGTGTAGAATCTGGAAAGGAAATAATTTAGAAACTTGGATTAGTGCAGAAAATGTTATGGCCAAAATAAATAAATAAATTAAAACATTTAAAAATCAAAAATGGGCCATTTTTACTATTTAGCTCAAAATAACACCAATATCATTAAAATGCAGCAATTCATCTCAATGTAACACTTTTCTGGGTTTAAAGCAATGAAATTCAATGTATATTTAATTGAAAATATTTTCTCTATCAATTATCCCACACATAGAACTTGGACTCCTTGATAAGTAAACATCAAAATCAAATCAAATCAAATATGAAACACATACCGATGATATCTACCAAATGTATACTAAGAAATATAAAGATATCAGGCCTCACCAAAAAAAATTATTTCATGTTCTCAATTTTAGATTATTTAATATATTTCCACTTCATTTCCTATCCCATGCACACAAAACACCTACCTTACATGAATTTTCTCTCATATCACAAATGTAAATGTTCAACAAGGATTTTCTCATCCAAACTCACACAAGACTGAACATAGGCTTGATTTAATCCTAGATCTCATCTTGATGTTAGTCAAGGACATGTGTTTCTCATGATGAATTTTTTAGGGTTGTTTTTTGGATTTCAGTTGATAGGATTTATATGTTAAAAATTCTGAGGCAAAAAATTGAGGGTTTGCCTCTTTTAGAAGAAAAATTGCCTGATTCTAATTTCCACACAAGAATAGTCACCTTATCTTACTCTTTGTAGAAAATAGGCTCTATAATCATGAGAACTCAAGGAATTTTCATGCCATTTGACATTTCACCCGCAAAAATTCATTCTTAGAAAATTTTTTTGAATCCTCTAGATAGGAACAAGTTTATTTTTACTTTGGAAGCTCCAGAAAGGCACAAATTCTTTTATCATGAATGCTCCAGAAAGGAACAACTTTTTAGAAAATTAACCCATCAATAGAAACATTATATCTTCAACATTTTATTTTCCACCCAATGTATCACCAAATGAGGTAGTACACCCCAATACATCTTCCCCAACACTGAATTTCAACTAGATCATGCAATTTTAGTTCAAGAGAAGGTTGGATATGGGAAATTGGCCTGTAATGCGGCTAACCTAATAGGTTGTTCATGGCTTCGAAGGGATACAATCATTAATGTATAAAGCAGTCCATAAAGAATAATATTATTTTAAAAACGGTGCTTAAAACCAAATAAATGTCTCAATCATTTAAAACAAATGTACCTCAACCCCTCATGTTTTGAAAGGAATTAATGAAATTTTAGTTAAAGATAGCATGGTCTAGTTCTCTCATGAAATGAGGTGAATGTAAAGAAAATGAAAAAATGGTAATGAAGCCACACAATAAAGTGATTTTAAAAATAAAGATAGTGAGATGTAGCATGACATTTAAAATCCAGAGTACTTTTCATGAAATACAAAAAGATTTGAACTAGAAACAAAATCATTTCAGTATTCATTTAAGCTTAGTTTCATGAAATAGATTGGTTTAGTCATTGAAATGTGTTTCAAAAATGGAAATGATAATCATTTCAGTTCAAAAGTTTCAAAAACACACAATTTTTTTAAAAATAAACACACGAATATATGAAAAACAAAAAATCCATTTTTATGATAATAGGAAACCAAACATCAAACGAAAATACTAAACTACAATGGTTCTATTCGGCACACTTAAATGATTTTGTTTCCTCAGTTAATTCAAATGGATTTAACATGTAAGATGATATATTATTGATTCACAACAAACAAGTATAATGGAGAGGTACAACCTGACTTATTCATAGTGCAACATTGAGTTAGGCTCCTGAGTGTTGCTCTTTGAAAGCCTAAATAAGGTTTAAAGATAACATAAGAAATTTATTAAATAAAATGAAAATAGAATTTAAATAAGAAAAGAAGGATAAATATTTGTTTAATCCCCCATGTGGGCTCTAGGTTTTGACTGCCTCTAGATGGGCAGTTTTAATTGATTATCTCCAATCAGATGTTGGGTGTGGTTTATTTGAGATGAACCACCACATTTGAATTTTCCTGATTTCCATGAGTAAACACTTAATGTTGAGAACCCCTAAGAAGATAAGAAACTTCCCAACCCCCAAGAAAGAAGAAATATAAAATTTGAGTTCAGCAGTGAGGTGGAATAGAATATAGGGGTGCTCCCTATTGACATTCAGGGTGTCCCCCCAATATGGTATGTGAATTTTTGTCGAGGAGGTAATCGCACCACCACATGCTTGTCCAACTCTTCTTCATTAATAACCACCACATGGGTAGTATCTTCTTTAACATTCATGGTCTATTCTATTTATATTGTATCATAAATTTCTGAGAAATAGAAATCAGAAAACAATTCACCTTGAATAAGATTAAAACATGATGAATTAAAAAATAAATCTTCCCTTTCAAGTAATTAATCTTGTTAATTGATCTCTTAATGGAAATCTACCTTGATCACCTCTTGATCTCCCTCCAACAAATGATTAACATGTTTGGGGAGCTCCAATTATTTCTCTTTAGGTTAATCTTCATTTTCATAATCATCCTCTACGGAAAAAAATAAGTTTTCTGAATTTGAAAACACAAAATAAGAAGAGTTAATACTCAATTCAGTTTCAATAAAGTCAAAATATAATGAGTTCATGAAAAGATTAATTCCCTGATTTTGTTCATCTTCAATCTATTCATCATTGGAAATCACCTCTTAGAGTTGATTAGTAGCCGATAAAGGTAAGGATTTAGTCTCTACCATTTCTTTGATCTGCATAGACAAATCAGGGATGACTAGGGGGTCTTCTTAGACCATGGAAAATTAATAAAATTATGGAATGTATTGGGAGAACTCAGTTAGCTTTCAGGTCGTCGCTTCAAAAAGGTCTTTGTTCATGTCCTTCCCTAGTACATCTATGAATTCATTGATTGTTTTCACATCATTATTTTTCTTCCAAAATAACCTCACATGTCAAACAATAGAACAAGCACCATCCTCCATGGAAAAGGACGACTCAATAATTGGTTCTTTTATCGGTGGGTAATTGTTCGATTAATTAATGAAATACAAATTTGAAAACAACATGGATAGTGTTTTTTTAATTTGAAATGAGTAAAATATTTATGATTTGATTGTGGAACTACCTCTCGTATTGGGTCTTTCCCATCCCAAACAATCAAGAACATTCAATACCCCTTTTACACGTACTGACGATCGTCAAGTACTTCACCACTAATCTCTCATCTATTCCATCGTATATAAACCATAAATTTATGGAGGGAGATAATGATTAATTTACCATTGCAAAAAACAATAACAGAATTTAAATTCATGAATGATCAAACATTAAAATATAATCTGCTATATGAAATTCAAAACAACTTTGAAGAAGATAGAAATTTCATTCAATTACATCTAAGAACTAAATCATTAAAAAAATAGAAAACCAACCCTTCCCCAATCACTCTAAATGATTAACCCACCATGGTAAGGGTAAACAAGATGAATGGTTAAAAATAAGGCATTCAAAAAAAATAGAAAATAAAAGAAATAACAGAGAGAGTGCCAAAAAGTTCACCTCCTTGGTTTCCCATAAGGAATGGGATGAAATGAGAGATGATTTGAGTGGGCGGAGCTCTCCTCCTTTTATTTTCATAATCTCCCACCCAAATGTTGCACATTTTAGACCCATTAAATGACATTTTCATGCATACATGGTTCATAATTATCTTGTGCATTTCACCTAAAACCCTCAACAGATTTGGACACATATTCTGATAGTTATGTCTGTTTTTCTCTAAGAATTTATTCTGTCCAGTCAGACTCTCAAAATCAAAATCCTCTATATTAAGATTATTTAGTGACCCCTTAAAAAGGAAATGAACACGTCCTAGCCATCATTAATGTTGTCCAAAAACGTCATGTACGTCCACCCACCTAATTTAAGAGAATTTGGGACCACAATGAATGACTTATGGACCCCACACCAAAACTCGACAGATCTGTAAACAGTTTTCTTAGTCCAACTTGTGAGATTATTTTGAACTTCCATATGGTCGATTCAGCTTTTCATCAAAAAGGATTGAACGAATCCCTAGATGTGTAGAATCATGAAAAGAAAAATATTTGAAATTTAGATTATTTTAGAAAATTTTATGGCCAAAATATAGAAATAATTAAAAATAGTTAAAAATTCGAAATGGGCCATTTTTACAGTTCATCTCAAAATAACACAAATATCATAAAAATGCAGCAACTCAACTTAAAGTAGAACATTTTTGGTTTTAAAACAATTATATTTAATGTAAATTTAATTGATCATATTTCCTCTATCAATTCCAACACACTTATCACTTGGACTTCCGGACAAGTAAACATCAAAATCAAATCAAATCAATTCCAAAACACATACCAATGAGATCTACCAAATATATACTAAGAAACAAAAAGGTATCATGCATAATCAAAAAACAATTATTTAAAGTTCTCCATTTTATATTATTTAATATATTTCCACTTCATTTCTTATCCCATGCACACAAAACACCTACCTCACCTGAATTTTCTCTCATCTCACAAATGTAAATGTTCAACATGGCTTTTCTCATCCAAAATCACAAAAGAGTCACCATAGGCTTGAAATATTCCTACATCTACACCCAATGTGATTCTTGGAAATTTTTTTCTCATGGGAATTTTTAGGGTTGTTCTGTAGATTTCGGTTAGTAGGATGTAGATGTTAAAAATTCTAAGGCCGAAAAAGGAGGGCTTGGCTCTTTTTTAAGCATAATTGAATGAATCTATGTTTCACTCAAAAATGGTCTCCTTATCTTCCACATTTTATAAAATAGGCTCCATCTTCATGAGAACTCAATTAATGTTCATTCCATTTAACATTTCACCCACAAAATTTCCTTCTCAAACATTTTTTTGAAATCTCTAGATAGGTATAGGTTTCTTTCGTCTTTGGAATCTCTAGAAAGGCACAAATTATTTTATCATGAAAGCTCCAGAAAGGCACAACTTTTTAGAAAATTAAATGTTCAATAGAAACATCATCTCTTCAATACATTATTTTCCACAGAATGTATCACCAAATGAGGTATTACACCACCATACAGCTTCCCCAACACTTAATTTCAAGTAGATAATGCAATTTTACATCAAGAGAAGGTTAGATAGAGAAAATTAAATTGTAATGTGGCTAACCTAATAGGTTATTCCTGGCTTCTATGGGATACAATGATTAATGTATAAGGTAATCCATAATGAAAAATAATTATTTTAAAAAGGGTGAATAAAACAAAAAAAATGCCTCAATCATTTAAAACACAAGTACCTCAAACCCTCAAGTTTTTAAAGGAATAAATAAAATTTGAGTTAAAGAAAGTGTGGTCTAGTTCTCTTAATAAATGAGGTGAATGTAAAGAATATGACAAAAATGGTAAATAAATCCCCTAGGAAAGTGATTTCAAAAATAAAGACGGTGAGATGTGGCATGGGATTTAAAAATCAGAGTACTTTTCCTGAAATTCTAAATGATTTGAACTTGAATCAAAGTCATTTCAATATTCATTTAAGCTCGGTTTCTTGAAATAGATTGTTCAGTCATTGAAATAGGTTTCAAAAATGTAAATGATAATCATTTCAGTTCAAAAGGTTCAAAAACACACAAAATTTTTAAAAAAACACACAAATATCTAAATAATAATTTTTTTAATAAAAAAAGTAAAATAAACATAAAAAAAATCCTAAACTAAAAAGGTTCCATGCCCCACACGTAAATGAGGTTGTATCATCAGTGAATTCAAATAGATTTAACATGTAATAATATTTTTGATTGATTCACAAAAAACAATTATAAAGGAGAGGTACAACTTGACTTATTTGCAGTCCAACATTGAGTTAGGCTCCTTAGTGTTTCTCTTTGAAAACATAAAAAGGTAAAAAGATAACATAAGAAATTTATTAAATAAAATGAAAATTGAATATGAATATGAAAAGAAGGATAAATATTGGCTTAATCCCCGTAAGTGTGCCATGGGTTTTGACATCCTCTAAATGGGCAGTTCTAATCGATTATCCTCAATCTGATGGTGGGTGTGGTTTATTTGAGATGAACCACCACATGTGAATTTTTTCGATTTCCATAAGTAAATAATTAATGTAGAGAACCCAAAAGGATATAAGAAACATCCCAACCCCCAAGAATTAAGAAAGGAAAATTTGATTTCAACAATTATAGGGAATATAATATAGGGGTGATCTCCATTGAATTTTATGGTGTCCTCCTCTATATGGTATGTGAATTTTTGTTGAGGAGGTAGTCACACCAACACCTTCTTGTCCAACTATTCTTCTTTAATCACCACCACATTGGTTGTATCTTCTTTAACATCCAAGTTCTCTTCCATTTTTATTGTATCGTAAATTTTTGAGAAAGAGAAATCATAAAACAATTCATCTTGAATAAGATTAAAAAATGAAACATTAATAAATAAATCTTCCATTTCAAGTAATTTATATTGTTAATTGATATCTTACTGAAAATCTTCCTTAATAAGCTCTTGAGCTCCCTCTAATAAACGATAAACATGTTTGGGGAGCTCCAGTTGATCCTCTTTAGGGTCATCTTCCTTTTCATAATCATCCTCTATGGAAAAACATAAGTTGTTTGAGTCTAAAAACTTAAAACAAGGGGAGGTGATACTCAATTCAGTTTCAAAAAAATCCAAAGATAATGAATTCATGAAAATATTATCTCCCTAATTTTAATCATCTTGAATCTTTTCTTCATTGGAAAGCACCTCTTGGAGTTGATTAGCAGTAGATAGAGGTAGGGAGTTAGTCTCCACCATTTCATGGATCTCCATTGAAAAATCGGTAATGACTAAGGGGGAGTCTTCGTTGACCTTGGAGAATGTCTTGAATTTTTGTAAAGTATTAGGATAACTCAGTTAGATTTTGGGCCATCACTTCAAAAAAATCTTTGTTCATGTCCTCCCTTAGTCTATCTTTGAATTTTTGGAATGTTGGCCCCTCATTATTTTTCATAAAAAATAAGCTAACTTGTCATACAATAGAAGAAACACCATCCTCCGCGGAAACCGTCATGTCATTAATTGGTTCATTTATCAGTGAGTAATTATTCCATGAATTAAAGAAATATTCATTTGAAAACACCATTGTAAGTGTTTTTTAATTTGAAATGATTCAAATATTTATGATCTGATTATGAAACTACCTCCCCGGAAATGACACAAAGTTTGATGAACGCTTGTCGTAGGGCGTGGAAAAACAATTTTTTATATTTCATAAGTGTAGTCAAATGATTGACCCTCGGAATTCTCCTAAAGAGGAGTGCACAAGAAACAATTGTTTAGTTTTAAATGAGGCTAAAATGGTGTGTTTTTAGAATAAATTTATGAGAAAGGGATTGAAGGGAAATTTGAAATTCAAATAATTTAAAAACTATGATATTAAAATGGTGATTAGGTCGGGTTCAATTTCCCAATTGTAATGATATCTTTTTTCAATTTAATTCAAACATCTTCTTCTTACTTGATTAAAGTGAGTTTCCACAATCATTTCCTCTCACTTCCTTGGTGAAATTATGATAGTGAGGGAAAACTTTAACATGATCTTAGTTAGGTCAAATATCCTTCCATGTGAAAAAATAGTTGTATTTAATATCCTAAATTGATATGGGGAATAGTCGATAGGGTCATGTTTAGCTCAAAAAATCAAGAACATTTAGTAACCCTTTTACACGTACTGACACTCATCGAGTACTTCACCATTAATCACTAGTATATTCCATCGTATATAAACCTGAAATTAGTGGAGGGAGATAATGATTAATTTACCAAGGAAAAAATCAATAATGAAATTAAAATTCATGAATGATCACACTTTATAATAGAATCCTCTATATGAAATTGCATACAACTTTGAAGAAGAATGAAATTTCATTCAATTACGTCCAAGAACTCAAGCATTACAAAATAAAAAAATGACCCTTCCCCAATCACATCAAATTATTACCTTACCATGGTAAGTGTAATAAAGATGAATGGGGAAAAAGAATGCATTACAAAAATATGGAAAATAAATTAAATAAAATAGAGAAATCCAAAATGTTCTCCTCCTTGGTGTCCCAGAATGAATGGGATGGATTGGGAGATGATTTGAGAGGGAGGAGCTCTACTCCTTTTATACCCAGAATTTTTCCCATGGATTTTGATGCATTTTAGACCCTTTAAATTAAATATTCACACGTTTCACCCTTCCTGAATGTTGTTCATAATAAATTGGGCGTTTCCCCTCAAAATCTCAATTGATTTGGATCCATATTCTGAGAGTTATGTCCATTTTACTATGACCATTTATTATGTCCAGTCAGACTCTCCAAATCACAAACCTCAAGATTAGGATTATTTAATGTCCCTTTAAATGGCCAATGCGTGCGTCCTTGCCTTCATGAATGTTGTTCAAAAACTTCTTTTTCATTCACAATCCTATTTTTAGAGTATGTGGGCCCAAAATTAATTAATTATGGACCCCACACCATAACTCGGAAGATCTGTAAACAGTTTTCTTGGGAAATTTTTACTGTTCATCTCAAAATAACACCAATATCATAAAAATGCAGAAATTCATCTTAAAGTAACACTTTTTGGGTTTAAAACAATGAAATTCAATGTAAATTTAATTGAAAATATTTCTTCTACAAATTCCCCCACACTTAGCCCTTAGAATCCTGGAAAAGTAAATATCAAAATCAAATCATATTAAATCCAAAACACATACCAATGAGATCTACCAAATCCATACTATGAAACCAAAATATATCACACATCATCAAAAAAAAATTATGTTCTCCATTTTATATTAGTTAATATATTTCCACTTCATTTCTTATCCCATTCACACAAAACACCTACCTCGCATGAATTTTCTCTCATCTCACAAATATAGATGTTCAACATGAATTTTCTCATCCATACTCACACAAGAGTCACCATAGGCATGATATACTCATATATCTCCACCCGATAAGAGTCAAGGACATGTGTTTCTCATGAGGTCTTTTCAGGGTTGTTCTGCGGCTTTCAGTTGGTAGGATTTATATGTTAAAAATTCTGAGGCTGAAAAATGAGGGTTTGGATCTTTTTGAAGAAAAATTGCATGATTCTAATTTTCACTCAAGAATGGTCTTATTATCTTCCCCTTTGTAGAAAATAGGTTCATCATGATGATAACTCAAGGAATGTTCATACCATTTAACATTTCACCCACCAAAATTTCTTCTCAAACATTTTTCTTGAAATCTCTAGATATGAACATGTTTCTTTCTTTATTGGAAGCTTCCGAAAGGCACAACTTCTTTTATTATGAAAGCTCCAGAAAGGAACATATTTTTACAAAATGAAATCATTAATATAAACATCAGCTCTTAAACATTTTATTTTCCACACAATTTATCACCAAATGAGGTAGTACACCACAAGACATCTTCCCCAATACTTAATTTTAACTAGATAATGAAATTTTACTTCAAGACCAGGTTAGATAGAAAAAATTGGATTGTAATGTGGCTAACCTAATAGGTTGTTCATGTATTCTAAGGGATACAATTATTAATGTATAAGGCATGCCATAATAAAAAGAATTATTTTAAAACGGGTGCTTGAAACTAAATAAATGCCTCAATGATTTAAAACACAAGTACCTCTAACCCTCAAGTTTTGAATGGAATAAATCAAATTCTATTTAAATCAAGCATGGTTTGGTTCTCTTTATAAATTAGAGGAATGTAAAGAATATGAAAAAAATTGTAATGAAGCTTCACAGGAAATTGATTTCAAAACAAAAGTGAGATGTGGCATGGGATTTAAAAAGCAAAGTACCTTTCATTAAATTCTAAAAGATTTGAACATGAAAAAAAGTCATTTCATCATTCATTTAAGACTATTTTCATGAAATATATTGGTTCACTAATGGAAATGGGTTTCAAAAATTGAAATGATAATTATTTCACTTCAAAAGTTTAAAAAACACACAAAATTTTTTAAAATATAAAGGCAAATATCTGAATAACAAAAAAAAATCATTTTTATGAAAACAGTAAACCAAACTTCAATCAAAAATACTAAACTACAAAGGTTCCATCCCCCACACTTAAATTATGTTGTGTCCTCAATGAATTCAAATGGATTTAACATATACAAAAATTTTTGATATAATCCCAATAAACAAGTAAAAAAGAGAGGTACAACCTCACTTATCCGCATTACAACATTGAGTTAGACTCCTAAGTGATGCTCTTTTAAAATCTAAAAAAGGAAAAAATATAACATTATAAATTTGTGAAATAAAATGAAAATATAATTTGAAGAAGAAAATTAGGATAAATCTTGGTTTAATCCCCCAAGTGAGCTCTAGGTTTTGACTGCCTCTAGATGGGTAGTTCTAATTGATTTTCCCTAATACGATGGTGGGGGGGTTTATTTGAGTGGAACCACCACATGTTATTTTTCATGATTTCCATGAGTAAAAACTTAATTTAGAGAACCCCAAAGCAGATAAGAAACTTCACAACCCCCAAGAAAGAAGAAAGATAAAATTTTATTTCAACGGTGAGAGGGAATATAATACAGGGGTGCTCCCTATTGACTTTTGTGGTGTACTCCTCTATATGGTATGTGAATTGTTATTGAGGAGGTATTCGCACCACCACATGCTTGTCTAGATTTTCTTCTTTAATTACCACCACATGGTTAGTATATTCTTTAACATCCAAGGTCTCTTCTATTTGCGTGTTATCATAAATTTATGAGAAAGAGAAATCGAAAAACAATTTAGCTTAAATAAGATTAAAACATGAAGAATTAATAAAGAAATATTCCCTTTCAAGTAATTCACCTTGGTAGTTGATCTCTTCATGAAAGCCACCCTGATCACCTCTTGGGCTTCCTCCAATAAATGATCAACATGTTTGGGGAGCTCCAGTTGTTCTTCCTTAGGTTCATTTTCTTTTTCATAATCATCTTCCATGGAAAAACATAAGTTGTCTAAATCTAAAAACTTAAAACAAGGGGAGGTAATACTCAAATCAGTTTCAACAAAATCAACAGATAATGAGTTCATTAAAAGATTATCTCCCTTATTTTTTTCATCTTCAATCTCTTCTTCATTATAAAGCACATCTTGGAGTTGATTAGTAGTAGATAGAGGCAGGGAGTCAGTCTCCACCATTTCTTTGATCTCTATAGAAAAATTTGGGATGACTAAGAGGGGGGGGGTCTTCTTGGACCATGTAAAATTCAGAAAATTCTGGAATTTATTGGGAGAACTCAGTTAGCTTTCAGGCAATTTCTTCAAAAATATCTTTTTTCATGTCCTCCCTTAGTCCATATATGAACTCTTTGAAAGTTTTACCCTCATTATTTTTATTTAAAAATAACCTCACATGCCTAAAAAAGTAGAAACACCATTCTCCATGGTACAAGTTGAGTCAATAATTGGTTCATTTATTGGTGGGTAGTTGTTCCATGAATTAAGAAATAGTCCTTTGAAAATAACATGACAAGTGTTTTTTTGATTTGAAATTAATCAAATATTTATGATTTGATTGTGGAACTACCTCCCCATCAATGACACCAAGTTTGACGCACACCTATCATAGGGAGTGGAAAAAATATTTTTTATATTTCCTATGTGTAGTCTAGTGATTAACCCTAGGAAGTCTCCTAAAGATGAGTGCAGAAAAAACATTTTGTTAATTTTAAATCATGGTAAAAATGGTATGTTTTTAGAATAAATTAATGAGAAAGAGATTGAAAGGAAATTTGAAATTCAAATGATTGAAAATGTATGATATTAAAATGGTGGTTAGGTTGGGGTCAGTTTCCTAATTGTAATGCTATCCTTGTTTAATTTAATTCAAACATCTTCTTCTTAGTTGATTAAATTTAGTTTCCACAATCGTTTCCTCTCACTTCCTTGGTGAAATTATGATGGTGAGAGAAAACTTTACCAAGATCTTAGTTTGGTAAAATCTCCTTGAATGTGAAAATAGTTGTATTTAATATCCTCAATTGAAATGGGAAATACCAAATTGGGTCTCATTTATCCAAAAAAATCAAGACCATTTACTACCCCTTTTACACGTACTGATGATCGACGAGTACTTCGCCACTAATCCCTTATCTATTCCATCATATATAGATTTGAAATTAGTGGAGGGAGATAATGATTAATTTACCAAGGAAAAAATCAATAATAGAATTAAAATTCAATAATGATTACAATTGATAATAGAATCCTCTATATTAAATTGAAAACAACACTGAAGAAGAAAGAAATTTCAATAAATTACATCCAAGAACTCATGCATTACAACATTGAAAACCAACCCTTCCACAATTACTCCAAATGTTTACCCCACCATGGTAAGGGTAATCAAGATGAATGGTGAAGAATAAGGAATTAAAAAACCATGTAAAATAAAATAAATAAAAGATAGAAATCTGAAAAGTTCTCTTCCATGGTGTCCTAGATGGAATGAGATGGAATGAGAATTTCTTTGAGACGGAAGAGATCTCCTTCTTTTATAGCCATAATTTTCCCCAAGAATGTTGACTATTTGGAGACCCATTAAATTACATCGTCACAACTCACACCCTTCTTGAATATTGTTCATAATTATCTTAGGCGTTTCTCCTCAAAATAATTGCAGATTTGGAGAAGTATTCTGAGCATTATGTCTTCTTTACTATGAGTATTTATTATTTCCAGTCAGACTCTCCAAATCAAAAACCTCCGGATTAGGATTATGTAATGACCCCTTATACTTCCAATTAACGCGTAATATCCTTAATAAATGTTGTTACCAAACCTCTTGTGAATCCACCCCAAAATATTTAGAGTATGTAGACCCACAGTGAATGACTTCTAGACCCCACACCAAAACTCAGTAGATCTGTAAACAGTTTTCTTGGTCCAAAATGGGATCTTATTTTAAACATCCATATAGTCGATTCAGTTTTTGGTCTATAAGGATTAAATGAAGCCCTTGATCTTTAGAATCTTTAAAATAATGAATTCATCAACTTGGAGTAGTATAGAAAAAGTTATGTGAAAACTAAAAAAATAATTTAAAACAGTTAAAAATCCGAAATGGGCCACTTTTACTATTCAGCTAAAAATAACACCAATATCATAAAAATGATGCAATTTAAATTAAAATAACACTTTTGTTGGTTTAAAACAATGAAATTAAATTTAATTTTAATTGAAAATAATTCTTCTATCAATTCCCCCACACATAGCACTTTGACTCCTGGATAAGTATATATCAAAATAAAATAAAATCAAATCCAAAAAACATACAAATGAGATCTACCCAATCCGTACTAAGAAACAAAAAGGAATCATGCCTCATCCAAAAAAATTATTTCAAGTTCTTAATTTTAGATTGTTTAATATATTTCCACTTCATTTATTATCCCATGCACATAAAATACATACCTCATATGAATTTTCTCTCATCTCACAAATGTTAATGTTCAACAAGGATTTTCTCATCCAAACTCACAGAAGAGTCAACATAGGCTTGATATAATCCTAAATATCCACCCAATGTGAGATAATGACATGTGTTTCTCATGAGAAAATTTCAGGGTTATTCTGTGGCTTTCGTTTGGTTGCATTTAGATGTTAAAAATTCAGAGTCCGATAAAGGAGGATTTGGATCTTTTTGAAGAAAAATTGCATGATCCTAATTTTCTCTCAAGAATGGTCTCATTATCTTCCTATTTGTAGAAAATAGGCTCCATTATCATGATAACTCGAGGAATTTTAATTCCATTTAAAATTTTAACCACAAAAAATCATTCTCAAACATTTATTTGAAAGCTCTAGATAGGAACAAGTTTCGTTCTACTTTGGAAGCCCTAGAAAGGCACAACTTCTTTTATCATGAAATCTCTAGAAAGGCACAAATTTTTACAAAACGAACTCATCAATAGAAACATCAGCTCTTCAACATTTTATTTTCCAACCAATGTATCACAAAATTAGGTAGTACACCACAAGACATATTCCCCAACACTTAATTTCAACTAGATCATGAAATTTTACTTCATGTGTAGGTTGGATAGGGGAAATTGTCTTGTAATGTGGAAAACCTTATAGGCTGTTCATGGATTTTAAGGGCTGTAATGATTAATGTATAAGGTAGGCCATAATGAAAATCATTATTTTAAAAAGGGTTCTTAATAACAAATAAATTCCCCAATAATTTAAAACACAAGTACTTAAAACCCTCAAGTTTTGAAAGAAATAAATCAAATTATAGTTAATGAAAGAATGGTTTGGTTCCCTCAAGAAATGAGGTGAATGTAAATAATATGAGAAAATGGTAAAGAAGCCTCACAAGAAAGTGATTTCAATAATAAATACAGTGAGATGTGTCATAGTATTTAAGAATCAGAGTACTTTTCCTAAAATTTCAAAATATTTGAACTTGAAACAAAGTCATTTCAACATTCATTTAAGATCAGTTTCATGAAATAGATTGGTTCACTCATTGAAATGGATTTCAAAAATGGAAATGATAATAATTTCAGTTCAAAAGATTCAAAAACACAATTTTTTTTTAAAAATAAACACAAAAATATCTGAAAAACAAAAAATTAATTTTTTATGAAAACAGTAAACCAAACATCAAACAAAAATCCCAAAATAAAAAGGTTCCATCCCCCACACATAAATGATGTTGTGTCCTCAGTGAATTAAAAGAGATTTAACATGTAAGAATATTTTTGATTGATTCACAACAAACAAGTATAAAGGAGCGGTGCAACCTGACTTATTTGCAGTGCAACATTGAGTTAGTACCATAAGTGTTGCTCTTTGAAAACATAAAAAAGGTAAAAAAAGATAACATAAGAAATTTATTAAATAAAATTAAAATAAAATTTTAATAACAAAATAAGGATAAATCTTTGTTTAATCCCCCTAGTGGTCTCTGGGTTTTGACTACCTCCGGATGGGCAATTCTAATCGATTATTCCCAATCTGATGGTGGGTGTGGTTTATTTGAGAGGAACCACCACAAGTGAATTTTCATGATTTCTATGACAAAACATTTATTGTAGAGAACTCCAAATAATATAAGAAAATTCCCAACCCCCATGAAATAAGAAATATAAAATTTAAAATCAATAGTGAGAGGGAATCGAATATAGGGGTGATACCTATTGACTTTCATGGTGTCCTCCTCTAAATGTTATGTGAATTGTTGTTGAGGAGGTATTCACACGACCACAGTTTGTCCATATCTTCTTCTCTAATCACCACTACATGGTTAGTCTCTTCTTTAACAACCAAGGTCTTTTTCATTTGTGTTGAATTATAAATTTCTAAGAAACAGAAATCAGAAAAAAAAATAGCTTGAATAAGATTAAAACAATAAGAATTAATAATGAATTATTCCCTTTTAAGTAATTATTCTTGGTAATTGATCACTTCATTAAATTCACCATGATAAACTCTTGATCTCCCTCCAATAAATGATTAACATGTTTGGAGATCTCCATTTGTTCCTCTTTAGGCTCATCTTATTTTTCATAATCATCCTTCAAGAAAAAACATAAGTTTTATGAATCAGAAAACATAAATAAAGGAGAGTTAATACTCAAATCAGTTTCAAAAAAATCAAGAGATAATGAGTTCATGAAAATATTATCTCCCAGATTTTGTTCATCTTCAATCTCTTCTTCATTGGGAAGAACCTTTTGGAGTTTATTAGTAGTAGATAGAGGTAGAGAGTCAGTCTCCACCATTTCCTTGAGCTCCATAGAAATATCAGGGATGACTAGGGGGTCTTTTTGGACCATGAAAAATTCATAAAATTCTAGAAAGTATTGGAATAACTCAGTTAGCTTTCTGGGCATAGCTTCAAAAACTTCTTTGTGCATGTCCTCCCTTATTCCATATATGAATTCTTTGAATGTTTTCCCCTCATTATTTTTCTTCAAAAATAACCTCACCTTTCTAACCATAGAAGAAACCCCATCATTCATGGAAAATTTTGAGTTAATATTGGTCCTTTTATCGGTAGGAAATTGTTCCATGAATTAAAAAAATAGTCATTTGAAAACAACATGGAAAGTGTTTTTTTAATTTCAAATGAGTCAAATATTTACGATTTGATTATGTCACTACCTCCCTGGAAACAACACCAAGTTTGATGCATGCCTGTCGTAGGGCATGGAAAAACTATTTTTTATATTCCCTAAGTGTAGATTAGTGATTATCCATAGGAAGTCTCATAATGAGGAATGCATACAAAACAGTTTTTCACTTTTAAATGAGGGTAAAAATTGTGTATTTTTAGAATAAATTAATGAGAAAGATATTTAAAGGAAATTTGAAATTAAAATTATTGAAAAACTATGATATTAAAATGGTGATTAGGTCGGGGTCGGTTTCTAAATTTTAATGCTATCCTCTTTCAATTTAATTCAAACATTTTCTTCTTAGTTTATTAAAGTGAGTTTCCATAATTTTTTCCTCTCAATTCATTGGTGAAATTATGATGGTGAGAAAAAACCTTACCAAGATCTTGGTTTGGTAAACTCTCCTTCCATGTGACAAATTTTTGTATTAAATATCCACAATTGACATGGGAATTACACGATCAGGTCTCATTTATCACAAACAATAAAGAACATTCACTACCCCTTTTACATGTACTGATTATCATTGAGTACTTCACCACTAATCCCAGGACTATTCCATCATATATAAAATAGAAATTAGTAGATGGAGATAATGATTAATTTACCAAGGAAAAAATAAATAACGGAATTAAAATTCAAGAATGATCTCAATTGATAGTAGAATATTCTATATTAAATTGAAAACAAATTTGAAGAATAAAGAAATTTTATTCAATTACATCCAAGAACACAAGCATTACATAATAGAAAACCAACCCTTCCCCAATCACTCCAAATGTTTACCTCACCATGGTAATGGTAATCGAGATGAATGGTGAATAATAATGCATTAAAAAACTATGGAAAAAAATGAAATAAAATAGAGAAATCTGAAAAGTTCTCCTCCTTGGTGTCCCAGAAGGAATGAGATGGAATGAGAGATTCTTTGAGAGGGAGGATCTCTCCTCCTTTTATATCCATAATTCCCCACCCCCTGATGTTTACGCATTGGATACCCATCAAATTACAAATTCACAAGTTTCACCCTTCTGAAATTCTTTTCATAATTATCTTGGGTGTTTCCTCTCTAAATCTCAGTAGATGTGAACAAGTATTCAGAGAATTTTGTCTGTTTTACTATGACCATTTATTCTATCCATTCAGACTCTCCCAGTCGCAAACATGTAGACTAGGATTATTTAATGGCCCCTTAAACAACCAATTTATTCATACTAGAAACCATGAAAGTTGTTCAAAAATGTTTCTTGCATCCATCCATCAAATTTAAGAGCATGTGGACCCACGATGAATGTCTTATGGATCCCACACTAAAACTCATCAGATCTGTAAACATTTTTCTTGGTCCAATTTGTGAGCTTCTTTTGAACTTCTATATGGTAGATTTGGCTTTTGGTCAAAAAGGATTAAATAAAGACCTAGATGTGTATAATCTGGAAAGAAATGAATTTACCAAGGTGGGTTAGTGTAGAAAATGTTATGGCCAAAATAAATAAATAATTTAAAAATGTTAAAAAAACAAAATGGGCAATTTTTATTATTCATCTCTAAATTACACCAACATCATAAAAAAGCTGCAATTAATCTGAAAGTAACACTTTCATGGGTTCAATACAATGAAATTACATGTAAATTTAATTGAAAATATTTCCTCTATCAATTCCCTCACACTTATCAATTGGACTCTAGGACAAGTAAACATAAAAATCAAATCAAATCAAAACCAAAACACATACCAATGAGATCTACCAAATCCATAATAAGAAACAAAAAGGTATCATGCCTCATCAAAAACAATTATTTCTTGTTCTCTATTTTATATTATTTAATATATTTCCACTTCATTTGTTATCCTATGCACACAAAACACCTACCTCAGATGAATTTTCTCTCATATCATAAATGTAAATGTTCAACAAGGCTTTTATCATCCAAAATCACAAAAGAGTCACCATAGGATTTATATAATCCTAAACCTAATCCTGATGTGAGTCAAAGACATGTGTTTCTCATGAGGACATTTTAGGACTGTTCTGTGGCTTTCAGTTGGTAGGATTTTGATGTAAAAAATTCTGAGGCACAAAAAGGAGACTTTGGCTCTTTTTGAAGAAAAATTTCATGATTCTAATTTTCACTCATGAATGGTCTCCTTATCTTAACCTTTTTAGAAAATAGGCTCCATCATCATTATAAATCTAGGAATGTTCATTCCATTTAACATTTCACCCGCAAAAATTCATTCTTAGATATTTGTTTTGATAACTCCAGATAGGCACAACTTTCTATCTACTTTGGAAGCTCCAGAAAGGCACTACTTCTTTTATCAGGAAAACTTAAGAAATGCCAAATTTTTATAAAATGAACTCATCAATAGATACAACAGCTCTTCAACATTTTATTTTCCATCCAATGTATAACCAAATGAGGTAGTACACCATATGACATCTTCCCTAACACTTATTTTCAACTAGATCATGAAATTTTACTTCAAGTGCAGGCTGGATAGGGAATATTGGCTTGTAATGTGGCTAACCTAACAGGTTTTTCATGGATTCTATGGGATACAATGATTAATGTATAAATTAGTCCATGATTAAAATTATTATTTTAAAAATGGTGCTTAAAATAAAATAAATGTCTCAATCATTTAAAACACAAGTACCTCAAACCCTCAAGTTTTGAAGAGAATAAATAAAAAGCTAGTTAAAGAAATCATGGTTTGGTTCTCTCAAGAAATGAGGTGAATGTAATGAATACAACAAAAATGTTAATGAAGCCTCACAGGAAAGTGATTTCAACTATATAGAGTGTGAGATGTGGCATGGGATTTAAAAATCATAGTACTTTTCATAAACTTCCAAAAGGTTTGAACTTTAAAAAACGTAATTTCAGCATTCATTTAATCTCAGTTTCATGAAATAGATTGATTCACTCATTGAAATGGGTTTCAAAAATTGACATTATAATCATTTCAATTCAATAGTTTAAAAAACACACATTTTTTTTAAAAATAAATGCTCAAATATATGAAAAAAAATTATTTTTTTTTTAAAATATTAATCCAAACATCAAACAAAAATCCTAAACTAAAAAGGTTCCACCCCCCCCTCCAAAACTTAAATGATGTATTCTACTCAGTGAATTCAAATGGATTTAACATATAATAATATTTTTTATTGATTCACAATAAACAAGTATAAAGGAGATATGAAACCCCACTTATTTGTAGTGAAACAATGAGTTAGGATCCTAAGTGATGCACATTGAAAACCTAAAAAAGGTAAGAAGATGGCATAATAAATTTATTAAATAAAATAAAAATAGAATTTTAACAATAAAAGAAGGATAAATCTTGGTTTTATCCCCCCAAGTGGGCTATGGGTTTTGACTGCCTCTAGATGGGAAGTTTTAATCGATTATCCCCAATATGATGATGGGTGTGGTTTATTTGAGAGGAACCACCACATGTGAATTTTCCAGATTTCCAGGAGTAAACACTTAATGTAGAGGACCCCAAAGTGGATAAAAAACTTCTCCACCCCCAATAAAGAATAAAGATAAATTTTGAGTTCAACAGTGAGAGGGAATAGAATATAGGGTTCTCCATATTGACTTTTGGGGTGTCCTCCTCTATATGGTATGTGAATTGTTTTTGAGGAGGTAGTCACACAACCACATGCTTGTCCAACTCTTCTTCTTTAATCACAACCACATGGATAGTATCTTATTAAACAACCAAGGTCTCTTCCATTTGTGTTGTATCATAAATTTATGAGAAATAGAAATCAGAAAACAATTCACCTTGAATAATATTAAAACACGAATAATTAATAAATAAATATTCCCTTTCAGGTAATTTATCTTGGTAATTGATCACTTCATGAAATCCACCTTGATCACCTCTTGAGATCTCTATAATAAATGATCAACGTATTAGGGAAGCTCCAATTGTTACTCTTTTGGTCCATCTTCTTTTTCATAATAATCCTCCAAGGAAAAACATAATTTTTCTGAATCTAAAAACATAAAACAAGGGGTAGAAATACTCAATTCAGTTTCAACAAAATAAAGAGATAATGAGTTCATGAAAATATTATCCCCCTAATTTTATTCATCTTCAATATCTTCTTCATTGGAAAGAACCTCTTGGAGTTGATTAGTAGCAAATAGAGGTAGGGAGTCAGTTTCCACCATATCTTTGATTTCCATAGAAAATCAGGGATGACTATGGGGAGTCTTCTTGAACCATGGAGAATTTATAAAATTCTGGAAAGTATTGGGAGAACTCAGTTTGCTTTCAGGCCATCACATCAGAAACAACTTTGTTTGTGTCCTCCCTTAGTCCATCTATGAATTCTTTGACTGTTTTGCCCTCATTATTTTTCTTCAAAAATTACATTGCATGTCTAACAAAAGAAGAAACACCATCCTATGTGGAAAATTTTGAGTCAATAGTTGGTTCATTTATCGGTGGGTAATTGTTCCATGAATTAACAAAATAGTCATTTTAAGACACCATGGAAAGTGTTTTTTAAGTTGAAATGAGTCAAATATTTACGATTTGATTGTGGAACTACCTTCCTGGAAATAATACCAATTTTGACGCACGACTGTTGTAGGGTGTGGAAAAACTATTTTTTATATTCCCTATGTGTAGTCTCGTGATTAACTCTATGAAGTCCCATAAAGAGGAGTTCACACAAAACAGTTTGTCACGTTTAAATGAGTGTAAAGATGGTGTGTTTTTAGAATAAATTAATGAGAAATGAAATGAAAGGAAATTTGAAATTCAAATGATTGAAAAACTATGATATTAAAATGGTTATTAGGTCATGATCAGTTTCTAAATTGCAATGCTATCCTTGTTTAATTTAATTCAAACATCTTCTTTCTTAGTTGAATAAAGTGTGTTTCCACAATTTTTTCATCTCACTTCCTTGGTGAAATTTTGATGGTGAGAGAAAACCTTACCAAGATTTTATTTGGTCAACTCTCCATCCATGGGAAAAATAGTTGTATTGAATATCCTCAATTTACATGGGAAATAACCAATAGAGTATCGTTTATCCCAAACAATCCAGAACATTCACTACCTCTTTTACATGTATTAATGATCATCGAGTACTTCACCACTAATACCTAGTCTATTCCATCGTATATAATAAAGAAATTAGTGGAGGGGGATAATGATTAATTTACCAAGGAAAAAATTAGTAACAGAATTAAAATTCAAGAATGATCACACTAGATAATAGAATCCTCTATATTAAAATGAAAATAACTTTAAAGAAGAAATAAATTTCATACAATTACATCCAAGAACTCAAGCATTACAAAATAGAAAACCAACCCGTCTCCAGTCACTCCAAATGTTTACCACACCATGGTAAGGGTAATAGAGACTAATGGTGAAGAATAAAGTATTAAAAAATATTGAAAATTAAATAAATAAAATAGAGAAAGACAAAATATTCTCTTCCTTGTTGTCCCAGATGGAATGGGATAGAATGAGAGATGCTTTGAGAGGGAGGAGCTCTGCTCCTTTTATAGCCACAATTTATCCCCGAATGTTGATGTGTTGGAGACCCATTAAATTACATCTTCACACATTTCACCCTTCTTTATTTCTGTTCATAATTATCATGGGTATTTCCCCTCAAAATATCAATGGATTTGGAGAAGTGTTCAGATAGTTATGTCCGTTTTAATATGACCATTTATTCTGTCCAGTCAGATTCTCTAAATTGTAAACCTCCAGATTAGGATTTTTCAATGACCCCATAAACGGCTAATTGACGCATCCTAGCCTTCATGAAAGTTGTTTCAAAACGTCTTGTTTGTCCACCCGCCTAATTTCAGATCTTTTGGGCCCACAATGAATGACTTATGGACCCCACACCAAAAAACATAAGATATGTAAACATTTCTCTTGGTCCAACTTGTGAGCTTCTTTTGATGTTCCATATGGTTGATTCAGCTTTTGGTAAAAAAAATTAAATGATTCCCTGGATGTTAAGAATCTACAAAAGAAATTATTTATCAATTTGAATTAGTGTAGAAAATGTTGAGGCCAAAATACGGAAATAATAAAAAATGGTTAAAAATATGAAATGGGCTATTTTTAATATTCAACTCAAAATAAGTCCCATATCATAAAAATTCTACAATTCATCTTAAATTAACACTTTTGTGGGTTTAAAAATGAACTGAAATTTAAATTTAATTTAAAATATTTCCTCTATCAATTCCCCCACACTTAGCACTTGGACTCCTGGACAAGTAAATATCCAAATCAAATCAAATAAAATCCAAAACACATACCAATGATATCTACCAAATCCATACTAAGAAACAAATAGGTTTCATGCATCATCAAAAAAAATATTTCATTTCTCCATTTTATATTATTTAATATATTTACACTTCATTTATTATTGTATGAACACAAAACACCCACCTCATATGAATTTTCTCGCATCTCACAAATGTAAATGTTCAATAAAGATTTTCTCATCCAAACTCAAACAATAGTCACCATAGGATTGGTATACTCCTACATCTCCACCTGATATGAGTTAAGGGAATGTGTTTATCATAAAGAAATTTTAGGGTTGTTCTGTGGCTTTCAGTTGGTAGGATTTAAATGTTAAAAATTCTGAGACCCAAAAAGGAGGACTTGGTTCAATTTGACGAAAAATTGCATGATTATAATTTTCACTCAATAATAGTCTCCTTATCCTCCAATTTGTAGAAAATATGCTCTATCATCATGTGAAATCAAGAAATTTTAATTCCCTTTAACATTCCAACAGCAAAAATTGATTCTCAACCATTTTTTGAAAGCTCTAGATAGGCACATGTTTCTATCTACACTGGAAGCTCTAGAAAGGCACAACTTCTTTTACCATTAATGCTCTAGAAAGGAACAACTTTTTACAAAATGAGCTCTTTAATAGAAACATTTTCTCTTCAACATTTTACTTTCCACCCAATGTATCACCAAATGATGTAGTATACAACAAGGCATCTTCCCCCACACTTAATTTCAACTAGATCATGCAATTTTACTTCAAGAGTAGGTTGGATAGAGAAAATTGGCTTGTAATGTGGCTAACCTAATAGGTTTTTCATGGATTATAAGGGATACAATGATTAATGTATAAGGTAGGACCTATTATAAATTAATATTTTAAAAAGGTTGCTTAAAACCAAATAAATGCCTCAATAATTTAAAACCCAAGTACCTCAAACCCTCATGTTTTCAAAGGAATAAAACAAATTATAGTTAAATAAAGCATGGTCTGGTGCTCTCGTGAAATTGGGTAAATGAAATAAATATTACAAAAATGGTATAGAAGCTGTAAGGACCCTGTTCTTATGCTTGAGGTACAGGTTTATTTTTTCCTTTTTCCCTTTAGTGTTTTTGATAAAATATGGAAAATGGGGAAAAATCACAAATTTTTTGGGTACACGTCGTGTACTTTTCCACTCACCATGTACTTTCGCCATGTGGGATGAGTACACAGGGCGTGTAGGACTACCGGCGATGAAGGGTGTAAATACTGACTACACGCCATGCACTTAGTATTTACACACCATGTAATCCGTCGGCATGTGAACAGTAAGGTAGTGGAAGTAGCCGCTGGCTAAGAGATAGTACATTCCATGTATTCAGAAATACACACTATGTACTCATGTTGACAGATGAACAGTGTGGCGGTAAAAAGTAGCCGCTATAGGAATAGTTAAATGAGGAAAAGTACAGGACGTGTACTTGAGAGTACATGCCGTGTAGTTTGTTTTTTCATTTAAAATGGGTAGTAGCCTCCTATGTTGACAGAGGAAGCTTACAACATCGTAAGAACACGGGAGAGATGGCCATATGTTTGAGGAGCTCCCAATCGTCAACCAGAACTCAGTTTCCTTCGCTGAGGTTCTCGATTGAACTGCGTGGGTGAGTTATCACTCTTCCTTAACCTTTCCTTCTAATTATTTCCTGAGGGAAAGTTATTTACGTTTGAACGGGGATTCTCTTATCCCTGATCTACCCCATTCTCTGGTAATTTGGGAGGCACCGTTCTTTTATATTGAATAGAGGAGATCAAGGTAGGTGGTCTAATGTTTAATTCCAACTGTCGTGATGTTTTTGTGTACCATTATGCTACATGCCCATGTTTAGGGTGTTGTATGGCTGAGGCCTTGATTAATTAAATACCTAATATTGCATAGGTAATTTAGTGAATATGTAAAACTGTTATTTGGGATAATTTCTTGGATCCAGGGCCACCCCGTGGGTGCGTTCCCTTATTTATCCATTTGTCCAGGTTACCCAAGGGTATACTGTGATTTTAGCAGGCTTTAAATTTCCTTGAGAGGAATTGTATATAAATTGTTTGATTATGTGTTGGGCTTGTACCGATTACTTTCTTAGCCTGAGGGTATTGTTTCGTTTAGCCTGCGGGAGACTCTTCTCATGCCTGTGGGCAGTATTTTCTATGCCTGTGGGTGACACCTCGTATGCCTCTAGGAAATATTCGTTATGCCTTTGGGCAGTCACCTACGGGTTTCGATTCTGATTACCTGAGTGTAAGCATTCACATGTCTGTGGACAACATTTACTTTGTGTATTCACAGTGGTGATTTTATTTGGTTATACCTTCCAAGCTAAAGAAAAATTTTGGCATTGTTAAATGAATATTAAAATGGTAATGAAACTGGTAGTGATAGTTACTTTTGAGTACTACCTAGTTTACTGCATTTCATTATTGCACATGGCTGTTGCAAAAACTCACAGACAGTTGGGTAGAGGCCTTTGGTGGTTTCCTACTGGGATTTATTTCTCACACCCTGTTTTGGTTATGTCTTGGGCCCAAACAGATTATATTGTTGTAGGTGTAGATAAGGGAAAGATTCCCTATATAGGTACATGATTATTGTAGAGGAGTAGGAGAGCATGGGGCCGAGCTTAGGCTTGCGATGCTGATGAGTTCCTGCTACGCTGCATTATTTTTCTTTGATGTATTTTTTCCTTGTATTGTATTGTTTCATATTGAAGTGTATCTTGTTTTGGATGCTTTCTTATAATTAGGGACATATTTCATCATTATATATGACTGTTGGTGTTTTCTTTATTTTTGTACTCTGTACATTCCATCATTTGTATTTTTTACTACTTCTGCATTTTGTATGTTGATATCAATTTCTGCTGTGCTACACTTTGACAAATGAGGTCATAGTTTCCCCACTATCATACCTAGGCTCTTGCTGCTAGTCGGAAGCCTCTGTCATTTGGGGAAATGTGCTTGAGGTCATCTAACCAACCGGGTTCAGGGCACCCATTGTGTGGCACCAAGATCTGGGACGTTACAAAGTGGTATCAGAGGATTTATTTTCTCTTGACTTACTATTTGGTGCATATATCCAGGGATAGGATGAAATAGGTACTTGGTAATAAGCTGTGCTCGGGAGTAGCTATCCCATGTACAGGGAAAAGCCAATTTACCTAGCGTTGCAATTTTTCTGATTTTAAAATTTTACAGTTGATTTGATTATCACCATTGGTGATGCACTTGTGAGGTGATATTTATATTTTTATACTTGGGTTCTATTTATTTGTAACCTAATGATATGAGGGTACGCCTTCACATTCATCATTTAGGCACATGTTATAATCACATGCCATTCATAGTTTCTCCGCCATGTAGGTGCATTAGAAATTGCATGTTTTGTGACAAATGTGGTGCGAGTAAAAGCATTTTGTTGTGATAGATTCCTTCATAAAATACCTCCTATTTGATAGGGTATTGTTATGTAAGGTTTTGTAGAATGAACATCAAACTTTGGTTCTTGAGGAGTATGGGCCCTCATTGACCGCAATTTGGTGGACCATTGACTGTTTACCTTGTTTATAACATGTATAAGATGCCAAGATTTGATTCACGGGGAGTATGGGCCTTCAAAGATCGGAATTTGGAACTTAGTTATTGATTTCAGTGTTTTTTTGTGCTCCATAGTTGTTTCTAAGGCTTACTATCTAGAAAAACCCCGAATACACGGAGTGTAGTTTTGACTACACGCCGTGTACTCTTCTGTTTGAGAAGAAACAAAATTTTTTTAAGTACACACCATGTACCGTATGTACACGTTGTGTAGTTGTTACCCGTGTCATAGGCCATGTGGGAATAAACATGGGGTGATGAAACTTTGAAAGCACACACCGTTTACTGATTGTACACGCCGTGTTGTGTTGACCATGTGTCCGCCATGTAACTAAAAACACGGGCGGAAAAATCTAAACTGATACACGCCAAATCAATGATGTACATGCTATGTAGTGTAACCTAAGAATATGGCTATGTAACTAACAAACACAGGTTGGTGTTAACTCTTTAAGGACATGCCATGTACATGTGGGACACACTGTGTAGTCTTGACGGTGAGAGACTGTGTGGACTTGGCCATGTGGCTGGGAATATGGAGTGGTGTACACACCGTGTATGGGTGTAACACGCCCTATAGTGTCTGCCGAGTAGTCGGTCATGTCACTAACAAAACGGGCATTTGGAATCTATGTTTTACAAACCGTGTCTATTGGAATACATCGTGTAGTCTGAGCTGTGTACCCGGCCGTGTAACAGACGACACGGGTTGGTGAAGCTCATCCAGTACACGCCATGTAGATCTTATACATGCCATGTAGACTTGTTCAAAAGAGAGATGTGTGGCTAAACCGTGTATATGGACCCAGGCATGGTAAGAAAATTCAAGTACACGCCGTGTGTGTGGACAAAACGCCATGTGTTTTGGGCATTACACAACCAGTTTTGGAAGAGTACACGCCCATGTGAAAGACTAAAGGGAACACGTCGTGTAGTTATTATACAGGCCATGTAGTCTTGTTTAGTAAGACTTGAATGTTTTCTTTCTCCAATTTCCTTCTCACACTCCTTTTTTCAGTCCTTGATGAATTTAATCTAAGGTGTGTGTTTGAATTTATATATTCATGCCACCGAGACAACCTCGAGTTGTTCTCCAGGGGAGTGGCAACGAGTATACTCTAGAGGTGGTAGGCCATGGGCTACTGATGGATCCTCCATTAGAGCCAGATGCGGCGCCAACCATTATAGCAGGCACACGTGCTGATGTGTAGTTTCATGAAGGCTTCATGTGGTTTATGTAGACCTTCCTGGGAGCACCACCGACAACCACATCTATGGTAGAGCTGACATGTATATTCTAGCAGCAGCATTTTCCTACGTTTTTATGGAATGGTAGACCACAGGCTGTGGAGTCTTAGCTGGGTTCTATGTAGAGTATTTTCAAGCATCTGGAGAGGCCTCCAGGGCTGAGGGTCAAGCTCGCTACATATATGTTGCGTGATTCCGCCAAGAGGTGGTGGGATGTTACCAACCAAACTGAGCATCACAGAGACATGGAGTGGGGATATTTCCAGGTATCCTTCTATAAATATTTATTTCCAGAGACGCTGAGGGTGGATAGAGCTCAAGAGTTCATGAATCTGCAGTAGGGAACTATGTCATTGATGGATTATTATTCCCACTTCACTGAGCTACAATGCTTTGCACCGATTCTGGTGGGAGATGAGGCATTGAGGTCTCAACACATTGAATATGGTCTTCGATATGGCATCCGAGCACTGGTGAATGTTTTCAGGTTTTTTATAGTGCATGCTATTGTTAACCAGGCACTAATTATAGAGAGGAATTATGTGATGCAAGTGGTGCAGGCTAGGGTGGTTTGGCACCAGTTTCTGGTACCATTTCTACCGGCAAGAGGAAGAGGCAGATGGGTTTCTCTCATGGTAGAAGTACTAGCCAGAATATTTCTTCATGTGGCCAAGTCATGTGCTAACAGTGTGGTAGAGAGGGTAAAAAGAGGCCTTAGTGTCCACGTGACCCAGTGGAGTGCTGAGCTTGCGGCATGATGGGTCATCTCCAGCGTTTTTGTATATTTTTTCCACCAGTGGCTAGTGAGAGGGGTTCTGTGCAGACTCCGCATGCAGGGGTAGGGCTAGTAGCTTCTTACTAACCAGGAAATTGGGATACGTCCGGACGTACAGGTAGAGGTGGTGGTCATGGTCATGGTATATAGACCCCAGTATCTCAGAGACAACAGGGCGGGTCAGCTCACGGTAGCCAGGCTGTGTCACAGGGCCGCAACACTGGGCAGGCATATGCAGTGCAATAGACCCAGCAGGAGAAGGATCTCATACCTTCCACTATCAGAGGTACTACTCTAGTTTATTATGTTTTGTCTTATGTACTTTTAGATATGGGTTCTACACATATATTTATATCTATTCCCGTTGTGGAGAGCCTTGGGCTCTGTGTTTCTTCTTATTCTGATAATATGACACTAGACACTCCATTGGGGAATAGAACGGCTGGTGTGTGTTAGTGTAGGGAGTGCCCCTAGAGGTTGGTGGGTGTCACTTTCTACGAGACCTCTATGTCTTAGAGATGATAGGCTATGATTTCATTCTTGGTATGGACTAGTTGGTACCCTTTCGAGCCTTTGTAGATTGCTATCGTCATAGGGTGAGTTTCACATCACCATCGGGAGGAGAGTTTCTTTAGAAGGGCGAATGGGATGCGTAGGTGAGCCGAGATGGAGATGAGCATCATTGTTAAGGTGGAGTGATATCCCAGATTGCGATCTTATATCTGGATGAGAATGGAACGTGTAAAAAGGATTTCCCTCCATTATTTGATCATTTCAGGGACGTCTTCCTAGCTGATTTTTCTGGTGTTCCTCTGGAGCGAGAGGTAGATTTCTCTATTGAGCTTATACTAGGAGCAGCACTGGTGTCCATTCATCATTATCGGATGTATACACTAGAGTTGAAAGATATCAAGAGGTAGTTGGAGGAGATGTAGGCAAAGGGTTTCATTCGACCCAGTACTTCTCCTTAGGGTTCGCTTGTCTTATTTAGGAATAAGGCGGACAGTACCCTCAGAATTTGTGTTGATTATCAGAAGCTGAACCAGTCAACGGTCAAGAACCAGTATCCCTTGCCAAGGATTGATGATCTTTTTGATCAAATTTGTGGAGAAATATTGTTCTCAAATATTGACTTGAGATCTGGGTATCATCAGTTTTGCGTTAGACCATCGGACATACCACTCACAACTTTTCAAAGAATATATGTTCTATATGAGTACTTGGTTATGCTGTTTGGAATCACAAACACACCAGTAGTTTTCATGGATATGATGAATCATGTGTTCCACCCTTATCTAGATTCTTTTGTGGTAGTCTTCGTGATAAATATCTTGGTGTACTCTCACACTCGACACGACCATGATACCCATCTTGAGATCGTACTTAGTACACTAAGAGAGCATCAGCTGTATGATATTCTATCAAAGTGCCACTTTTGGATGGACCAAATACACATCCTGGGTCATATCATCTTAGAGGTAGGAGTTGCAGTAGACTTAGACAAAGCGAGAGCAGTAGTTTCCTAGGAGCAGCCTAATAACGTGTTTTAGAGACTGTGTTTATTGGGGTTGGTTGGTTACTACAGGTTCTTTATACAAGACTTCTCCCAATTAGTTGAACCGTTGACGGGTTTGACTAAGAAGGGTGTGAAGTTCATTTGGTCAGTAGCTTGCGAGACAGCCTTTCAGGAGATAAAGAGAAGGTTGAAATCAGTACCAGTCCTGATACTTCTAGAGCAAGGGAAGAACTATACAGTTTATTGTGATGAATTAGGTATTGGTCTGGGAGTAGTGTTGATGTAGGGAGATCGAGTATTTGCATACGGGTCGTGGAAGTTGAGGCCACATGAGAGGAATTACCCAATGCATGATCTCGAGTTGGCTGTAGTTGTTCATGCATTACGCTGTTAGAGACTTTATCTCTTAGGAGAGCATTTTATGGTGTTTATGGACCACAAAAGTCTCAAGTACATATTTACCCAGCGTGAATTGAACATGAGACAATGAAGGTGGGTTGAATACCTTCAGTAATTCGACTTTGAGATTGATTATACACCTGGTAAAGGTAACATGGTTGCTGATGCACTGAGTAGGAGGAATCAGATACAAGCAGTGCAAGAGGCCAGTGGTGAGTGGCAGCTCATGGCTTTGTTCTCTAATATGCATTTGAAGGTGCATGATAGTCAGGGGTGAGACTATCTTCTTCCTTAGCTGTAACTTCTACCATCCTGAATAGAGTGAGGATGAGACAACCATCATATTCAAAAGGCCTAGTTCTACAAGAGTCGGTGGTAAGTGAGGACCCTCCTCCTGGTTGGACGATAGATGATGATAAGGTACTATGTATCCATGGATGAGTGTGGGTTCCATGGGATATACATGAGGATTTGATGCGGGAGTTTCATGATTCAGCTAGGGCAGTGCATCCTAGAGTTACCAAAATGTACTGTGACTTGAGATGTCAGTATTAGTGGCCGGGTATGAAACGAGAGGTAGCTGTTTTTTTACGAGTTGTTCCACCTATCAACAGGTGAAGAGGGAGCATCATAGGCCAGCCGGACTGCAATAGCAGTTACCCATTCTAGAGTGGAAATGGGATGATGCCGCGATGGACTTCGTGAATGGGCTTTTGAGGTCACCTCGAGGCAGCGATGCCGTGTGGGTTGTTGTAGACAGACATACGAAGGTATCTCAATTTTTTCCGATCAAGGAGACCTTCGGTGTTGAATAGATCAGGAAGTTGTATATCCAAGTGGTAGTACACCTTCATGGGGTCCCTCTCTCTATCATTTCAGATAGGGACACCCATTTTACGTCTCGTTTCTGGCAGAGTTTTCAGAGGGCACTGGGTACACAAGTGCTTCTGAAAACAGCTTACCACCCTCAAACTGATGGCCAATCAGAGAATACAATAATGGTGCTTGAAGATATGCAATATGAATGAGTCCTGGACTTTGGGGGATCTTCGGAAAAGTACATAACCTTGGTTTAGTTTCCTACAATAATAGTTTTCTGGAAACTATTGAGATGGCACCTTACAAGCCATTATAAGGTAGGTTGTGCCGATCACCTTTGTGATGGTTAGAGGCAGGTGAGGCAACTTTACTGGGACCACATTTCATGTAGGAGACTTCATAGTAGGTCCAGTAAATATAGAAGCGGATGGCCGCTGCACAGTATCGTCAAAAATCTTATGCTAATCACCACAGACGACCCTTGAAGTTTGTTGTCGGGGATCAGGTTTTCTTGCGTGTTTCACCGAGTTTGGGACACATGCAGATCAGGAGATAGGGTAAACTATCACCAAGGTATGTGGGGCCATTTGATATTTTGGAGAGAGTCGAGTCAGTTGCCTATCGGTTGTAGTTACTACAGAGGTATTGGGAAATGCACGATGTATACCATGTATCTCAGTTGTGCCGTTATCACTCAGTCCCTTCTCGCATCGTTAAACACAAAGAGGTTGAGATTTAGGTTGATGCATTCTTTGAGGAGCATCCGATTCGTATTGTTGACAGGAGCACAAAGGTTTCACGAGGCCGTTCAGTTCCTCTCGTACGGGTGCTATGGAAACATGGCTGAGTGCAGGATAAAACCTGGGAGCGGGAGACCGATGTATGTGCTCAGTGGCCAGAGTTGTTCTGAGCTTTATGTTCAGCACCCTTGGAAGGGAAATTCGGGGATGAATTGCCTTAAGGAAAGAATTTATTAAGAACCTAGTTCTTATGCTTGAGTTATGAGTTTCTTATTTTCCTTTTTTCCTTTAGTGTTTTTGATAAAATAAGGAAAATGGAGAAAAATCCCAAATTTTGAGGGTACACGCTATATACTTTTCCACATATTGTGTACTTTGGACACGTGGGATGAGTACAAATGGCGTGTGGGACTGCTGGCGATGAATGGTGTAAAAACTGACTACATGCCATGTACTTAGTATTTACATGCTATGTAATCAGTCGGCAGGTGAATAGTAAGGTGGTGGAAGTAGCCGCCATCAGAGTGACTGTACATGCCCTGTATTCAGAAATACATGCCGTGTACTCATGTAGATAGATGAACAGTGCGGCAGTGACAGGTAGCCTCCAGTGTAATAGTTAAATGAAGAAAAGAGCACATCATGCACTTGAGAGTACATGTCGTGTAGTTTGTTTTTTTCACTTAAACCGGGCAGTGGCCTCCTCTGTCGACAGACGAAGCTTACAGCGTCATAATAACATGGGAGAGACGACCGGATCTTAGAGGATATCTCGATAGTCAACCAAAACTCGGTTTCCTTCGCTGACAGTCTCGATTGAACAACGCGGCTGAGTTCTTCGCTCTTCCTTAACCTTTTCTTCAAATTATTTCTTGAGGGAAATTTATTTACGTTTGAATGGGGAATCTTCTATCCCAGATCTACGATGTTCTCAGGTGTTTTGGGAGGCGTCGTTCATGTATATTGATCAGAGGAAATCAAGGTAGGTGGTCTGATGTTTAATTCCAACTGTCGTGTTGTTTTTGTGTACTATTGTGCTACGCGCCCATGTTTGGAGTATCGTATGGCCAAGGACATGATTAATTAAATACCTATAATTGTGTAGGTAATATAATCAACATGTACAACTACTATTTGGGATCATTTCTTGGATCCAGGGCCACCCTGTGGGTATGTTACCTTGTTTATCCCTTTTACCAGGTTACCAGAGGGTATTCCATGATTTTATCATGCTTTAAATTGCCTTGAAAGGAATTGTATATAAATTGCTTTCTTATGTGTTGGGCTTGACCCGATTACTTTCTTAGCTCGAGGGCAATGTTTCATTTTCCCTGAATGAAACTCTTCTCATGCCTATGGGTAGTAGTTTTTATGCATGTGGGAAACACATCGTATGCCTGTGGCCAATATGCATTATGCTTGTGGGAAGTCACATGCGGGTTTCGATTCTGATTACATAAGTGTAAGCATTTTCATGTCAGCGGACAACGTTTACTTTGTGTATTCACTGTGGTGATTTTATTTTCTTATGCATTCCATGATAAAGCACGGGCTAGGCATTGATAAATGAATATTAAAATGTTAATGAAACTGGTAGTGATAGTTACTTTTGAGTACTACCTAGTTTACTACATTTCATTACTGCACACTGATGTTTCACAAACTCACTGACAGTCGGGCACGAGCCTTTGGTGGTTGCCTACTGGGATTTATTTCTCACACCCTGTTTGGGTCATGTCTTGGGCCAAAAAAATTATATTGATGCAGGTGTAGATAAGGGAAAGGTCCCTATATAGGTACTTGATTGTTGCTGATGATTAGGAGATCATCGGAACAAGCTTAGGCTTGTGATTCTGCTGAGTTCCTGCTGCGCTTCTTTATTTTGCTTTGCTGTATTAGTTCATTGTATTGTATTGTTTCAGATTGAAGTGTATCCTGTTTTGGCTGCTTTCTTATACTTAGAGACATATTGCATCATTATATATGAATGTTGGTATTTTATTTATTTTCGTACTGTGTACATTTCAGCATTGGTATTGTTTACTGTTTCTGTATTTTGTATGTTTATATCTATTTCTGATGTGCTACACTTTGACAAATGAGGGCATAGTTTTCCCACTATCAGACCTAGGACCATGCTGCTAGTTGGTAGCCTCTGGTGTTTGGGGAAATGCACTTGAGATCATGTGACCAACCGGGTTTAGGGCACCCGTTGTCTGGCACCCAAATTTGGGATGTTACAGAAGTCTCCCAGTAAGGTGATTTAAAAAATAAAGATAGTGAGATGTGGCATGGGATTTAAAAATAAGAGTACTTTTCATGAAATTAAAAAAGATTTGAACTTGTAAAAAAGTAATTTCAGAATTCATTTAAGCTCAGTTTCATGAAATAGATTGGTTCACACAATGAAATGGGTTTCAAAAATGGAAATAATCATCATTTCAGGTCAAAAGTTTCAGAAACACACATATTTTTTACAAATAAACACAAAAATATCTGAATAAAGATTCATTTTTTATGAAAACAGTAAACCAAATATTAAACACAAATCCTAAACTATAAAGGTTCCATTCCCCACACTTAATTGAAGTTGTGTCCTCAATGAATTCAAATGGATTTAAAATGTCAGAATATTTTTGATTGATTCATAACAAACAATTATAAAGGAGAGGTAAAAACTGACTTATTCACAGTGCAATATTGAGTTACGCTCCTAAATGTAGCTCTTTGAAAACTTAAAAAAGGTAAAACGATAATATAATTAATTTATAAAATAAAATGAAAATAGAATTTGAATAAGAAAAAAAGGATAAATCTTAGTTTAATCCCCCAAAGTGGACCCTGGCATTTGAATGCCTCCAAATGGGAAGTTCTAATCAATTATCCCCAATTTGAGGTGGGTGTGGTTTATTTGAGATGAAGAACCACATGTGAATTTTCCTGAATTCCATGAGTAAACACTTAATTTAAGGATCCCCAAAGCAGATAAGAAACTTCCCAACCCCCAAGAAAGTAGAAAGATAAAATTTGAGTTCAACAGTGAAAGGGAATAGAATATAGGGGTGCTCCCTATTGACTTTCGTGGTGTCCTCCTCTATATGGTATGTGAATTGTTGTTGAGGAGGTAGTCACACCACCTCATTCTTGTCTAAATCTTCTTATTTAATCACCACCATATGGGTATTATATTATTTAACATCCATGGTATCTTCCACTTGTGATGTATCCTAAATTTCTGAGAAAGGAAAATCAGGAAAAAATTTATCTTGAATAAAATTAAAATATGAAGAATTAATAAAGAAATATTCCCTTTCAATAAATTCAACATTGTAGTTGAACTCTTCATGAAAATCCACCTTTATCACCTCTTGAGCACCCTCTAATAAATAATCAACATGTTTGGGGAGATCTAGTTGTTCCTCTTTAGGTTCATCTTCTTTTTTCATAATCATCCTCCAAGGAAAAACATAAGTTGTATAAATCTGAAAACATAAAACAAGGGGAGGTAATACTCAATTTAGTTTCAACAAAATCAAGAGATAATGAGTTTATGAAAATATTATCTCTCTAAATTTTTTCATCTTCAATCTATTCTTCATTGGAAATCACTTCTTGGAGTTGATTTGTAGTAGATAGATGTAGGGAGTCAGTCTCCACCATTTCATTGATCTCCGAAGAAAAATCACGGATGACTAAGGGAGGGGGTCTTCTTGGCCCTTGTAAAATTCATAAAATTATGGAAATTATTGGGAGAAATGAGTTAGATTTTGTGCCATTGCATCAGAAACATCTTTGTTCATGTTCTCCCTTAGTCCATCTATGCATTCTTTGAATGTTTTCCATTCATTATTTTTCTTCCAAAAATAACCTCACCTGTCCAATAATAAAAGAAACATAATCCTTCACAGAAAAGGTTGATTCAATAGTTGGTTCATTTATCAGTGGGTAATTGTTCCAGGAATTAATGAAATAGTCATTTTAAAACAACATGGAAAGTGTTTTTTATTTGAAATGAGCCAAATATTTACGATTTTATTATGGAACTACCTCCCTGGGAATGCCTCCAAGATTGATTCATACCTATTGTAGGGTGTGGAAAAACTATTTTTTATATTCCCTCAGCTTAGTCTACTGATGAACCCAAGGAAGTCTCCTAAAGAGGAGTGCACACAAAACAGTTTGTCACTTTTAAATGAGGGTAAAAATGGTGTTTTTTAGAAAACGTTAATGAGAAAGTGATTGAAAGTAAATTTGAAATTCAAATGATTTAAAAAATATGATATTAAAATGGTGATTAGGTCGAAGTTAGATTCCAGATTATAATGATATCCTTGTTCAACTTAATTCAAACATCATATTCTTTGTTGACTGAAGTGAGTTTCCACAATCGTTTCCTCTCAATTCATTTTTGAAATTATGATGGTGAGAGAAAACCTTACCTAGATCTTAGTATATTCAACTCTCATTCTATGTGGAAAATAGATGTATTGAATATCCTCAATTAATAAGGTAAATACCCGATCAAATCTCATTTATCTAAAAAAATCATGAACACTTAGTAGACCTTTTACACGTACTAACGATCGTCGAGTACTTCACCACTAATCCCTGGTTTATACCATCGTATATAAACCCAAAATTAGTGGATAGTTAAAATGAACAATTTACAAAGGAAAAAATCAATAACGGTATTAAAATTAAAAAATGATCACACTTTATAATATAATCCTCTATACTAAATTTCATACAACTTGGAAGAAGAAAGAAATTTCATTCAATTACGTCCAAGAACTCAAGCATTACAAAATAGAAAGCTAACCCTTCCCCAATCACTCTAAATTGTTTCCCCACCATTGTAATGGTAATAAAGATTAATGGAGAAGAATAAGGCATTAAGAAAATATATAAAATCAAAGAAATAAAAGAGAGAAATCCAAAAAGTTCCCCTCCTTGGTGTCCCAGAAGGAATGAGATGGAATGAGAGATGCTTTGAGAGGGTGTAGCTCTCCTCTTTTATAGACATTATTTTCCCAGATTTTGGGAGCATATTAGGACCCTTAAATGACATTTTCACACATTTCAAACTTCTTTATTCTTTTTCATATTTATCTTGGGCGTTTCCCCTCAAAATATCAGCGGTTTTGGACATGTATTCTGAGAGTTATGTCCGTTTTACTATGACCGTTTATTCTCTCCAGTCAGACTCTCAAAATTAGAAACATCCAGATTAGGATTATTTAATGACCCCTTAAATATCCAATACACACGTCCTAGACTTCCTTAATGTTTTTCCAAAACGTCTTTTTCATCCACCCACCTAATTTCAGAGCATTTGGGACCACAATGAACTACTTATGGACCCCACACCAGAACTCGACTGATCGGTAAATTTGTTTTCTTGGTCCAACATGTGAGCTTCTTTGGAACTTCCATATGCTCTGTTCAGATTTTGTTCCAAAAGGATGAAATTAATCCCTAGATGTGTAGAATCTCGAAAAGAAAGAATTTATCAATTTGTATTAGTGTAGAAATTTTTATGGCCAAAATACCAAAATAATTTACAATAGTTAAAATTCCGAAATGGGTCATTTTTACTGTTCCGCTCAAAATTACACCAATATTATAAAAATGAAGCAATTCATCTTAAAGTAACACTTTTGTGAGTTTAAAAAAATTAAATTCAATAAAAATTTAATTGAAAATATTTCCTCAATCAGTGAGTTTACTTTTCTATTAGCTGGATTACTATTCCTAATCATCATGTTAATATTCCAAGGGTCATGTTAATATTTCATCGATATAGGTCTCTTAATTTCAATGAATATCACTTATTTCATTCTCAATTTATGAGAACAATTTTTTTGGGTTCTTTATACTAAAATTTTATTTGAATATATAACATAATTATAATAAGGAAAAGAAGTTCAATTGATAAATGTTTTGGTTGTTACATTCTTCCCCCCTTTTGAAATTTCACTATATAAATTTCATTTTATATACACAAGTGTGTGTATTTATCCTTCATTAATTCCTTCAGTTCCCAAGTTTGTTCATTATACTTATGGTTCCTCTACAACATGTTTAAAATGTGAGTTGTCTTGTTGTGTCAGACATTTTATCTTTGGTACATGATCTTTACCAGAATCTATTCATATGAGAGGTCATTCTCCAGTTTTACCACCTCTTAATTTAAAACATGTGAGGGGTCAGGTATGTACTTCCTCAAGATAGGGAGGGGAAAATTTCATGAAATTGAGCCATACATGATGAATGTTAAAGTTGATAGTCCACTGATCTTATGTGATCAAGGATCATAAAGGGGTCAATTTACCTTGGGAAAAGACTCCCTTTCTTCTAAGCAGCATGACTCATTTCCATGATGATATTCAATGGAAGACAGTATCTCCAACATTGATCTCAAAGTCTCTTTGATAATTGTGATCGTAGCACTTTTTTCAGATATTAGGAGCTTTTATGTGTTGTTTTATGGTTTGAACATTCTTTGTAATATCTTACAAAAATTAGGTCCATGTATATTTCATTCACCAACTACATCCCATCGTGTTGGATTTGTACATTGATATACATATAGATATTTTTAAGGAGCTATCTGAATACTCATTTGGAAGCTATTATTATATGAAAACCCAAACAATGGGATATGTTGATCCCATCTACCTTTTAATTCAATTAAGTAGTCTCTTCTCATGTCGTCTAGAATTTAAATAGTCCTTTTAGGTTTTCCCTCGGTTTGGGGGTGATAGATCATGATGAAATTCAATTTTATACACAAATAATGTTAAATACATCTTGATAATTTAGATGTTAACCCTTGATCATGATTAGATATGATATAAAATGGATCCCCATTCCGCCTCACCACCTTCTTCAAATATATCACATAAAATTTCAAAGCGATTAATCTTCCAAAATTGGGATAAAGTGGACAGTATTCGTGAGTCAATCCACCACAACACATATCACACTATTTGAATTAGATTTATTCCAAAGTCCAGTGATGATGTCCACGGTGACATTCTAATATTTTATTGTAGGTATAGGTAATGGTTGCGTCATCCAATTGAAAAAAATCACTTCTTTAAATTTCTAACATATTATGATCCTTGAGATACACTCTGCAATCTTATCTTTCATTTTGTCCCACCAAAAGTGTTCTTGAATATTACTGTACATCAAGGATCATCCATAATGGATGGAGAATGATGATCTATGAGTATTATATAATATACCTTTCCTTATCTCATGTGAATATGGAACACAAATTCATGTTCCAAAATGAGTCTTACAATCATCATAAATATTAAAATATTATAGCTTCTCTTAATTTACTACTTTCATCATCTATTGAAGATCTAAATAAACCATTTTGACTCCTCAATATTATCTATTATAGATGGTTGGGAATTCATTTGAGCAAGGTAGGATGTATTCTCCATTGTTATGACTTCCAAATCCATCAATTTTATATCCATGAAGATAGGGTCCTTCTCAATAAGTATCATGGATATAGTAGCATGCTATTTTTTTCTAAGAGCATAAACTACATTATTTTCATTCCGAAGATGATATTGAATAGATAAAAAAAATTCTTTTATTATCACAAACAATATCTTTTAACACATGTTGAGATATATTTTTGTGATAATATATAAATTAGGCTCTTATGATCGGTATATATGTCACACTTATCACTATAGAGGTACTAAATCTATATTTTAAAGTAAATAATAAAATATTATAGCACTATATCAGGGGTTAGGTAGTTCTTCTTATGGATATTCAACTGTCGTGAGCTGTAGACTATCACTTTAACATTTTTCATGAGTAAAAACCCCAATGCCACATTTAAAACTTGGTTGTATATCTCAAAAAAATTTCCAATTCTTATTAATGTGAGTATAGGTGGAGTGATCATGCTTTTCTTTAGATCTTTGTGTATTTCCTCCCATTCTTCTATACAGACATACATTACCCCTTTCCTTGTAAACATAATAAGAGGTATAGACAATCGTGAGAAGTTAGTCACAAATGGATAGTAGTACCCTACTAATCCAAGAAGACTCTGGATTTTTTTGACACTAGTGGGTATTGGTCATTCCTTAACTGGATTTTTTAATTCTTCACATAAATTCCCTCACTTATGATCACATTTCCAAATAAAGTGACTCATGTCATGAAAAAGTCACAATTTATGAGAGTGGCGTACAATTTTCCATAATATTTATAGCACAGTCTAGATATGTTTTTCTTGTTTACCCTTTCTCTTGGAGTATGTTATAATATCATATTCAAATACCGCCACATTTTTTAAAGGTATTGTCTAAAGTCTCATGTCATAAATGCCATTTAGATTGTAGGGGATATTATTATGTCCAAATTTAATCACTAGAAACACATAGTGAATATACCTTGTGTGGAAGGAATTGTTATTAATATCTTCCTTCATCACCTTCAATTGATGATCTCCCAAACAAATATCCACCTTTGAGAAGTATTGAGCTCCCCATAGTTTATTGAACAAGTCATCAGTCCTGTGATGATGATAATTTACCTTTATGGTGATCATTTGGACATTAATATAATTGATACGCATCTACATTGATCCATCCATCTTCTTGAAAAAGAGCACATGCACACCCCATGGTGATGTACTAGGGTGTATGAACCCTTTGTCAATGTGATTTTATAGTATCTTGTTTAACTCACTAGTTCAATTGGGGCCATCTTGTAGGTTCATAATGTAATAAGAGTGACTTCGAGTATGAGTTTTATTGTGAACACTATCACATGATCTCGGGGTATTCTAGGTAACTCTTTAGGAAATGCATTACTATATTCCATCACAATGATAATTTCCCCTTGGTTGAAACCTTCCTTTCACTCATCCATTTGAGTTAGGTAATATTATTCATGGGGAATCAAGACCCACACAATTGAAGGATTTTATAAAAGAGATTAGTGATTTTACGTACATTTTTATTGGAGGATGGGATGGTTTTTAATATTAAAATATATTTCCGCTTCTCAATAGTTTATTTATTCACTATATAATGAGAGCTAATCCATTCCAATTATTGATTAAAATTCCACAACGGGAAGTATCAAAATATTTTAGGGAATAATATCCCTATATATTCCAATAGGATAAGAGTCCAACACTTGTGTTATAATGATCACAACACTTAGTGTTTTTATGGATATCTCTACTTCAACGTATCATGGCTTCTATTCAGTAGCTATAGAATACATATAGGATATAATGGAATTCATAGAACCAAAAAAATAAAGATTTTTCCATTAATGATTTAATATTAATTTTACCTTATATGACAACATTTTCTTGATCCCCATTAATAGTAGTGATTTCATAAGAATTACCTTTATCCTTGGGCATTTATGGCTAATGATGTTAATTTCCCTCAAGACTTGAAGTTTAGTGCTATCACTTGAAAATTTCCCTTTATCCATACAATTTAAGCATTGAACCATGGGTGGTGATCACTTTTCCTCCATCACTTTGGTTTAATTATTCATGTCTCTCCAACATTCATGAGCTTGGAGGCCTTCCCACCCACACTTAAATCATTTTCTCATCCCATTGAAGAAATTACCATGATGCTTCTTCCAAAAAAATTTACATGTGAGTGGATAATAATTCTTTTCACCTTTGTCATTAGATCCTTTATCTTGATACCCCATATTTTTTATTATCCCCACATCCAGGGGACCATTCTATAAAATCCATCTCATCATTGAGTGAACATCAAACAACATCATCATTATTACCCATGTATTGGATTCCTAAATACTTTCAATGGTGTGATTTTAATCCATTAATGAGTCAATCTACTTTACTATAATTATTGATAAAAAAAACTCAAGGTGTACATTGCATGCTTTGGGAAATTTTCTTCGTAATCCATAATACATTAAACCATTTTTTTATTTAGATATATGAATTTTATCTCCATAATTATCTAAAAAGTTTGACAAAAATACTTATTAAGAAATATTTTTTAAAATAATTTCCTCTCAGTATCATTGATTTAATCATTCTTCTTGGTATTATTAATCAACTTCATCCATTTCTTGGACTCTCCATATAAATGTTAAATGGAAAAGGTCATATTCACTATCACGAAATAGAGAATAAAAGAAAATATCTTCTCCAATGAGTTGAACCACTATTCTATGACTAGTGGTTCAACAAATAAACTAAACATCACTGGTCGATTTTTTATAAAACACTTGATAGCTAATTTATCCCCCTTAGTGGAATTCATATGTTCCATATTATTCTATTTTTTTAATAACCCGATATAGATGGTTAAGGATCACTATGAAATTTTCAACTCCTCCTCCTGAGGAATTAGTGATGTCATTCGGGCATTCAATGAATTTTCTATCATGGTTTTTGTCCTGGTTTCTCTTGGTTCAAACAATTCTATAAAATACAATTGGTTTGAAAAAATATATAAGTAAAAAATTCTAGAATAAATAATTTATTCCTTTTTGGAATTAATGTTAAATTAATATCTTGTGGGATCCCTATCCTTATAATATTATAATCCTAATTCCCAAATAAACTATATTGTTCTCGGATTCCAAAAAAAGTGACCCTGATTTTTCTTACATGACTATTACATAATTTTAAAGATAAACAACATAATAGTGTTAAAAAACATGGATCCAAACCATTAGTATCTTGGGAGAAATAGGAATGTAATTTAAATATTAAAAATAAAACATAAACACATATTTAAAATATTCTAATTTTTCCTTATAAATATCATTTTCTACTTAGTATATGTAGTCACCTGACTATATAAATCAAATAAAGGAGTGTGCTAAATGCCCAGAAATAGTTTATATAAGAACATAGATCAGTATAATATCGGTGAGAAGAATCACCATCATCATAACGTAATCAAAGTATTAGAATCATAATCATGATAGGTAGAATTAGATAATGTTATAGAATATGGAAATGCATAAAAATGAAAAATAATTTCATTGTGCTCTAATACCCCACATATTTTTGAATAATGCTAGCATCAAGAACATGCATAAGATAAGTATATAATCGTAACATCATTATTGTGAATAATGATAGAATCATGTTCTTTCATATTACACATTATCTAATGAGATACACCACATTACCCAATTCATTGGATCACTATATATTTATGGGTGCACCCATCACATCATAACATTTACATAATCATGCATGCAACTTAAAATTTATATTAGTCTTGGACATAAAATAACCCTTATAAAGGAATGGGTTTCATTTAATATAGCATAAATTTATAAATAAAATTATGGGTTCCCAAATGATAAAGCTAAAAATATATTTTGAATAACATTCATCATTCTTAAGTGAATAATAAACATTTAAAGAGGTGTTAAAATGTGTTTCGGAAAGAAGATCTCTTTTGTAAAATATTTATTTTTATCATAAAACCTGAATAGAAACATGTATATTCTAAAATTAGAAATTTAATAAAATAAAAATATATTTTGGGAATATTAAAAAAAATATCCATACTAAAAATTGGAAATAAAGAGGAATTACACAAAAAAGGAAATTGGGTTCGAGAATTCCCTTATCTAATATTTGAATTCTTTCTTCACATTCATAAACTAGATAATGAAATTTGATTCATTAATTTCCAAATACCAAACCTATTATATATATATATTATATTCATTATAATTTTATTATGTTTTTTATCTCTATTTTGATGAGTTATAGAGTTCAATTTCATACTTCAGGAGGGATTGTCTTCTTGGTCTTCATGATCGGTTCATTGGAATATATGTATGGAAGATCATGAAAAATGAGAATAATTATCCAGAATTTAAATTCTATGATAGTAATGAACTCCCATAATTTTAAATGATCTTATATATTATTTTTTATAGATATTAGGATGACTCATTTCATAAAATGAGAGTGATAATTTTTTAGATTAATTTGGTCATTTTTCGATCATCAGGAACTAGTTTTGTTTAATTTTTTAATATTTTATATATATGATAGTTATAGAACACAAAATAGGTTATAAAATGAATTTTAGAATATTTAATCCATTATAATGGGTTTTTGACGATTCCTGAAAGTTGAAAAGGAAATTATAGTGCTTCATCATTGACGACAGTAAATTTACACATCACGCATGATGTTTTCATTTTTAGAATAAAAGGGAGAGAATAAGAGGCTTGAGGATTGATTATTCCCCTAAAATAATAACATTATAATATATATAAGATACTTTAGTTATCATGTAAATTGGATAAGGTGTAGTTATGAGACAAAGTGAAAAATAAACAGAATTGAAAATAAAATAATATAAATTTTATGAGCATTTTACCTCTTGAATTCTTCTCCTTAAGAACATCTTGAGGGAAATTGGTTTTGGACTATTGTTCAAAAAAAACTCCAAGCCATGTTGAAAAGTCTTTTGAAGAATATTTGGTATAATTTGGGAATGATTTAATTAGTTAATGGAGTGAGGAGAAGAGGTGGTGAAGGGAGGTATTTATTGTGGAAGAGATGGGCTGTTTTTGTTTTTTAAATAATTATTTTACAATTTTGGCTCAATACTACCAATAGTTTGAAACTTATAACTAAATATATTAAATAATGATGTGGATTTTGATATTATGGACTTACATCATCCATGACTCAATAATGCATGTATTTTTTAAATACCATAAATAAGTGTATTTCAGCATTCACAAAAAATTAAAGTATTTTAGAAAAATATCAAAAATTCACCCTAACGATTTTTCAGCATGTATAATTAAAAAACAAACCCCAAATTTTAAGAATAATTTCTTTAATATGATAAATTTAGTTTTTAATTAAAATCATCATTTAATCAAAAAATATTTATTTTTAAATTATAACTGATTTTATGAAACATTTGAAAAATTAATTAAGTTATCATAATATTATATTATAATAATATGGTAAAAATACTAATTCATGAATCTATTTTATGGTAATAAATTTTATTTTAAATCACTATATTAATTATAAAATGTTAAATAAACAATTAAGCTCTTTTGAAATACCAACACTAAATTAATCATTTTTAAAAGGTTTATTTACTTTTACTATTATATATTTATATCATAGTATCCTTTATAATATGCCTAAATTTTATTTATACTTTCATATGTGAGGTTACAATTCTGTTGGTAGAATTATTATTCCAAATAGTCATTTTACTATTCCAAGCGTCATGTTACTATTCCATAGGTATAGATTCCTTAATTTCTATGAATATCACTTATTTAAGTTATTATTTTTGAGAATAAAGATTTTATTTGGAAATTTATTCTATATATGTGATTTGTACTATAAAACATAATGATAAGAAGGGGAAAATGTTCAATTGATAAAAATTTTGGGTTGTTACATGTATTGTCTTAATAATTCATAATAATGATTTATATTTATTTTTTGATGTTTAGGAATTAGTCTCACATCGAACTGACAAGTGATGTCACTGGTATGATTCATAGTGCATGTTACCAATTTATAATGATATTTTAGGAAAAAAACAAGTGAAAATATGAAAACTAATCAAAAACATTTGGATGGTTTTTATGCTTTCTAAAAATAATCCATATGTCAATTTGGGATGTGTAAGAATCAAACCCTCCTCAATCCAACACATGGTGGAATCAATTTTACCCCATGTTCATCTTCTCATTTAAAAATGACAATAATTTTAGTAAAAAAGACAACTGACACACTCAAAACTAATGAAATGAATTTAGATTATTTTTTTAATTTTTCACAATGTTCCATAAGATATGTTTTATTTCTAGAAATCAGCCACACCTCAATCTAATACATGACGTTCACAGTATGACTCTAAGTGTCCATTATCAATTTAAAATTGATATTTTTGTTAAAAATGTATTACTCACAGAATACCATATAAAGGCACTTGAATTGAATTTATAATTTATAAAAATGATTCGAAATTCAATTTTGACATGTATGAATTGGTATCAAATAATAATGACACAAAATGTGATCAGTATTACTCAAAGTGTGTGTTTTTAGTTTAAAATGAAATTTTAGTAAAAAAAGATAAGTGACGTAGTCAAAAGAATAAACTAATTAGTATTTTTTTGATACCTTAATAAAATTACCCATAAATCTTTCAGGATTTCTAGGAATCATCCCCATATCAATATGATGAACGATGTGACTGATATGGCACCAAGTGCATCTTTTTCTTTTAAGATGACATTAATTTTAGTAAAAAAGAAAGCTGGCAAACTCTAAACAAAAAATTATTCATATTGATTTTTAACATTATTATAGTGATCTATACGTCAATATTATGTGTTTAAATCAACCTCATGTTACTTTGATACATTATGAATCTCGTGATACTAAAAGTGTCTATTATCAGTTTTAAATTGACATTTTAGTTCAAAATATTTCACCCACTAAAAAACTAGAAAACGTGATTAGATTGTATGTATAAATCATGAAAATGATTCATAAATCAGTTTGGGAATATTTAATTAGCCTCACCATAATATGATACACGATGGTCCTAGTATGACTCAATGTGTTTGTTATCTATTTAAAATTGACATTTTAGTTAAAAAATTGTCACTCACTGAAAATCTAGAAAATTCCCTTAGATTGTCTTGAAATTTATAAAAAAAATCCATAATCTATTTATGAAATGTTTTAATTAGTATCATTTAAAACATACACTTGATGTGACTATTATGACTCAATGTGCGTGTTCCGAGTTTAAAATGACATTTTAGTAAAAAAATTGATGTACTCAATATAAAGAAAACACCTTCATATTGTTTTGATACATTTAGAAAATAGTTTATAAGATATTTGGGGAATATAAGAATCATACTCTTCTAAATATAATTCATTGTGTTACCAGTATGATTTTAAGTGTGTCTTTTTATTTAAAATTGGATTTAATTTTAGTAAAAAGGCATCTAATATACATAAAATTGAGTAAACAAAATTCAGATTGTTTTTATACTACAGGAAAATGATCTATAAGTCATTTTTGACTTATATTATTCATCCGTACATAAATATGATGCTTGATGTTTCTAGTATGACTCAAAGTGTTTATAATGATTTTAAAAATGATATTTTATTAGAAAAAGTGTCAATCACATAAATAAAATCAAAGATACTCATATTTTCTTAATAATTTAGGAAAGAGATTCATCTATCATTTTTTACATCTCAAAATTAGTCTCATTTCAAACCAACACATTATTTGACTAGTATGGATAAAAGTGGATGTTTCCATTTTAAAATGACATTTTAGTAAAAAAATAAATGTTACGTACTCAAACCTATAAAAAAATTACAATTATTTTAATACTTTAAGAAAAATCCATAATTTATTTGGAACATGTGGGAATCATCTGCACCTTAATAGGATGCATGGTGTGATTCGTATGTCTCCAAGGGCATGTTTTCATTATATATATTTTCTTCCATATATAATTTTCATCACAACACAAAAACTAAGTAATGGATCCTACAAAATTTTCTCTTAATACTATTTTCTATTAAAAAATTAATTTCATTTTAATTTTTATCTTATACTTATTCAGTTAATTTTAATAGAGATGATGCTTGAAGATGAATAAATAGTGGAGTGACGTGATAGAATCAGCAATGACTCAATTTATTAAATATTGTTCCTAGTATGATATTATTATTAGATTAAAATTAACATGTTCTATTTAATTTATTTCTTTATATTATTACTATCATAATTTTTTTTATATAGGTGAATTATTTTTCTCAAGAAGGGGTGGTTTTTTTAAAATAGAATAACTCAGGGTCTGGAGAAAAGGATAAAGTAACATTTATTTTCTTATCTATGAAATAACTTTTACATACCAATTTAATTGTATAAAAAATGTTTTAAAAGTTTATATTATATTTTTTTTGAATTCATGTTATAAATTTTTTTCACTTAACGTTTTTTGGTAAATTATTTTTATGATTTTTTGTGATGTTTTTAGTGCTTTAGTGTGTTGTTATGGCACAGTACACTAGTAAAATAGTGTTCTGTTGTTAAAAATGAAGTATTCACCTTAATTAGGACTATTAAATGTGTTGATAAAGGTTACCTTCTTTATCACTTCTGAAATTACTGATAAAAGGGTCCTTCATAATCTCTTTTTTAAGCATTGAAAAATGAACCTTTATCAATAATTTTCTTTTTCTGACAAACGCTTTATTCTTTTAATCCCTCTCTGGAAGTCAAAACATTTATATCACTCATAAAGGCCATTGTTAGCACTATTAAAGTCCGGTTTTGTAGTAGTGTAGGTGTAATCCCCAACAATATCATTTTTCATCCACTTATAGTTTCCAAGAGATATGGGGTTGAAATCCATATATTGGAATCCTACAAGGTTTAATACCCAACCATATCTTCTTCCATCATTGTCTATTTATATATAGAAAAAATAATAAGCAACCATATAGGTGCCTCCAAGTGTGTATTCCCCTACCATGTAATTTTCCTTCCATGTTTAGTGACCAACTAACTAGGTGGTATAGAGGGCCACTCATGCATAAGTCCCACACCAAATGTTTTTTGGAACCATTTATTGAATAGTATACTCTCCATAAATTTAAACTACTTGGTAGATGTCTTTAATGTGTAATGTTAAAATGAAAATCATGGGTTCATTGTTTGGTAACCACAAAAGAAATAAGGATGGTCCTTATCATGTGAAAATAATTGGTGAAATATTTCCCATTAAGTGGAACTAAACTAGAGGGGTTCATATTCCCTTCAAAGGGATATATTTGAATCTCTATTTATGGGCCCAATACCAACTATAGAATACCTCTTTCCCCTTATTTAGTATCCTAAATCATTTTTGTATAATGATAAAATTCATAATGTCTTCTTATACAGATCTAATGTATATAATGTCTACATAAATGGGTCAAAAGAAATATATTATAGTCCCCACATCCAATGTCCTATTAAAATCATGTTGTAATTCAATTAATTTCATAATGGTAAATGGTAGTGTTTTTAATTATACTACTGTGTATTAATGATAATGTATTAAATCAACAACAGATTCACATAGTATGTAATAAATCCCCCCATGATAGGGTATGATAGGCTCAACCTATAATCCTTTTTTCTATCATAGACCATAAGCATCACTGGAAAATCACTAATGAACTCCTTCTTTTGGAATGAAATTATTAATTAGTACCAAACACATATGGAAAAAATGACACTCAAAGACACTAATATACCTAGTGTTATCCCATTAAATGGGTTTTGAGATGACTTGATTTAGGAATCCATAAGGTTTGTCTAGTTTTAACTATCATAATGTAGTCAAGGTATAATACCCCTCCAGTAGGGTAGGAAATTGTGTACACAAGACTCATGGAAATCTTTCAGCACGTCCCATCAAGTATAAGGTAATTTTATATTCTATTAATGTTGTTTCAATCCAATCCAATTAATTTTTCATTACTTAATTGAAAACTTCTTACAATTTACATAACATAAATACACCCCTTCAAGCACAAACTTAGTATATCAATGAAATATCCAAGACTGATGAAACATTACAATTTAATTCAATTATTATTAAAAAAAAGTAAAAAAATTCTCAATATATTAACTTAGTAGTCATTATAAATTAAAAATTCAATTATAATGGTCATCATGCTTAATATCGTATAGGTTTTACATAATTCCATATTTAACATTTACCCTCATATAAACATAAGAAAATTCAAGTTACAAATAACTATATTACGAATCACAAATAATCCATTGAGACTAAATTATTAGAATAATTGAGTAAATTTGTTTTTCAAAAATGCCACAATTCATGGAATATCATATTACTTATGACATCCTATTGGAAAATCATACTAGACCTAGGATTTGGAGTTTGAAAAAATATAGGGATCACCAATATATATCCAAAAAAGACACTAATTATTACATTTATATAATAATATGTGTTAAATTGTAATACATTAGGTATAATATTAAGAATTGTGTTTTTTATAACCAATAATTACTCATAGTAACCTAAATAAAGAATAGAATGAGGCAAAATTATTGAATTCAAACACTAATTTAAAATGAGAGTTTTTTAAATGGTATTTTCTTATTTGAAACTCTATGGAATAGAATTATTTAATGAAATTTGTTACTTATTAAAAAAAATTAATACATTAATAATTACAACAAAATAGAAGGTACACATGGTTTAAATTGAGTTTTATACTTTATTTTACCTTGGAGAAGAATAATTTTGAGGGATGAAATAGTTTCAAATAAGAAATGTAAACTTTTGATACAAATTGTAAAAAAACTGTCTAATAATTTATGGAAAATAAACAATTTATATATTATAAATTTTTTTATTTAAAAAATAATAAATTTAATGAAACAAAGTATTTTTTGGAATTATAACAATTATTTCTACATAAATTAACCCACTCATTATCTCACCCCTCATATCAAGTCTTAAATAACATTTTGTATTGATCAGTAACATATAATTCATATTGATTAAAGTCGATGGATGAAATTTCATTTATAAAATATGATAAATATTAATAAAATATAACGTTTTGGCTAAATGTGTTAATACAATTCTTGTATCTCATTAAAAAATTCACACAATACACTTTAGAACCTCGTAAAACTATTAAAAAAATTATCAACATGAAATTATATTAATTATGTCATGATCATAGGGAAATATAATAAGATCATATAAAAAATTCATGGAGTATTGTGATATATATAAAAATTACTTTCTTAATAATCATACAAAAGTATGCAAGAGTGTAAATAATATGTAACTAGTCGTTCATGGGTAAGAAACACATTACACCATGTTAAATTATATATATAAACATTTAAATATATGTTTGTAAACTAAAATAAAAATTAAACCCACAGTGGACATTAAGGAGAGACTCTCATAGGGATTGAATTAGGGAATGAAACATTTTTGTTTTTCCTGTTTAATTGTGAAACTCTTATAGCCCTAACAGATATTGACCTCACCTGTTAGTAGGGTAAATCTTGTATTCACCTGTTAAGTGTTTATATAATTAAGTGGTGTGAATATATAATCCTTTTCAAATAATATTGGTGATATCTCAATCCCTATGCACTTATTATCATCATATAGAATATAAGACAAGAAAATGCACATGATGTAAGAATTATACTTGGTTCGCCTATATTAGGATATGTCAAAATAACATATATTGAAATTGTTGAAATGTGCCAAAATTAAATAATTATATTTCAATGGTGGATCTATGATAGGTCACTCCTATGATTGAGTTCACTCCCATTTCAATATTTAGGGTTATCTCACTGCCACTCAAGGGTCACTACCTTAACAAGATTTTGGGTCAGCTCACTTCTATCTAAGGTTCACACCATTTTTTCCCAATCCACTTTCTCACTAAATCAAGAGGGAATACTTTTTAGAACATTGGATAATGAATGAGTACACTATATGATAGTTATTATACTAATTAGTTATCAATGAAATGTGAACCAATCTTTCACAGCCAGTTTGGGAACATCACCATTGTAGCTTCACATTCCTTGTTGAACAAGTCTTTAAGGAATATATCCTTTTCCATGCTCAGCAAATAATTATAATAAATTTATTTATTTTTTTCCTACTAGAAACACCCAATAAACACTATCACAACATTCCAATATTTTATGAATGTTTTACCATTCTTGGAAATTTACACTTTCAACATACTCATAAAATTTCATGAATCTTATTAAGATATCATGAAACTCCCTTGGCTAGACTGACCCAATTCATTAATGTTCAAATAAATGCTTTAGGAAATAAAACCCTTCTCAGAATTCATTCATGAATTTATAGCCTTCATATCTTCAATGAGTCTAGATTCCTCAAATGAGGGGTGTAGTTAACTATATATAGACATTTCCTTCCATTATTGAATCATTATCACCCACCACTAACTATTCAGGAAACACATAATTAAATTAGAAAAACAGAATTTCCTTACAAAACATATGGGAAATATTTTTTTCAGGTACACTAAAAAAACCATGATGTCTTCCCAAAAATATTCACCTTTGTGAAACATACTACATTCATGAAACTTTCGTTTATGAATCACTAGTATTCAAAAAAGTATCAAACTTTCCCAAATTTTATTCCTTAGTGAAATTTTTATGTGTTAGTATGAAAAAAATATTATCATGAAACATTGATGACAATTTTTAATAAGATTATATTCCTTTTATGAAACTTTTTTACTTGAATTAAAATATTTCCATTTCTATATTTCCTTAATTTTACTTTTAATTACCATGTTTTTGAAATTTCTAATTTTCAAGAGTGTTATTCCTTTTTTCAATCATCCTCCTCTAAACTCTTACATACACTCGAACACTTATAAACCCATTTCATCATGACTAAATAATGGTATTAACAATCCTAGAACTTCTCTAATTAATTTTCATGATTCATCCCCATATGGGTTCTCCTCTTTCTTGGATAGCTTCAACCCATCTCATAGTGTTATCAAGATTGATATTCCAGGATATCACATTATGTCATGCAGTATTTAAATTACTTTTTAATAGGAACATTATCTTCTCATTAAATAGTGACATGGTGAATATAAAATCTAACATGATCTACAACACCATGCCAATAGAAAAAACTCACCTAACACACTAACACACTATGGTCAAAAATGATATGGTTGACAATGAATCCAACACACAACACGTGGACAAAAGAATTATAATTGGATTCTAATAATACCCCCTTAGGATTTCATGGAAATACATTCATTAATACTTTTCCTCTATCTCAATTAAACGATATAAACCTTTTTCTATACCAACATTCCATGAATACTGACACTAATTTTTGATTTCCAGTGGCAATTGATATCCACTGTTGTACTATTCATAGATCATAAGAATACCACTTCTTAAACACCTTTGGGAATCTTCTTTCATCACAAAATACTCTAATTATTTCACTTTATTGAATGAAAAATTTTAGCATCATTTTATTTATGTCCTTCACATCCGACTCTCTGTATGAAAGGTTTCATAAGAACACACAAAGATCCATGATCCTTGTTACTCCATTAAGAATATTAAAATGGATTCATGATCATTTCCCCCCACCCCTGACATCAAATAAAATTTAACATCCCAATATTTTAGGTAATATTTTTTTCAAATTAATTTATATTTTTATCATTTTTACATGAAACAATTATTTTATTCAATAGTGTGCGTGAAACACGACAACAAGCTTCAAGGAACCATGAAATAATATTATTATAACAATGTAATTAGGTATGCAGGTATGAATAGTATTAAATACTCAATAAAACATACATACAAATGTCTTAATGAATATGAATTTATTTATAATTTCTTATTAAATAAGAAATCAATTATTAGTTAATTGATTACTTTCATTAAAATAAGTTTTCTTCATAAAAGAGTTTTATTTATTTGTATAATAAAATATTTTAGATATTTTATAAAATTATTTCATAAAATTAACTTCATATTTGGAATCATTATATTGAAAATAATTTATGGTGAAATCTTGATATTTTTTAGAAAATATTAATTTTTTAGTTAACAGTAAAAAATGATTATTTTTTAAAACTATCATTTATTTTCCATAAATAAAGAAATTAAAATTACCAGTTATATTTTAATGTAACATAAGTATTATTTATTTATATTTAAACAAATAAATTACTTTTTAATCAACTTGAAATTGGATTTTAGTAAAATTTTATTTTTGGGTTTGAAATGGTTTTTTTTTTCTAAAAACTGTTTTAAAGTGCATAATGATAATGTATTTGAATTAATTAAAATAATCGTTAATAAGTAATTTTTTAAATTATATTTATTTTTTAAAACTAAATAAATTTTAAAATTCATTCATTCAATTATAATCATTATACATAGAGTTAATATAAAATCATCTTCTGCTTGAAAAATACACTTCTTGATTAACTGATTTCTCATCGCGTCTGTGGGTTTGATTTAAAATTAATTTCATCAAATTTTAGAAATATTATTTAAAAAACTAATTTTAATTTTTAAAATAATAATTTCAAATTAATATTATGTTTTTTTATGATACTTTTCAGAAATGTTTAGTTTTTTATGAATTGAGAAAAAAACTAGATTTCAATTAAAACCCGCCATTTAGTTTAAATTATTTATAATTGTAAATTATATTTTAAATTAATTTAGATAAAAATAGTTCAATTTGTTATATATTAATCCAATTTAGTATATTATAATCAATGTAATATTGAAATTGGATTTAAAATCATTTTAAATTTAAGAACATTTTCTATTTTAGAACTCACTTTCTCATTGTGTGTGCTGAATTAATTTTAAATTAATTTTTTCTAATTCTGTAAATTTTGTTTTTAAAAAAGTGGAAAATATTTTAATCATAATAATTTATTTTTTTAATTATTTAATCTTAGATTTTTATGAAAAATAGAAGTGAAAGTTGTAAAAATTAATTATCATGTTTAAGGTAAAAATGGGATTATCAGGTGATTAAACTAAAATGATAAGTGATAAAATGACATCAAAATACAATAAAATATTTTAATTGAATTATGTGTACCCTATAATCTATTATTCTCAATAATATTTTATTTCTGAGATTTTTTTCTGGAGAAAAATGTGAATAATCATTTATCTTTTCAAAAAATTACAAATGTGCCACTCACGTCACTTATAAAGGGCTACAAATATCCTCTCTTATTATCAACCTAAAACCATTTAATTTCACCCAATAACTTCCAAAATCACTTCAAAATATACCACATCAAATTTTAGGATACCTATCTCGTGAAAAATTTCATCCTATAAAGGATTCTGGTGCAATCCTATAGAGGTTACATGAAGATGAGGTAATGTTCTTCACCGAGTGCTTTTATTTCATTTCTTCCTCCAACTCCTTTGATTATTATTAAAACATGATGATATAAAAACCTTATCATATTCCATATATATAAGATTTTTCTATTTATTTTCATAACCTATATCCATATATATATCCATCAAATGGGTCATGAAATCATCAAATGTGTGTACGGTGGACAACCACCTCACGAACCAATGTCATTTACTTTTCCATTACCACATATCACGGTTGGGTATGATGATGGATATAAATAATATGAATTTTATTTATAATATATTTATAACTATATTGAATTTATATTAAACATACTTATTTCATTTCCATTCCATAGGGGATACTATGACATCACTCATTTGTATGGTAGATTACCGCCTCGCGGAGCGATATGGTTCATTTTGACTAATGCTTTACATTGATGATAATAAAGATATATTTAATAAATATATATAATAAAATGAAATAATTGTTATAAAAATTTAATATTTATCATTATGAAAATATTATATACATTTTTATTCTTTCATTTTCACTCACTGAAAGATGATATAGTCATTCTTGTACGTGTGGACTATCTCCTTCACAAAATGATGTGACACTCTTTTAATTTCCAAAATACATGGATGATATGTATAAGTATATTTATAAAACAAATATAGATTTTTTAATATTATGATAATTCTATAATAATGACACATTACTCACCTCCTTTTCATAATGACATTGAACAATAGAAATGTTACTCATACATATGTATGGCCTACTGTCTTTATGACTTTAACATACTTCATTTATGAAAACGATATTTAATGATTCGTAATAGAATTATAATTTATGTATATATATTATAAATATTTAATGATTATTAACATCCATATTATCTAAACGTGATCAAATTAAGAGGATTAATTATAAAAAATAAAAACACATATGAAAACCAAAACAGTTATTTCCCAAAACATGACTTTAACATGATATTGTTAATAAATGGGTAATAAAATGAAATAGTTAAATAATATTTTCTATGATATATGTAAGTGTTTATATTTAATATATTTAAAATAAAATTATATTTATCTTACAAGAAGTTTTAATGAGTTAAAAGGAATTCAAGACATACATTAATTGATTTATGTCTAACATTTTACTATAGTGAAACACATGAAATATTCACCACCTATTTATTATATGTGGTGTATATACTCCCCATGAATGTATAATATGATTCCTATCATTTAAAATATGTGTATTTACATATCTGTTATGGGATTTCTCTCTCATTGGGTTTACTTTTCAAAAGATACCAAAGCAGTAAGGGATTTTTATCTCTATTTTCCTTCTTTGAGACATATGGTTTGGTTAGTAACCTTTATTATTTTATGTAGTGTATGTACATCCCCAATTAAATTTCAAATCAGTAATATATTTTCAATCAGTTTATTTTATGTTTATTTTAATTATATTCCTTGATGGGGAATATGTTTCAAAGTAACCAATTGGTAAATATTTTATGTTGTAATCTCATCGATTAGGGAAATTGTTTGTGACTATGTTACATATGATCAAATTTTATGATAAATATCTCAAAAAAACTCTTAAATTTTCTTCTCCTATGGTTATTTCAGGATAATAAATGTTTTCCCTCAATTTTTATTTCATTATGAACTCTAGATTTCAGAATGAACGTTTCTTAGAAAAATCATCTCTTCGGTAGAAAAAAAATTTTCTTTCAAAATCATGTTTTATGAAAAAAAAGATTTTTTTATAAAATTATTAAAATTATTAATTATAGTTATTTTTAAACATGTTTAATTTTTTTTTAAAAATGTAAATGAGCCTATATATTGTTTTCTAAACAATACCCTATGTTTTTTTACCATAAATATTAAAAGAATATTTTTTTAATATGAATGACATGAAAATTATTTCGCTATGTCATGAGAACTCAATGATATCAGGATTCTATTTCATTTTTTTGAAGTTATTTTCCTAGAAAATGTTTTATTTATTTTTTGGAACTTTTTTAAATTTAAATAAATCATTTCAAAATCTAAAGTATTTTGAGGTTGGTTTATCTTTTAAAAATAGTATTTCAATGTGGAAAACATATTTACATCAAGAAATGTTTTAAATTATTTTTATTGTTTCCTTTATAAGTTTTCAATTTTTTTTTAAAATAATATTAATTAAATTTTTTATTAACTTGTATATTTAAAAATGGGTTCTCAATGTATGTTTATTTTCCACAAAAAATGTTCCATGTAATCTTTCAAAATCATTTTTCATCCAATATGGCATTTTTTATGGTTACTTATGCTTTAATAAAGATATAACACCAGGATACCACTCATATTATTTATATAAATGGTTTATGTTTAGGATTATATGATTTTTATGAAACTCTTTTCTCGTCCATGGGTTTTACCATGATAGAAATATAATGAAGCATACTTCCTTTCATGGGTTATGATTTGATGAAATGATGATTTTTTTTGAAACCCATATATTTTCCATAGGTTATGATATTATAAATTGTTTTTAAATCCCATTTAATTTCATTAATTTTCAAATTATTAATATTTTTATGATCTTGTGGAACACTTATGTATGATTTTTATTAAGTGAAGTGTGGGACCTATATCTTTTTAAAATGAATTAAGGAAAGATTCATATACCAAGAGATACATAGGAATGGAACATGGCGTGAACCTAGTTATGTAATGGATGATTTCTTATATGATGGTTTTGTGAGTGAACCATTACTACTATGATTATTTTGGGAGTGAACCCATTACAATACGATATCATTGGTAGTGATCCTTGAAAAATATGGAAATGATATTAGATTCTTATATTTATGACACAAATCTATGTGTTATGCTAATGTTATGCTCTCATATATCATTTTAATTTATTATATTATGATTCATGTATTATGAAGTTCCTATCATTATTAAATTACTAAACACTAAATTCTTTGATATGAAGAGTTTGGTTTTAAAATCTTATTCTCTTGTTCTCATGAACTTATGTTCATGTTATGCTTATTTATCTCAATTTTTTATCCATTTTGGGTATCTAAGCTCACCCTTTCTTATGTTCCCTTTAATTAGTTAATAAATAATGTTATTTAAGTAGGATTAATAAATGGGGAAGATATGTATTAAATATATTTAAGATATTTTATAAATTAAGATGATTTTGTTCAATTTTTCAAAATAAAATAAATAATTAATGTACTCAGGTGTCTGTTTGTGTAATATATTTAATATTCATCTAAAAATAAGTAATATCCATGTATGATAAGACTGGGTAACTATCGTTTGTATTATAGAATTTTATATTTAATATTTGGAAACTAGGATGAGAAAACCTTTTTGAGATACCTAATGAAATGTATAAGGATAACTCTAAGAATGATTTAATGTTTAAGAAAATGTCCTGTAATTTTGGTAATGGATGGAGAAAGTGGATTCCAAGAAAATACATGATTTTCTAGATACTAAAAGTGGATATGGATCTTGAATATAGGTACCTTTGGATAATATCTAAAAAGGGGTTCCAAGAGATGGAATTGATCATTACCTAGTGAATGATAATGGGAAACATGCACACCTAGTTTGACACTACCAGGGTATATGATTTAAAAATTCTCAAAAAATTTACGAACCATCATAATGGTTATAAATAGACAATTTCTATTAATATCCTAGGACAAACCCATGGTTTAATAGATTAAAATGATGGTTTCATGATTGAATCATTGTATAAGCCATTTTTTCAGGAATATGTGGTTCCCCACTATGATAATTATTGCTCACACTATGATTTGTGGTTTCAATCAATGTATGTAACCCGAAAGAATAATTTTAACATTGAATCTGTTGGAAAATTTAGTGACTACATGAAACAAAATTGGATTATTAATTGTGACAAATATATTATGATTTTTCCTAATCAGTTATCATGATATATGATTAACAATGTAAACTTCAGTCAGATTAAAAATAGATTAAATATGAAAAATAAACATTTATGAAATTTCATGAGGTAATTAACCTAGATGATGAAAAAAATATTTGGATTCATACATTTCAAGAATTTGGGACGAATAATCGAGAATAATATATCATATAGATGGGAATATTTTATCTGTGTGGAAAGGAGGGTCATATAGTGACAAATTTTTAAGGAATCCAATGTATTATGTGTGGGGAGTATGGGAATTACCCAACTCAATTCCCTATCCTATGATTTAAATTCTAGACCAAGAAAGGATGTATTCCATTCCAATAATTGAAGTGGAATGATTTTAGTATTTATATATTTTTATTCATGAATTATGTTATATGAATTTTAAAATACATAATGATTTTTCATTATAAGTGATTCATTATGAATTTGTGAGAATATGAAGAAATATTATGATAACCATGAAAATGGATTTAATTGAAATTTTATATTCATGGAAAACTGGTTATTAAGGGAAAGATAACCCTTAAAATATTCTTTTTTTATAATAATTTTGTTAGGAGTAATCTATGATTGGTTTTGAAAATGTAAATTTTATATTATTGAAACACTTGGAAATAATTAATTATATGTGGATAATGTGGTATATATTATCATTGATAGAGTTTAAAAAATTAATGGATATATGGAACTTATTTAATAATTTGTTATTTTATTCAATGAATGAGGAAGTATGTATTTTTTTCATTATGTTCTAATGTTACTTTTGGAAATTACCATTATCTATGAAAATATAGGACTATGGTATTTAAAATTTTGTAGGGTAAAATCATGAGATATTTTTTGAAAAATATAGGATTAATGTGAAATTTATTTTGAGGAATATAGTGAATTTTTTTATAAATTATTAATTTGGAATGGGTTATAATGTTAACCATTTATAGAATGGTTAATGTTTAACTTTGGGTGAGGTTTTTGAGATTAATTTATTAATTCACCATATAAATATTTAAACATATTAGATAACATGGGATTACCATTTAGTTGTGATTATAAATAAATATAGATGGATTTATGTATAATTATATTTATGGATCATATGATTTGTTAGTTCTTCTATCATAACATACTCACTATCATTTCTTGGAGTAATATATAAAGTGGAAATTGATTATGGCATGAGAAAAGAACAAAATTGTAATAATGAAATAGAAATATGTCATGTAATTACATTTTTATATGTTCTCAGTCAATCTGGAAATGGAATTCCAAAAATTAGGAAGAGGATCTAGAAGTAAAATGTTGTACTATTATAATAATTTTTTTATCTTATCTATGACCATTTTCACACCACTTTGGTTTATGGTTTTTTGACCGTTAACCTTTTATAGATCACCCACTTTATTGTGATGAATGATCTTTATCACTCTTGATAATTAGTTACATTTTTATTCCATGTACATATATTCACTTACCACCAACTTACTTTTATGTGTAAATATATTTATGAGTTTTTTTAGGAGGCCTTTATGTTTCTAACATTCCCTTTTTATGAAACATTTTATAATTCTTTTGTATGATGTGGTTTTCTATAAAGAAATTTTCAAATGATAAAAATATGACGATTCAGTTGAATTTAGATGGATAAATTCCTCTAAAGGTGATATAATATAACATATTTAGATTTTATATAATTGTTTTTTAAAATTTATTTAAATTTTCAGATAGCTTGGGTTACATGCAACCAAGAGTTTCTTCGATAGTGTGCATGAAACGTGACACCAAGCTTTATCGAACAATGAAAAAATTTATTATAACCTTGAAGTTATGTAGTTGGGTATGCATTATATTACCAATATTATGAAATATATATATAAATTTCCTACTCAATATAAATTTATATATAAATTCTCAATAAATAATCAATCAATGTTTAGTAAAATGATTATATTCTTCAAAAATATATTTTTCTTCAAAAATGATTTTTATATATTTTTTTTGAGATAATATTTATAGGATTTTAGAGACTTTATTTGAAAAAATGGAATTAATTTTTGAGATAATCATATCAAAATTATCTTATGGTGAAATTTTATAGTTTTACAGCAAATTTTGATTTTCCAGTGAAGAGTGAAAAATAATGATTTTTAAAACTATCATTTCCTTTAAATAAACTAAAAAATTTTAGTTAAATATTCTATTTTAAAGTAACATAATTATTATATAGTTATATTAATCTTAAATAATTATTTTTAAATCAAATTTATATTATATTTAAGTTTAATTTTATTTTTGGGTTGAAAAATGAATTTTCGTAAAAATGTTTTCTAGTACAAAATATTTATCTATTTTAATTAATTAAAATAATACCTAATTGGGAATGTATTAAAAGAATTGTTTATTTTAATTATCATAAAATTTTAATTTGTATTCCTTAAATGATTATTATTAGACAAAGATTTAATATAAATCAATCTTGTGATTGAAAAAAATTATTAAAAATCAATTTTTTCAGCTTGCCTGTGGGTTTTGTTTCTAAATAAATATTTTACACTTTTAAAAATATTATTTTAAAAAATCATTTTTAATTAATAATTATGAAATTGTATTAGGTTAAATTTTGGATTATTTTTTGAGAATAGTATTTTTTTGATAAATAATAGAAAATACTAGATTTGAATTAAAATTATCATTTTCATTTAAATTAATTATAAATATAAACTATATTTTAAATTAGTTTTAAATAATTTTTTTTAATTATATATATATATATATATTAATATAAATTATTTCATGGGATTCCATTACATATTGTAATTGGATATAAAAATATTATAAACTTTTGAACATTTTCTATTTCAAAACTCATTTTCACATCACCTCTATGGGATTAATTTTAAATTAAATTTCTCCAATTATGTGATATTAATTGGAAAAAATGGATTCCATATTTGGAATCAGAAAAATTTATATTTTTTAAAAAAATCAATTTAATTTTTTCCAAGAAAACAATAGTGACAATAATAAAAAAAATTAATATAGTTCAAGTAAAAATGGGTTTATCAGAGGATTAAACTGAATATATAAATGATTAAGTGAAATAAAAACTTCTGTAAAATAAATTTTATGGAAATATTATTTACCTAGAACGTATCATTATTGATGAAAATTCATTTTTTTTCCTTTTGACATGTAAAAAACATGGGTACACATTTTTTTCATAAAATTACAAGTGTACCACTCATCTCACTTTTAAATGGTCACCCTTTATCATCTCCTCTTCACACATTAAAACCATTTTTTAGGAAAACAACCTCCCAAATAACTTCAAAAATTCCATCATATCATCCAAAAATCATTAACTTTGGAATTAATCCATCTAGGGAAGGATTTCGGTTCAATCTTATGGAGGTTACCCGACGAAAAGGTAACACTATTCAACGAGTGTTTATATTTTATTAATTCCTCCAACTCATTAAACCAAATTATATAATAAATATGGAATATTAAATATTATTATATATTTTAATGTCAAAATCATGACATAAAACCATCTCCACTTCCCTCAAATGAGCTATGAAATATTCATTTGTGTGTACAATGAACTACCGCCTTGCGAGCCGATGTCATTCATTTTTTCTATTACATCTTCTCCCGGTTGGGTATGATGATGTATATAAAGTATATATATGAAATTTATAACATAATAAAAAAATTTAAGTCATTATATTATATATACCATTTTATTTTCTATACCATAGTCGATACAATAACATCGCTCATGTGTTAGGTGAACTACTGCATCATGATGCGATGTGATTCGTTTTCACAAACTCATTACATGGAAGATAATAAGGATAAATTTAAAAATATATATACAAAATAATAAGGATATTAATGAAATATTTATTATTCAAAAAATATTTTATACCATTTTCTTTCTTAACTTTTTACTCCCTGAAGATGATAATGTCATTCACGTATGTGTTGACTACCGCCCTCATGAAGCGATGTGACTCTCTCTTAATCACAAAAAAAATGGATGATATATAAAATTATATTTAATGATTTAATATTATATTTATGTTATTATTATAAATATTTAATGATAATATATTACTCACCTCCTTTCCAAAATTTTCTTTTGAAAATGGAAGTGTTACTCATGTGTACATACAGTCTATTGTCTATGTGGTCGTAACATACTTGATTTTTCAAAATTGTATTTCAGTATTTGTATTAAAATAAAATTTATGTATAAATGTGAAAATTATTTAATGATTATTATAATTTATATGTTTTAGAAATCATCAAATTTTTTTATTATCTAAAATAAAAATTCAAAACATATATGAAAAAAAAGTGGTTATGCCCCAACCCATTACTTTTACATGGAATTGTTAATAAAATTTTAATAAAACAACATTAGTAAATCATATATAGTATGATATATTTAGTTTTGGTTATATAATATATGAATAATACATTATTTTAATTATACATGAGGTACTGTTGATTATGAAGAAAGTCAAGGCTTACGGTAAGTGATTTCTGTCTCACATTTTACTTATGGGAGACATATTCCATATTCACCAAAAATTTATTTCTTGTGGTGTAGGTACATTACATGAATTTAATTTAGAATCATTATCCTAAAAATTATGGTTATTTACATATCCATTTTATGGTCTCACTTTTAATGGGTTTACGGTTCCAATGTTGCCAATGCGGTAAGGGATTTTTGTCTCAATTTTACTTCGTTGAGACATATGGTTATCTTATAAACCTATCATATTTTTCATAGTGTATATAAATCACATTGTAAATTTAATATTATGAATTTATTTATCATAATAATATTTTAATATTATTTTAATAATATTCCTTCATGAGGCATAAGTTTCAACGTTACCAAAGTGGTACAGATTTTATGTTAAAATCCCATTATTTATCGGGATTGTTTATAATTAAATTTACAATGAAAAAATATTATTATCAATCTCTCAAGAATCTCAGGACTTTTCATCTCCTTTTTTATGTTATCTGTATAAATTTTTTTATTCATGATTATCTCTTCATGTACTCAAGAGTTCAAAAATAGTGTTTTTAATAAAAATCATCTTTTTTGTCCTAAAACCTTTTTATTCAAAAATAATGATTTCTAAAAAAAATTCAATCATGATTTTATAAACATTAAAATTATTTATAATGTAATTTGTACATAATTTTTACATTTTAAAAAATATTTCAAATGAACCTTCAAATATTTTCTTAAATACCAATTCTTTGGATTTTATCAAAAATATGAAAATTGTCCTTTTTTTATCATGCAGGGAATGGAAAATATTTTTTCTATCATGAAAATTAAATCATTTGTTGATTCCGTATAATTTTTCAGAAGTTATTTCTATTGATTTTTTATAAAAATATTTTGAAATTTTAAATTTTATATTAATGATTTCAAAATTAAAAGGGCTATGAATTTTTTTTTCTATTTTAAAAAGTGTACTTCAAACAGAAATATTATTTTCCTCAATAAATGTTTTAAATGATTTTCTAAATCTTACATTACATGTTTTCATTGTAAAAATGAAAAAAAATAATTTTCAATTTTTTTTACAGATTTTTAGTTTGAAAATGGGTTTTCAACATATGTTTGTATTCCTTAAGAAAATTTCAATGTAATCTGTCAATATCATCATCCATCTATGTTGACATGCTTTGAGGGTACATATACTTTATTGGGGATCTGATCCATGAATTCTATTATTATTCTTTCTCTGAATGTTTTATTTTTACGATGATAGGGTTTTTTTTGAAAATAATGTTTCTTATATTGGTTATACCATGATATAACTCTTATGAAACTTTCTTATTTTCCTGAGTTATGTTAGGATGAAATAATGAAATAATTATGAAACTTGTATATTTTACATAGGCTTTCAAAAAATGGAATGATTATGAAACCCATTTTATTTCATGGGTCATGTATGATGAGATTTTTATGATATTGTGGAACACATATGTATGATTTTCATTATGTGACTAGTGGGACCTATATCTCCATCTAATTAATTGGGAAAATATTTATAACTAATGGTATAGACATCATTATAATAGGTAGTGAACCTAGTTCAATAATGGTCTTTATTTTATCTGATGGTATTGGGAGGGGACCTCCACTACTAGGATAGTTTAGGGACTTAACTCATTCCACTCTGATGTCCTTATTAGTGAGCCTTGACTACTATAGAAATGGTTTTCTAAGAATATGTGTATGAAAAGTTTTATGTCTTATCATAATGTTATTCTCTCATCTCTCATGTTCTTTTATTATGCTATGATTAATGCCTTATTAACTCAACTATTTTTTCCATGATGAAAGATTACGATATTTGATATGTATGATATGGTGTTCAACTATTATTCTCATGTTCTCATACCCTTATACCCTTGTAATGTTTACATATCTCCATTTCTTATCCTTAACTAGAATTTGAGTGCATCCTTTATTATATTTCATGTCCCCAAGTTATGAAAACTGTTTTTATGAAGGAGTACTAAAGAGTGAATATCTTTATGGTGGAAATTGATGATATTTCATGAATTAACAAAATTGTGTTCCATGTTTCAAAAGGAACTAAAAAATTATGGTCCTTAACAATGTGATTATTTAATTTAATTAATATTAATATAGAAATATTTAATATACTTGTATGATAATCTGGGGCCAATATAAACAATGTGTACCTTTCACCATTTAACCACATATCGAATCTTTAAAAAACTAACACATTGAAAAATAGGGATAAAACATTTATATTTGTACCATTCTCTCTATCTTTGAATGATGTCCAAAAACAAAGGCTTCTATACATTCTATACCACTTAGAATGGTTATTACATCATTGATCTAGGTCATAATTATCAATAACATACATAGGGGTATTTCTAATTCTACCTATTTGTCAAAATGTTCCTTGAAAATGAAAAGGAGAGACAATGCTCCCCATATGACTTAAAGATTTTCCTCTTGATAGGCCCAATGGTTAGAACCAAAAATTAACTTCTTCTCCTACATTATATATTTTCATATGAATATGGTTTTGAGTGACCCCTTCATCTTAAAAACAACTTTCCATTATTTATTCATTCAATAATATTTTCAGTGGGAGAACATACCATTTAGAAAAGGGAAATAAGAAACTTATATTCCTACTTAGCAAGGAATCGTTTTAGGAATCAAGAAACAATTATAATAACACCATAATTTTCTAATGAACTCACTTACTCCCAAACATATCAAGTAGCAATAATACTTTAGCATATTTCTTGAAATTCTTATATAGAAAAACTATTGAAACTGATACCAACTATCAAAAATACCAACATTATTGATGATATCATTCATTGAATCATTATTGATGGAAAATATAGAAATGATGACTCATTTTTTATTTTGAGACCACATACTTAACTATATTTGGTAAATTATTTATTCTCTCATATATTGGGTATCTTTCCATTCTTCAAAGTGGTACCATAGTTTTATTCTCTCATCCATAGGGTATTCTCTCTAAGAATGAGATTTATACATCAATATTAGCTATTTATATGTTGATAAAAATCATATTATATCACATGTCATATCAAAAACAAATAAAATAAGAGAGATAATTTTGTCATTACTTTTCTATTATTCTATCTTCAAGGTATTAAATTAGATAGGTCATTCATTATTAAAATAAATGCTTCAACAATATTGATAACACTTGACATTATTTAGAATATCAATATTATAATATTAATTCCAATCACTTAAACTCCTCGTTAATTCTCTCATTCTTCTTGTATTCTCTTTATTTTCGATTCCAGATATAGATAAATTTCTTATTGCACTTATTTATTTCATTCATAACATAGTATTATGATATTATATCTCTTTTTATGTTTTTATGAAACTCTCCCACGTATCAAATCTACCCTAAAAACAGAAACACATCAATAGAAAATAGTATCATTTAAAAACATAGATAGATGGTATGTTTCACTACCTCGGGTCGAGGAATTGAAATGAGATTGATAAAAAAACTATTTATCATCACACATTCCTTTTACCTTTTTCATATTTTAGGAAATTAATGTATGAAATTGTTCGACCTCTTTATATTTTTGTATATACTTCATTGTACAATTATTCAATTCCTTGAAAGAGGTTATCCTTTGAGTGATTCTACTTACAGAAACTTCATTTTGGTAGTTTTCTTTGAACTACCCCGTTCTTAGTTCAATAATTTTCCTTCCCTTATTTCCCAACACAAACAATATTCTTCCTTAGGTACTCTTACCGATAGTTAGAACCTCACACATAACCAATTGGAGCCTTATTCACCACATCTTCTTTCATATCTATTTATCTATACCAAATTTATCTTATTTCAAAACACATTCCTTGTTTTAGGGTGTATCATTTACATAAGTGTCTTTTATAGTTTGTTATTTTTTATAATTCCTCGTCATGTTTCTCTAAGAATGATCCTATTCCATGTCAGATTTAGAACTCCTCATCTACTAATATCTCCACTTTTCTTAGGTACTCAAAAACTTCTCCTCCTCTCATTATTTTGAGTACAATTTTCTATCTCACTTAGGAACATAAAACATCTATTCTATTTAATAGTAAATAGGTCCTCCTTAGAGGGTTTTCCATGGTAGATCATTCATTATACACCCATCCACCAATATCATAGCTATGTAATCATTCCTATTTTTCCTCCAACATTTTTTCACTATTTCCTAGAGGTATGTCCTGAATAAACTAATGATGGTGTTTGACGCAACTTTTTTAGGATCATTATTTTCCTATAGAGTAGTAAATATATTTCCTGTCTTAAGAGAATTTCTTTCCATGAAATCATTGTTCCTGTTTGTTGTAGGAATAGATAATTTTCCTGAGATACTTTTAGTTTCCTTTTTCTTTAATTCCTGTCCATAAATCCCTTATTATCAAAAATAAATCATCTCTTAAAAAACACATACCTCATAAATTCATGCCTCGATTGAGATGTTGGTGTAGTTTGTTTAATTTTTTCCTTTGGTAATGTGGGATTCCTAGAAGACACACATTTTACATCCCATGATTCCATAGTAGTAGTACATAGTGTATGTGTTCCTCCAAGAGTCATGTATTTCATTTTTTGAAAGATTCATCTACTTACTTGATAAGAAAAAATTTCCACATTTATGGACTCTACTAATTTATGATTTCATGGGAATGATAATCATTTTCTCATTCATGGTTTTCAGGATTACTTCATGATATTTTCTATTCCCATCCTTCTCTATAAATTGGGAAATCATCTCTATCAGACATGCGATTTATTATTTTATAGATTTTATCCTTTATTCCCTTTGAGATTTGAGAGGGATAATGAAGGATTTCAACTCCTTCTATGTGTCCATATTATTTTCCATTTAATTTAAAACTTAATGCAGTAAATCACTAATAATATTTATTTCTTCAACTATAATAACAATGTATCCATTCTAGGACATGTTCACTTGAATTGGCCTTTGGTTCTCCTCAACCAACTCTGTCTTGTGTGTAACAAATTTTTCCTTCTTGACCCTTAGATTTTGAACCTCATATGAGTCATTAATCGTATATTTGGGAAACAAATAGCATACATAATATTTGGAATACATATCCCCCAATTTCTTATCCTAAATAACATTTTTCCCTTGTATATTTGTAGAAACATAAATTATTCATTGATTGTTTATTCCTAGTTGGCTGGCCAAAATTTTTAGCTCATCAATGTGGATCTCTTAAGATTAATTCATATATCTTCACTCAATTTTTCTTCATTTATACCCTATAATAGTTCCCCTAATGTGTGAAAATATTCCATATTTCGTTATCTTGATATTTAATCTTCATCTCTAGATCTAATATCACTTGGAATATAAGGATCTATTGATAATTCGACAACATAATTGTGTGTACATATAGATAATAAATCAGAATCATCCAAACCTTCTATTTTTAGTAGTTGGTTTCCACTAGCTCAATAAAACAATTCTCAAGGACTATTTTATTTTATAGAATTCTTTTTGTAGTTCTTATTTTTCTTTATATTATCTCTCCTTCCCATTTCCTATGAGTATAAAAGATTTTAACTCAAAAAACTCATTAATTCAATTTAGATAAAAGAAAATCCAATAGAATAAACCATTCCTTTGACAACAATTGTTAGACCAACAAGATAATTTTTAAGATATTCCCTAGAGGGGGTGAATCAGACTATGAGAATCACTAACATTTCCAAAATACCCATGAAAATCATATAGTACTAACTGATCTAAACCTCAATTATTTATATGGTCATTATTATATTCACCTAGTAGGTGTTAATTCAGATAAATGGATTTATTATACTAGCCTTATTTAGATAAGACACATGAATAATCAATCTAAATTCAGTTATTTTCATCATGTAGAATATATTACAATAATGTACTTAACTTATAAAAATTTTACATGGTTCACCTGTACTAGGATATATCAAAGGATTAGAAACTGAGGTTATGTCGATATTAAAAAAAATAATCATTCTTGGTGGGTTTCATTATGATCAATTATATGTTTGGGGTTACGACCCTATTTAAATTTACTTTGGTCTCACTTCCACCCAAGGGTAAATCCCTTTACATGATTTAGTGTCATCTCACTACTATACAAGGGTAAATCCCTTAATCCCTTCCTTTTTCTCATTGCTTCAAGAGGGATTGAATTTTTGGACATAAGATAATTCATGAATACAATTTTTAATAGTTAGTTCACTGAATAGTTATCATTAATATACACAATACTATTTCAAAACCTTATTTTGAACACCACCATATCATCTTTACTTTCCCTAATGAAGTAGTCTTCAAAGAATAGCACCTTTTCATGGTCTATAATGAGTGCCAATAAATTTCTTTATTATGTTTCTAATGAAAATAACTAATACACACATTCATATAATATTTCAATAATTCATGAATCATTGTACTTTGTTTTTGGTCTCAACATTCATAAACGAAAAACCATTCTTGAACCTTTCTAATCTCTTATTAAACTCCCTTAGTTAGACTAACCCAATTCCATTCTCCATGGAACAAATTTTTTTATGAATGTTTCTCATAAGAAAATAAATCAAACCATTCATTCCAGAATTTAGATCCTTAATATTTTAAATTTTTCATGATTCCATAAATGAGGGGTGTAACAACAAAATTATAGATGTTTTCACACCTTCATGAAATAATCTTTCTCACTAATTCCTTTTTGGGAAACTCTTGATTATATGCACAGAACTATCTTTCTCCACAAAACTTCTTGCTAAAAATTTCATTCACATAAGATTTCAAAACACATGGAATATTTTCATCAAATTTCACCTTGGTAAAATTTAAAACATTCACAATACATAATTTCATGAATCACCAATATTTCTTGAAATAATCTATATTTCATGAACTCTATTCCTTTTCCATATTTTAATTTGGTAGTATCTAAACTTCACTTTCATGAAACATTAATTTCCATTTTCAGGAATCTTTGATAGCATTAGTAAAACATGCTCACTTAATCAAAAACATTCCCTTTATATGTTTCTCATATATTTCTTGGGATAACCATGTTCAAAACAAAACCTGATTTTCATGATACTTCTTTCTTTTCTTTGTTTTCCAACTCTAACCTCTGACACTCAGCTAAACACTTCAAAAAATATTTCATCATGAATAAATTGAGATCGTCATGGTCTTAGTACCTCTATATGAACTTTTCATTATGAAACCTTATATGGGAGATCCAATTTTTTATATAAATTGAACACATCTCTAAATATTATCATGGTTGAAATTCTAGACTCACACATTTCTTTATGGAATCCACCACTTTCCCATAAATAAGAAAAAAATCTTCTCAAGAAACTATTGAAATGGTGAATAAAAAATCCAATGTTCTCCATTTCACAATTTTAGTGGAGAGCATTCATCCAACACACTAACACTCTAGGTTTTACAACAAGAGGGTTGACAATGAGTTCAACAAAATACATGGAAACACAAATTCTCATTGGTTTCCACTAATAAACAAACAAATTATACATTCTATAATATTATGTATTAATTTAAATTTCAGTATAAAAGGAAAAACATTAACCAAAATCCAATCTTCATACAATTTTAAGATAATATTTTATGATATAAATTAAAAAAACAAACATTTAAATATATTCATTCATAATACTCTTGAAACACTCATTTATCAAGTAAAACTATGAAAGGGATGAAAGAGAGATGGTGGGACAAAGATAGTATCTCATGATTGACTAGGGAAAATGGGGTTAAAGGGAACATAACTAAGGGGTAAAAGGGGTTTAAATGTTTTTTAAATTCCTATATTATAAAAAATAAAAAAAATTCCACCAAGAAACCTCTTTCTGGTCCCTGGGAATCTAATGGACCCCCTGGTCCAATCCCTCTTTTCTCCAGTGAAACTGGTACCTATTGCCTCCCACAGGGTTCATAATGTCGACTTTAGTTATAAAATATAAGATTTACCACATATGAGACACTCCTAAAACCTAAAATGGCATACTTATCCTTAGTTCACTCCCCAAAACACTTATAATTCCATTATAAAACCTCAATATTCATAACTAGATCAATAAATTAAAAAACCTCAAATCCAAAACAAAATATTCCAAAAAGTCATTCTATTTACCCACTAACATTTCATAATTAATTCTGAATATCGAATTAGATTAATTCATTGGGAAACTACTTTTTAAAGAATTATTCTGAACAATACAAAACAAAAAAACTAATAAATGGAATGTATGGTGTGAAAAGTAAATATATAATCACTTTTATAATAGAACCGAAGACCCCTGACCAATTTAGCCTAACCCAAAGTCTTATTATCCAATGATCAATATAAAAAATTGACATCAGTTATAATATAATTATCATACCTAATATGTGTAAACCATAATAAAACTCTACTTCCAAGTCCATAATACACAAAAAAATCATATTCTTTATTTGACATAACCAAGTATTATAAACCTTGAATGTAACTCCTTATGATTATACTATAAAATTTTTAATAAGCAATTTAAAACATTATATTTATATATACTTCTATACATAAGAATAAAACATTATATTCACAAATTATATTGTAGAGAATAAACTAAATATATGAAAAATTGATAAATTTATAAATGAGATAATCATTTAAAAAAATCATAAATAAAAAATTATAACCACATTATAATTAAAAACCCATTATATAAAATCCATAAACAAATAAATATGAAAATTTAACATTTATTTTAATACATACTCATTCTTATTATCAATATATATTTTATTTACTAAGGAATCATTCATTTTATTAAATATATGATACATATGAAAACTTTTATTATTATATAAACATTTTATTTTTGAGGTAAACACTTTACATAAACTTGATATCACATATTTCATTTAATTTTAATCCCTTTATAAAATTCACTAAAAATTATTTTTAGTATGTTTTTTATAAACTCTCGAATAAGTCCTTTAATATGAATATTTTATATTATCATTTATGAAAATTATTAAATTACTAATAATACATTTATATTTATCTTTATTTTATAATTTATAAACATTTTATAAAAAAAATCATGTAAATTTTCGTTAATACTATATCACATCCACTAAAACATTTTCGGAATAGTCTAAATCTAACCCAATATTTATTGTAGTCCCAGAATTATAGTTCCAATTAAGGTGTTTTATAATTTTATGAAAAATAATATTTTTCAAAAATATAATAAATGTGATTTAGTTTTCCCCATAAGAAACCACATTCCAAGGGAGACAATACTCATTTTTCTTTAGTTGAATCTGTTTTGGTCATACTATAAAAAGTACTAATTTTGGAACAAATTCATAGTTTTACTAAACTAAGTCATGTTTTTTATGTAAATCCCATTAATATAAATGATGGCCATTTTCTACAAAAACCATGATATGAAAATATAATATTATGATTCTATAATTTTTTGAGTAAAAATTCATTTCTACATACCATAAACCATAATTTGTTTTATGAATTTTATAAAACCATTAATTTTTTAATAAAATTCATCATTATTATGAAAAAATTTAATAAACACAATTTTTTTCATAAAAAAACATCATTTTTCTAAAAAACCATTTTCTATCGTCTTAATCTATCTAAATCATCAATTAAAACATAATGGAAGAGGTTATTGGTGTGATTTTTATAGGATAACCCTTTTCCAAATCCATAAGAAATAAACCACTGATGACTATTTTCCCAATATCCAACCATTCATTTGAGGTGAATAAATATAAATAAAGATAAAACCTTTTCTATGATTAATTTATCCTTCCAAAAATGTTCACATAATTTTGGTATAGATCCCTAGGAAGTTCCCAATATAATCCATCCTCCGTGAGTATTCAAAAGCTACATGAATATTTCAAATCTTGGGAATGATCCTTTCTTCTTCTTCGTAATCTAATAAAACATTAATTTAGAAAGAGATATAGATCAATGATTTCTATAATTTCATGATATTACCATACAATAATATAATGAATCACATTTCACTAGGCTTGAACCTATTAATATTTCCATCCAATTCCATTACTATAACCCCAAAATTTTCCTCAAACATTTGAATTTAATTTTGAAATTTCATAAACATTTAAAACTATTAAAAATAATCATAAATTAAAATTTAAGCTCTTATTTATTTTTTAACATTTAATTAATTAAATGTGAATTAGAATTCCTTTGAATATCCTTATCTGATATTTTAAATTTTTTATCACTGATTATATTATAAGAAACATTAAGAAAAAATATTTTATATTTGTTAGTGAATAACCCAAGTCCTAGCATGCACAAAACTATTACACAATAATCATCACTAAGTCATGGTTTATAATAACAGAACCCATGACATGGTTTACACCAGTATGTCCTATTTCAATATTTAGTGTATATTTGAAACAATGTTATGCTCATATCTATTTATAGGAAAAAATAATGAATATTATAGGGATTATTACAATTTTTTCAATATATTATACCTTATAATGAAAATCCACTCCACATTATATATAAATACTTCATTTATAAATGATCCTATTTTATTCTATGTGATTTTGAAATTCATGTCCAATTCATGGACATAATGATATATTTTATAAGATTTTTCTTCATTGAATATTGGATTCTTGAACTCTTTAGTAATTCAAAACTTGTGTTTAATATAATTTAATATATTATCAAATGATTTCTAATCCATATGAATGGTAGTTTATATAGAATAAATACACATATTATACTAATTAAACATATAATATCATATACTTATAATGCATATAATATTATAACCCATCACACTATATGATATAAGCTTTAGTGAATTTTTTCTTTTAATATACCACTTATATAAAATTTGATCAAGATTATACATACTTCATAATAAATTTTGAAATCATATAAAGATTTTTTTATAAAACTTATTATGTAAACTATTTAATTTTATATAAAGAAATTCAAAAAAATCCCTATTCTATGGCCTTACCTATGACACTGTGAAACTTTATAACATTGATAATAATTATGAACTCCAAATTCTTAACCATAATCTAGGTGTGGCCTCATTAAAAAGTATTATTATAACACAATCTATAAATGGATATATCCAAATATACATAAAACCCACATATATTCATATAAATATGTTCCTCAAATGTATCTCCATATATTATAGGCATACTCATACAATTTCGTTGTCTAAAACAGCAATTACAACCATAAGACATGGAACATTCAAATATCTTACTTGTTATCACATATATTCTCAATTCATTAATGTAGAATGCCCAGTTTAGATGAATACATCAAATTTAATTCATCCAAGTAAACGAGTACATCACATATCACCCTGCTAAATATGATCGTGCATTTCCTTGGTCTAATTAAATAGATTGAAAATATTTCATACATGTTTTATAAGAGGAAAAATCATATATTGTTCAAGAAAAATTCACCAGATAATCATCAATAAAGACAACCAACTCAAACTAGATCAACCTCCTTATTTTTGCAAGAGAGGAATAAAAATTTGTAGGTTCTAAAATAGTATATCTGGTTAATCATAAGTAATAGTGATTAATAAGAATTATCCACCCCTAATAAACACAACACACATTAATTAGTGACAAAGTTGAAATTTAATTTAATTTTAAGTCCATGATACATTATTCAATGATAATATTTATATCACATATACTAGATTTGTTATTTAGAAAAAAATTGTTCAAATGAGTGAAAAAACTCACTATATATAATACCCAAAGGATTTATAATCCCCAAAACATCATTCCTATGATAAAAGTTTCATCAATGGATCTATTACAATATCCAATATAGTAAATACATAAATATTTACATCACCACTATTAATGATTTATTTAATTATATGGAAATTGAAAATATTTTTTCCCTTTGGTGAGACTTGTTTTCATTTTTCCAAATGATATATATACTATTATCACAATACATATCCATTAATTGTGAAATTATAGTGTTCAACCTAAATGTAATGATGGACTTATTGATCTAAATAACATATTTTTTAGTGTACAATGATGTGATATACATTTATTTTGTCATAAGTTCATCCATTGTCAGTTATTTAGAACTCCTCAAAGTAATACCTCCACTATGAAGTTTGATCACTAATCTGTATTGATAACTAGGATTGCCCAATCTTGTTGGGAAGATACAATCAGTAGAACAATCTATAATGATATATTTATATCCTAAAATTTTAATAATTCATTTTTATTCCTTATTGAGAGATTAAAGATATTCTTAATAGTAATATCAGTAATTTTACTAGAATCTAATTATTTCTAAATAGTTAATCTCAGAGCATAATATAAATCAGTTTGAGTATACAAGATTATATACATGGTCAATCATATTTCATAAGCATATATAAAATGATAAATGTGTTTATTTTCTATCTTAATAGAAGGATATTGAGTCTTTGTAAGACTCACACCATGTTCCACTCGTATAAACCTCTATTAATGTTTTCATTTATAAATACCTTTTTAATTTTACCAATATATGTTTATATTCTGACCAATAATCCTTGAGATATATCTCTATCGATATATATAATAACAATACTTCAACCATGTATTTCCTCGTGAATCGTTTTCCTAACCAAATATTAAAAAAATTTAAGTTGGTGATATATTTTCTGATTAATATTATGTTATTTACATAGAACAAAATAATTATAATTGTGCTCCCACTAGCATGTTTATACACATACAAAGACAATGCATCTTAATTTTTTATGAAACGAAAATATTTGATTACTTTATAAAAATTGATAATCTAAATTTGTGATGTATTCTATAATCCATAAATTGATCATTATAACATTCAGACCTTATTATTACCATTTGTATCCTCCAAACCTTAGTGTGTGTGGGTATATGTATATCCTCATCCATATTTAAATTTTTTAAAGTGTTTTTTATATCCATTTACTAAATCTAATAATCATAATAAGATGTTATGGAAAGATAATTCCTAATAGACATTGTTATACCTAATTGTAATAATGATTCATAATATAAAATTTCATGAATTTTCGTATAAATTTCATAACTAAGAGAGCATTATAAGTTGAAATATAATCATCCATTCCCTTTTTCGTCCAAAAACATCACTTACTCCATATGGTTTTTACCTATTTAGGTGTCTCATACATGTTTTGTGACATGATTTTTTATTATGATGTGCATTTCATATTTCATTTCCTCCAACCATTTCTCATAATTGGAATACTCAAAATCCTCCAAAAATATAGTATGTTTTTCATTTATGAGCTCAAATTCATCATCATTTTTTACTATAGATCCATGTCTCTCTATATTCTGAAAAATAATTCTAGGCCTCTGGGATTCCGGTAATACATGAATCAATTTAGTTTCTATAAAATCACGCAGAACCAAATCACTTTCTATTTCTAGAGCTATTATTTTTTGGGCCATGAAATTTTCATACATTAATTTCCGTTCCACTAACTCCTCAAGTAATATAATTCTTTTTAATAAATATTCTAGTAAATCAATAAACTATATTTTTAATTGGATGATAAGAATAATATCCCTGTGTTTTATAGGATATCCAATGAAAAATATTTTATGAAAATTAGGGTTAATATTACTTAAAAAGTTCACGTAATAAATTATTTGCAACCCTAAATACTCATTAAAGACATATTGGGATATTTCTGAGTTCATGTATCATATTTTTTATTTATGATTGTCCTTGATGGAATGTGGACATATAACAAAGATAAAGTATCTATATAATAACCCTAAAATTATATAAGAGTATTAAACTGGTCAAATTTTATTAATTTATTATTTATTATTTCAAATCCTCTACTCCATTGTGGCATACATAGTGGAGTGAGTTGAGAATAATTTAAATATATCTCAAATTAGAAGTAAACTCCTAACTGAAGTATCCACCATCTTAAATTGATCAAATTATTTTAATATATGATCAAAGATGATTTTATAATTCATCTTTGAATACCTTGGTCATTTTAAAGGTTTCAATACTATTTTTCATAAGAAACATAATCACACTAAATAAAATAATTATTAAATGTTATGAAGTACTTATATTCAATAGATTCTTCTATACTCTTTGAAGTAAAAACAACTATATATATTAACAACAAATTCTTACATGTTTCAGTAAAAGGTTATTTCCACATATTTTTAATTAAATATTGTTCCCCTATATCAAATGATTCACAAATTAATTTTTCTAATAGCCTATATATAGAATATTTGAATGTGTTCTTCATTTATACATCCTAGATGACAATTTGATATATATTTAGTGAAATAATAATTAATTTTCTTTATATTAATTTTATTTTTATAAAATTATTATCCATTTATATTATATATAAACCATTGACCAAATTATAAATGACAAAAACCATTTATTCTATATTTATAAGAAAAAAATTTCCCTACATAATGTATTAAATTCTACTCTTATTTAAATAAAATTTCCATTTATAGTTAAAACACATTAGTATTTTTATTATTTTACTATTAATCAACCAAGTAGATGTGAATTATAAGTTCCTACCTCAAATTTAGTAACCCATTTTTCATTTCTTTTTGGTAAATGTAAATAACATGTGATTAAATATAATGAAATAACCCTTTCTCCATTTTTAACATTTAGCTCTAATTTTCATTAATAAATTTTATTTTATTTCTAAGTACATTTACTTCCACACAAATGTGTGATGAAAAACTGGTATCTAATTTCCAGGATTCAAAATTAGAAAATTTTATTTCATAAAAAAATTATTGTTCATGGTTTAAATTCTTATCCTTATAACTATGAACCCTTATCATATATAATAAAGATATATAATGTTTTAAAACAAAATAATAATTCATATCAATTAAATAATTTTTGTATTTAATGATATTTTAATATAAAATAAAATATATTTTTAATGAACCAACCTTGTTCGACAGGGGATATGCCTTGAGATAGAAAACCACATGATAAATTTCAGCCAAAATATTTATCATTAATAACTAAAAGAGAGATAAATTAGTAGAGTAATACCTTGGAGAAGAGTATAAATCAATGAGATATACAATGAAAAACCAAATTACAAACATGAAAATAATTTATGTCAAGAAAAAACACATGTCTCCATGTGCATATCAGTCACCACTAGCTCATCTCATGAATAAGGTATCAGTTATGAATAGAATTAAATAAACTAAATGAAACAAATTTTTTAACCTATTTCTGAAAAAAAAGGCCTAAAATGACCAAAAATAATTAATAATGTGTGATCAATAATTCTAGTAGGATAATGTGAAAAATATAAACAAATTATAACAGTAAAATTCCATTATTTTATGATTTATAACTAAACATGTTTATAAGGAAAATTCTATAGGAAATGAATTTGGTAAAATCCATTTCATTTCTATTTAAAACATTCTATATTTAAGGATTTAAGAATTTTAAATTAAATAATAATGATAAACCATGGGTAATAACCATGAAAAACATGGTGATAATATAGAACATGGTTCAAAAAAGTAACCATGATAACATGCATTTTTCCAAGGCAACCATGTCCACAAGCTAGAAATAAAAAGATAAACATGTGAGTATATAAAATATCATACTCAAGTTAATCCATCAAGAACAAAACATCATTGGGATCTAGACAATGAAATATGTTATAAAACTATGAAAAATTCACTCAAATGGTTAGTGAATCCTTTGATATTGAGTCCTTAAAACATATTTTGATATCAACACTATGTCCACATATAATATTCTCAAATTCTCCCTTATACCATGTTTTCAAAACAAAATAAACCATACTGAAAATTTAAAAAAATATTTCACAAGTGAAGTAACACCACTCCCATTATTTGAATTCCAATTTAAAAAAAATTTATCAACACAATATTTAAATTTGAATAACCACCACTCTCATGATTTTAAAATCTAATTTTATTAATTAATACATTTATTAGAATTTTCATCAAAAAAACTGCATAATTATTTTTAGTAAAATATATTTAAAATACATTTTTAACTCATATGAGATATAATTAAAAAAAACACCCTCCCATATTTTAGACTAAATAATTTAACAATTTAATTATAATTGTTTAATAATAAAACTAAGTATATCATGGGTTATTACCAATATATAGAGACACTTACCTCAGATAGTGTTGACTTTTTCTTAACACCAACCCATCTAGTAGATAATAAATACAAATGATTTAAAGATAAAAATTTATCTTTTATGGTACTTAAACATCCACATATCATCTCTTGAATATTATATAAAATCAAGAGAAATGTTGGTTTGGATATTTTTAAATAAATACACCATGTGTTGTTGCATTTAAACCTAAAAATTAAAGATGAAATTTTTTACACATTTCACTTGAATCATGAATGAATAAGGTTAAAATTATTTAAAAATATGAGTTACCACTTTTAAGAAGATAAAAGGATCAAATTACCATAGTTTATAATCTCTAAAATAGACAAGAGGTGTTACAGGGATGATATGGAGAAGAAGAAACAAAAAAAATATGTTTTTATTTATGTTTCTCCAAAAACGTGCATTGTTTGAGGATAACTTGATATTACCCTTAAGAAAATATTTAGTGTCATGTAAGGGTACTATGTTACCATCACATCCTTTTTAATCAAGGGAATACTATTTAACAACTAATATTACCATTATGTAGAAGTGGGGTTATACTTATGTAACTTTTTGAGAAGCATGGGTACCTTTAGGCAGTGTCTTATATACCCTTACGCTGTTAAATCATTACCCTTACACATTTTGAATATACAATGGATTAACCTTACACAGTTCCATGGTAACCCTTATGCATCGTATATAAAATTCACTTTAACCTTATGCAACCCTTTGAAAATAAGAATTACCCTTACATAATGCATAGAAAGTCTATCTTACCTTTATGAAACTGAAGGAATCTCCTCAATACACTCACTAAAACAAACATAAAATGTTTCCTTAAATATAAAAAGGATATAAAAACACTATAAAACCCTTACATAACTCTTTAAAATAAGCAGTTACCCATTTTCTAACCCTTAAAACCATCATGTGTAATGGATGGAGTTACTTGCCCTTATGTAAACCCTATACTTTATATGCAGATAAAAATTAAATTTAAAATTATATAATTTCCCTTAAATGGAACTATAAATTCTAACAAAAAAGTTATTCAAAATATAATTTTAAACTAATAATGATACAAATCATAACCAAAAAAGTTTGAATCCAAGATAAAACATACTGAACCAAATAACATATGTGGAATCCAAATGTTGAGATATTACAATTAGCCCAACTACAATGCTTCAGGCCCTAAAAAAGTGATCCAGATTCTGAACTTGTAATGAGAGAAGTACTTTTCTACCTCATCAACAATACCCACTCCTGCGTCGTGTGGCTATCCTATCTACATTTATGATGTTCATGGCCCAAGGGAATTTTTTTACCACATAGTACCTTATCGTTGTAATCCATAATCTGAATTGGTTGTTAGACCATATAGGTGTAGGGACCAAGGTCAACATCTTTCTATTCAATCACATGAGAGACCTCCTTAGATGGGAAACAAAAAACACATCTTTAATAGATTCTAAATGTGACGAAAATTCCAACATATAATCCACCTTTCCATATAATAAAATAATCTAAAAGTCTAAAAATTCTCAATACCACCTTGCCCTACATTCCCAATCGATGATGTCCCAAGCGAGGATAAACTCTGAGAAAGCAACAATCACCAACAAGAAATTATAGAGAGGAATAATGATGAACCAAATAGTATTTATGGGGAATTTTAGTAGTCTCTAATCTGTTTCAGACTAACTTTACAATTTCCATCAACTCTTATAATGGTCTTTATCTAACTGAGGAAATATTTACAACCCCTTCTATACATAATGTTTATTTACAAGGTCACCCATAGAACACTTCAAAAAGTTCCATTTTAATCAAAGACTCACAAAAGGTTTTATAGGAAAATTTGAGTAAAATAAGGTTATTTTCCCATGGACTAGGAATGTCAATCACACCATCCTAGAGCATATCATCAAGAATATGCATGGATCTACTAATTTTTTTATCTTTCGGAGGGTGATAATACATGATTACCTTTAGGTAGGTTCCCATTCCCTCTTCAACCCTTCCAAAAACCTAGATGTGAAGTAATGGTCTCTATTTTATTCAACTAAAGTATAAATTCCATTGATTTATATACCCACATGGGAATAAATGTGTCCATGATATTACACCTTCATTGTCTCTTTATTAAGAAGGAGATGGGTTGATTTAGTAATTTTTCCAATAACCATAAAAATCACATCTTTCCTATATCAATTCGATGGTAACATAATAAAAAATTCATTATAAATATCCTCCCACTTAAATAGTGGAGTAGGAAAATCATGGAAAAACTAAAAGTATTTTGGTCATTTTCCTTTATTCACTGACAAGTAAGGCATTGTGACACAACTTCTTCAATCACCCACCTCATCTCTAAGCACCAATATGGATGTCATATGTTATAATACATCTTAGTAGTCCCATGGTGTAAAAACCATAAATAATGGTGTCCACAGTCCATCAATAAATATGTCTGAGATATATTAATTATCATTCTTCCACATAAACATAAATCATCCATGGATATGGAGACCAATCACCTGAGCTCTTTCCTCCTTTGAGTATTTTACCATGGTCCTTTAAGTAGATTTATGTTACTTGTTCATGTTGAATCTAATCATAACATGGTGATTTAACCTTTACAAAATCTGAGAAAAACTTCCCACCAACCTCTTCCACTCTCAAGATCATCTTAGTGAAAACACCCAATAGACACCACTAGTCCACTGAATCCTTCATGGCCTAGGTCAGTAATTTCCTACTCAAAAAATTATATACAAAATTTCTCTTTCTTGATATATAATTAATATCAAAATCAAATGTTTAAAGATACTAAGACCAATATTTATATTGTAAATTTATATCCCTATTATTAAAAATATACATCATACTCTTATGATCATAGTATTTCATAATCTTTTCCTGAAAGATATATTAATTCCATGTTTTGAGAGTGTGTATAATAACAAACAACTCAAGGTCATGGGTAGGGTATTTATTCACATGTGGTCATAGTTTCAAGAGTTACTGGAAGACACTTACTTTTGGTACATCAAGACACACCCCAATCCTATATACGAGGAATCATAAAACATATCATAACCAAAAATTGGTTTTTAGAGAATAAAAACTTGATTTAATGTAAACTAATTCATCAGTTACTTGAAATTCCACTACCATTTTCTATTAAACCTAAAAATTACACCCTTTTGGGTTAAGGATTTCATCCATGTTGAAAACATTGAAAAGTCCTAAAAACTGCTTATAATAACAAAATAATTCCTTGAAGCTCAGAATATTGAGCAGATTATTGGGATAATCCAAAAGCATCACTCCTAAAATATTTTTAGGGTTAACTAAGAAGAAAATATCTTATATAAAATGGTCCATAAACATTAATTCTTAGATCCTAATATCATATTTGAAAGAATCCCATACACACGATGTTCATTCAATATTTTTATAATGATTTCTAAAACACCCCTATGATCTTCCTCTATATTAGAATATACTAGAAAATCATATAAAAAATGACAATAAGGGTCAAAAATTATTCAAAGATATGGTTCATCAGATCCATAAATATCACATCAGTGTTAGTGAGACTATATGGAATAATCATAAACCCAAAATTCCTATAATTGCACCTAAAATCTATCTTAGGTATATTATCTTCTTATAATATCAACTTCTGTTACCTTGATCAAATTCTTATCTTAGAAAACAATCAGGCTACCCTAAGTAGATCAGATACATGATCAATCATACGCAAGGGTAATTTATTCTTAACCATCACCTGATTAAGATTTTGGTAATAAAATTAAATCATAAGGATTCCATTATCCATATTTACCAATAGATATTGAAAATCCCATGTTGAATAACTATGTTTAATAAAAATCATTCCCTCATGATCTTAAAGTAAAACATTAAGATCCTTTAACATAGTAGTTTCTATGATGTATGATGGAATAGAAATGGGAATCATAAAAAAAAAGAAATTCAGTAGTGAACTCAACCTCTATTCAGGGTGGTAACCTAGAAAAATAATCAAGAAAGACCATTAGGTAAGCACTCATCAGTAAGAATTTTTCTCAAGAAGGTATCAAAAACATCACCAATCCCATCTTACAACTGACCTAGAATCATTCTCCCATGTGGGAAAAATAGGTCCCACTCTCCCCAGTATAGAATCCCACTCACTATGAAGGAGATGAGTGGATGCATTGAGAGATTAAAATTGAATTTCAACATGATAACAGATGATTAGTTTCATGACACTAATCCTTGAATTCATTCCAATAATAATTTCGAATGTTTCATGGTCAATAACCTATAAATTACACACCATTTTAGTTTCTCCAATCATCTCCTAACATGTGGAACATTTATAACCCTATTCTATCTTCATTCCATAGGGATTGGAAAGTTTTTAAATTAGTTGAATAAGTTTCAAACATAATAAAAATTATTTATTTAAATTTAATCATATAAAATATTGAATTGTACCTATATAAAATAATCAATATACCATTGAGGATGTATTGAACAATGTACCTTTATAAATAGCAAACTCTTCCTTTGATTCATTTGGTGCGTAATCTTCTATATGATTATATCTAAACTTATCTCTTCCATGACCTTTCTATACCACAAAAATATTCCCCTTGGTATTAGATTAAGATGAACCACCCTTTGATGCATCATATTGAACCAGAGATCCTCTAATAAGAGTGTATCCCTCCATACATCCTATTGAAATGTTTCATTAGAAACACATAGGATGTATTAATTATCCAAAATTATGATATGTCTTGGGTGTATCCATACACTTAGTCATGGTATGTTCAAGACTCCCACACTAATAGAAAAACACATGATTCTTCCTTGAAGAAGCATAAAAATACTAGACCTGATGTAAACTAATCACCATTATGCTTTCATTTCTGGCCTAAAGACACCCCCATGATACCTCATACAATAACTAAATCTCTACCAAGGACTATTTTCAAACCTATGACTATCTAATCCATATATGACTTATTGACTACCTCAATTAAGTTTATTAGACATAATTGAATAATCATTGACTGAATAATATACATTAGACCCATATCAAACCTCTATGATTTATGGAAATTATTACTTAGAAGATTGTGTGTTAGGTGGGTTAACTTAGAGAAATGGGTGACATACTCTATATTAACACTCCCCTATATCCACATTCAGAAACTCCTAGTTCTTTTCCAATTGAAATGTTTTAGGATATAATTTTTTTCAATGATCCTTTCAAAGAGGCCCAAGTGGTATCATAATTTAACTTATCTTTCATGATAGATTCCCACCAATTACTTCCTAATTCATCAATAATATATGTAAAAAACATAACATATACTCCAATGGACTTTTAAAATGGTTGAATATCCTTTAAATCCAATCATGAAATCTTCAAATTCCGGATTTCCTTTGTCACTATAAAAAAATAAGAAAATTGTTATATGTAAATTCCAAGTCAGAAAAAAATTTCCATCCCAGTTTTCTAACAGGAACCTTGCCCCAAGTCTGAATAGTTTGGATGATATCTTCCACCATCATATTATCTACTATAGGGTTCACTAGTTGAATTTTTACAATATACTCACCTTTTTTATTTTGAAGATATATTCAAGGAGTAATTCCCAAATTTGAACAGGAATGAAAAATAAAATTACCATGAGTGAAATTATATAATCAAGTGACATGATTTACAAATACATAATAAAATTATTATATTACAATAATTTAATGCTGACAGGGATTCAACGAATGAAACACAAGATTTAAAGAAAGAACTTATTATTTAAATAATTATCATTGTAACTTTGTCTAACAACCTCTAAAACCATGCTCAATGTTGATAAAAAATCCCATACCAGCCATGGTAACCCATGTTTAGTCATTGAAGTGAGCTGGACATGCATCCTTCCACACATAAAATTGGAATTTTGACGGCCCTAAATTTTTCCAACCAATGACCCCAGAAAAAACCTATATATGTTATTGACACATATGGATGTGAAAAGTATCTGATACCATTTTTAACAAACTAACTAGGATCAACATGGAACATCACCTGAGACAAATTTCCACAAGGTGAGGTCGACAAAAAAATCACCTGAATAACTGAAAGGGAGATAAACAAAAAAATTAAAGTTTATGAGAAAAGTTCATATCCATGAAGAATACAACACCACAAAAATAGGTAAACTGTAAATTAAAACATTTCAATAAAAACTCCAATTCTCTATGTGGTTATCCTTCACTATCATCCTATCTCTTGGTGAAGGTTACAAAAATAAAGTGAAGCTAGGTAACTATAAAAATTACTTTCCCATTAGTTGTGTCTGACAAAACAAGGTATAAAAACACTCAATGTAAAAATTATGATGTTAGAATAGATCCCAATGGGATACCACCAAATCAAATATTCAAATATATCATAATGAAACAGTTGTTTCAGTCATCAAATCTAAACCAATTTATAAATAAATTTCCATAGGAAATCCATTTGATAAACATGCATTTTTTTCATTTCAAATCATTCCATATCAAAAAATATAATAGTATAAAAAATAAATAAAAAAATATAAACTAAAGTTAGTAACCATAATATGAATGGTGCGAATATAGATAATGGAATATGAATGTAACCAAGACTATATGAACTGGTATGGTAGAATCATTTCCATCGGCCAAAAACTATGATACATGCAGGTGAGTAGTAAGAACACGATACACATGTGAAAAAACCATATATAAAAAATCATTGGTCTCTAGCCTTTGGGATAGGTTTTAGGATAAAGAAAAATAAACTAATCTTGAATGTGAATACTAAAATATTTTGTTTAAGCATAGTATATTGATTCCAATATTATTACAAAGACCATGGTCCCCAAATTTCCACATATTTCATGTTTTTAAAAAAATCATAAATAAAATAGAAAAAATTACGCAAAATTTTCATAGGAAAAGTTTTACCAATCCCATTCTTTGAAAATCCTCATTAAAAAACAATTTATTAAAATCATCACATGTAAAGAATCAGAACTCTAATGATTGGAAAATCTATTTTTTATAAATGAATCTATTATTTTTATTTTTACCAAAAACTAATGTACCGAAAATATTTTTAAAGATAACCCCATTTGTAAAAAAAATTCAAATCATCAGAGAATGAATTTTAGAATAACTTCAATAACATATTTCAAATCCAATAATTTAGTAAATCAACCAGAAGTATTTCACGAGATCACCCAATATTTCATGGGTTATCACTAATGTATATAAATACCTAACTCGAACAAGGTTGGCGGTTTCTTGACATAAAAATATTTGGTGCAGAAGAATGAAAAAAAGATCCAATGGAAAAAAATCAACTCATATAGTAGATGAACTCCCAGTACACTTCTAAAGACGATACCGAAAAATTGTGTGTAGTGAAGGTTTGCATATTTTTAAATATATTCACCGGAATTTGTAGCATTAAAACCCTATAATTAAGGATGCTAATTGTTATTTTTTATTTAACTTGAATTTTGAATATGTAAGGTATAAATTTTTTTAAAATATAATTTACAATTTTTAATGAGCTAGAATTAGTAATTTCCCATTGTTTACATCCTTTCAAATGAAAAAAAGGTGTTATAGGTTCGATCTGGAGTAGAAGTAAAAAAAATTTATTTACATTTTCCCCAAAAAGATCATTTAAAAAGGGTGACATGGTTTAACCCTTATTAAACTCATAAGTGGAATATATGGGTATTGGGATACCCATATATAGAATTTTAAATCAAGGGATTACCATCATGTAGGTCATTTTACCCATACAAGGTAGCCAAGTTACCCTAACGTAATCTTTGGAAATTCAGGGGGAACTTTACGCATCATCTTTTGTACCCTAACACAACATTTAAAAAATCAGGGTTACCTTCATGCCATCCATATATTCCCGCGATTACCCTTAGGAAGTGCTAGGATTAACCTTATGCATTTCATATACATATGGTATTACCCCTACTCAACATCATAGTTACCCTTACATAGCGTATTGAAAATTTCCCTTACCCTTCTGTAACCCTTATAAAATAGAATTTTCGCTTACACTATGTATGGAAATCTAGACATACATTTATGAAATTAAGGGGAACTCCTCTATACCCTTATGTAAATCACATAAAAAGGGTATTTCCCTTACATGGTCAATAAAAACAACATCCCACCATTCCGTAACTCAGGAAAATAATGACTTACACTTAAAGAGGCCCTAAAATACATCATGTGTAAAGGAAATAGGGAATTAAATGTTTTTAGACTCTATAAATTGTGTAAGGGTTAAAAATAAGTTTAAATTATTTAATTTCCAATAAAATGAATTTTAAATTTAAACCAAAATGGGTTTTTAAAGAGTATTTAAAACTATTGAAGATAAAAATTATGACCAATCCATGTAAATCAAAAAAGGAAACCCCATAAACCAAATAATTTACCAATAAGTAAAATGTAGGGGTATTGAAATATTATTTAAGGGAGTATCCTCTTCAAATAATATATTCAAATTTTTTTTATTAAATATACTTACACTAAAACAATAACACCTTATAAAATATAAATTAATAGGAAAATATTTATAATTTACTAATATTTGAGTCTATTTTCATTAAACTAATCTATTATTTATTTAGAAATATGGTAATGTAAATTATATCTTATATAACTCCATGAGATTTATAGTAACATTAATTTCGCAAATTCACTATATGATGTATTCTCATTACATTATTCTAGGAATATAATCCTATTAGGGTCACATAGAAAAGTGTAACCTAAAGGTAAAAATTGGGGTTGGGCACCTAATCTTATTAGGGTAACCAAAAACATGCTCCCCTTAAAAAATAAAAATCATGGGAACCCAAAATTAGAATGACCAACACATTTGGTTTATTGAGGTCTTAGCATGTACTTTACATAAATGAAATCAAACAACTTATTATTTTATAGGGGTTTTAATAATCTCACAATTTATTTATATATCTTCTTAATAAACAATATCATAAATTCCCTATATGTACTAATATGTATAATTACCTAACTTATGTCTCTCATGACTTCATATAAATTAACATGTTTCTTCCATATTAATATATATAACTTCTAGGAATATAAAAATTTGTGTTATGCATCTATAATTTAAACATAATTATAATTTTAAATATTTGAATATGTATATATCATATGAATAAATTACATTTGAATATTTTCATGTGACAAATTAATATAATATCAAACCAAAACATTACTCAATAGAACACATGTTGTGAATGATAGTCAACTAAACTTTTCTAAAATAATTAATATGCTAACAAGAGAGTGGGAAGTTTATCCTAAAGTCCAACTGTCCATAGATCATTACCCAATATGGATCTAAAAATCCAGTTCAATTTAAACTTCAAATATATCAGAATAATTATAATAAATTCTAATTTTTGAATTAAAATTAATATATCAGTAATTATGGTTGAACTAAATTAAATAGTATATTATATCTATCATGAAACTCCTTATATTCAAGAAATAACATTTATTATAACAAATTAAACAAATTTAAATTAAATCATACAAATTTTCATAATATAAATAATTCATATTCAAGAATAATAAAATTGGAAAATAAATTAATAAAAGAAAAATTAAAATATTTAATGAAAAAATAGTTCCATAAGATCTATCAAAGACAACAATACCCCATAATGGTGTCTCTGATATAGGTCAGGTCTATGAGTTTTTCATTATGGCCATTTCATTATCATTTATTATTGTATATGAAACCAAAGGCTTTAATATCATATATAATTGGTCTTGAAAAAAATATAATCATGATCAATTTGTAACAAATTCATAATGTGGTTAATAATTCAATAAAAATCAATGATACCACCATATCAATCACAATAATAATATAATAGATATTTTTTAAAATAATAATCCATTCAATTATATCACATATTGATCGTGATACCACATGTGTGCCCAAAATTCAATTGAAAATCATATAAGGCATCAGGGGTACATAATATGAAATTCAAACCAACCCATAATTTATCTGGGTTTAGAGATTGAGTCATAAAATATCAAAGGTATGTTTTTATAATAATGTAATGATATGATTCACTCTCTTTAATGTGAATACCATGAGTATCAAAAATGGTGATATATAATATATATGTCAATGATATCAGGATAAAAGATCGAATTTAATCCATTATAGAAATAAATATATCATATGAAACTAAAAAAGTATAATGAAAATAAATAAAACATGCCAAATGCTCAGTGGGTCTTCAATATATCTATTTGATGATTGTCACTTGACCAGAAAATAGTTTCTTAGATAACAATTTAATCAACTTTCTGGGAAATCTTTCAAGAACTTTTGGGAGGATCTTTTTACTCCCATGATATGATACTATCTATTTTATAAAAATAAATAAAGATGATGAAAATGTCATTTCCATGTATTTTTTATTCTATATTCCCTTTTAATGAATCTAAAATATCTCTATATATAACTCTTTATAAAATTCATTGCTTTTGTTAGGTCACAATGTTATATGTTAAAATATTATTGTATATTAACAATTTGATTATTTAAATCATAAATAATTCAAAACATGTATTAAAATAAACTAAAAACATTGTCGAATGATCTATCAAGAATATGAATAATATTATGAGATGAATAAATAAATATATAGTATTAATGAAACAAATCATATAAATTTCCCATAATAAAAATATAATTATAGCCCATATTTTTTGATGAGATATGAGATTTATCAATTTATCATTATGATATATCAATGAGGTATCTTAGTCTAAGTAGGAATATATATATCATTAAATTTTTAAATAATTTTATCTTTCAAAACACAATGAATATGTTTATACCAATTTTACATGATTTCATTCTGATGATGGATATATGTTCTTCTACATATGTAAAAAAGGAAACATATAAATAATATTGATTATTCTTCATCATTAGGTTCAATCATTTATTATTTCCCTAATGTATCTTATTATTTTTAAATAATTAGTTGATACTGTTAAAATAATTTTGGTAGTCACTAAATTAATATTTTAACTTTTATTAAGTACTAAATAATAAGTTAGGATGTATTCTTGGTCAATAGAGGTGAATAGGAACTCATTATAAAAGGATACAATAAATCTAACTTCCGAACTGATAATGGAGATTCATTATCTAAATATAGATTTTTGTATTTACTAAATGGTGGATTTATTAACCATAAGATTCTAGGCATCCCACTGTGGATAATTATATGTTTAAACTGAAGTACATTTATTTACCAGATAATGATAATGAAGTAGTTAGGATAAAAAACCATTACTAAACTATGGGGAAAATTTACAATTTTTAAAATGATAAATCACTATATTGATAGAAATGGAATTACCATTTAGGTGAAAGAACACAGATCACAAAAAATAACCAAATAGCACCACACCCTAGCTCTATTAGGGCTAGACCTTTGTGGACAAACTTCACTAATAATTTTAAAACACAATCATTTCAAAAATAATCTAACCGGTATATACTACTGCTAAGGTAACTAGATAATGAAATATGAGTAATTACCTTTATAAAAAACATATCACCAGATAACATATATCTTAAACTATTATGTAATTTATATAACCTATATATATTTTCAAATATAACATCCATGTATATCCCAAAACTAAAAAATGAATTTTTACTTGTGAAAATTAACATAAATCAACCAAACATCCCATACTAAACACTAGAGGTAAAGTGGTAGAGAATGGATGATTCCTATTTGATCACCACCATAAATACACCAAGATATCACCCATCATGTCACTACCCAATCTCTATATTTAGATAACATATCCAATTGATCCTTCAAATCTACATGACCAAAATAGTATAAACACGTAAGTGTGTATATATGGTTCAGTGTTGAAACTCTATATAATCATATTATGTAATGAGATTCCTGCTACTATAACTTTAATTCGGTGTATTCTCAAGACAGTACATATTTTTATGGTTGGTACCATGTTGTAATTGAATAAACCAACCAAATTAGGGTTCATATGTTGGTGAATCCACATATAGTTCACTAAATTAACACTCATGGAATAAAATTGAAAAGGAAATAAATTCACATCAAATATAAATATGTTTATTAATGTTTTAACTATTATGGGGACCCATAACGCACCATAAAAACGTGCACTGGTTGAGGGAGTGTTCATATAAATGATAGAGGAACCACATATCTCTAAATGGATATAGTTTTTCTAAGGGAGTTTCAAATCCATAGATATAGGACTGTTACCATATCTATTAGGGATGTTCATTACTCCATTTATCATATAGGGGACCTGAACCATGTTATTCATATAACAATCAAGGGAGTATTTGAACCCTTTTATTGAGATGGAGGAATATCACCCTGATCACTAAGGGAGTAAATGAATCCATAAAACTTATAGTGGGATGATATTTTATTATAACAAATAAATTGAAATGTTATATAAATTTTATCCAATTATGAATAAATTAACCTCTTATGCTCATGAAAACGAGTTATAAGAGTGGGCGAGTAATTACTCAAACATAATTTTTATCCTCAACCAACATCACAGGTGAATAATGAATTGTTAATTGTATGTTTCTGTCCAACTGCATCCCAGTTCAGTTGTAGAGGGTAGTTATACATACACTATTATACTATCACCATCGATCTCCAAAATCAATGGATATCCATAAAATATATCCTTAGAGGTGTGTCACATAACCTCAGAGCTATATAAATATTAGATGTAGAGAGTTCACACACAAGAAATCAAATGAAATACAAGGAAATCGCATGGGAGGACTGTATCATCCTAGCGAGATACTCAGACCTATCCCCAAAAAAAATCACATTATTCATACATCATCACCAAAATCATTCTCAACATAATCATAATCCATTGATTGATATACACATAATCAATACTCAATTCCACAACATCCATAATACATGTTCCCATATTTTATTGGATAGTTACAACATTCTCGCATAATATAATAATTATTACATTCTCTTGGTAATATCTCACACCCATAGAAGGATTATTTTCATGCTTACCTTTTATATCTCAGAATATTCCCCATGTCATCATGAGTGTTTTATAATATCCATTCCACACTCTCACTCCATTTATTTATATTACCAAGACATAGATTTCAACACTTAAATTAATTTCATTCATATTTACCTTCCTCATTACATATCAAAAGTAACATCATTCGTCACTTAAATATGATAATAATGGGGGAATATTAACCCATTAATTTTCTCATTTATCCATTATTTTATTTATACCATAATTAATCACATCCTAATAAAATATATTATATTATTACAATTTTTTATATAATGACCTCACATATCTAATAAGAAATATAAAGATATATTCTTATATATTTATATTTTTATTAAATCACCCATTTAAATAATAATTTTATTGTTCCAAACTTATAATTTAATGTTTACTATTTAATTTCCATAACCATTTGCATAATTAAAATTTTCTCTCATTGAATAAATTCATAAAATTTCATAAACTCAATTATTATTATCAAGTACCTATAACTTATTAATAATGACATATTTAAAATGTTCAAATAAATCATTAAGTTAATTTGTATCATTAAAGTAATTATTCTTTATTTAATAATGATAATTCACTTAATTATCATTATTAGTAAAACTCTTATTTTGATTTTTTTACCATTTTATCATCATCAAAAATTATTATTATTAATATTTAATCTTCAAATCTTCCAAACACATTAGTAAAAGTCATATAAAATTTCATTACTTCCATAATATTTAATTTTTTCATGTCATCCATAGTATTCTCTTAATTAGATAATTGAACATCTATTTTGAATAATATCAAATTATTAAACTAATCCATGAATATTAATTTAAGATTGTAAAAAGTTTTGGTGAATTAAAATATTTTCTGACCCCCACCCCAAAGGTACCCATCTTGGTCCAACAATGAGATAAGGGAGATAATGATGTCAGAATCCCACCTCCAAATAGGTACCATGTTGGTTAAAAGTATAAAGCATATAACATACACATATATTGGTTGAATTACATTCTACGATATGAGAAATTAAAGAGATAACATAGAAAAAACTATAAAACACTTTCCCAAACCAATGAATAATAAATCTCTATATAAGATTTGAATTTATAGACAAACGTCTTAAATAATAGAAAAAACTAAATCTATTCCACAGTAGTGACCATGAAGCACCAATAACTCCCAAAAAACTCCAAAAAACTAGAAATATACAAATTTATCACAAACAAAAACCTTCTGAACATTAAAATAGTTTATATAAATGTAAGATGAGCATAACATGTAAATTAAATAAGATCCCCCCTAAAATGACTCATGATAAATTTGAAAGAAGCATTCTAAATCCCGGTGAGAAAACAAATGAAAACTATTCATCATATAAACATGTTTACTATTATTTTACTATCCTATACATGGATATATATCCCAAAGTATTACATATAAGTGATTATATATTATAATAACAACAGAGGTTATTACACTACCACTTCCTAAATAGTTTGACTCTCTTCCTTGAAGTCTCACACATTGAGCCATATCTCTCCAAAAATAACCCTAAAGACACTGGGTATAAACAAATCTATCCCAAAGAAACATATGATAAATCATAAAACCCAAGAGTGACATCATCTCAACATCCCAACCACATATCCATATAGTAACTGAGTAGTTTAAGGAATCCACCACTACCTATATGTCATGTTTTGTACCTTAAGACATCAAACACCATACTTAACATACATATAATAACCATTAGTGTATTATATCTAGAGACATAGGGTTTTTAAAATAACCACAATCTATTATAACCCTTGACATGTATATATGGGGATATATAACCATCAAACATAATAGTGTATAATACCACTAAGAGAGGTGAGCGTCATTGGAGGGGGTAAAAAACCATTCATTCCATACCAAACAAAATGATTAGGAAAAAAACCTTCCAGAGTCCACTAGGTTACATTATACCTATTGATATGGGTGGGTAGCATATGAAATTAGAAAAAAAAATATGATACATTAATGGATCTCAACCACACTATGAGAAACTACCTAGCCTTACTCTTATATGTTCCTAATGTCACACATGTATCTTGGATTCCACTACTAATGAATAGATATATTAATCATAGAAGCATAAATTTTGGAATTAATTAACTAATTATAAATTAATTTATATAATTACATTTTCTTTTCCATGATAAATATTTTAGTATTAAGATAAACATTTGAAAGGTAATTTTAAATCATTTCTCGAATTATCAAGTACAACATCCTCATAAGAAATCATAAAGGACTAGGTTTTTTATTTCATTAATTCATTTATCATTTCATTACCATTTTGGAACTCTAGAACTCTGCCAAATCTACCACATAAGAAGATTCACTCACAATGAATGGTATCAAACCTCTTTCCACATTTATAATCAAATTATATAATATCTTCTAGGTATTACCCATTAAATAATAAAATCCATTAACAATAATTCATCCCATCTTTCAACACGACAATAACAACAACCAAGCCTGGATTCAAATTGTTTTATTAAACCTAGTCCCACAACTGAGACCACTACATGTAATAACACATCTAGAATCCCATTCCAACATCATCTTCCTCATAAAGATCCCTCCATTCCACCATTACAACCTCTATAATCTCCACCAATCATCACCATAATCGATACCTCATTCTACCATCACATCCCCAGGCATCCCTGTCCACTTTTCAAAAATATAATTGTGATAATTAAATCTTGAAATTTCACTAAATAAATTTATCACAAATGGATTTAGTAATTTATATTATTGCACATTTAATTCCAAAGGAAAATATGGCCCAATAAAACAATACATTTTGGTCATAATCAAGTAACGTCGATCCCGCATAACCCTAATGAAATGATTTAAGAAATCATAAATTATCATTTCTATTTTTAATAACCCAATTAATATAACAATTAATTTCAAAAAGATAAGAATTATAAATTTTCATGTCTAAATATAATATATTGGTTTTGTAATTTTTTGTTAAGATACTTATCCCATAATAAAAACTCTCAATGATTATTATTTCAAGAAGCCTCTTTTAATTTTTAAAAAATAATAACTATCTAAAATATATATAATATCAAAGAATATTAATCATTTTTAACAATATTATCCATACATAGAGAATAATATTTTAAATCTAAAAGGAAACAAAACAAATTTATATATAATGCAATCAAATATCCTAAATATTTCAATCAATAATATTAAATATCCTTATAAGTGATAACACAAATGGTTCCAAAAATTCAATTGAATTATAACATGTGATATTCTCCAACTGAATCTTATAATATCCAAAATTATAAATATAATTCTAGTTAATATAATTAAGTAGTTTAATACTACATAATGCATGTATTTGACTTAATCATGTAACAGAAATATAAAGTCATGAAATTATATATTTCAATCTCTCCCTCTTCAATAATTTCTAGAATAAATATTTTTATTCTACAACATGAAAAAACACCATTTTCACTTTCTTCTAAAAATAATAGATATTATCAAACATTATTATCTACTTCATATAATTAATCATGAATCTCCATTTTAAAAACTATTTTCACAAATATTAATCTCTATACTTTATTTCCAGGATTCTAGGATAACACTACTTTTCCTTTGAATGTAATACACTTTTTGAATTTAATCTTGGAAATTAAACAATAACAGATTCCCTGTTTTACTTAGGCTGTAAAATTATATATTTTTTTCATAAAATAATATTAACACACAAAATTTATTGCATGAAAATTCTATTAAAAATAGTAGAAAAAATTCTGATATATATATTAAACATTCAATCAAATACTTTAGTTAATAATAAACAATTGATAGAATTACCGGCTAAGAATTTTTTATAATTTATCGATTATCCTGAATACATTAATCATATGATTATTTCAAATATATTTATTTCATTATTGTTAATGAAATACATTTAATCAAATAAGATAAATCATGATAATTTCAAACTTCTATAGTAAAATATGGAGAGGTCACATATCCCTTACCTCTTGGAAGAATACAAAAAAAAGATTCATTCAAAATAGATGATGGAGGAAGAGGGTATGTAAAAATACTAGAAGAAAGAGGATCCACATATGAATTTTCATCATGCTTGTATATCATGGAAGGTGAGGTTTGGACCACCAAAACTCAATAATAATGAAGAGAAATTCAAAAGAGGGGAAGAAAATAATTTTTTTAATTTAAAGATATACCTATGTGGATGCCTCATAAACTCTATCAAACATCCCATATATTATTCCACATAAAAACTATTCAAATTTATGATTAATTTAAATATTATAACATCAATAATCACATTGAAAACTCTCAACTAAGAAAAAAATCATATATTTACCATTATTCCAATTAATTTTCACTAAAAATCCAATACATTATATTTTGGGAAAGAGAACATAGTTTTTATGAAATAAGATATAACTTTATGTGAGACATACCCAATGCATAATGATAACATAGTTTTATCCGTGCAGAATATACTACCCTTACACAACCAAAAGAATACGTGAATAACCCATACACGACTTCAGGAGGACCCTTACATAGGCTTTTAAAATCATTCTTGGCCTTCATACAGGTCAGTAAAAACCACTATTTCCCTTATGTGAGGATTGATCTACCTTGGTGTTAGTAAGAGAAGACCCTTATTTGTACTAGTACTCATACACACACTATGATATTTCCTTACAAAAATAGTGGTATATCATTACATGGGCATTATAAAATCCCATATACCATTATTCTATGTTTAAATAACCTTATGTATGAATAGAAAACTTTTTATTACCATTATGTGTGTTAAGGATTTCCCTTATGCATGGAATTGATACCCTTATGTAGCTATTGGAAATTCAGTATTACCCATATATAGCTTATAGTTTACCCTTATATGGGTATGGAAAAACCTTACGCAAGTCATGAGTTACCTTTATACAGCTAGGGGTACCTTTTTACGTAGCATGTGGTTTTTTAGGCTACGTATATGTATATAAGGGAAGCCTCTTGTTATCTTTACATAGGAATTTAAATACATGACATACCCTTACAAAACACTATTTTCATGTTTAAGGGTCAATATATTCTATATAATATTCCATTCATAATTAAACTAACTTATAAATAATTAATAAAGGTTTTATTATCCATTAAAAAGTTCAAAATAATATTAAAAAAAATATTATAATCGCATTAAAAACATCCAAATATATTTCCCAAATAAACTTTTCATACTTTTTAATTATTTCCTTAATTTTTAAAATCATTTTAAAAAAATAAGAATTTATAAAATAATTTTAAAACAACTTCTAAAATTTATGAAACCAATCTTTAATCATTGTACATTCCAAAACAAAAACGGAAGGTCTATAGAAAATCTAGACATTAGATTTTAAACCTCTCAAACAATTCTAATCCATGAAATTTTAAAAAAATATAATGGAGTGTGAAGTGATTTGGGTTAATTTTAACCATTCCATGAGATAACTCTCAAGGATCACTCTATAACATGAACAAACCAACCATTATATTAGTTTAAATCCTTACAGTAATTTTTTTATAATAGTTACAATCAATCTCCCATGGGTGGTACCTCTCAAATAGGAATAAGGACATTAATAAAACATTACATCATGGGGAAAAATATCATATATCAAAATTTTATTAAATATTACATCCCAAAAAAAATTAAAACAATTGGAATTTTGAGAACACATTCATGTCTCTCATTCCCATGTATGGTCACATCAAGGCCACACAAATAACCAAAAAAATACCAATAAGAAATACATATCCAATAAAAATATTCAAAATATAATGAAACACCATCTAAAATAATCACTTCACATTTATTTAAGTAGTATGACATAAAAATTTATTTGGGAGAGTACACAATTACTCCCGGATTTTCAAAAAAAATTACATAGGTATACGATTAAAGGAATATATATATACATTCTTTATTTTCATTTATCATTCTATAAATTTTTATTAACTAATATATATATTATTCATAAAATTATTTTCCTCAGGGAAATGTATCCAAAAATTTCCCATTTAAAAATCATTAAATTTCCATACATACTTAAAAACATTTCACCATGACTATTATGTTTACAATATTATCAGATTATAAATATTCAATCAAAATCAATTTTAAATCTTTTTTTCATAAAAAATTATTTATAATCATATTCTTTGAGGGATCACAGACGATAAATTTTTAAAAACTATAATTAATATAATTAAAACTTCCACTGATTACATATTAAAAGTAAATTTTCCATTACCAAATAAATTCTTTTTTAACATTATTTTCATGATAACTCACATAAATATGAAAGTTACATGGCTTCATAAAATTATTTTTATTTAACTAACACATATCTTACATGACCATTAGAAAATTAATAACAATATAAACATCTTTAAAAAAAGGGAAATATTATTCAACAAATGTCATGAATCATAAAAAACATGTAGTTTGATAATTAATTTCATTTATCCTAATAAAATTCTCTATGTTTTTTATCAAATATTTATTCACCAGGGGCACACTCATGAAAAATAAATAGAGGATATAATGTACCATTTACCATTTACCATAAGTGCATTCCATTTATTCAAGATTTTTAATTTTAACATCACATAAAATTAACCAATAATCACATGAACCAAGAACAATAGGGCTACTGCATGTATTAAAATAAAATGAATGTATCCACCAATACATGATATTTTCCTCTTTGGGTGGCACTAACTCACCTGTACAATTTTAAAATGTTCTATAGCATAATGAATCATGATATATGGATAGTGTAACACCCCAAGAATTTATGAGATAGAAGGTCTTGCGCTATACACAACATCGTATTAGCTTTTAGTACACACAACACTATAATTGGCTTGTGTTATACACAATTTCAATTTCTTTTGATAAAATTCATTTCATGTGACAACAAGTAAATATTTTCATCCACGTATAAATGAAATATGTTTGGATTAGGTTATATGAAATAATTAAGTAATCTTTCACAGAACTCAACACTAACTTGTCTTAGATTACACGCAAGAGCGACCTTCCTTTATAGCTTGTGTTGTATGCAATATAGAGTATCACTAAACAATAATAAAGTATTAAAATATTATTTTTAACGACATATAAACAGATCATTATGAATAGTATAAAACATATTTTTAATTTTATATAGCATTAATCCATATTATGTATTTTCTAGAACATGATATAAGAACACATTCAATTTTTCGGATAAGAGAAGTATTTTTTTAAAAAAAAAATCAGTTTTGCCACCTTTTAATAGTGCACAATTTTAAATCTAATTTTAACACTTTTATGTATTCTATTTTACCAAATAAACTTATTATTTGGAAAAGGGACATAAAAATTTACATTGTTTTAATTTGTTTTGTATTTTTCTAACAAAATTCTTATTTTAATAAATATTGACAAATACTATATTTTATTTAAAACTACATTGTCATCTAATTTATTTATATAGGTAGATTATATTTTAAATATGATTTAAAGTTTAATTTCATTATGCCTTTATATTTTAATCTAATTTTGGTCATTTTAAGTAATTTTACATTTAAATTTGACATAAACACATGACAATCTCTTGATAAGTTTTTACTTCTAAAAATATCTATTTTTTGTTTTTGACAATGAGAATTAATTTTAATTGATTTTTGAAAATTATGTGTTTTGAATTACAGAAAATAGATTCTATATTTGGATTCATTTGGTCAAAATTATGTTAATATGTTAATTTTTTTTTTCAGATATTATGAATAGTAAATACGATAATTTTTATTTACCACAGTTAAAGGTAAATCTATTAAATTAGGGTATCTAAAAATATAATAAAGATAATAAAATTTCCCTAAAACCTACCAAAATCCTATTGGATATATTCAAATCTACCAATATCATCTATGGGTCACAATTTATTCATTTAATTTAATTTTTCCCATGAAATCAATATAATTATAATTAAAACACAATAAGGTGGCAACATGTCACTCTTATATATACTATAAGTATAATAATTTTAATATAGTTATAAAATTGATAAAACATCAAACATAAATACTACCCATAAATAAAATGAAATTATATACATCATGTGAACTTATTTATATTTTTTAGAGACTAGATAATTATCATTAATGATGACACAATAGTGATGTATAAGATATTTTATTCATTGAAATATCAAATAAATGGTTTTAAAAATATTAAAATAAATATATTATAAACTAAATAATGTTATCCACTAATGTTATATATGAAAATGACTTGTTATTAGTTTATTAAATAAATTTGTTTGAATTTATATTCATTATGGATTTTATTTAAATTCATATAAATGAATAGTGTCAAAATTGAAAGTATTAATATTAAAAACATATTATTAAATTATTTGAAAATAAAAAAATAAAAAAATATTAAAATGTGAAAATTAAATTGACTAAAATTTCATAAATTATCCAATTATGGACAATTTAAAACTCATAAGTAAATATTTACTTCCATTTAATATTTAAAATATTATTACCATAAATAAAATTAATTTGATTAAATAAAGATAAACCAAAATGATAAGGATGAAAATAAAATCAAAACATGTCTAAATTTTATTGGTTGAGAGTAATTAGACCCACACTTCTCGTATCTTCAAAATAAATGAGTTTAGGAGCATTATAAACCAAAAATTAATATATAACAGATAAATACTTCAAGACTTTCCAAAGGTTCCCATACCCTCTCTTATAAAAGGGAACTTATCCTTCTCTTTCAGTCACACATACGCAACCCATTGGATCTGCTAAACCCTAACGAAATATATTCCAAAATTACCTCACATTATCCTAGAGGCCACCCTTTGGGCAGAAACCCATCCTTTGTAATCCTTTTGTTCAAATCAACAGGAGATACTCAAAAAATAGGTAATTATTTTATCACCTCTTTCAAAATTCATTTATTCTTCTAATTCCTATTTTTAGGTTGTTTCCATAATAAAGTAATAAATATAGTATATTATACATGATTATATGTTTTTAGAGTTGTGTATAAACCTTATACCTCCTTTTATCGATCCTACAAATAACAATATCACCATGCATTCGTACTAGGACTTACTGTGTCCACGTCATGGTGTAATCTGTTATTCAATAGAACTTTGTTCGGATGGGTATAATTATGGGTATAATGGATTTAAATAATTAATATAACAAGATTATTATTCATTATAATTAATATATCATCCAATTCCATTCCATTTTAACATCAAAGATAATGATATCGTCGCTTGTGCATACATACAACCTACCGTCTCCACAATGCGGTGAGATTCATTCTCCACGTTAACAATTACTGAATGATTAAAAAAATTTATTTGAAAAGTAAAAATAATAATTATGAACATAATTTCATTCTGTACATGAATAAAATACATTCTAATAATAAAAAAATGTATTACATGGAAAAACAGGAATTAGAAAATGATGTAGTTAACACATAAAATAATTGTAATATTGAAACACTGTTAAAAAATGATATAATTGCATCATATATGATATTTTAAATACGAATATGGTTATTTTATAATTTAATAACATACTTTAACAATTATACACGAGGTTTGGATACATACGATGGATATTAGACAAAAGGTAAGGGATAATTTCTCAATCTCATTATTATTAGAGATTGTTTATAAGTAAGTATTTATTACAGTATAATTATCATCCACATCAATGTTTTGTAAATATTTAATATTATTTCTTTTATTATATAATTTTTAATGTCAATATTAAATAGAATTAATTTTTCTCAAATGGTACGAGGGAATATTTTTTCATTTTTGGTATGATGTACTTTTTGACTTTCTGGTAACAGTATGAGAATAATCTTTTTTTAAACTTACACAACAAGAATAGATTTATATAGTTTCAGGATACCATATTTCAATGAATCATACCAGCAATATTATATGGTTATTTCAACATAATATGATTTCTTCTACAATTGTGTGGCTTTTTTAGAAAATAAAATTTATTTGAAGAAGAAAAGATATTTTTCTCACGAATTAATTTCATGTGTCACAATAAAAAATTACTTCCAATTTAACAAGACCTTATTTAAATAGGGTTATCTCTCCATTACTATTAATAGTATGATTTTATTATGTTTATGAGGGAATTTTATTTATGAGTTCCAATTTTTTAAAATGGAATATGTTTTGATGGAATGATGTCAAGAAACCCATTTTATTCCTTGGGCTAAGCTATGATGGATGATTTTTGTTTCTGTGGTGCACATAAAATGATTTCATTATTAGATGGGTTGGCCCATATCTCCATCCAAATAATTGGGTAAAAATTTATATCTCATGATAGAGACATTACTATAACTGAAAGTAAATCTAGTTTAGCAATACAAGACTAGAATGGAAACTAATCCCAATTCAGTAATACATGGATATAATGGCATGTAATCCTGGTTCAGTAATGGACTTTCCCACTATGATACTCCTGGTAGAAATGCCTTGGATTCTATGGAAATGATATTATGATCTTATTTTTTGTCACTAATTCTATGTTTTATTCCAATTCTATTTTATCATGGTTAATGTTCTTTTTTGTTATATGCCTTATGTACTGAAAATATTTATTTCATGACTCATGATATTGATATTTAAACATTATGTTCATGTTTTTAAATTCATATATTTATGATTTGATTTATTTTCTCCATGATTACCGTTACTAAGAATTTGAGATCACTATTTTTAATTTTTATTTTCCCCATGATATAATGAATCGTTTTAGGTAGGAAAACCAAAGGGGAAGCTCTTTATGGGAGATGTTGCAGATCTTTCACCAATTTAGAAGATTATATTCTAAGATTCCAAAAGCACTAAACTAATATGGCCTTTTGGAATATGTTTGTGTCATGTATTAATTATTCCTCAAAATTAATGTAATTTTCATGTATGTTAAGCTTGGGTATTTTTAGTTTGTATTAGAGTGAAGGTTTAGTCAATCGTTTGGAAACCAAGATTCGAAAACATTAGTGAGATATAGATAGATATTTTTTAGGTATGTCTAAGGATGTCCCTAAGTTTAATTATAACTATAGGATACTATACTAGAACTGTGGTAATGATCATGAATAACCTAGTATTAAACCTTAGATGTTACAGATTTAATGTACTCCCCCTTGATTTTGTGGTTTTCCTAGTATTATTTTTACCTGTCACGCTATTATTTTTTGGTTATAGATAATGTTTGGAACCTGATGGATCCGTGTCTATGATAAATGCATTGGGAAATGAAATTATTGTCCTACTAGTAAACAAAATGTTATGGGATGTAGAATGAAAAATATTATCGTTATACATACCCAATCTATGAATCATTATAGACGTACAAATGATTAGAAGAGGGAATAAAATTCAGTTGAGTCCTTCATGAAGCAATGTCCACCTTTATTCATCGGTTCTACTGATCAACATATTTCTTAAAAGTGGATCAATACCATTGAAAAAAAAATTTACATCCTCCACTATTTGAAACATGAAAAAAAATTGTTTTTTATCAATGATATGGTGAAGCAGACCCATTCTGGATTCGAATCATGAATACAAGGCATCAAAATAAAATTGAATCCATGTAATGGGATGAGTTCAGGAACATATTTTTCAATAAGTACTTCCCCGTATTCATTGAAAAAATATGAAAAATGAGTTCTTTGAGATTATTCAGAAGGATGAAGAATCTGTTGGTACATACGAGGAAACTATTATAAGACTTGCAAGGTATGCTTCTAATTTTTTCATCCAACCTGAATGAAAAGTCGATTGATTATTCAGTGGATTAAAACCAAGTATTCTAAGGCCATTAACTATAAGATACATGAGTAACTATGAAGAGATTTTGAATTTTTCTATCAAGGTGGAAATAGAAATTGGTGTTACGTATCAATATCATGGTTTTGATAGGAAACAAAAGATGTAGTTCAAGGGAAAATATCAAAACAATGGTGAAAAGAAGATGAATGATTCCTTATGCTCAAAGTGTGGAAATCAGCATGGGGTAGATTCTCTTGAAGATAATAGAAAATATTTTATGTGTAGAAAAGAAGTTCATCATGTAGTTGAGTTCTGATGTAATGAGAAAAAGGTTGCGAATGATTTGATTAGAGAAAAGAATAAAGAGAATGCACCACCCACACTTCAATGTTCTAAGTTAAAGGAAATGGGCCCTTGTGCTAATCAATTACATAATCCAAGGGTTGTGGATGATTATTGTGGTTAAAACCCGCTTAAGGCCGAAAACTAAATAAAAACACATGTGATCACTATTGGAGATGTTGAGTATGAAAATGAAGTGGTGGAATGATTAAGTATTTATTTACTGAGTTTCCAAAATATTGTTATAGAATCTATTTTATTGTATTATGAAATATTAGAATATCTATGTATTGGTCTATTGTTGTTTTACATAAGTATATGTTACCAATAACCCTGAAAAGTGAATGAAATGTTTTTTTAGAAATCACATGATAAGCACATAATGAAGGGATGTAATATTAATCAGATGTTTGATGGTATTAATGACATCATGGTTGATGTTATGATAACGTGATATCATTGTTTGAGTATATTTTTTTTTTATTTTTTGTGGGTGGAAAGAATAAATTATGAAAGAATTCATGTTTTCAATAAGGTTCTATGTTAATTCATATTATTACAATTTTTAAGAGAAAACATGATTAAGGTATTCACAAGTTTTGAATGTGACAACCAACAATTACCTTATGAGATATGGTAGATAAATGTTATTTTGATTTAGTTCAGATCCTTCTAAATATTTATAATTTAATTTTTTAGATGGACTGAAATGTTATCAGTTTATGGATAGTACAAGTCATATTCATTTTGAAGTTTGATAGATTAATGTATTATCTCAATATAGGTGGACTTATTCATATTTGATTACATATGCTACCATTTTTGTTTAGATAGAAGGAATGACCTATCATTCAATCACATAGTCTGATAACACAACAAGAATGAAAAAATCAACTTCATTTTATTTAATAATAGATTACGTGGAAGTTGTTGAAGGCACAAACAATGGTGAGATTGTTCCAAAATCAAGTAATTTTTTATCTCATGAAAAAATCATCAACTTTAAGGAAATCACATTGAAATCCAAAAAGGTTATCTATGTACCTTCTTATATGAGTAATAATTTGGTCCCTAAAATCATCACAAATTTATGGATTTCTGGTAGTTAACTTTCTCTAAACATTATTCACTATCACTATCCATCAGAACATGATGGTTAGATTTATCTCCTATATCAGTGTTTTCACATCCCATATGTGTTCTCCTATGTGGAAAACACTAATGAGTTACTTTGGGTAACCTTTATATTGAAAACATTACTTTTTAAAATGATATTTTAGTATTTATTTTTATGATACGGGTTTCTATGAAAGAAACTTTCCAGTAGTAAACCTTTTATAACCCTGATGAATTTCGATGGAGAAATTCCTTTTTGGGGGGTATAATGTAACACCCTGAGATTTAATGAGGTAAAATTAATTTAATTTATTTTATGTATTTTTTTATGCTAAACCCGGATTACATTGTTCTATACGCAACACCGTATTAACTTACAGTATACACAACACTATACTAGGCTTGAGTAAGACACAATTTCAAATTCTTTTGATAGAATTCATTTCACGCAACACCGAGTATACATTTTGTTCAATGTATAAAAGAAATATGATTGGATTATGTTCTATGAATCACCGAATGAATATTTAACTAAACACAACATTGACCTGGATTTCATTTCATGCAAGAGCATTCTTCCCCGATAGCTTTTGTTGTATGCCATAACTAGTTTCCCTAAACAGCGATATATTATTAAAATATTTTTATTTATTATGATAAAAACTAGATATTATGAATAGTTTAAAACAAATTTTTAGTTTTATATAACATTAGAATTCATATTATGTATTTTCTAGAACACGATATAAGAACAAATTCAATTTTTCGGATAAAAGAAGTATTTTTTAAAAAAATATAGTTTTTCTCTATTTTGATAACGCAATAATTTTAAATCTACATATTAAAATATTTATATATTATATTGGAAAAAATAAACATAATATTTCTAAGGACATAAATATTTACTTTTGTGGAATTTTTGGTATTTTTCTAACAAAATTCATATTTTAATGAATGGTGAAAAGTACTTTATTTTAATTCAAAAATGCCTTATCAAATTATTTATTTATATAGTTAGATTATATTTGAAATTGGTTTTAAAGTAAAATTGTATTATTATTTGATGATTTAATCTAATATTGTTTATTGGAATTAATTTTTCATTTTAATTGTACAAAAATTCATATCAATCTTTTGATATGTTTTTACTTCTTAAAAACCTGCTTTTTTTGTTTTGAAAATTGGAATTAATTTTAAATTAATTTCTGTCAATTATGTGTTTTATATTATTAAATATGGATTCCATATTTTGAATCAGTGGGTCCAAATCATTTTAATAGGTTAGTTTTTTTATTAATATTATGAATAGTAACTACGGTAATTTATATTTACCACAGTTATAGGTAAATCCGTTAAATTAGTGTATCTAACAATATGATAAATATAATATAATTACCCTAAAACCTACTGAAATTCTATTTGGATGCATTAAAGTCTACAAATATCACCTATGGGTCATAATTGATACATTTAATAGACATTTTCCTCTGAAAGTGATGCAATAATAAGTAAATAAAAAGAAGGTGGCAACATGTCACTCTCATATATATTATAAGTATAATAATTTTAATATAGTGATAAACTTGATAATGAATCAAACATAAATATTCCCCAAAAATATAATGAAATTATATAAATCATTTTAATTTATTTTTAATTTTTAGAGACTAAATAATTTCCATTAATAATGATACATTAGTGTTGTAGAAATATCAAAAAAATGGTTTTATAAATTTTAAAATAAATTTTATGTGAACTAACTACTATTCTATAAGAATTTTATAGGTGAAAATGAATTGTTATTATTGTATTAAATGTTTTGTTTTTAATTTATATTCTATGTGGATTTTATTTAACGTCACATAAATGAATAGTGTTAAAATTAAAAATATTCAGATTTTATATAAATAACGTACAATTAAATTATTTAAAAATCACAAAAAATATTTAAAAATTACAAAGTTAAAATTTTATGGTTGAAAAATTTCTAAAGTAACTAATTATGGGAAATTTTCAACACATAAATAAATATTTATAACCATTTAATATTTTGAATATTATTAGCACAAAAAAAATTAAATAGATTAAAATAGGATAAATCAAAATGATAAGGTTTAAAATAAAACCAAAACATGTATAAATTTTACTGTCTGAGAATAATTCAAACCATACAAATCTTATATTCCAAATAAATGAGTTTGGTTTAATTATAAAGGGAAAATTAATTTCTAATAAATTAATATTTTTAGACTTTCCAAAGGTGCCCCTCCTTTCTCTTATAAAAGGGATCCTATCTATCTCATTTATTCACACCTCCAAATCCATTTTTCTCATGAAATCCCTACCAAAATCTCCTCTAAACATCAATCACATAATCCACGAGGCCACCCATTGGGCATAAATTCATTCTAGGGAGACCTTCAATGAAAATCAAAAGGAGATACTTGGAAAAGGGGTAATTGTTTTATCACATCTTTCAAAATTCATTTCTTCTTCTACTTCCTCTTTTTATGTAGTTTCCAAAAAGAGGTAGTAATTCCAGAATATTATACATTCATATATGTTATTATAATTATGGAAAAACATTATACCTCCTTTTACCGATCCTACTAGTAACAATATCACCATGCGTGTGTACGTACGACTTAGTGTCTCCACGTCACTATGTAATTTATTATTAAAAAATAAATTATTTAGATGGTTTAAATGATGGATATAATAGATTTAAATAAATAATATAACATTATTATTATTAATTTTAATTAATATATTACCCAATTCCATAACATTTAGCCATCAAATGGAATGATATCATCGCTCATGCGTACGTACAAACTACTGTCTTTCCAATGCGGTGAGATTCATTCTCCATGTTAAAAATTCATGAAGGATTATAAAATTTATATGATAAGTAAAAATAATAATTATAAACTTAATTTAATTCTGGAAATGAATAAAATACATCCTAAAAATAACAAACATTACTTACATAGAAAAACTGGAATGGGAAAATTAAGTAGTTAACAACCGAAATAATGGAAATATTGAAACTATATTAACAAAATGATATAATAGGATCATATATGATGTAATAAATTATAATATGGTTGTGTTTTAATTTAATAATGTAATTTAACCATTATACAAGATGTGTGGATACATACAAAGGATATTGGGCCCAAGGTAATGGATAATTTCACATTCTCATTATTATCTAAGATTATTTATATGTATGTATTTACTGGTGTATAATTATCATCCAAGTCCATGTTTCATAAATATTTCATGTTTTTTTAATTATATAACAAACTTTTAAATTAAATTTTACCCATTTGTTAATTTTTATCAAATGGTATGAAATGAATCTTTTATCATTGTTAGTACGATGTAGTTTTTGACTTTCTGGAAAAAGTATGAGAAGAATGTTTTTTAACTTATACGGCATGAATGGATTTTGATAGTATCATCCCCCTTATTTCCATTAAGATTACCCGAAAATCATACAAGGTTATTTTCATATAAAATTATCTCTTCTAATATTATGTGGCATTTTGAGAAAAGGAAATGAATTTAAAAAGAAAGTATATTTTCCTCAAGAATTAATTTCATGTGTTATATAAAAATTACTTTCCATTTAAGATGAAATTATTTAAATAGGGTTATGTTTCTATTTCTATTAATTATATGATTTAATTCTGTTTATGAGGAAATTTTATTTATGAAATCCATTTGTTTAACACGAATTATGTTTTGATGGAATGATGTTAAGAAACCCATTTTATTCCTTGGGTTAGGCTATAATGAATGATTTATGATTCTATGGAACACATAATAATGATTTAATTATGATATGGGTGGACCTTTATATCCCTTAAATACATTGGGTAATAATTTATATCTCATTACATAGACATAACTGTATCGGAAAGTAAATCTAGTTTAGTAATACAGGGCAAGAATGGAAAGTAAATCGTGTACAGTAATACATGGCTAGAATACTAAGTAAACCTGGTTCAGTAATGGACTTTTTCCACTATGATGGTCCTAGTAGTAATGCCTTGGATACTATAGAAATCATATTATGTGCCCATTTTTTTACACAATTCCATGTTTTATTTCATTTCTATTTTATCATGTTTAATGTTCCTTTATGATATATTCCTTATGTAGTACCAAGATATAATTCATGACCAATGATATTCATATTTAAACATTATGTTCATGTTCTTCCATTATTATGTTTATGATTTGTTTTATGTCCTCCATGATTACCCTAACTGGGCATTTTATCTTACCATTTTAATGTTTTCTTTTCCCTTAGATATAAATAATGGTTTTATGTAGGAAAACAAAAGCAGAAGATCTTTATGGGAGATGTTGAAGATCTTTCACCAATTTAGATTATTATTTTTCAAGTTTCCCAAGGTAGTAAACTAATATGGTCTTTTGGAATATGTTTGTGTCATGTATTATGTATTTCATTAAATTAATGTAATATCCATGTACGTAAATCTTGGGTCTTTACATATTATCCCATATATTCATATTTTAAAGGCTATAATATATTTAAATAGTATGGTAAAAATCCATTTCGGAGAATTAATCGCACTAGGAAATAGAAATATCATAAACAAATCAACATTCTCACCCCAAAAAAATTATTAATTTAATTTACAGTGGAGGGAGTATTTAATCCATCATTGGGAAGAAGTAAATTGAAGTCAAACATTATATAACTCCATTATCCTCGACCCGGATCTATATCACCTGGAATGAGTGAAGATTATATTGATAAAAATAAGGTAGACATTATGTAACCCCTTCCCCTGTACAAAAACACCACCACACCAGGCTTGAGTAAAGATTAAATGATGAAAATGATGATTACAACCCCTACCCACACCAAATAATGAGATTATAGAAAGAATAAATAGAATGACATAAACACGTTTAATAAAACACCTTTTCCCAAACCACATATTCATCTCAACACTAGGTCGGAAGAATGAGTAATTCTTTCCTTCTCTGAAGGCAATTAGGTGTTTTCTAGGAACTAAAAGGTTGAAGAGATACAAATGATAATGTGTTAAGGACTTATTAGGTGGGATTCAATTATGTGAATGAGGAGGATTCCCTCCACTCTTACATGTGGTTTTTAAATAGAATAATGATGACAATCCTAGTCATTTACTTCAAGGGGATAACAATCAATGGGTATTAGGCTCAAAAAGAGAATTCAATGGCCTCCAAACACATCAATAGTAGATCTTAGAAAAAACATAACCTGGGAACACATCCCTACACAAAAATTGACCACTATAGGGTTGAATAAAATAAATTCATCATTGAAACTATACAAGAATACCCCCTATAAAATCACCAACTCATCCTAAAATAAATGGAATAAGAAAACATATTTTCAAGATGATCTAAACATCATCGTCACAAAAAAGGATCAATTCTCCCTCAAATAAAAATTAAAAATGAAGTCTATCACTTCCACCTCCAACCAAACCACTGAATCACGATATGAAATAGATCCTTTATACTTATGTAGACTCAGTCACCAGAACTCTCAAAGTATCTTACTTTCAGAATTATCATTTTCATCTCCCACAATAAGAATATTTTCTAAACCCTAATGAAATATATTCCAAAATTACCTCACATTATCCTAGAGGCCACCCTTTGGGCATAGACCCATCCTCTGGAATCCTTTTGTTCAAATCAACAAGAGATACTCAAAAAATAGATAATTATTTTATCACCTCTTTCAAAATTCATTTATTCTTCTAATTCCTATTTTTAGTTTGTTTCCATAATAATGTAATAAATATAGTATATTATACATGATTATATGTTTTTTGAGTTGTGTATAAACATTATACCTCCTTTTATCGATCCTACAAATAACAATATCACCATGCATTCGTACGTAGGACTTACTCTGTCCACGTCGTGGTGTAATATGTTATTCAATAGAACTTTGTTTGGATAGTTATAATTATGGGTATAATGGATTTAAATAATTAATATAAGAAGATTATTATTAAGTATAGTTAATATATCATCCAATTCCATTCCATTTAACATTCAAAGATAATGATATCGTCGCTTGTGCATACATACAACCTACCGTCTCCACAATGCGGTGAGATTCATTCTCCACGTTCACAATTCTTGAATGATTAAAAAAAATTATTTGAAAAGTAAAAATAATAATTATGAACATAATTTCATTCTGTACATGAATAAAATACATTCTAAGAATAAAAAAAAAGTATTACATGGAAAAACAGGAATGAGAAAATGATGTAGTTAACACATAAAATAATTGTAATATTGAAACACTGTTAAAAAATGATATAATTGCATCATATATGATATTTTAAAAATGAATATGGTTATTGTATAATTTAATAACATACTTTAACAATTATACATGAGTTTTGGATACAAATGATGGATATTAGACAAAAGGTAAGGGATAATTTCCCAATCTCATTATTATCAGAGATTGTTTATAAGGAAGTATTTATTACAGTATAATTATCATCCAAATCAATGTTTTGTAAATATTTAATATTATTAATTTTATTCTTAAATTTTTAATTTCAATATTAAATAGAATTAATTTTTCTCAAATGGTACAAAGGAATATTTTTCATTTTTGGTATGATGTACTTTTTGACTTTCTGGTAACAGTATGAGAAGAATCCTCTTTTTAAACTTACACAACAAGAATAGATTTTTATAGTTTCAGGATACCTTATTTAAATGAATCATACCAGCAATATTATATGGTTATTTCAACATAATATGATTTCTTCTACAATTCTGTTGCTTTTTGAGAAAATAAAATGTGTTTGAAGAAGAAAGGATATTTTTCTCACGAATTAATTTCATGTGTCACAATAAAAAATTACTTCCAATTTAACAAGGCCTTATTTAAATAGGGTTATCTTTCCATTAATATTAATACTATGATTTTATTATGTTTATAAGGGAATTTTATTTATGAGTTCCAATTTTTTAAAATGGATTATGTTTTGATGGAATGATGTCAAGAAACCCATTTTATTCCTTGGGTTAAGCTATGATGGATGATTTTTGTTTCTGTGGTGCACATAAAATGATTTCATTATTAGATGGGTTGGCCTATATCTCCATCCTAATAATCGGGTAAAGATTTATATCTCATGATAGAGACATTACTATAACTGAAAGTAAATCTAGTTTAGCAATACAAGAATATAATGGAAACCAATCCCAATTCAGTAATACATGGCTAGAATGGCATGTAATCTTGGTTCAGTAATGGACTTTCCCACTATGATACTCATGGTAGAAATGCCTTGGATTCTATAGAAATGATATTATATTATTATTTTTTGTCACCAATTCTATGTTTTATTCCAATTCTATTTTATCATGGTTAATGTTCTTTTTTGTTATATTCCTTATGTACTGAAAATATTTATTTCATGACTCATGATATTGATATTTAGACATTATGTTCATGTTTTTAAATTCATATATTTACGGTTTGATACATTTTCTCTATGATTACCCTTACTAATAATTTGAGGTCACTATTTTTATTTTTTATTTTCCCCATGATATAATGAATCGTTTTAGGTAGGAAACCCAAAGGGGAAGCTCTTTATGGGAGATGTTGCAGATCTTTCACCAATTTAGAAGATTATGTTCTAAGATTCCAAAAGCACTAAACTAATATGGCCTTTTGGAATATGTTTGTGTCATGTATTAATTATTCCTCATAATTAATGTAATTTTCATGTATGTTAAGCTTGGGTCTTTTTAGTTTGTATTAGAGTGAAGGTTTAGTCAATCGTTTGGAAACCAAGATGCGAAAACATTAGTGAGATATCGATAGATATTTTTTAGGTATGTCTAAGGATGTCCCTAAGTTTAATTATAACTATCGGATATGGTCCTAGAACTATGGTAATGATCATGAATAACCTAGTATTAAACCTAAGATTTTACAGATTTAAAGTACTCCCCCTTGATTATGTGGTTTTCCTAGTACTATTTTTACCTCTCACGCTATTATTTTTTGGTTATAGATAATGGTTGGAACCTGATGGAACCGTGTCTATGATAAATGCATTGGGAAATGAAATTATTGTCCTACTGGAAAACAAAATGTTATGGGATTTAGAATGAAAAATATTATCGTTATACATACCCAAGCTATGAATCATTATAGACGTCCAAATGATTAGAAGAGGTAACAAAATTCAGTTGAGTCCTTCATGAGGCAATGTCGACCTTTATTCAGCGGTTCTACTGATCAACATATTGCTTAAAAGAGGATCAATACCATTAAAAATAAATTTTCCATCCTCCACTATTTCAAACATGGAAAAAAATTGTTTTTTATCATTGATATGGTGAAGCAGACCCATTCTGGTTCCAATCATGAATACAAGGCATCAAAATAAAATTGAATCCATGTAATGGTATGAGTTCAAGAACTTATTTTTCAATAAGTACTTCCCCGTATTCATTGAAAAAATATGAAAAATGAGTTCTCTGAGATTATGCAGAAGGATGAAGAATTTGTTGGTACATATGAGGAAACTTTTAAAAGACATGCAAGGTATGCTTCTGATTTTATCATCCAACCTGAATGAAAAGTCGATTGATTATTCAGTGGATTAAAACCAATTCTTCTAAGGTCATTAACTATAAGATACATTAGTAACTATGAAGAGATTTTGAATTTTTCTATCAAGGTGGAAATAGAAATTGGTGTTACATATCAATATCATGGTTTTGATAGGAAACAAAAGACGTAGTTCAAGGGAAAATATCAAAACAATGGTGAAAAGAAGATGAATGATTACTAATGATCAAAGTGTGGAAATCAGAATGGGGTAGATTCTCTTGAAGATAATAGAAAATATTTTATGTGTAGAAAGGAATTTCATCATGCATCTGAGTTCCGATGTAATGAGAAAAAGGATGTGAATGATTTGATTAGAGAAAAGACTAAAGAGAGCGCACCACCCACACTTCAATGTTATAAGTTCAAGGAAATGGGCCCTTGTGCTAATCAATTACATAATCCAAGGGTTGTGGATGATTATTATGGTTACAAACCTCTTAAGGCCAAAAAATAAAGAAAAACACATGTGATCACTATTGGAGATGTTGAGTATGAAAATGAAGTGGTGGAATGATTAAGTATTTATTTACAGAGTTTCCAAAATATTGTTGTAGAATATATTTTATGTTATTATGAAATATTGGAATATATATGTATTGGTCCATTGTTGTCTTACATAAGTATATGTTACCAATAACCCTGAAAAGTTAATGAAATGTTTTTTTTGGAAATCACATGATATGCACATAATGAAGGGATGAAGTATTTATCAGATGTTTGATGGTATTAATGACATCATGGTTGATGTTATGATAAAGTGATATCATTGTTTGAGTATATTGATTTTTTGGTATTTTTGGTGTGTGGAAAGAATAAATTATGAATGAATTCAAGTTTTCAATAAGGTTCTATGTTAATTCATATTTTTACAATGTTCTAAGAGAAAACATGATTAAGGAATTCACATGTTTTGAATGTGACAACAAACAACTACCTTATGAGATATGGTAGATAAATGTTATTTTTATTTAGTTTAGATCCTTATAAAGATTTATAATTTAATTTTTGGATGGACTGAAATGTTATCAGTTTATGGATAGTATAAGTTATATTCAGTTTGAAGTTTGATAGATTAATGTATTATCTCAATATATGTGGACTTATTCATATTTGATTACCTACGATACCCTTTTTGTTTAGATAGAATGAATGACCTATCATTCAATCACATAGTCTGATAACACATCAAGAATGAAAAAATCAACTTCATTTTATTTAATAATAGATTAAGTTGAAGTTGTTGAAGGCACAAACAATGGTGAGATTGTTCCAAAATCAAGTAATTTTTTATCTCATGAAAAAATAATCAACTTTAGGGAAATCACATTGAAATCCAAAAATGTTTTCTATGTAACTTCTTATATGAGTAATAATTTGGACCCTAAAATCATCACAAATTTATGGATTTCTGGTAGTTAACTTTCTCCAAAAACTGTTCACTATCACTATCCATCAGAACATGATGGTTAGATTTATCTTCTATATCAATGTTTTCACATCCCATATGTGTTCTCTTATGTGGAAAACACTAATGAGTTACTTTGGGTTACCTTTTAATTGCAAACATTACTATTTAAAATGATATTTTAGTATTTATTTTTATGATATGGGTTTCTATGAGAGAAACTTTCCAGTATTAATCCTTTTATAACCCTGATGAATTTCGATGGCGAAATTAACTTTTGGGGGGTATAATGTAACATCCTGAGATTTAATGAGATAAATTTATTTTAATTCTTTTATGTATTTTTTTATGCTAAAACATGATTACATTTTTCTATACGCAACACCGTATTAACTTACAGTATACGCAACACTATACTAGGCTTGGGTAAGACACAATTTCAAATTGTTTTGATAGAATTCATTTCACGCCACACCGAGTATACATTTTGTTCAATGTATAAAAGAAACATGATTGTATTATGTCATATGAATCACCAAATGAATATTGAACTAAACACAACATTGATCTGGATTTCATTTCATGCAAGAGCATTCTTCCTCGATAGCTTGTGTTGTATGCCATAACTAGTTTCCCTAAACAACGATATATTATTAAAATATTTTTATTTAATGGGATATAAAATAGATTTTATGAATAGTTTTAAACAAATATTTAGTTTTATATAACATTAAAATTCATATTATTTATTTTCTAGAACACGATATAAGAACAAATTCAATTTTTTGGATAAAAGAAGTATTTTTTTAAAAAATGTAGTTTTTCTTTATTTTGATAACGCACCAATTTTAAATCTACATATTAAAATATTTATATATTATATTGGAAAAAATAAACATAATATTTGTAAGAAGGACATAAATATTTACTTTTGTGGAATTTTTTGTATTTTTATAACAAAATTCATATTTTAATGAATGGTGAAAAGTACTGTATTTTAATTCAAAACTGCCTTATCAAATTATTTATTTATATTGTTAGATTATATTTGAAATTGGTTTTAAAGTAAAATTGGATTATTATTTTATCATTTAATCTAATATTGTTTATTGGAAGTAATTTTTCATTTTAATTGGACAAAAACTCATATCAATATTTTGATATATTTTTACTTCTTAAAAATCTTCTTTATTTTATTTTGAAAATGGGAATTAATTTTAAATTAATTTCTGTCAATTATGTGTTTTATATTATGAAATATGGATTCTATATTTTGAATCAGTGGGTCCAAATCATTTTAATAGGTTAGTTTTATTATTAATATTATGAATAGTAACTATGGTAATTTTTATTTACCACAGTTATAGGTAAATCCGTTAAATTAGTGTATCTAACAATATGATAAAGATAATATAATTACCCTAAAACCTACTAAAATCCTATTTGGATGCATTAAAGTCTAAAAATATCACCTATGGGTCATAATTGATACATTTAATAGATATTTTCCTCTGAATGTGATGTAATAATAAGTAAATAAAAAGAAGGTGGCAACATGTCACTCTCATATATATTATAAGTATAATAATTTTAATATAGTGATAAAACTGATAATGAATCAAACATAAATATTCCCCAAAAATATAATGTAATTATATACATCATTTTAATTTATTTTTAATTTTTTGAGGCTAAATAATTTCCATTAATAATGATACATTGGTTTTGTAGAAATATTTTTATTGATAGAAATATCAAAAAAATGGTTTTATAAATTTTAAAATAAATGTTATATGAACTAACTACTATTCAACAAGAATTTTATTGGTGAAAATGAAATGTTATTATTGTATTAAATGTTTTGTTTTGAATTTAAATTCTATGTGGATTTTATTTAACATCACATTAATGAATAGTGTAAAAATTAAAAATATTCATATTTTATATAAATAACGTACAATTAAATTATTTAAAAATCACAAAAAATATTTAAAAATTACAAAGTTAAAATTTTATGGTCGAAAATTTTCTAAAGTAATTAATTATGGACAATTTTCAACACATAAGTAAATATTTATAACCATTTAATATTTTGAATATTATTACCACAAAAAAAATTAAATAGATTAAAATAGGATAAATCAAAATGATAATGTTTAAAATAAAACCCAAACATGTATAAATTTTACTGTATGAGAATAATTTGACCCATACTAATCTTATATTCCAAATAAATGAGTTTTGTTTAATTATAAAGAGAAAATTAATTTCTAATAAATTAATATTTTAAGACTTTCCAAAGGTGCCCCTCCTTTCTCTTATAAAAGGGATCCTATCTATCTCATTTATTCACACCTCCAAATCCATTTTTCTTATACAATACCTACCCAAATCTCCTCCAAACTTATATCACATAATCCACGAGGCCACCCATTGGGAATAAATTCATTCTAGGGAGACCTTCTATGAAAATGAAAAGGAGATACTCGGAAAAGGGGTAATTGTTTTATCACCTCTTTCAAAAATCATTTCTTCTTCTACTTCCTATTTTTATGTATTTTCCAAACAAAAGTAGTAATTCCAGAATATTATACATTCATATATGTTATTATAATTATGGGAAAACATTATACGTCCTTTTACTGATCCTACTAGTAACAATATCACCATGCGTGTGTACGTACGACTTAGTGTCTCCACGTCACTGTGTAATTTATTATTCAAAAATAAATTATTTCGATGGTTTAAATGATGGATATAATGGATTTAAATAAATAATATAACATGATTATTATTCATTTTAATTAATATATCACCCAATTCCATAACATTTAGCCATCAAATGGAATGATATCATCGCTCATGCGTACGTACAAACTATTGTCTCCCCAATGCGGTGAGATTCATTCTCCATGTTAAAAATTCCTGAAGGATTATAAAATTTATATGATGAGTAAAAATAATAATTATAAACTGAATTTAAATCTGGAAATGAATAAAATACTTCCTAAAAATAACAAACATTACTTACATAGAAAAACTGGAATGGGAAAATTAAGTAGTTAACAACCGAAATAATGGAAATATTGAAACTATATTAACAAAATGATATAATAGGATCATATATGATGTAATAAATTATAATATGGTTGTGTTATAATTTAATAACATACTTTAACCATTATAAAAGATGTGAGGATACATACAAAGGATATCGGGCCCAAGGTAATGGATAATTTCACATTCTCATTATTATCTAAGATTATTTATACGTATGTATTTACTGGTGTATATTTATCATCCACGTCCGTGTTTCATAAATATTTCATGTTTTTTTAATTATATAACAATCTTTTGAATTAAATTTTACCCATTTGTTAATTTTTATCAAATGGTATGAAATGAATCTTTTTTCATTATTAGTACGATGTACTTTTTGACTTTCTGTAAAAAGTAAGAGAAGAATGTTTTTTAACTTATATGGAATGAATGGATTTTTATAGTATCATTCCCTTTATTTCGATTAAGATTCCCCTTAAATCTTACAAGGTTATTTTCATATAAAATGATCTCTTCTAATATTATGTGGCATTTTGAGAAAAGGAAATGAATTTAAAAAGAAAGTATATTTTCCTAAAGAATTAATTTCATGTGTTATATAAAAATTACTTTCCATTTAAGATGAAATTATTTAAATAGGGTTATGTTTATATTACTATTAATTCTATGATTTAATTCTGTTTATGAGGAAATGTTATTTATGAAATCCATTTGTTTAACATGAATTATGTTTTGATGGAATGATGTTAAGAAACCCATTTTATTCCTTGGGTTAGGCTATGATGAATGATTTATGTTTCTATGGAACACATAATAATGATTTAATTATGATATGGGTGGACCTATATATCCCTCAAATACATTGGGTAATAATTTATATCTCATTACATAGACATGACTATAACGGAAAGTAAATCTAGTTTAGAAATACAGGGCAAGAATGGAAAGTAAATCGTGTACAGTAATACATGGCTAGAATTCTAAGTAAACCTGGTTCAGTAATGGACTTTTTCCACTATGATGGTCTTAGTAGTAATGCCTTGGATACTATAGAAATCATATTATGTGCCAATTTTTTTTACACAATTCCATGTTTTATTTCATTTCTATTTTATCATGTTTAATGTTCCTTTCTGATATATGCCTTATGTAGTACCAAGATATAATTCATGACCAATGATATTCATATTTAAACATTATGTTCATGTTCTTCCATTATTATGTTTATGGTTTGTTTTATGTTCTCCATGATTACCCTAACTGGGAATTTTATCTTACTATTTTAATGTTTTCTTTTCCCTTAGATATAAATAATGGTTTTATGTATGAAAACAAAAGCAGAAGATCTTTATGGGAGATGTTGAAGATCATTAACCAATTTAGATTATTATTTTTCAAGTTTCCCAAGGTAGTAAACTAATATGGTCTTTTGGAATATGTTTGTGTCATGTATTATGTATTTCATTAAATTAATGTAATATCCATGTACATAAAGCTTGTGTCTTTACATATTATCCCATATCTTCATATTTTAATGGCTATAATATATTTAAATAGTATCGTAAAAATCCATTTCGGAGAATTAATCGCACTAGGAAATAGAAATATCATAAACAAATCAACATTCTCACCCCAAAACATTTATTAATTTAATTTACAATAGAGGGAGTATTTAATCCATCATTGGGTCGAAATAAATTGAATTCAAACATTAAATAACTCCATTATCCTCGACCCAGATCTATATCACCTCGAATGAGTGAAGATTATATTGATAAAAACAAGGTAGACATACTATAACCCCTTCCCCTTTACAAAAACACCGCCACACAAGGCCTGAGAAGAGAGTAAATGTAGAAAATGATGATTAAAACCCCTACCCACACCAAAAAATGAGCTTATAGAAAGAATAAATAGAATGAAATAAACACGTTCAATAAAACACCTTTTCCCAAACCACATATTCATCTCAACACTAGGTCGGAAGAATGAGTAATTATTTCCTTCTCCGAAGGTAATTAGGTGTTTCCTAGAAACTACAAGGTTGAAGAGATACAAATGATAATGTGTTAAGGACATATTAGGTGGGATTCAATTAAGTGAATGAGGAGGATTCCCTCCACTCGAACATGTGGTTTTTAAATAGAATAATGATGACAATCGTAGTCATTTACTTCAAGGGGATAACAATCAATGGGTATTAGGCTCAAAAAGAAAATTCAATGGCCTCAAAACACATCAATAGTAGATCTTAGAAAAAACATAACCTGGGAACACATCCCTACACAAAAAGCGACCACTATAGGGTTTAATAAAATAAATTCATCATGGAAACTATACAAGAATATCCCCTATAAAATCACCAACTCATCCTAAAACAAATGGAATAAGAAAACCTATTTTCAAGATGATCTAAACATCATCGTCACAAAAAAGGATCAATTCTCCCTCAAATAGAAATTAAAAATGAAGGCTATCACTTCCACCTCCAACCAAACCACTAAATCATGATATGAAATAGATCCTTTATACTTATGTAGACCCAGTCACCAGAACTCTCAAAGTATCTTACTTTCAGAATTATCATTTTCATCTCCCATAATATGAATATTTTCTAACATATTTTGTTGAAAATCATTTGCAAAAACTTGAAGGAGATTTTGACCTCAAGCCATACCAATAAAATAAAAACACTAGGTAATCCTATCCTGAGACATGGATTATTTAGGGTTAATTAGTTACTTCATTTTTAACTTTTTCCCATTCACTACCCCTTTCAAACACATGTGCAGAGAACTTAATGCTTGGTCCTTAACAAGTACTCTATGTAATTTCTCCAAAATTACGAATAATGTTTTTTAATTATATGGAATTATTATGAGACCTCGTGCTTTTACAAAACCTGATTCTGAGGTATAGTTAGCCTGGAATAGAAATTTCAACTTTTTCTAAGGTATGTTCAGAAAATGTGTGAGTAGGTTTTTCTAACTTTTGAACTAGTGCTCAGATCGAAAATCTGAGGGCACTGCTAAATTCCGAATTCTGAGAATCACCTAGAAAAGGCATATCTTAATCCGGAAAGTGTTGGATGAAAAAAATTAATTTTCATAATTTTCAAAAAATAATAAAATAACTTTAAAAAGTTATTTTTTTTTATTTTCTCATCCATTGGGTGGTGGATGGTAATGCTACGGTGCAGTGACGAGGCATATTGTTGGGTCTCACTAATGGATTGTCAACTCATAGTGTAACGATGCTTTAATGACCCATAACAACGATGTTGTTTCATAAGTGAAACGGCGTAACTACACGACGTCGCAGCGTAACAGAAACACTGTGTTGTGTTTTCCTTTTATTTTTTGTTGAAACATTGGGGAACGAGGAATTAAACAATGAGTATTATCATATGAACTCCTGATAAACATAAAATCCAACTAATAATGTCAAATTCCAATTAATTTCAAACATCTTCAATGCACCTTGATGAACGGATTCGGATGCGACGAACGATGTCGACATTTTGAAACCTCGAAGAAGAAACATCATGGAATTGAACTTCAAATATGTAGGGATTTAATTTGTGCAATATATTCTCCATTCTTATTATAGAAATGAAGAACATGGATCAACCCACAAACAGGTTGATCTGGGAATCATGTTTTTATGTAGAAGGGTAACATTATTTTTTGATTTTTGTTATCCGGGAATTGAAATTATCATTTTTTGATATAATTTAAATCCTCAAACCTCCCATGTTTATAAACCTCTAACATGGTGGGTGTGGGCCAACACAAAGAAGGCTCAAGCACCTCCATCGTGTGGTTTGATTGTGGATGCACCCTCAAAGTAGAGTCTAGATGATTCTGTGACCTTTGCAGTGAAGAGGGCATTACCCAGAGAGCACTGGCGTAGGCGGCGCAAAGAACAGACCTCCTGGGCGCGTCTAGTGGTCCTCCAAACATTTTCTATCAGTGGTGACGGTATCCAAAAGTGGAGGACGTGGGCGGAGGAGTTGGTGCACTCGTCAGTGCAATACTGCGGCAGCAAGGAGACGCAGTGCCTGCCTGGAACCATGTAGAGGGATGACCTGCGTCTGGTCTATCCATGTGGCTAAGAGAGCCAAAGTCGCTTGGCAGCGGTAAGAGGACCTCGTGTGTCAGCGGTGCCAGTGGAGGCTAGACACAGCAACCAGTCGTGTCACGGCTAGGTGACGCACCACAGGCCCACACTACGTGGGCTGGGCTTCAGGCTGGCAGGCCGCACTCCCATCTTGCAGGCCAAACCCAAGGCCTAGCGGGACGGACCCACATCGGTGGGCTAGACCTGCCCCAAAAGGTCGGGCCAGACTAGACCGTGTCTCCAGGTGACCCTGTGGGTTGGAACCTCGGCCAAACAAGTTCGGGCCTAGAAAATCCCTTTGGGCTTGGCCCACTGGTTAGGCAAGACGAGACCGACCCATATGTGAACCAGGTTAGGTCGAGTCATTCAGAACTAAACCAGGGTATGTGGGACCCATGGGAAGGGTTGGTCATGTTGGTCCGACTAAGTCTGATCGGACCTATATGCAACTGGCCCCTATTTACTAAAACCCTAATAACATGAAAATAGTGCATTTGATTGATGACATGTTTCTGGCGTTGGGACCCTCTCAGTGGGGTACATCTTTTGGCATGTCCTGAGGAGGATTTCATGGATTTTTAGATGAGACAAATGGATGAGGAGAAGTTCTCCTAGGATTTCTACCTGTATAACCCTACAGTTTGCTGAGAACTGAAGACTGAATACTTTCAACTCGGTGAAACTTGACTATGGCCCAGTAGGAAGAACTTATATGTGACTTTTCAATCTAACATTGGGAAGCACTTTTGTGTGACATTTCAGGCCCACGGTGCGTGATGAGGAGGAGTACATCAGTTGGCCAAGATGAGTGGGAATCACTCATGTGTTTCCTTTTGGGACCACGATACATGATGAGGTGGTGTATATAGTAAATCCAAGGATAGTGGGAAGCACTTCTGTGTGACTAGGCAGGCCCACTATACTCGATAGAGAAAGAGTTGTCCCACAGGAGTGGTGTTCGATGATGTGACTGATTATTCTTCTATGACTACCTTAAAAATATACCTGGTGTGAGTTTTCTTGTGTTTCATGCTTTAATTTGAGGACTTCTATGTAATATTTCCTTTTTTGGGAGACCCTACTGAGTATTTTGTTACTCAACCCTACCTGGGCTTCACCCACACATGTTGTGTCTGGTGCAGACGACTAACATTTCGACATAGACTTTGGTGGGCCGGGACCCAATGGTGATCAGGGAGACATGACCAACAGATGCTACAATGGTGGAATTTATGGCCTAGGACTAGGCGGTCCCCAGTAGGATAGGTTGGATTGGATGTCCTACTTTGGATTCTAGTGGTTACACTACTCACATGATCAGGTGGGGTTTTCTGTTGATGGCCATAAGAGTTTCCTTTTTTGTACTTTTTTGTTTTCAATTATTTTGTTGGGTTCGTATTCTAGCCCACTTTTATTAGTTGTACCTATACATTCCTTTTTTTAGTGTTAATTGTTTCCTTTTTAGTGTGTGGGACTTAGTTGGGGGTGTGTGTGCATATAGGCACTCAGGAAAATTCCTCCCATTTGTTGGTTGACACCTTCGGTGCTAGTCGTTAGCCCCTGGACTTCGGAAGGCGGGCTTGGGTTAGTCAAGGCATGGGACCCAGAGGAAGGTTCATGAAAATGTGGTATCAGAGGGTGGTTGGTCTTACCACAATTACCGGGAGTTTATGTTTTGTTTTGGGGAAATAATGTTAAGTGTTTCGAGTCTGACTTCCAGATTCGGGGAGTCCTCTGTTGGTGTAGTGGCCGATGTATCCAAACACCTGGACCTTGAATTCTGTTTTCCCACTCTATACATGGAATAATCGGATGAATAAGAAACCCTTGTGTTCTTATGAATAAATGTCAGCTCATCACGTATAACCTTCTAAATGTGGTACATCTTGACCTATATCCGTATACCTCCACATAGAAGACCATCCAGCAACTTGATACGAGTTCGTGAGGATAGCCCAACTAGAGATGATGCATCCACACTAGGACCAATTCTAGAGATGGCCCCACTAGGTGGTGCACCAGTGCCTCCACAACCTAATGGTCAGCATATACTAATGACCGTTTTGGTAGAGGACGTACGCAGACACAGTACCCATCAAGAGTTTCAAAGAAATAAACCTCTCAGGTTTAGGGGAGAGAGAGATCCCTAGGTCACTGAGGACTGGCTGGATGTAGTGACGTTGGTATTCCTCTTATTAAGCATAGCTCCTGAGAAGATGGATGTCTTGGCATCAATCCTTCTACAGGACTCGACATGGAGATAGTGCATCTTGAACACCTAGACGGATGATGAGGCGACCCTCACCTGGGAAGACATCAAGCGGCTTTTTCAAGAGTATTATTCTCCCACGAATAAGCACTTGGTGCGAATTCAAGATATGCTTAACCTACTATTGGGTTGCATGATAGTGGCTGAGTACATGGCGTTGTTCACCGAGGTTTCTTGTTACTTGATAGACAAGGTACAAGACCCTTTCTTTAGGGACCAAGCCTTTGAGAAGGTAATTAGGTGGGAGATCAAGGAGTCGATGTTGTCTCTCAGCATCCCTACTCAGGCTAGGGTTCTGAAGAGATCCCCTCTAGTATATAGTTTTTTGGAAAAGTAGGCACCCACAGCTAGAGATATCAGTATACCGCAAGCGGAATAGTCTTTAGCAAAAATGAGACTCTAAAAGTGATGGCCCAAGTGAGCTAGGTCATCAAAAGGATTTACACGGGAATCATGGTTTGTAGTTCGGGGATCCCAGGACAGAGGGATTCAGCAGGGAACCATGCATTGGTTCTCGTGTAGTGGGCAGGGACACATGGTACATGATTTCCTAACCAGCCATAGAGATGACCAACAGATGGTTGTGGGGCCATTGAGGAAGACGAAACGGTTCGACTGAGGAGGTCCGCATGCCAATGAATGTGGTAGGGGAGAAGGTCGAGCTGCATGAAATGGGCAATGGTTTGAGGTGTTACCGCCACTACCCCCAGGTGGTCCACCCCAACCTCGGGGAGCAGGAGGACAGGGGTTAGAGAAGCTTCAGGCAATGGAGTCTTAGGATCACGGTGCTCTAGAGATGATCCAGGTATGATCTGTGTTTTCTCCTCCCTAGTTAAAGTTCTTATAGACATAGATTATAGTCACTCTTTTCTTTCCCTGACTCTCATTTGGAGCTATAAGATTTTGGTGGAGCCTTTGGATTGATCCTTACATCTCGAGACACCTACGGGAGGGGATTCAATGATTACACATAGGTGTTGGTAGTGTGAGCTTACTCTAGGAGGCGATAGCTTCGGCTTGGATCTCCTAGTAGCACTGTTGAGGCCTTACGATGTCATCTTTGGTATATAATATTTATCCACATTCTTGCACAGATCAACAACTTTACGTGTATAGTGTGGTGTGTCCATAAAGATGGGACCGGGTTTTCCTTCACTAGAAAGAATGAGACCCTTACAGCACCAGACGTACTTTCTCGGACGAGGGTGTAACCGATCACTCACCAATTGGCTTGCGTCAACCATGGGGAAGTGGATGAGTGGAGTCCATATTTTCTTATTTATGTTTGAGGAGTATGAGGATTTTTTTCCGGAGGAATTTTCAGGACTACCTTCTCACAGGGAGGTAGAAATTTACATCGAACTTTAGCCTGAGACGACACCGATATCCACACCCACGTATCAGATGGCTCCTATGGAGCTTCACGAGCTGAGGGTACTTCTGGTGGAAATGTAGTAGGAGGGGTTCATAAGGCCCAATGTTTCACTATGTATATCCCCGATTATTTTTCCCAAGAAGGTAGACTAGTGTTTGTGGTTTTTCATGGACTTCCGGCACCTGAATCTGGTGACAGTAAAGAACAAGTATCCACTACCAAAGATCGATGAAATCTTCAACTAGCTGAAGGGGGTGAAGTGTTTCTCAATTATAGACCTTAGATTAGGCTATCTCTATCTATGGGTATGGGATGAGGATGTAGCGAATACAAATTTAGGTGATGGAACAACCACTATGAGTTCCTGGTGATGCCAGTCAGCATGACCAATTCCCCAATAGTGTTTGTGGGAGTAATGAACATGATCTTCCTACATTACCTTGACCAGTTTGTTGTGGTCTTCATTGATGTCATCTTGGTGTACTCATTTCCAAAGGAGGAGTACGCTACACACATGCGGATAGTCCTAGATACACTATGAGAGCACCATATTTAAGGAAGGCTCTTGAAGTGTTAGTTTTGGATTTGGGAAGTACACTTTATGGGACATGTCATCATGGATGCTGATGTTGTAGATGTGATAAAACACTATTTTATTGAATATTTTATTGATAATAAATGAAATAATTTCCTCACATTGTGTTAAATATGTTTATTTATAAAATATTTGGGATTTGATCATTCATTTGAAAATTTGGTGAAAATTCCAGTTTTACCCTTAATAGTGCACTGTAGTATTTCGAAGATAAATATTTTTATATTTATTATATGAATTTTACATTTTGTAAAAGTGTTAATAACTTCATTTTATACAACTTTCATTCAGGACACTAGAGCTAAAGAGTGCATTTGGATGGAGTAAATGAGCCATTAATCCACTGGTGGGCTGGACTCGGCAGAATGGACATGGGTTATGTAATTGGGCTATATCTTCTACATACAGGCTTGGATTGATCCCACCCTTTGGGGAAAGATCGGGGACATGATTTTCCACAAATCATCCTTCTGGAAGGCCGGTCAATTCACGCGTTTTGGAGGTCAAATTGATGGTGCAAGTTAGAATAAAATATTTGGCCGAGATTTTCATTTCACACTTAAAAAGATATGTATCCCTAGCCTTCAAAAACTCTATTTGAAGGGGGTTTTAACTATTTTAGAGGGATGGTCGTGGATTTGTGAAGGTTTGGCCGAAAGGGTGTCTCTTGGGAGCCCCTCACAACTCTTGGAGGAATTAATCCTTTGCGCAAACCACTCTTCCAAAAAGGCTCTCCTCTCTCACCTCTTCTTTGTATTTCTTTTCTTTCATGTTTGTTCCTTGAATTTTTCTTCAAATAATATTCCGTGTTCATCCCTCTTCTTCCAATCATAATATTCTTAATTGGGTTGGAATCAAGAGTGGAGGCAAGATTGGGTTCTACACTTTCAATCTGTTGCTTATGCAAAACGTCTCCACGATGACTACACCACACATGGAAGAGTAGTTCTTTTTAGTAATCGATCGACCTCTATCCTTCTTCATTCATTTATTTTGAATCAATGAGCTACTGTAATTCACATATTATGATCTATTAATTTAGTTTTTAATTTAAATGAAACTAAGAAAGCAATTGAATAGTTAACACAAAACACACGAGGTCGGGAATTGTGTGAACTGTGAGAGCGCAACCTTAACCGGTAATTCAAAACCACATGGGATCAATTTGTAGAGTTCAAATCTAATCCCTAAACTCAATTAATCCTCATTTACAGAGTGGTTATGTGCCTTAATTTACCACTGACCATAAGCTAATTTTATAACATCAATCAAAGCAGGGTGTTGCGATTGCATGTTCCGAAGTTAGCCTAAGGTTAAAATTCACTTCAATCTTCGTGGTAATGTTAATTATCGTAGGGTTCGGGATTTAACAAATTAAGGGATCATAATTAAGTGAATATTAATTTAAATTATAATGATTAATAAATGATTTAAGAGGTAGAGTTAGATCAATTACTTCTTTTAAATATTGTCTAATCAAACATCTTTCTGTTGTGTCATTTTAATCAAACTTCATTTCAAAACAAAAAACAAAAAAAAATACAATCTTCTTCCAGCAAACTTCTTCTAGATTCATAAAATATAAACAAACACCCCCATCATTTCAAGTAGTGTTTTTATTCTCTTTTATTTTACTTCTATAATACCTCTAAAAATTGTTTTAATTCACTTCCTCCTTTGAGAGACGACCTTGGTCAGCCACTCTGCTGCACCTAAGTACCCCAAAATCATACTAATCATTTGAGGGCGCCCACGACAGCGCTCTTTCAAATTGGCGCCGTTGCCGGGGAGGCAAGTAATTATTTCAACCAATTAGAGGTATTTATTTTATTTTACATTTTATTCTCTTCCTCTCTTCTTTCTTCCTTCTTTACCCAATCTGATTTTTCTTCCTCTTCTTTTATTTTCTTCTACTTCTTTTTGGACTATCAACTCAAACTTCTCATTTTTATTTTACTATGGTCCACTTTCTTTCTTTTCATTTTTATTTGATCTATGACACGAACTAATCCCGAAGATCTCTTAGATCTTGACCCTGAGATTGAACGTAGCCTTAGGGAACGAATCAGACATTCTCAATCTACGGGAAGTTTCAATATTCAACCAGTTGGTGAATTCCTCTCTTCTGGAAACATTGAAATTGGAAGCTATTCAAATTCAAACATAAAAGAGGAACCAATGGCTGAAAACAATGGAAATGAACTTAATAGAACCATTCGAGAATTGGTTGCACCTGATATTAACTATCAACCAAATTATATTGCATACCCAAATCTTGAATCGGACTTTGAATTGAAATCTGGATTAATTCACCTTCTTCCAAAGTTTCATGGCTTATCTGGTGAGGATCCCAACAAACACCTTAAGGAATTTAATGTGGTTTTCTCAACTTTAAAACCAAGAAATTTTTTTGAAGATCAAATTAAATTAAGAGCATTCTCATTCTCACTTGATGGAGCTGCAAAAGATTGGATGTATTATTTGCAACCTGAAGATGTAACATGTTGGAATGATTTGAAACGTCTTTTCTTGCAAAGATTTTTTCCATCATCAAGGACAACATCCATTCGAAAGGAGATATCGGGGATCAAGCAAGCCCAAGGGGAGTCAATGTATGAGTACTAGGAGCGATTCAAGAAGTTGTGTGCAAGCTTCCCACATCACCAAATCAGTGAGCAATTACTCATCCAGTACTTCTATGAAGGACTCACACCTATGGAGAGAAGCATGGTGGATGATGCGGCTGGAGGAGCATTGGTGGACAAGACACCAGTAGCTGCACGTGCGTTGATCGACAAGATGGCCCAAAACTCCCAACAATTTGGTGATAGAGGTACACCACATGTTAGGGGAGTACATCAGGTATGTCCTTCTTCTCTTAAAAGTCATTTGATTGATACTAAGTTGGAAGAATTGACCACTATGGTGAGGCAAATTTCTTTGGCACAAAAGACATCTCTACCCCCTCCTTCAAGGCCTTGTGGTATTTGCACTGAGACAAGCCACCCACCTGACTGTTGCCCACAACTCCAAGAAATAGAAGATTGTGCAGTAGTGTTCCCAGGGAGACCATTTCAGCAGAAACAACAACAACCATATCCCCAAAAGAAGTTTGATCCAACATACAACCAAGGGTGGAAAGATCAGTCGGACATGAGGTATGGCTCTGGACAACAACAAAGGCCACCCTTTCAACAAAACTTCCAGCTGCCTCCGCCTTACCAGCAGGGTTTCCAACAACCCCAAAGGAGATTTGAAGCTCAAACATCAACAAGTCAGCAACAAGGGAACCATCCACCAAAGGTAGATTCTAATACTGATGATCTTTTGAAGCAAATTGTTCTTATTCAACAGAATGAGCTGAAGAGTCAAAGTTCGGAGCTGAGGGAGTTGAAGACTCAAATGAGCCAGATTGAAACCGCCCTCCATGAACTTGTGAGTAAGAATTCTGGAAATCTACCTTCTCAACCCACTCCAAATCCAAAGGGGAATGTTAGTTCCATCACATTGAGAAGTGGGAAGCAAATGAACAATACATCTGTACCTACCATTCCACCGGGATTCACCTAAACTCCATAGAATCCGCATTCCATACCTACTGATGAGCAATCCAAGGAGAAAGATAAAGGTAAGAAAAAGATTGATGATGTACCTCCTAAACCCCTTCCTTTTCCAAATAGGGTTGTTCAAACCAAGAAGATGGCTGAAGAAGCAATGCAAAAGGAGGTTTTGGACACATTCAAGCGTGTGGAGATCAACATTCCTCTACTTGAAGCCATTAAGAAAATCCCAAGGTATGCCAAATTCTTAAAAGAACTCTACACCAATCGAAGAGGGCTCAAGGGGAATGAGAGGATCAACCTTGGAAGGAATGTCTCGGCACTCATTACACCAACTCTAGCAATGCCCACAAAGTGCAAGGATCCTGGGACATTCACCATCCCATGTACCATAGGGGAGTTGCACTTCTATGATTCTCTTTGTGATTTAGGAGCTTCCATAAATGTGATTCCTCACTCTGTATTCTCTTCCTTGAAGGTTGGTGAGTTGAAGCCGACAAGAGTAGTTGTGCAGTTGGCGAATAGAGCTATGGCATATCCAGTGGGAGTTCTTGAGGATGTACTTGTTCGGGTAAGAGACATGATCGTTCCAGCAGACTTCTATGTGCTTAACATGGAGGATGATCAGGTAAGTTCTCATTCCCCCATTATCTTAGGTAGGCCCTTCCTCAAAACTGAAAAAACTATCATAAATGTCAATGAGGGTACACTTTCCATGGAATTTGGAGATGAAGTTGTGATATTTAATGTTATGGATTCCATGAAGTACCCCTCTGAGGACCATTCTGCTTTTGTTATCTCCCATTTTGAACCACCAAGTAAAAACACCATGGAATTGGATTATCCTATGCTTAGGGAGATTATGAGTATTGGTTCTAGTTTGATGTCTAAGAATACTTCTACACCCATTTTTAAAGAACAAGACTCTCTAAGATTTGATTTTGAAATGGAATCATATTCTGATTTTGATCATGTGAACTCTGATTATGACATGGCTATTGAGTATGCTGATGGATTTGGTGCTTTATTCTCTGATTGTGATGATTTTTATTCTGATACTGATGTTCATTGTGCAGATATGTCTGTTGCATCAATTTCTCCATCCATACATCACCCACCTACATTGGAACTCAAGCCATTGCCCCAAAATCTCAAATATGCATACTTGCTCAGTGGTGATAGATTACCTGTCATAATTGCTAACAATCTCTCTTTTGAACAAGAAGAAAAACTTTTGAATCTTTTGAGAGATAACATTAGGGCAATTGGTTGGACATTGGCAGACATATCAGGTATTAGCCCCTCCATTTGCATGCATAGGATTCTCTTGGAGGATGGGGCTAAACCGGTGAGACAGCCACAAAGGAGACTTAATCCCACCCTCCTAGAAGTTGTTAAGAAAGAAGTTGAAAAATTACTTGAGGTGGTTATCATTTACCCTATTTCTGACTCACAATGGGTTAGCCCTATTCAGGTTGTACCAAAGAAAACTGGTTTCACTGTTATAAACAATGAAAATGATGAGTTAGTTCCTGTGAGAGTACAAAATAGTTGGCGAGTGTGTATCGATTATAGGAAACTAAAACAATCCACTCGTAAGGACCATTTCCCACTTCCATTCATTGACCAGATACTTGAGAGACTAGCTGGGAAGACACACTATTGTTTCTTGGATGGATTTTCTGGCTATTTTCAGGTTCCCATTGTAGCAGAGGACCAGGAGAAGACAACATTCACCTGCCCATTCGGTACCTTTGCTTACCGAAGGATTCCATTTGGACTTTGCAATGCCCCAGGTACCTTCCAGAGATGCATGGTGAGTATTTTCTCAGATTTCCTTGAGAACTGCATGGAGGTATTTGTGGATGATTTTATAGTTTATGGGTCCTCATTTGATGAATGTCTCTCTAGTTTGGGTGATGTGTTGCATCGTTGTATTGAGAAGAATCTGGTCTTAAATTTTAAAAAATGTCATTTCATGGTCGAAAAGGGAATTGTCTTAGGTCATATAGTCTCACAACATTGAATTGAAGTTGATAAATCTAAGGTAGACATTATTTCATCCCTCCCATATCCTACATGTGTGCGTGATGTTCGATCATTCCTTGGGCATGCTGGATTTTATCGACGCTTCATCAGAGATTTTAGTAAGATCGCTCTACCCTTATCTCGATTGCTTCAAAAAGATATTGACTTCAATTTTGATGATTCATGCAGGGTATCATTTGATGAGCTGAAGAAGTGTCTGACCACTCCACCAATCATATAGCCCCCACGGTGGGACCTTCCATTTGAGCTTATGTGTGACGCCTCCAACTTCGCGGTTGGAGCTGTCTTATCTCAGAGGGTGGAGGGACGTTCACATGTGATCGCCTATGCATCGAGGATGCTAGATTCAGCCCAATCAAACTACACTACCACAGAAAAGGGGTTTCTTGCTGTCATATTTGCTTTAGATAAATTCTGTTCATATTTATTGGGCTCTAAAGTAGTTGTTTTTTCTGACCATGCAGCTTTGAGGTACCTCGTAAAGAAGCCAGATGCAAAGCCACGACTTATCCGTTGGATGCTCCTTCTTCAAGAGTTTGACCTTGAGATAAAGGACAAGAATGGGTCAGAGAATTTGGTGGCAGACCACATGAGTAGGCTTACTCACACACTAGAGGATGACACCTTGGATCAGGTACCACTTCGAGACACTTTCCCTGATGAGCATCTCTATACCATCTTAGGTACGCATCCTTGGTATGCTGATTTAGTTAACTACCTTGTTTCTTCTGAAATCCCTGCAAATTTAAAGAAACATCAAGTCCAAAAATTAAAAAGTGAGTCTAGGTTTTATGTGTGGGATGATCCTTACCTCTGGCGCATGTGTAGTGACCAAGTCATTAGGAGGTGTGTTCCCGATCATGAGTTTGAGTCGGTTTTGCATTTCTGTCATACACTTGCATGTGGTGGACACTTTGGACCCCAACGGACAGCTAGGAATGTTTTGTACTCTGGATTATATTGGCCTAGTTTATTCCATGATGCCCATGTGTTTTGTAAGTCATGCACTCGTTGCCAACACACTGGGAACATTTCTAAGGGACATGAGATGCCCCAAAAACCCATACTATTCTGTGAGATTTTTGATGTATGGGGCATCGACTTTATGGGTCCTTTTCCTAGTTCATTTGGATTTTTGTATATTTTGGTTGCTGTTGATTATGTGAGTAAATGGGTGGAGGCCAAGGCCACCAGGACTGACGATTCTCATGTTGTTGTGGACTTTGTCAAAGCACAGATTTTTTGCAGGTTTGGAGTACCAACGGCCATCATCAGTGACCAAGGGACACACTTTTGCAATAGGAATTTTTCTTCCCTCCTTCAAAAGTATGGGGTGACACACAAAACATCAACACCATACCACCCCCAAACAAATGGCCAGGCTGAGGTTTCAAATCTTGAGTTGAAACAAATCTTGGAGAAAACCGTGCAGCCAAATAGGGAGGATTGGAGTAAGCGCTTGGATGATGCATTGTGGGATTATAGGACAGCATTCAAGACCCCCATTGGTATGTCCCCATTTCGGATTGTTTTTGGGAAAGCGTGTCATCTCCCCGTGGAAGTCGAGCATCGGGCATATTGGGCTGTAAAGAAATGTAACATGGATTTGGCCCAAGTTGGAATTCAAAGGAAGTTGAAAATTCAAGAGCTTGAGGAAATTCGACTATCATCATATGAGAACTCAAGGCTCTACAAGGAAATATCAAAAGCAGCTCATGACAAAATGATCCAACAAAGGGAGTTTCATGTTGGAGAGAAAGTCCTTCTCTATAGTTCACGACTGAAGTTGATGCCTATGGAGATCACACAAGAGGACACTGGAAGGAGCTTTACAGTCAATGGGAAACGTTTGAAGAGATACATTGAGGGACATCCTACTGATGCAGTGGATTTTATCACACTGCATGACCCCATCATCACTTGATCACATCAGGCTGTTCCTAACCCTTTCACTTTTATATTATTTGTCCTATTTAAAAATTCTGCATTTCATGTGCATATATCATCTCATAGGTTCACATTGAGGACAATGCAATATTTTAAGTGTGGGGGAGGGAACGTTTTAGTTTACTAATTTCAATTGTTTTCCTGTTTAAAAAAACCAAAACAAATTGTGTGTTTTTCAAATTTTGTGTGTTTATTTTACAATTTTCTGTGTTTTTTGAAACATTTTGAGCTAAAATGATCCTCATCACCATTTTTAAATCCTTATCAATAAGTGAAACAATTTACCCCTTGAAACTAAGCTTAAATGAATGCTGAAATGACTTTGTTTCAAGTTCAAATATTTAGTAATTTCATGAAAAGTACGCTGAATTTTGAATCCCATGCCAATCTCACTGTCTTTATATCTGAAATCACTTTCATGTGAGGCTTCTAAACCATTATTTTCATATTCTTTACATTCACCTCACTTCTTGAGAGAACCAAACCATACTTGATTTAACCAGAATTTGATCTATTCCTATGAAAACTTGAGGGTTTGAGGTACTTATGTTTAAATGATTGAGGCATTTGTTTGGTATTAAAGCCCCTATTTCAAAGAATCCTTTTTTATAATGGCCTACCTTGAATATTTAATCCTTTTAGCCCTTAGAAGCCATGCACAGCCTGTTAGTTTAAGCCACATTACAAGCCAATTTTCCCTATCCAACCAACTCTTGAAGTGAAATTTCATAATCTAGTTGAGCTTAAGTGTGGGGGAAGTTGTCTTGGGTTTTGCCACCACATTCTGTGATACTTTGGGTGGAAAATTAAATTCTGAAGAGATGTGTTTGCTGATAAATAAAGTCATTATATTGAAAGCTGTGCCTTTTCTGGAGCTTTCATGACAAGTGAAGCTGTGCCTTTTTCTGGAGCTTCTAATTGAGGTGGAAAGTTGTGCCCATCTGGAGCTTTCAAGAAAATCATGTTTGAGAAGATTGACATTTTTTATGCTGAAATGATGAATGGTGTAAACCTTTCATGACTTTTCATGATGATGGAGCTGAATTAATACTATGGGGATTGAAGAGAAGACCATATTTAAGTGAAAATTAGATTAATGCAATTTTGCTTCAAAAGAGTCAAGCCCTCCTCATTCAGCCTCAGAGTTTTTCACATCTTAATCCTACCAAAAGAAAGCCACAGAACAACCCTGAAAAGTCCTCATGATAAACATATGTCCTTGACTCACATCGGGTAGCGATGTAGGAATCTATCAAGCCTATGGTGACCCTTGTATGAGTTTGGATGAGAAAGACATTGCAAAAAAAAATTGATATTTGAGTGATGAGAGAAAATTCAAGCGAGGTAAGTGTTTTGTGCATGGAAGGATAAATGAAGTGGAAATATATTGAATGATATGAATGGAGAACTTGAAATAAGATTTTTTATGAGGCATGGTATCTTTTTATTCATGGTGTGAAATTGATTGATCTTAAGGATATGTGTTTTAAAATTGGTTTTGATTTGATATTGATGTTTACTTGATATGAGGTTTTGCCCAGGTGTGCAAAAGGGTAAGTGTGGGAGAGTTGATAAAACACTATTTTATTGAATATTTTATTCATAATAAATGAAATAATTTCCTCACATTGTGTTAAATATGTTTATTTATAAAATATTTGGGATTTGATCATTCATTTGAAAATTTGGTGAAAATTCCAGTTTTACCCTTAATAGTGCACTGTAGTATTTCGAAGATAAATATTTTTATATTTATTATTTGAATTTTAAATTTTGTAAAAGTGTTCCTAACTTCATTTTATACAACTTTCATTCAGGACACTAGAGCTAAAGAGTGCATTTGGATGGAGTAAATGAGCCATTAATCCAATGGTGGGCTGGACTCGGCAGAATGGACATGGGTTCTGTAATTGGGCTATATCTTCTACATACGGGCTTTGATTGAGCCCAACTTTTGGGGAAAGCTCAGGGACATGATTTGGCACAAATCATCCTTCTGGAAGGCCAGTAAATTCACGCGTTTGGAGGTCAACATGGCGGTGCAAGTTGGAATAAAATATTTGGCCGAGATTTTCATTTCACACTTCAAAAGTTTTGTATCCCTAGCCCTAAAAAACTCTATTTAAAGGGGGTTTTAACTCTTTGAGAGGGCTGGTCTAGGATTTGTGAAGGTGTGGCCAAAAGGGTGTCTTTTGGGAACCCCTCACAACTCTTGGAGGAAGTAAGCCTTTGTGCAAACCTCTCTTCCAAAAAGGATCTCCTCTCTCACCTCTTCTTTGTATTTCTTTTCTTTCATGTTTGTTTCTTGAATTTTTCTTCAAATAATATTCTGTGTTCATCCCTATTCTTCTTATCTTAATCTTCTTAATTGGTTTGTAATCAAGAGTGGAGGCAAGATTGGGTTCTACCCTTTCAATCCGCTGCTTATGCAAAACGTCTCCACGATGACTACACCACCCATGGAAGAGTAGTTCTTTTTAGTAATCGATCGACCTCTATCCTTATTCATTCATTTATTTTGAATCAATGAGCTACTGTAATTAACATATTATGATCTATTAATTGAGTTTTTAATTTAAATGAAACTAATAAAGCAATTGAATAGTTAACACAAAACACGCGAGGTCAGGAATTGTGTGAACTGTGAGAGCGCAACCTTAACCGGTAATTCAAAACCACATGGGATCAATTAGTAGAGTTCAAATATAATCCCTAAACTCAATTAATCCTTATTTCCAGAGTGGTTATGTGCCTTAATTTACCACTGACCATAAGCTAATTTTAGAACATCAATCAAAGCAGGGTGTTGCGATTGCATGTTCCGAAGTTAGCCTAAGGTTAAAATTCACTTCAATCTTCGTGGTAATGTTAATTCTCGTAGGGTTCGGGATTTAACAAATTAAGGGATCATAATTAAGTGAATATTAATTTAAATGATAATGATTAATAAATGATTGCAGAGGTAGAGTTAGATCGATTACGTCTTTTAAATATTGTCTAAACAAACATCTTTCTGTTGTGTCATTTTAATCAAACATAATTTCAAAACAAAAAACAAAAAAAAATACAATCTTCTTCCAGAAAACATATTCTACATTCATAAAATATAAACAAACACCCCCATCCTTTCAAGTAGTGTTTTTATTCTCTTTTATTTTACTTCTAGAATACCTCTAAAAATTGTTTTAATTCACTTCCTCCTTTGAGAGACGACCTTGGTCAGCCACTCTGCTGCACCTAAGTACCCCAAAATCATACTAATCATTTGAGGGCACCCACGACAGCGCTCTTTCAAGATGATATGGTGAATATAGAGGCAATGCTTTCTTGGGAACTACCTAGGAGAATGACTAAGGTGTGGAGCATCTTGGGCTTGTCTGGTTACTATCGGTGATTTGTGCCAAAAATATCCAGAGTAGTAACTCCCTTATTGTCTTTGATATGAAAGGGACAACCAATTGTGTGGATAGAGAAATTTCATCAGAGTTTCCACGAGCTGAGGCTGAGATTGACTAGTGCCCCAATTTTGAGACTACCAAAGGTGGGCCTTTGGTATGTAGTTTACTATAACCCATCAAGGACCGGATTAGGTTGTGTCTGGATACAGAAGTGAGCAGTGATTGCCTATTGGTGACGACAATTGAGACATCATGAGCATAACTAATTGACCCACAACTTAGAGTTAGAAGAAGTGTTATTTTCCTAGAAGATGCAGTAGAACTACTTGATTGGTGAACAATTTTTGGTTTACTCTAACTACCAGAGTCTCATGTATATCTTCTCCCAGAAGGATCTAAACCTGAGATAGTGGAAATGGCTAGAGTTCCTCTAGGACTATGACTTTGATAGATTATATCCTCTTGGAATGAGGAATGTGGTGGATGATGCACTTAGTAGTATGACAGGTTTGCAACAGCTTAGTGAGTTGATGGAGCAGTTGGTTGCGATACAGATACCCTTTGTGGATGATGGGGAACTTACTTACCTTTAGTCAATGACTATTACTCCCCCACTCTTACAACATTTGAAGGATGTTGACTACGAGCGACAACGTGCTTAGTTATCCTCGGGATGGGCTCCTGATGGATTTTTGATAGTTGGGGAGAACATTATCTTTTTAGAGGTAAAATTGCAGTTCCATGGACGTTGTGGGAGGAGGAGTTGAGGGATTTCTATACATCCACTTTTGAGGTACATTCTAGAGTGGAAAAGATGTACTGGAACATTCGATGTCAGTACTGGTGGACAGGGATGAAGAACATGGTGGCGGAGTTCATTTCACGATGTCTCTATTGTTAGCAAGTGAAGGTCGTGCATCAAGTTCTAGCAGGCATGGCACAACCACTTGAGGTACCGAATTGGAAATGGTATGGTATCTCAATGAAATTTGTAACGGGGATACCACATATATCGAGGGGCCACGAATCTATCTAGGTGATCATTGACTGACTCAAAAAGTCGACTTAGTTTCTACCCATCTGGGTGCGAGGATAGGTAGAGGTCATGCGACACCACTACATCTAGGAGATAATGAGACTTCATGGGTTCCTTCGACGATCATCTTAGATCATGATGGTAGATTTACATACCGAATATGGAAAGGATTACATGAGGTTTTCGGGACACAGCAGCGCTCGAGGATAGATTCTCACACCCACTAGGATGGTAAGATGGAGAATACCATATAGACCATGGAGTACATGCTATGTTCTTGCATCCTGGATTTTAGTTGCAGTTGGGAGAACCACCAACAATTGGTAGAGTTTTCATACAACAAAATATATCACTCCACCGTTGTCATGGAACTGTTTGAGGCCTTGTATGGGTGGCCTAACAGATCGCCCCTATGATAAACAGACCCAGGGGAGTCGACACTCATGGGTTCGGAGATGGTAAGGGCTACCACTAAGAAGGTACATATCAACCAAAAGTGGATTAGGACTGCACAGATCAACTATAAGTCCTATGCCGACAGGATACGGAGGCCCTTGGATATTGAGGAGGAAGATCATTTTTTACATGGGGTCTCACCTGGATGAGGATTGTACAGATTTTGCTGGGGTGGAAAGAGATCTCTGAGGTTCATCAGAACATTTTAGATCATGAGAATATTTAGCGAGGTGGTGTACCACCTAGATCTTCTCCCATAGATACACCGAGTTCTTTATGTTTTCCACATGTCATAGATGAGGAGGTATGTGCATGATCTATCTCATGTCATCGACTGGGGAACGTTGGGCATTGATGATGGTGTGACCTTTGTGGATTTCTCGGTAGAGATTGAGGATAGACATGAGTAGGTCCTACCTGGGTGTATGATTCCTCTTGAGAGAGTTCGGTGGATGCACAAGAATTTCTATGAGACCACATGAGAGGTTGAGGCTCAGGTTCAGGCTTAGTACCCCCATCTGTTTGATTTGTTTTTCTTTTATTTTTTCATTTATGGATGTAAATCCCTAATATATTTAGAATGTAGTGTCTTGAAAATTAGGTATATATTTTTTAATTATTTGGAATTATTATGAGACCTCATGCTTTGACGGCATATGATTCTAAGGCCTAGTAAACCCGAAACAAAATTTTAAACTTTTTTATGGTATGTTCAGTAAATGTGCGAGTGATTTTTTCTTAACATTTGAATTGGTGCTCGGAAAGAAAATCCAAGGGAACTATTAAATTTTTAATTCCAGGATTCTCCTAGAAAAGAGTTAACTTCTACCGGTAAGGGATAAATGGAAAAGTTAATTTTCAGTAATTTTGAAAAATAATAAAATAACATTAAAAAGTTATTTTCTTTTATTTTCTCATCCATTGGGCAGAGGACAGTGAATCTATAGAGTAGCAATGAGGCTCACTAATGGTTAATAAACTCACAGCGTAACGATGCATTAATGACGCGTGACAACAACGCAGTTTCATAAATGAAACAACATAATGAAGCGACATCATAGTGTAATAGAAACATTGTGAAATGTTTTGATTTTATTTTTCGGTTGATGTGTAGGGGAATGGGGAATTAAACTATGAGGATTCTCTGATTAACCTTCGATAAATTCCTCTCCAATGAAGAATAAAAAACACTGATGAACATTAAACATCTTTGACGCACCTCAAAGAATGTAGTCGGAAGTGGAAGAATGACATTGATGGCTTGAAACCTCGAGGAAAAAACAATGTGTCATCAAATTACAAAGAAATATGAGGTTTAATTTTTTCAAGTGTTTCCCCATTATTATTACAGAAAAAAAAATGTGGATCAACCCACAAACTGGTTGATCCGTGAATCATGCCTTTTGGTGGGAGGGTAACTTACTTTTGGTATTTTTTGTATCTGCGAATTGAAATTTTCATTTGTTGATTTAATTGGAATCCACTTACCTCCCATGTTTTTAAAACTTTAACACGGAGGGCGTAGGATGACATGAAAAAGGCCTGAGCACCTCAGTCGTGTGCATTCTTTCTGGTCGCACCCTCAAAGTGGAGGCAATATGATTCTGGGACCTTTATGATGAAGAGGACCTTCCCTAGAGAGTGCCGCCATAGGAGACACAAAGAACAAACTACTGGGGTATGTCCAGTGGTCCACTGAACATAATATGGTGCCCCAACGGTGGAGGAGGTGGTGTCCCATGTGGAAGATCAAAGGAGGTGCATCCGGCGCACTCGTCAGTGCATAGCGGCCAGCTAGTCGTGGTGGTAGTGGGGAGATGCAGCACCCTCCTGGCATCACGTAGCGGGATGGCCTAGATCAGGGCAGTTTGAGTGGCACGATGATATATGGTCGCTCGACCGTGGATGGAGGTATTCGTGCATCCACGTGGCTAGTGGAGGCCTAAAGTGGCAGCCAGCCGTGTCCTGACCAAGAAACACACCGCTGAACCGCACCACGCGGGCCAAGCCTCGGGCTAGTGGGCCGCACCCCCTGCCAGAGAGCCTGATCTATGGCCTAGTAGTCCAGATCTGTGTCGGTGGGCCAGACCCACACCGGCAGGCTGGACCGAACTAGACCGGGTCGCCTGGCGACCCGGCGGGCTGGACACTCAGCCAAACCAGGCCGGACACAACGAAGCTATTTCAGCCTATCCCACTAGCCAGGCCAGACTAGGCTGACACAGACTCAAACCACGTCCGTTCCATTCAGTCAGAACTAAACTGGGGTATGTGGGACCTTCCGGCCGGTTTGTTCAGGTCAGTTCGACTGAGTTAGACCGGACCCAGATGCAACTGAGCCATATTTACTAAAACACTAATGACATACAAACTGGGCTTCTAATTGAAGAGTCGTTTACGGCGTTTGGATCCTCTCTATGAGGTGGATCTTTTTGAATGTCGGGAGGATGATTTCATCGATGTTGGGATGAGACAAATATCTTGAGGATCGGTTCTCCCATGTGCGCTACATACGGAACCCTACGGTTGGATTAGACCTAAAGACTGTTGAGTTTCAACTCTATGAGACTCAACAATGGCCTAGTGGGAAGCAATGCTGTGTGAAATTATAGGCCCATAGTGGCAAGAACCTTTGTGGGACTTTTCAGGCCTATAGTACGCGATGAGGGGGAGTACCTTATTTGGCCAAGAATAGTTGAAATCACTCCTTTGTAACTTTTCATCCCCACTATACACAATGAGGAGATGTACCTAAGTAGTCCAAGGTTAATGGGAAGCACTTTTTTGTGAATTGGAAGACTCGTTGTACTGGTTAGAGGAGGATTTCTCCGGCTACCTAGGTGTTTGATGGTCTAAGTAATTATTCTTCTATCACTACCCTAAATGTATACCTTGTGTGAGTTGTCTTGTGTTTTGTGATTTTCTTTGAGGATTACCATATGGTGTTTTATTTTTGTTTTGGGGTCCATACTGAGTATTTTTTTACACACCTCTGCATGGAATTATCCCGCAAGTGTTGTGTCTAGTCCAGATGACTAATGTTTCCACAATGATTTTGGTGGACCGGTTACCAGAGGTGCTCATGGAGAGAGTGCCGACGGAAGCTATGATAGTGGAAATGGTGGCATAGGACCATGTGGGCCTAGTAGGATCGAGTGGACATGAAATTATACTTCAACTTTTAGTGGCTACACTACTCACATGATTAGGTAGGGTTTTCCACCGATGTCCATCAGAGTTTCCTTTTTGTACTTTTTTGTTATAGTTGTTTTGTGGGGTTTGTATTCTGGACCACTTATATTAGTTGTACCTATACTTATATTTGAATTACTGTTACTCTTTTTTTAGTGTATTAGACATTGATTGGTGTGTGTGTGTGTGTGTGTGTGTGTGTGTGTACTCAAGAAAATGCCTCCCATTGGCATGTTGATGCCTTCAGTGCTAGTCGCCAGCCCCAGGATTTCTGGAGGTGGGATTGGGGTCATCAAGGCATAGGCCCTGGGAGACAGGTCATGAGACTATTCCCCAAAAGAAACATCACATTTCATGGAATATCAAGTAATATTTAATTTCCTTTCATCAAATCATAGGGAAACCTGAGATCGTGTTTCTCGGTCGGTCTTCCAACCTTATAGAACATAAAAATCCAAGATAGAACTTTTTCCCTACCAACCCAGCTATCCTCACTAGTTCCATACTCCAAACTTAATCCTATATCTCAATAATAACCTTTTATACTACTCTACCAGGATCCCTTCCCCCTAAAGGAACTCCTCCAAGGTCGAAAATGAGAGAAGGGATAAAATGACACATGAATCTTTCCTCCAATAGATAATGGGATTGTCACAAGTAATGAGGGCGTAAAATATGAAATGATGGGTGGTATTACTCTATACAATAAGATTAATGAGAGATATAAGATAGAAACCACGAAAAAAACTCTTCTTCAAAACAAAAGTATAATTAGTAAGGTCTGTATTGTTCCCCAAACAACTGTTATTGACTAGAAAACCCATTTATGTAAATATAGGGTGAAAATATCATGTCTAGTCAGTAGGATCCTCCCTATAACCTCTCATGAAAAATATAAATAAAGAATACTAAATCCAAGTGCTTAAAAAATTAAACCAAATCGTCACCTAAATTGGTTTACTATTATGTTCACATCCTCAACATGCCTATCTCTCACCAAGTATCACATGAAAGAAATCATAAAATATAATAAAAAAATGGGTTAACCCACTACCACTTCCGTACTAGTTTTACTCTCTTCCCCAATGTTCAACATCCAAATCTATCTCTCTCTAAAAACTAGCATGAAGACAGCTTGGCTAAATCATTCACCTCATTCAAAACAATATCTCGCCGACCCAACAACCTCTCCATATTGTAACCGAGTAGATTCTGATATCCATCATAACTTGTACCTCATTTATTATACCACAAGTAATCACATCCCATACAAAACATTTTAATAAAATCCATTTTGATACTATATCCACATATATATGTTTGTGAAATAACCACAATCTACTAAATCCATTTATTCGCATATCTGGGGAATGATAACCACAATTCATACTAACACAAAACACTACTTGATTAAGAGAGTGGGGCCAGAGGATGTAGTCATCCATCTGTTCCTCAATGATCAGGATATTTGGGAAAACCCCATCCAAAATTCTACTAGGTTTCTATCATTATAATTAAATGGGTGGGGTAACATATGAATTCAACATACACGATAAATATAAGTCCCACAACCACACTATAGGAAAATACATATCCTTAGACTCATCTATCGCTAATGTTGCATTGGACTCCAAGCTTATACTATTTAAAACTATGTATCAGAAGAATATAATCATCAAAATCAACATAAATTAATTAATTATCAATCAATTAATATTATTCTATATTGTATTCCAACATTAACATTTTAATCATTTGATAGAAGTGTTTATGAAACTATTAATTATTTTCCTATATTATTAAGTATTCCTTTATCAAAAGAAAACATCAAAGACTAACCTTATCCTTCCATTAATTCATTTAAAATTTCATAAACATCCAATAATCTAGCACTCATCCCATGATATCACATAAAATATGCAGTACTAGGGCATAGTATCAAACTACTTCCCACAGTTAGAAACTAATTATATAATATCTACCAACCATCAACCATTAAATAATAAATTCCATTATCATGAAACCATATCATCTTTAAGCATAACAATAAAAATTTCCTAGACCATCTCCATCTCATTCAATCCCACCCATCACCACCATAACTAAAACCCCAAGCCCCATCACAACCTCAAGCATCCCCTCCCATTATTCAAGTCATTCAAGTATATAATTCATCATTGATGATGCTATAAATAATAGAAAATAATTAAATATTTATAAGTGTTATTCAACATATAATTTCAAAGGAAACTATCATCAATGAAAATAAGTCCTTAGACCCTTAATAAAAAACATCGAGCATAATCATCCCCAATTTTTTTAATATGTCATCAAAATATCATTACTACTTTTAATTATCCAATTAATTTAAAATTTTAATCCTAGAAAGTCTAGACAAATAAATTTCTGAGGATAAATACTATTTTTGGTAATCTTGTTTTTCACTGGAAGCATCTTTTAACTGATCAACAATCTTGATGATTACCATTTCAACATACCTATTTTTTTTATAAACAATAATTTCTAGCTAATATTTTATTTAATATCCAAACATATCAAGCACTCTTAAAAAATATATCCATAGATAGCACACGATCTAGTAAATATTAGAGGAAACAAAACATATCATAAATTCAAGAAATAAAAAACACCCAAATATTTCAATCATGAATATAAATTATTTCCACTTGTGATAATAATTATGGTTCCAATTATTTAATTAAATTATAAATTTTTATAATATCTATTTCAATATTATCATATCTAGATTTATAAAAATAATTCTCATCAACATTATATAAGTAGTTATTACACTACAACACATTTTCATTTCATTTTATCTTGTAATAATTTAAAAAGTCATGATATTAACCCTTTATGACTCCAAGATAATTTCCAAAATAATTTTCTTTAATCTACAAAATGAAAAACCCCATTTTCTATTTATTTTAATAATATTACAAATTGTAAATAATTATTATCTATTACGTGTAATAAATCATGAATCAAATTTTTTAATATTATTACCAACAATATTTATTATAAGAATACATTTATCATATACTATGATAATTTTTCTTATCCTTAGACTGCAATATTATTTTTGAATTTAATCCTAAAATTAAAATAATAAATAAAATTAATTTTATTTTTAAAAAATAAAATTATATTTCATTTCGTGAAATAATACTAACACATAAATTATATTTTATGAAAATTATAGTATTAATAATTGAAAACATTATACTACGTAAATTAAACTCCTGCTCAAATTATGGAATTAATAATATCTCATTGATAGAATTACATAGCATGCTCTTATCCTCCTCTATTACAATATCCATATTATCAAAAATTCCTTCCTCATAAAATCATTTTCAGTAATTTTTTTTAATAATAATTCAACACATCCATTTAATAAAAAAATACATGATAATTTCACATTTTCACAATAAAATAAGGAGAATTCAATGATCACCTACCTCATGGAAGAATAATTCACAATATTCATCAATAATGGATGAGGGGTGAAGAGAGTATATACACCGAATGGAAAAAAAGAGGATCCTCAACATATTTTTCAGTAGTTTGGAAGATCCCAGAAGGTGATTTTTGGACCAACCAAAATCAACAAGAATATAATGAAACTCAAAAGAGGGGTAGATTTTTTTATTAATAAATATCCTTACATAAATATCTCAAAACTCCATCAAATATCCCATATTTTATTTCACATGAAACCCATTCCCATTTAAGATTCATTTAAATATTTCAATTTCAAGGACTATAGTGAAAACCCTAAACTAAGAAAAAAGCAGTCGATTCCCATTTATTACCGTTAGTTTCTATGTAAAACACATTATAGGAGGTTCGGAGAAATAAAACTAGGCTTTATGGAAATAAAAGCGAGCCTTACATGAGACATACCCATTGTGTTAGGGTAACAATGTTTTACCCTTAAATGACTTATAACCCTTATGAAACTATTATAAAACTTAACTAACCCTTATATAGCTTTAGGAGGGACCTTATTTAGGCTTTATAAATCTCACATTACCACTACCCAAGTTATTAAAAGCCACATTTATCCAAACATGATGGATAGTCTACCTTTTCATAGGCTAGATAAGACCCTTATGTGAGTTTGTACCCTAACCCAATCCATGAACTACCCTTACCTAAGGATAAATCTACCTTTATATAGGCTTCAAAAAATCATATATACCCTTATATAGTGGTGAAGTGCCCTTATGTTTTTATATGAAAATTTCAATACCATTACCTGAGGTAAGCCTTACCCATACTCAATGAAGGACTACATTTATACAACTATTTTAAATTCACTAGGAAACTTATGTAAGTATGAGTCTACCCATATGTGGTTATGGCCTAACTTTACGCATGTGATGAGCTACCCTTACACAACTAAGGGTACCTTTACACAGAACATTAGGATACCCTTACAAAATGAATAGAAACCCATGTTTACCTTTACAATGAATTATAGTAACATTATATACTCTTACGAATGTTTATTTTGTAACGTATGATTAAATATTTTTTTTTGAAAATATTAAATTTTTAATTAAACTAGTTTATAAATAACTATAAAATGGTTTTATTATCACTTCCAAATTCCCAAAAAAATCAAAAAAAATTATAATCACATTCAAAACATCCAAGTTTATTACTCAAATAAATTTTTAATATGTTAATATTTCCCCCTTTTGGTATATGAATTATAATTATATTATATATTTTGTGATCTGGGGTACAATTACATTAAAACACAGTCATATTGTAGACATGCAAGAAAGAAAGACCATACCCCCTAGGGATATCCTACCCATCAATCATTATTTATTCAATACATGGTTTTAATGCCTAGTGGGCATGAAGCCCATTAAATGGCCCAAAGAACCACAAAATGATTTGAAGGCTTTGTGAAGCATCACTCTTGCATCATGCCCAGATCACTATCTGCCTTCCATATGCTTGTGTCACCACCTGCATTCATCATGCATTTTTCTCTTCCATCCTGCATCATTCCTATGTCACCACTTTCCATGAGAAATTCACCCCAACTTAGATTTGAACTCAGATCTTGTGCAGGATTACGGAGAGACTCTACCACTTGTAGAAGACCCAAACATCATGAATTCATTCCTTAATTGGTAAAATAAATTCTAAAATTATATAAAATTTAAAAATTATTTTTTAAAACAATCTTAAAACATTATGAAACCACTATATAATCACCAAACATCCTAAAACAATAAAGGAAGGTTCAATAAAATCTCAACCCATATATTAGATACCGTTAAAAAAATCATCTCCCTTGAGAAATAATAAAACAGAAACGACATATATGTGATTAAGGATAAATTAAACCACCTGATGAGATTCCCCTCAACGATATCACAATACATGGAACACAACAACCATTCTAAAGGACCATAGTGTAAATCAAGACAACTTTTTAAAATAGTTCGTCACAATCTCTGGGGGAAGATACCTCTCAAACAAAAAAAGGCCTTTTATAAAACATTATATCATGGGAGATATAATATCATATATTGACATGAGATCAAATATATCATCTCAAAAAAAATTAAAAATTAAACGCCTTGAAATATTAAGAATGTATATGTACTCTTATTCCCATATAAGGTCGTATCAAGGGAATTCATATAACTAAAATAAAACCAAAAGGCAATGTATATTCAATCAAACTAACATGGTAGAAGGAAACGCCTTTAGAAACAATCACATCAGGCTTATTTAAATAAAACAATATAGAAACTCATTTGGGATATAATGTCGTTATCCCCATATTTTCAACAATTTTACTTACATATTCAATCAAACGAAAATCAATAATCTCTTTTTTATCATTTATCTTGATATAATATTTGATTCAAATTTAAACATTATTTTTAAAATATTATTTTATTTCTAAACTTGTATCTGAAAAGTTCAAATTTAAAACACATAAAATTGAAAAACATGTTGATAAAATGTTTCATAAAGTCTCTTGTGTTTATAAAATTTCAGGTTATGAAATCCTTTAATGAAAACCATTTTTAATTTTTCATATTAACAAGGTATTTATAAAAAATGTGAAAATAGTTTAAATAAATTTCAAAAAATTATTTTTAAATTAAATAAAACATCCCATGATGAAATAATCTAATTGAATTTTCCTTTCCCATTTTTTTAGGATGTGTCCCATGATAACTCACATACATAGGCATGTTACATTATTTCACAAAATTATTTTTATTTAACTTATATAACTCTACTATTCTATTTGAAATATTAATATCAATACACATAACTTCCAAAACATAGGGAAATTAAATTTAACACATTTCAAGAAACATAAACAAAATATGTGGTTGGAACAATCAAATTCATCTCGATTTAAATTATATTCCATGTTTGTTACAAAATATTTATTCACTAGGGTCACACTAATGAAAAATATACAAAGGATATAATTTCACTTTTACCAATTACTATAGGTTAATTCCATTTCCATAAGAGTTTTAAAATCAACAACACATAAAATTCACTAATCATCACACACACCAAGATCCACAATCCTAGAATAAACATTAAAATCCAGTGAACACAAAAATCACCCCATGATATTATACACATTGAGTGTAAATAACTCACCAACATAGTTCAATAATTTTTTACAACACAACGTTTCATGGTATGTTGAGTTTCCTCTTTATTCATTTACTCAAGGCCATAATATATGTAAAATTTTTAAGATAAATTATTTCCAGGGATTTAATAAAACCAATTAATATCCATATCATAAAAAACACATTCTCAACCAACAATATAAAATAATTTAATTCAACATAGAGAGAGAGTAATTAATCCAACATTGCGAAAAAAATTAATGGAAAAAATATAGTATCCTATATTTCATGAACCAGGGCCCATATCAATTAGAAAGAGTGAATAGTGAATTGATTAAAATAAGGAATACATGCTAAAACACTAGCCTCCTAGAAAAACTCCACCTCACTGGGCATAATAGGAGAGTCAAGGATATACATTGTAAAAAAACCCCTCCCCATATACCAAATAATGGTTTAAGGAGAGAGTAAATAAAATGATTACAAAAATCAAAAAGAAACTAATTTCCCAAGAATACATATCCATATCAACATAAGGACATAGTAATGAGTTATTCTTACTATCTCTAAGTGAAATTTTGTGTGTTTTGGGGACGAGGATGTTTCCATACACTTATTTTGAATGGATAGAAATCAAAAAATAATGATAAACCTTATCAATCACTTCAACATGATAGAAATTAACAGTTATCTAGATTAACAAGGAAATTCATATATCGCACCACACATCAAGATAAGGCCTTAGATGTGGAAACCCATACCTTTTATACATAGATATTACATCTAAGTAGATTAATATTCTTTAAATAACATGACGTTCCATGCTATAATAGTTTAGGTCTGGTATCATTGGAAACATGGAATAATATAAAACTAGTTCATAAAATACTAACATTTCTCCCATTTATTTCTTCATTACTAGAACCCTTCTTATACATATCATATATAATACCATTCATGATAACCTAGATAATGTAAACTTAAGAAAAAAGGTGAGATCAGATGCTCAGAAAGGGTAAACTAGGGGATATCAATGATCACATAATCATGACATGAGAATAAGGGTATAATAATAAGATATTAACTTTTTTTTAAAATACACTTCATATCATTATCATAATCTTAAGTCAGGTAATAAATCATAGTAGTTCATAATACTTGAATAATAAAATAATCAAGGAACATAAAACATGAATGATTAACATACACATATCCAAAGAAAATAATTTCCTTAGAAGTTAAGGATCACATACAAGGATCTCATAGTGGAATGGGTTCACTACCAAACCATCATAGTAGTCAAGGTTCACTCCCAGGACAATCATTGTTGATATAGTTCCTTAATGAACTTTTTACACTCTCCATTACACCCCTATTTATCTCATCAGAAATCAAAATTTACCAAATTAATTGGAGGAATATATAGGTATCACCCATCACTTAATTATAATTATATATATGTGTTCCAAAATATCATAACAAATTCATCATATAAAACCCCATGAAAATATATGTGTTTCATAATAATTTCATCATAGCATAACCCATGGAAATGAAATGGTTTTCATAAACATTTCATCCTTTCATCATAAAAATTAACCATCCCAAGAAATAATAAATATGGTATCCTTGAATAATACCCAATTTAAAGCTTATGTAAAATCACACTATTTCATCCTAGATGAAATTTAATTTTTAGAGATTAGATGCTGTAATTCTTGAGGAAAATAAACATTCCATTTTGAAATTACTTAATTTTTTAAAAACTAATGAAATTATAACGGAAAGAATTTATTTAAAAATAATTATAAGAAATTTTAAAGGTAGATTCAAATGAAAATTTTCTTCATGATGGTGGTAAAATTAATTCATATTTTATATGTCAAAAACATTCTCTCTTTATTCCTACCATAAAAGTCAAAATGTACCTCATTTGGGAATTATAAGAATATTCATTTGAATCCATTTTATAAAAAGGATAACATGTGTAAAAATTAATTTTAAAAATAATTGGATATTGGTAAAAATATTCTATAAAACATTTTTAGAAAACATAGAAATTGGATAAAAATATTCTTCAATTGAGAATTAATCATAAACAATCCCAAATATTAATGAGATTGGGAAATAAAACCCTTAACTCTTTGATAGATTTTTAATCGCGAGCCTCATGAAAGAAATAAAATTAGATAGGTATGTAAATATCAATAAAATTAAAAACATGAATCATAAAATAAATTCATGGAAATTATACTATCTATGAAAAGTAGCAAGTGGTGAATATGAAACGTGTCCCATAGAAAATAATGTGAAACCAAAATCCCTAACATCAAGTTATCCTTTCATCGAAAGCAATCCAGAATCCAATATAATTAATTAAAATTTATTTTAACATTATAAAAGAGTCATTTACATAATTATAATATCTGTTATTATCCCTTTATAACATTTAAACACCCCCTTTTATCAATAATTCCTTATTAATTTTTTTTATTTTCGGGAGATAATTGTTTCGTTTATCGTGCGTATATCAGTTAAATAGATCTGGTGCTTCTATTATTATCTTAGACACATCATATAGAGAATATTTCTCATTAAATATATATAATATGTATTTATTATATACATATTTATAGTAATCCATAAAACTTAGATATGGAAAAATGAATTACATCATTCATGGGGATGATAGGTCGTACATACGCATGAACGTTGTTTTTATTTTTCGTTGGTTGGAATGAAATAACAGTAAAAATTAATTCACATTTACATTATAATTTTTATATCAAATATATTATATATATTCTTCAAATTATTCTTAATTACCATACATGTAAAATATAAATTAAAAATGAACCACATGCTTCATGGAGGTCATTTTCAAAATGTATGCATGATTGAGGTTATCATTTCCCAATAAATTGGATGGTAATTATGTAGATTTATTAGTATAATTATAGAATTATAATTATTTAAAAAATACAATATATAAAAATTCAACCTATCATAATAACCATCCATAAATTAGGGTGATTAATAATTAGTTGTATCACTATTTGGAGATGGTGAGTCATACGTGCACACGAGTGATACTTTCACTTATCGTTGGATAGGAAATAGGATTTATAAGTGTATTTTAATAATAATAATAATAGTAATAATTAAAATTTAGTATTATTAATTTATTATTTTATTTTAAATACCATAGATTTAGAAGAGGTAAAAAATATGAAAAGACAAAGTGATCGGTTAAGGCGATTACATCTTCATTGTAATGAATCTACTATATATCCTCTAAAATGATATATGGGAGGTATTTTATGATGATAATAATCTAAAATGTTTTTCTAGTAATGTTGATATATAAAATTAGACGATTTTGGTCGATATTTAAGGCTCAAAGTGGTGTACAGAAGTGAGGGTGGAGGCTCTCTTATATAATTTAGGTGATGGAGAATTTTGAGATTTCTTAAGAGATTAAATTATAATAAATTCATTATCAATAAAAATTAATCAAAATGGAAATGGATTTAAAGATAAATTAGTATCAGATTTTAATATCATCATGTAGTAAAATTTATTATTGTTTTGTTTTCATTTTATGCCATATCATTTTGATCGACCCTATGTTAACCAATTTTAATTTCAACTATGATAACTATTTCTTCAATATTAAAGGCTTGTAATTTTTTCTTATAAGGTATAAATTTGACAATAAATGGTAAATTTATAAAACATTAGAACATATAATTTCCATATTTTATTATTTAAATATTTTTATGATAATTATATAATTTATTGAAATATTATTTTGAAAAATATAGTTATTTTGATGTTTGAAACTACTCATTTAATTTGACTAAAAATACATAATGAAAAAGCTTAATTTAAAATATAATATTATAACACAACACTAATATTTAATATTCACCTATTAAAATCATGGAATACTATAAATTACTAAAATATATCACTTTTCATATTTATAATGTGATTTATTTGTTTTCTCATTAATTGAATAAATATTATTTCGGTATTTTTTATAAATTTAAGGTAGATGTATAATACCTAAAATTTAGAAACAAATTTTATAATTGTTATAATTTCCTTATTCACAAAAAATTAAATTAATATTCATTCATTAATGATTTTTTCCTATGTAAGCACATTAATGATATTGAATGAAAAGGGAGTGACATTTTGCAACGTTAATTGATTTTAAAAATATATAAGTCATTTTTTAGAGAATTTTCCTTTTAAAAAAATCAATTTAAAACCAAATGTGATAAATGTTAAATTAGTTTTATCAAATAAAATTTATAATTAATAATTATGTCCTGATCACTTTTTTTAATCTAGATTAACCTGATTCACCCTTTACTAAGGTGATAATTTTACAATGGTACTATTTATATGGACCAAAAATAAAAAGCACCAATTGAACAAATTTAAACCACTAAATTATGAAAATTTAATTTATTTTATCCAATTAAATACCTATAAATATAAGAAATTAATTTTAATTTAACTATATAAAAGTGTGATAAAACTATTTTTTAAGAAAAAAACATTTTTAAGAATTAAATTGGATTATTTATTATCATATGCATAGAAAAGAATTTATTGAAATTTTAAGACATTTGATAAAAAATAATATAATAAAATAATTAAAATAATTCAAAAATTATTAATTTAATTTATTAATATATTATACATTGCAGGAATAAAAATAATTTTTTAGAAAACACCACTTTTCTTTCCATTTTTTTAATATTTATCATTTAATAACTATGGAATTCATTTTATAAATTTGTAAACCATGTATTTTTCATAATTGTTTTAATTACTATTCGTACCCACTAATAAAATAACATGGTGATATTGGCCACATAATATTTTTAAATTGTTACGTACTTCATTTAAACTCATTGATGTGTGTAACAAAATATATTGATTAAATAAAATTATTTAAAGAAGATATATCTCATAAATATATTTGGTTGTTATATTCTACCACTATTAAAATTAATTTTTCCCACAAAATTCATTACCCAAATACAAACATACGAGGATATCTATACATAATTACATCCTTAAGTTCCCACGTAGTATCCTAAAATTGGTGGTATTTATAAAATACATTGACCGGGTGAGCGTTCTTGTTTCATAGAACATTATTTATATGATCCATAATCACTACTGGTTATTTTTCAACAGAAATATCTTTCTCCAGTGGTATGGTTTTTGATTTCCTTATATGTTAAGCATTAGTTATGTACTTCCTATGGAGAGATACATGAAACCCATCATGAACATGAGAGAGATTCAGTGGAAGTTCCAATTAATAAGCTAGAATCCTGATATAACCCAGAGTTTCAAATGTAAATGTATAAATATGGATTAGCTTTCCATTATTTCAAAATATCATCACCCTGTTCTATAGAGATATATTTTGGAATATCATTTCAAAAAATTAAAATTCTAGATATTTCTAGTGATTTTAATTATAAATTTTTTACTATATCTAAGGTGCTCTTATGTTATCTTTAGTGGATCTATCCTTCTATATCATTTACTTAGCTAGATCAGGTCTCAAAATCCTCAATTCTCCAACTTCATTATGTCATATTGGAGTTCTATATTTCCTACCATATAGGGTTTCATAAGGATCACATTGATTACTATAGTGAAAAAATTTTCCATGAAAATTGGAATAAGGATTCATTTTCATCGCAACCACCTTTTAAATTCATAAATAAATCTCTCAGCATGTCTTCTAGAGTTTCAATAGTTTTCTTAGTATAAAAATCAATATGAGGATGATAATCAGTGATTAAACATAACTTTAAATCAAGATCCTACTGAATACTTCTCAAAAACATTGATGTAATCCTAAGATCCTAATCAGATACATTTGATTGTAGTACACCATGTATGTTTACCACATAGGTAATATATAAAAAGGTATTTTGATCAAGAGATAAATATTAAATAATGTAAATTAAGTGTTTATAATTCATACAAAGATTGGCTAAAATCCAAACAACATTATTCTCTTCATATGTTTTGGGGATTCTGATGAAAAAATACCAAGAGATGTTTTCCCACTTCCATTCTAGTGTGGTTAATTGTTGTAACATCCCCTTATTCTTATATCTCTCATCCTTAAATTGATCTTATACCAAGAAATAAAAAACATGTTTTTTAATATATCACTCCATGTCATCCCACTAGGAATACTCTTTAATATATATATAAATATTAATACTTTAATATTGATAGAGAATGAAGAACTATTATATTCATCCAATAGATCCTTATTGAAATATGGTAATGAAGGGACACATAAAAATTTCCTAAACCTTATTATTCCTTCATAATCTAGGTTAACATATGGAACATTTTCCACAATAATTTGTTGGTCTACATCATCCTTAGGTGCCTCTCTAATATTTTCTTAGATAGGTGGTTGAAAAATAATTTGAGAAATATAATATTTCTCACCTCTCTTAAATATTTCAATATTTATCCTTTTAAATTCCATAAATATTAGATATTTATTTATCTTAATTATAGATAGGGAATCACAATCCGTTCAACTTAGAGCTTATGTATCCTTGTTCGATTTCCCATGGTGGTAATTTATTGATCAGCCAAAATCATTAATACTTCCAACCATTATCTTGTGAACATATCTAAAAAAATTGAATGAAAATACAATTTAAACTTTATTGATTAGTATATATGTCACACTTTCATCAATAGAGACAATTTCTATACATCTTTATTATAAAAATTACAACAGTTAACTCTAAATCACGGGTTGGGTAATTTTTATCATGGACCATCACTTTCTATAAAGAATAAGTTATAAAAATATCATTATTCATGAGGAAATATCCTTGTACCTTATTTGATGAATCACTACATATTATAAAACCATCTCCACTATAGTTTATTATAAGAGTAGGTGAACTGACTAACCTTCTCTTCATTTTGTTAAATAATTTCTCACATTCATTTGTTCAAATTAACTTTTCTCTCTTCTAAGTTAACATTCCGAGTCAATTATATTTCAATGAAAAAATCTCGAAAAAGCATTGATAATATCCATAAAATCAAGAAAACTGTGGATCTCAGTCTCAATGGTTTTCCAGGGCCAATTTTCTATAACTTTTGTATTTGAAGGTTTAATATATATAGGATCACTTGAGATTATATAACCTAAGAAGTAATATTTCTGAATCCAACATTCACACTTGTTAATTTTTTTCATATATAATATGCTTCATTAAGGTATTTATAACAATTATAAAATGATATTAATGATATTCTTCACTCTTCAATTAAATTAGAATGTGTTCTATAAATACAACAAAAAAATATCAAGTTAATCTCTAAAAAATATATTTATTAAACCCATAAAGATAGTACAATCATTAGAAAGACCCATTGGTATCACTATAAATCCATAATGTCCATTTGTTTTATGGAATGTTGTTATGGGTATATCCTCTTTCTTGACCCTCAGTTGAAGATATAAATAATGAAGAAAAATCATGGAAAAATATTTATTTCCATGCAGTTTATCAGAAAAGTCATCAATATGGGGTTGAGGATAATTTTTCTTGATATTGATCTAGTTATGTTCTTAGTAATCAACTAAGAGTCACATTGATCAATCATTCTTCATAAAAAATAGAATTTATTCACCCTAAGGTGATGGATGTGGTAAAATTAATCTATTGTCAAGATTTTCCTAGATTTTCTTCTTCAATTATTTCATCTAAATGAGGTCCACTCTATATGGAGTCTTTGAAATAGTTTTCGCACTATGTATGAGTTATATTGAAAACTCAAATTCATAATTTGGTTCATTACTAGTAATTTATTGTATAAATATAATAATAAAACCTTTTATAATATTAATATCATTTATGGTGAGTTTATACCCAACCATATGACATAAACTCCCCTTTTGAATAAAAATCATATCAATACAATGGATTTAATTTCCCTTAGAAGCTCATATTTTCATTTCACTGATAGGTGATCATTGGTTTATTCCGAATTACAAAATTTACATCCCGTCCTTGTAAATTTATGTGGGATTTATGCAATGAATATCAATCCATTAAGAAAATATCATTGAAAAATACTAGAGGAATAATGAAAATATTTCTAGGAAAAATGTTCTCATAATCATAATTTGTAGAAGGATCATAGACCAGGGATGTGATTATTATACAATTAAGAGTTTTTACTGGTAACTGAAAATATAAATTTTGGGGTGGTATTGTGACAACCATATAAAATTTGTTATATAAAAAATATTTGGTAGATCCAAAATCAAATAAGACATTTTCAGTTCCATAATGGATATTATGTCTGCCTTTCACATTATCATTATCATATTCCTCATCAAAAATTTTGATCATATGAAATTTTCATTTTTCTATGTGATTTAGTGTTAGTTGGTGTTGATTATCATTATTAACTATCATATTTGAGAACTATTTAGTATAATTCTCATACGCTTTGAATTTTAAAAAATTGAATAGTGTGTTGAATTTTATAGTGATTTCTCTCTATTCAGATTATTAGATATCTTCTTCCCATCACATCATCATTATATTTACTATTGAATTTCCTTTCTAAACATGAAACATTTACCGGTTACCTATATACAATTTCCCCCATGTTTCCTTCCACACTAAGAGATAAAATAAAAACTCATATTCTCCTCTCTATGGTTTTTAGAATCTCCATTTAATTCCATTTATATTTTCTTATAAATAATATAATATTTATGGGTAACTCTAATATCAATCACCAACTTGATAGAACAACCTACAATTTCTTCATACTTATTAAATTCCCTTATCGATAAATCTCTTTAGAGAATTGGTTTAAAGCAATTAATGTATTAATTAACCTTACTTTTAGGTGGTTTGATAATAATTGAAGTGTACCTTGGAAGTCTTGTGAAATTTTCCTCAGAGGTACATTGTATTTATCATTATTATTCTTTTTCTAAAGGAATTGTCTCTCTATTTTTGTTCAAGGAATATGGGTATTGTAATTATTGAGAAATAAGAACTTAAATCCATCCCATTATATAGTGTAAATTGCATCCCATTACCTCATGTTCTTGATAATATTTTAAAATCGATCTGTTTAACCTTCCAATTGATAAATATCTACAATGACTTTCTCATTATTTGAACACTGAAGATTGGAAACTATAATTTATGTTGTACTGATCCCTTGATTAGGAACGGGTGGATTAATGGACCTGCTAAAATATGGTGGGTGTTTCCTCATAAAGGCTTTAATAGAATGTTTATAACATCCCATTACACAGTTTTAGTTATTTTTATTCTAACTTTTCATTTCCCTCTTAATTTTGGTATATTTGGGACTCCCAATGATGGAGTGACTTTATTTGGGAAACTAACATCAGGGTCAATGATTTATTTTGGTTATAATTAATTTCTTCAAGATATTAATGTGTTAAATTATTTTTTGGGTTCTCCATACATTTAGATAATACCAGTGTTAATTAGGTTTATTGAATAATTTGATGATATACCTATCTTCCATGCAATTTCACATTATGTAATGATTTCACATCATTAATGCTTTACTTTCCATATAATGTTTCCATTTTATATATTGGTTTCGAGGAATAATTAGTGGGTTGGGTTCATATTGATAAAATCCTACAAGCTATGAAAATTTTACACATTATGAAATTGTAAAAATACATATTTTTAAGCCCATGCAATGCTTTTTATTTGGGATTTTTTAATTGTGAATTAAATGACGTGAAATGTATTAATTAAATGCATTTTTAACAACACATGATATTTAGGGAATTAGACATTTTATTTTTAATTCATTTAACTAAAATAATATTCTCCCTAGACCTATGATCTCTCTTATATGTTTTTAGGGACCTATACTCTTTTCAAATCACTTCATTCATCGATTGATCTCCATCATGATTGCATATCATTTTTTTACGTGACTAAGTATTTAACTTATTTTTTCATTGATTGTGGTAGCACTATTTTTTGTCTTGTTTTATCCATTGATCTATTATGGTAATCTTCTTGATCTTTTCTAGATTTGATTCATGTCCTTTTTCTGAGGGATGATCATTTATTGTTTTTTCTATATTGGGTGCTTGTTCATTGATATTTTTTATGTTCTAACCTTTTTACCATCTATTTTGTTAGTGGATGTGATTATAAGACATGGGAACCAATCCTAGGGCCTCCATTATGACCTTTTGTTCCTTTTTGGTTGGTGTATTCCATTACGGGTGTTTACGACCTGATTTTTAGGTCTGTGTTTCTGACTCTAGATAATATTTGATGATCATTATTGCTCTTGTTTTGTAAATTATTTCATAAATAAATTGGGATGATTTATTTTTTTATGTATAAAATGGTTTTTATAAAAGATTATTTTCCCCTTATTTTTCTAAAATAAAAGGTTTTTTTGATTTATTGTGAAATTTATTTATAAAATATTTTAAGAGAATGGTATGAATGAAATGGTTTGGAAAATGGATAACATGGGAAGCCTTGGGTACTTTGCTCGAAGGTGTAGTAATAGGCCTCCACCATTTGTAGGGGGTCACTCATGGGGTGTTTCTCTACTCTATATCCCTATTGATCTACTGACTTGACTGAACTATTGGGGGGGGGGGGGGGTTTACTTTTTCAATTTTCCTATGATCTCTAAATTCGAGGAATATATACAGAGACTAGATACATGATATTGTCTATGTTCAGGTACGTGTTTCTAATCTAGCATGGCCTATGGTGATCCTTAGCATGATGTTACCTATGCTCTAGCTTGAACTATTTTAGCATGTACTTCCATGGATTATGTTCGGTATTCTTTGGTTTTATTTATCTTATTGTATGTATAGGAAATGCTTTGATTTTTTTTCACATATTATTTTTGGGAAATGTTAACAATGGGGAAATTATGTTTTTTCACTTTCTTTTGATAAAAAAAAATATTTAACTATTTATCCTGAATTTTTTTAATTAAATATTAGCATGTTCAGATTATTACACGATGAATTGATATGGAAAACCTAGGTGGGATCCTATAGAGTCTATTATTCTCACACCATGTGCACCCCTTTTGAGGTGAATAGAACTTTGTATGTATTTCGATGAATGGAAAGGCAAGGTGATTCATTCAGGAGGTGAGGGTTATATCTATTAAATATGGGTGTTTTGTAGTGAGATTTCAAGAGTTTTCCCATGATATCACATGGTGTATACATTTCAATTTTTGTTATAATTTTTTATTGTACATTCCTATTAGATATTTCTAGCTTCTTTTCAAATATATGGATAATGATTATTCTTTTTTGTAATGACATATATAATTTTTTTCCTCTACTAATTATTTTGATCATCAATATATATATTCCATTTTTTCATGTTGGGTAAAATCATGCCACTAATGTTTTGACATCCAGGTGATAGTTTCTAGACCATTGGGATCAAGAATGCCCTTCTGAAATGTTGAAATTTGGGTCAGGAACCAATTTGAGAGGGTATTTTGGTTAGGTTCATAAAATTTTGATATCAAAGGTGGTTATTTCTCAAGATTCCTTATATTGGGAAGTTTGGTGGTAGTAATATAGAATTTTTAGGTCTTGATAGGTAGTTTCCATTATGTTTTTTGTCATCTCTGGTTGTGATGAGACTCATGTTACCATTGGATGTTGGGAATTTTCTCTCATGTATTTATTTCTTGATCTTAATATCAATTTCTTCTAATGGTATTCTTATTTGAACTAATATTATTCTATTTATAGTCATTTCATCTATTTTTATGTGCACTATTATGTCTCCTAGATGTATTCCATGGGTTCCTTTGGAGGATGTAGTGGTTTCTCCTCAAGGGAATCTTCCTAAAGAAAAAAATCTTTTAGAGGCTATGATATGGGATGTTCATGATATCCGCCAAAATGTAACACAAGTCAACAAAATAGTTGTTGAGGTACATTCAAGAGCTATAGTAGAAATTGATTTATAATATAAGTTCTTACATGAGAAGAGTCCATCCTTTAAAGGCCTGAATTAACCTCAAGAGGAAGAGGATCGGTTGGAAAGATCGATCATATCTTTGACTTCCTACATACACTTGAATGTATTACAGTGAAGTGGGTGGTGTTCATACATGAGGGTACCAGTAAGATATGGTGTATTCTATGGGAGGATAGGATTGTGGGAATATACTATAAAGGATTAAAATCACAATTTTCCAATGATTTTTTTCGAGATTCACTGATGATGGGCATGTCTCTATACTTCATCACTTTATAGTAGGGAGATAATTTGGTGTCGGCATACCCAAATTACTTTAATAAGATGGTTCATTTTTCTCCAGAGGTATTGAAGAATGACCATATAATTGATCATAAGTACCTTCATGGTTTATATCAAGATATCAAATAATAGGTATTTATACTGAATCTTTTAACCTATATAGAGTCTGTAGATAGGTAAATGAAGACAAAGATGAATATGGAAAGATAGTTTGGTTATTCAACCCATTATATTCCACCATGTGGAATCATTAGTGGTGTATAGGTCAAGAAGGGGATTTGGAAATATCATTGGAGGAGTAGTGGAGGTGATTCTCAGTGGAAGGCCTCTTGTGCACCTTTAGTTATAGCTTGTATCATGCCCATGACTTACTATCCATCAAGCATGGTCAGACACACTCAACATTATTATTATTAACCTTTGAAGATATGAAATAATTTTATATGTTATGGACATCTACAAAATTTTCCTCAGGTTATATCTACACCTCATCATGTTCAAGGATCATCAACCCCAAAGTCTACTATGCCATAGTCATATGCTTCAAAGACTACAGGTCTCTTTCCATTGGCCACAGGATTGAATGACCTCTATGCATTACACAAGTCTCTAGTGGAGGTAAATGGAGGTCCATTGATAGTGAGAGGTATCATCATTAGTACATATTCTGAATAGATTTATTTATTTGATATTGTTACACCATTAAGTTATAAATTTCCATTTTGAGTATATAAATAAACATCTGATGAATATCATTTCATTTATTATGGGGTTTATTGAAAAATCATGGAATGAGGAAAGAGTAGGGATTTTAGTGTCCTTATTCACTATCGCTAGACGATGTGGTGTAAGTATGGGATTTCTTCAACCTCAATTTGGGTTTTTTTGACATTATCATTTGGATGGATTGTATTGTTTATCATTGTGTTGAGGTTGATTTTAATCATCAGTGCATATCAATTATTTTTGAAAATGGGATCTCTCAGTTGTTCCAGGTACAGTTAGTTCTAAGGTCTTGTCACGGAGGTCCATCCTACCCATAGATCAAAAGTTTTTTTGTCTATCATAGTTGTTAAACCCAATGTTGTTTCTTATTTTATATTCCTTACATCTATTGTTCAATAATTTCCTTATGTTTTCCAAGAAAATTTCTTCAGGCTTCCTTCATAGTGGTAGGTAGAGTTTATTATTGAACTAATTCCATGTACATATCTCTTTTTATACCTTTTTATCATATGGAACTGATAGAGATAATAGAGATCAAGATTCAATTGTATGATCAGATGTAAAAAGGTTCCATTCTCCCTATTATATGCGCTTGGGTAACCCTAGTTATGTAAACTAGTAAGGCATGTGGTTCACTCTAGATGGGTGTTGACTATTGGGTGTTGAGCTGGGAAACGGTTAAGAAAAAGTATCATTTTCCTTGTATGGATGATTTGTTTAATTAGTTAAATGGGTGAAAGTCTTTTTAATTGATGGATATTTGGTTAGGTTATCATTTTAATAGAGTTATGGAGTTTTATATACCAAAGACAACTTTTAAGAGTAGGTATGTCCATTATGAATTACTTGTGAGGCCTTTTTTAAAAAAATACCTATGAGTATCATGAGTTATGGAGTCTTATATACTGAATATGACTTTTATTTATTGATGAATTGGAAATTCCAGGAGTATGTTAACACCTTTGTGGTAGTTTTATTAAAAGATATTTTGGTTTATTCAAGATTTGTTCATGATAATGAGTGCTATTTTATTTTGGTTCTATAAATATTGATGAGTCACCATTTGTATGCAAGGATTTAGAAATGAAATTTCTTGATCCATGAAGTGAAATTCTTGGGGAACATGATTTCTGACATAGAATTTTCATAAATCTTGAGAATGTGGAGGCTATTTTTTATAAGATCCATATAACATATTTTACATTCATACATTCCTAGGTCTTACTATATATTACCTATTGTTCATTAAGTATTTTTCAAAATTAGTGTCACCATTGAATGCTCTTAGAAAGAAAGGGATGAAATTAATATGGAATGAAACTTTTTGATGACTTAAAATGACTTATTAAATCATATCATATCCTGATATTACTTGATATGGTAAGGGGTATGTGGTTTTCTAGGATGATTATGGTTCAGTTTAGGGTTTCATGTTTATATAGGACGATCATGTGGTGGCTTGTCTCTATCGTTATATTAGATAATAAGAGAAGAATTACCCCACTCAGGATTTTGATCTTATTATGATTAAACATGAAATGTAATGATGAAATCACAATCTTTTTGGGGAGATATTCATAGTCTTTTATGACCATAAGATTAAGAGTTATATTCTAAAAAATTCATAAATCTCATATAGTTATGGAAGATGGAAGACCATTATCAGTTTGAATTCAATATTTCCTATACCCAAAGAATCATAATGTCATTTCAGATGATATTAGTAGTGAATTACCTTAATGGGGTGTTCTATAAGAGAATGAAGAGTAGAACCAGATAGAGATCATCACCCAGTTACACCTGTATTCTCAAGAAGATGTTTCAGGCATTGTATTGACCAGTTTCCAGTTGAAATCATTTATCATTGAGTCTATTATGCAGATTTAGTAACAGGATTATGTGTTAAGAGTAATTTAAGAAACCTTATATGGTTGGGACATCATTTTTGGTTGGTATATCTCTTTAGATGGTATTATATGTTTTTTGGATCATTTTTTCATCCCAGCATCTATGGGGAGCTTAGTTTTTTACTATTATAATTATACATGGACCATTAATTTTGGAACTATTAATATGAATTATTATATGAGATATAAATTATAGTGGATAGGTAAGAAGGGTGAAATTACAAATTTTGTGTTATGCTATTACACCAGCCAATAAATGAAGGTAGAATATATAAAACCCTCTCGTTTCCTCTAGACACATATAGTTCTAGTTTGGAAATGGGGAGATGTGTATATGGTCATTGTTTTTGTATTATCATGGTCTCCTAGAGTGAGGGATTATATCTAGGAGGTGATTGATTTGTTGAAAAAGTTAGATCAATTCATTCTAATTAGGGGAACCATGATATATGAAGATATGGGTATGTTTTATGTGTAGGAAATCATGATGTTACATGGTGTTTCTTCTTACATTATTTTATATAGGGATCCTATGATTAATTTGTGTTTATTGAGGAGGAATTAAGAGGTGATGGGGACTTTGGTCAGGATGAGTAAACCATAATATCCACAAAAAGATGGCTATACAGAGAATGATATCTAGATCCAAGATAATATGATCTATTCCTATGTGTATTATTTTGCTGGCTCATGGTATAGTCTTCTGGGACTGGTTGAGTTTTCTTATTATAATAGTTATTATTCATATATCATAATGGATACCTTCAATTATTTTTAAGTTTTATCATGAAAATCACATCTTTATTGGGATGATGTGGGTGAAGACACTTTATTGGGTCCAAGTCTCATTTGAGAGTTGTTAATAAAGATTCATGATATACATTTATGTTTGTTTATATTTCATAGTAAACATAAATTGTATTCAACTCGGTGTTCTTTTACATTGGATTTTTCTGTTGGTGATTAAGTTTTTTTGATTGTTTCTCGTGGGTTGGGTTATCATCTTCTTGGAAAATAGGGAATGCTGGCACCAAGATATGTTTAACCATTTGAGGTCAGTGAGAGGGTTGGGAAGATTTCTTTTGAAATGGATTTTTTTTATTTGTTGATAGTAATTCATGAAGTTTTTCACATATTGTAGCTCATGAAATACCGTCATTATCCCTCCCATGTTCTAAGTTGGGAAGAGATTGAGTTGGATCCTGACTTTTCTATTGTGGAGATTCTGGAGGATATCATTTAATCTTAAGTACATGTCTTGCATGGGAATTAAATTTTGTTGTTCTGAGGGATATAGAGGAACAAATAAGATTCTCCCAAGACTTGGGAGCATGATTCATTGACTAGGAAGTAGTAGCCTTACATATTTTCCGGACATAAATCATAAAAAATAATTTCTAGGGATAGAAACTCTTATGGTTGGGAGTTCGTAACATCCCATTAACCACTTTTCAGTATTTATATTCCCTATTTTCATTTACATGTTTGTTTGGACGTGTTTTAGACTCCTGATAATAGAGATAATTTACTAGGAAAAAGGATATAATGTTAGGGGGTGTATGTTTATTTTAATTAACGGAGTCACAATATAAATGTGTTAAAGAAATTGTAGGGTTCCCTATAAGTTTAGAGAATATCAGTGTTGGTTTGTGTTTTTATCCAAAATCTGTATTTTTTACGTATTCTAGGAGATTTCATACCATTTAATGATAACACATCGTGAATGTTTTGAATTCCATGTAATGTTTTCACATATTGTACTGGATTCAAGAAAGATGTCATGAGTTGAGTTCTAGGAATGGAAATCACACATGATATAGAATGTTTACACATTATAAAATGGTAAAAATCCATATTTTTAATATGAAGTTATGCATTTATCTGTGGGAATTTTTAACCATTAATTACATAATATGAAAGTTATTCACTCCATGAAATTATTGTGGCCAATGATTTTTAGTCTACAACACATATGACATGACATTCATTCTACCACATGCCTCTTCTATCTCGAGATAGGAGCTATCCCCGGAACTTTTAAGGACCTATTCTCATTTTGGATTTCTTTTTTCTGTTATTAATCTCTATTGTCTTTGTACCTCATTTCTATGGGTGAGTAATCATTCTACTTCATTGTTGTTTTTGATCATGTAAGAACTTTTTTTTGTTTTATTGGATCAATTAATATATATTGATAGTCTTCTTGATCACATGTAGATACATTGTGTGATCTTCTTTTTGGACTATTCATTTTTCCTTATGGTACAATTGGTGCATGTTCATTGAGGTTTTTCATGTTCGTCAACTTTCTCCATCTTCTTTGTTTTTTGGGATGTGATTATAATACATGGAAATCAATATTAGGGTGTGTGTTATTAACCATATATTTATTTTCAGTTGGATAATTCTGTTACGGGAATATGCAACATGATATTGCAGTAGGTGGTTCTACCTCAGGCCTATATTGGATGAACTATATTTTTTTGGACTTATAAATTATTTTATAAATGAACTGGAATGATTGATTTGTGTGCTTGGAAATGGGGTTTTGAGAAAAAAATTGTTTTCCTCTTGTTTTAGCAAAAGAAGATATATTTCCAAATCACAACAAAATGGATTTGTGAAAATTTCCAAAGTATGTTTTTATGATTTTTTTTAAAATAGAGCACATGAGAACCCTTCAGTACTTAGGTGTAATTTTTAGTAATATTCCTCATCCAATTTTTTTGGGGGTCACTAATGTGGTTTTCCTCAAATCTCTATGCATGTTGATCGTGGGAATTGATTGACCAGTTGGGGATTCACTTTCTGGGGTGTTCCCATAGTCCTTATATTCGTTACATATATCTAGATAATTGATGTTTGTGATTTTCAGTGTTTTGGTCTGAGTTTTCTAGCTAACATATAATGTGGTGGTCCTTAGAATAATTTTACCTTTTCATTGGCTTATAATATTTTTACTTATACATCCATGGATTAGGTGATGCATTCTTTGGTTCTAATTGACTATAATTATATATATATATATTGTTTTTTGAAACTATTTTACCTACCTAATTGTAGATATCCATAAATGTGGGAAATTAAAATTTCATTAATGATTTTCATATAAAATCAATTTAACTATATATAATTCATTTTTTATTTCATGTTTATCATGTTTGGATTATTGTACAATGATTTGATATGGTCCACTTGGGTGATATCCTACTAAGCCTATTTATCTCACACCTTGAACACCTCTTTGATGATGTGCATATCATGTTATTTATTTTAATGTATGAAATTTTATGGCATTTTAGTGAGGTGTTAAGGTTTCTATTAGCTGATTCTGGGTATCTAATGGTGAGGGGGAGGGTTTTTTCTATTGTTATCACATGTGGTGGTAGTTTTGGTTTTTTTATTAATTTTCATTTTGACTTATCACTTGGATATTTTTAGTTACGTTTTTGTTTGGTCGCTTCTTCTACTTCTTTTATGTTATAACACATATCCTTTTATCTTATTCTAATATTTATTCCCATTATATATATATATATAATGTTGTTTTCATATGTTTTTATGAAATAATTCCCTCTATTTTTTATCAATACCCAAGTTCTAGTTGAAAACCCCTAAGGCTCGAGAACACCCTTCATGTATGTGGATATTTAGGTTTGGTACCAGTTTAAGATATTATCTGATTCAGGTTCATTACAACATTGTTCCCTTATTTGATCTTTTGGAATCATACCATTATTTAAATCTTGATAATGTTTTTTGATCATATCAAGAATATTTTATATTACAACTCCCATAACGTTTATATTTCTCATGTATAATCACTTCATGGTCAACGCATTCATCATTAACATGATTCCTTCAGGTTATTAAAATTGAATAAAAAAAAATCATAGTTCGAGAAACAATTATCATTTTTGGAAACCACATAATCGCGAAACAAAGTTTTTTGGTTGTTTAAATCATGAAACATTTTTCTATAACACCATAGGTTTATCCTAGGTCATTCATGGACATTATCAAAGCATTATGATTTTATCATAATTTTCTTAGATATATATTTCATCTATGTAGTTTAATATTATTCACATTACATAATGACCCACACCAGAATCATTTAGGTCTAGTATATTTGGAAACATGGAAACATAAAAAACTAGCACCTAAAATATCTGCATCATGCCTCCATTATTTATTAATAACTATATCCCATCTTATATATATCATAGTTAATATATTTATTCACAACCTAGGAAAATGGAAACTTAAAAAATGGGTGAGATCGGTTTCTCAATAAGGGTAAACAATTGATATATCAATGATCACATAAGAATAGTATGGGAATAAGGGTACATGAACTTGATATTAAATTTTTCATTCCATTCCCTACATATCGAAGATCATAATATTAATACATGAAATACTTATTAGTAGTTCATAAGATATAAATCATAATATAATCAAGGATCATGAATAATTAAAACATGACATATTCATTAGGAATTGATTTGTGGAATGCATATAACATTAGAAAATCATATCCTTAGAAATAAAAGATCATTTTTAAGGCTATCATAGCGGAATGGTTCACTCCCAAAACTATCTTAGTATTCATGGATCACTCTAAAGACTATATTATTAGACATATTCCCTTACTAAAATATGATCAGTCTGCATTCAAGTCCTATTTATCTCATGATATTTCAATATTTTCCCAATGAATTAGAGGGAGATTGTAACGACCCGAGTCTGGAGCCCCTCCACTGGTGCCTCATACCCAGTTTTCCACATGACCTCAAGCGCGTTTCCCTGAACACCAGAGGCTGCCGACTAGTAATTAGGGCCTTGGTGAGTCGGTGGGGAAACTATTCCCTCATTCGTTAAGGTATACAAGTTAAGAAAACAATAATAAACAGCGGAAGCAGTAAACAACATGCATAACAACAGAAATCAAAAAGTGGAAGCAATGTAGATATATAACCATGATGACAATGATGCAGTAGGTACAATTATCTAAGGAAAACTGAAAACACAACAACGTGCTGAAATACAACTGAAACCAAGTGCAAAAGAAAAAAAAAGTAAGCTCTTCAGTATCGTGAGCCACGGCTCGGTCCCATGCTCCTCATCTCCTGGTGCAATCAAGATCCTGAAGTAGAAGGGCGCTTTCCCTTATCTGTACCTGCAGCAACATAGTCTTCTTGGGCCCAAAATCATGGCCCAAACAGGGTGTGAGATATAATCCCAGTAGGTAATCACCCAAATATTTGTTCCTAACATTCAATGAATACATGGAAGTACTAAAACAAGAAGTAGTAAACAGAAAAGTACAAACAACTACAATCCACAGTTCTAACAAGTATAGCACACAAGTAAGCAGCCAACAACAAAAGAAGGAATAGGTAACCATCTGGGTAGCTCTCATAGTATAACCCCTATGGTTCAACCTATAAGTACTAGAAACCCACTTGGAGGCACACACAGTTTCACCCCTCTGGTTCAGCTACGTAATTAAGCAGACTCTCTAGGGAATCACTCACCATCAATTCCTCTTATAGTCTCATATCATGCTAAAAGCTCTTTGGGGAAGCACTCAACATCAATTACCCCTGTGGCTTGCGTCATGGATCTACAGACTCTCTGGGGAAGCACTCAATATTAATTCCCCCTATAGTCTCACATTGTAATTAAAAGACACTCTGGAGAATCCCTTCCATCAATTCTCCCTTTGGTCTACTACTCTAGGTTCTCCCAATCCTGAGTATAACTTAACATGCTCAGTTCCCATGTATATCATCCAAGTAAACCCCAAGAACTACTTGGATATAAACTAAGGCTCAACAGCAAAACAGGGCAACAATCCACAATCCTATAACTAGGCATGGAAACTGGAAAAATGCCAAAACGGCATAACAAGCATGTAAAAGCAATCTAAGCATAAACAAAATACTCTAATCACATGCAATAACCTTTACTAAAGCAACCAATCAAAGCAGGCATGTAAAAAGGGCAAATCAGGAAACACGCAATACCCTATTCAAGGGTATTGGCGGGAATTGCACAAAATATTCATCAACTTTCTACAGAAAGGAACAAACCACCTACCTCGATCCTAGGAGATTGATATACGTGAACCTCGACGACAGATTCCCCTTATAATGATGTAGATCTAAGAAAACGCACCAAACATTCATCCCACGACAACTTCAAAACAAGGATAAATCAAGAAACAAGGATCAAGCATAAGGAACAACTCACAGTTGTGATTCCAACGTAATCGATCGTGCTCGAATCGGAGAACAGACGGCGAGGCGGGAGCCCGTCGAAGATCTGGCTATACGGTCGCCCTCGGAAGGTTGAAAACTGAAGAAGAAGACGATTTTGGGGGTTAGGCGCGACCCTGGTCCATTTAATGAAAAAAAAGAAAGTACACGGCGTGTACTTTTTGAGTACACGGTGTGTACTAGGTCCTTTCTGTACTCTGCCAAAATCAGCCTCTATGTCACCCCTACACACTGTGTGTGTGGCCCGGGCACGGCCAGCACACTTCTTCGAGCTGGATCAGAGTACACGGCGTGTACTCAGAAAGTACACGGCGTGTACTTTGAAAATTTCCAGAAAAACCATTTTTCTTAAAAACTCCAGAAAAAAGGAAAATCATGCCTGAACGAAGATCCAGGTTCTTACAAACTTCACACCTTAAAGAAATTCATCCCTGAATTTCCCTAATGTGGTGGAGAAGAAGAATCCCCAAATAGCCCTGGCCACTGTGATCATACATCGGCCTCCCTCTCCCAGGTCTCGTCCTATACTCGCTCGTTCTGCCATAACACCCATACCAGAGGAACAGACTGCCCATAAAGACCCTTCGTACTATGATCGACAATCCGGATAGGATGCTCCTCGAACGATGCATCTGCTTCAAGCTGACTTCCTCGGGCTGAAAGACGTGAGATGGGTCCGAAAAGTAACATCAGAGCTGAGAGACTTGGAAGACATCGTGCATGTCCTGATACCTCTGAGAAAGCTGCAACCGATAGGCGATTGGCCCCATGCTCTCCAAGACCTCAAACGGCCCGACATACCGTGATGGAAGCTTACCCTACCTCCAAATCCTTTTATGCCCCAACCTCAGTGCAATACGCAGGAAAACCTGATCTTTGACCTCGAACTCCAGAGGTCATCTCTGCTGATTAGCATAAGACTTCTATCGAGACTGTGCTGTAGCCATCCTCTTCCGAATCAGCTCTATCTGCTCTGAAGTCTCCTGAACAAGATGAGGTCCCAGCAAAGCTGCCTCTCCTGCCTCTAGCCAGCATAAGGGTAATCGGCATGGCCTACCATACAGAGCCTCATATGGTTCCATCTAAATGGTCTCCTAGAAACTGTTGTTGTAGGCGAACCCCACCAGAGGAATATGCTTCTCCCAAGAACTGCCATGGTCTATAATTCAAGCTCGGAGCATATCCTCAAGCACCTGGATCATGTGCTCGGACTGGCCATCAGTCTAGGGATGTTAAGCTGTACTCAAAAGTACATGTGTACCCAAGGCCTTCTGAAGTCCCTGCCATAACCGAGAGGTAAAACGCACATCTCAGTCTGAAACAATAGAGCATGGAACTCCATTCAGACGAACGATCTCTCTGATGTAAAGTCATCCCAGATCATCGACACTGAAGGTCTCCTTGATCGGCAAGAAGTGATCAACCTTCGTAAGTCTGTCGATGACAAACCAAACAACATCGTTCCCTCAAGGGGATCTTGGCAACTCCGTCACGAAGTCCATCGCAACATCATTCCACTTTCACTCTGGAATGGGTAAGTACAGTAAAAGGCCTGCTGGTTGCTGATGCTCTACTTTCACCTACTGACAAGTAGAACATCTCATGAAAAAACCAGCAACATCCTTCTTCATACCTGGCCACTAGTACTGGAGATGAAGATCCCGATACATCTTGGTGACGCCAGGATGAACTGACCAAACTGGGAAATGAAAATCCCGCATCAGCTCCTCGCGTATGTCTGCCGGCACCCATACGCGTCCCTGGAAATGCAAGATCTCATCCTTGCCCACTATCCATCCAGGAAGAGGGTCCTCTCCTGACAAACTCTCCCACAGGACTAAGCCTTCCGAGTCTAATAGATGCCTCATCTGTACTCGATTAAGTAGCATGAAGGTAATAACTACAGAAGATAGAAAATTCTATCCCCGTCTGTCGTGCACCTCCAGATGCATCTCAGAGAATAGAGCCATCAGCTACCACTCACTACTAGCCTCCTGAACTGCCTGAACCCGAGTTCTCCTGCTCAACGCATCAGCCACTGCGTTGCCCTTACCCAATGTATATGCGAGCTCGAAGTCAAAAGACTGTAGATACTCAACCCACCTATGCTTCCTCAGATTCAGATCATGCTGAGTGAAGATATACTTGAGAATCTTGTGGTCAGTGAAGACCACAAAGTGCTCTCCCAGAAGATAGTGTCTCCAACAGCATAAGGCTTGAACAACAGCTGCCAACTCCAGATCATGCGTATGGTAGTTCCTCTCATGTGGCCTCAACTGCCGAGACCCATATGCAATGACTCCATCTCCCTACATAAGCACATCTCCAAGCTCGATACCTGAAGCATCATAGTAAACAGTGTAGCTCTTGCCTAGCTCTGGCAGGACTAGTATCGGTGCTGACGTCAACCTCCCTTTCAGCTCCTGAAAGGCTGACTCACAAGAATCTGACCATAAGAACTTCTCCCTTATCTTGGTCAGACCTGTTAAAGGTGATGTTAAATGAGAATGTCATGAATGAAGTGTCTGTAGTATCCAACCATCCCTAGGAAGCTCCTTACCTCAAAAACATTCTTCAGCTGCTCCCAGGAAACTACAGCTCTCACTTTCTCTGGGTCCACAGATACTTCTGCCTCTGAGATGACGTGACCCAAGAAGTGAATTTGATCCATCCAGAAATGGCACTTCGAGAGTTTAACAAAAAGTCGATGCTCTCTCAGTGTACTCAAAACGACCTCAAGATGGGTGGCATGGTCGTGTTGTGTATGAGAGTACACCAAGATATCGTCCATGAAGACCATGATGAAGGAATCCAAGTAAGGCAGGAACACTCGGTTCATCAGTTCCATGAAAACTGTAGGTGCGTTCGTGAGTCCGAAGGTCATGACTGTATACTCATAAAGACCGTACATGCTCCTAAAGGCTGTCAGAGGAATATCTGATGGTCTAACGAGCAACTGATGATATCTAGACCTCAAGTCGATCATCGAGAACACCCGATATCCTCGAAGCTAATCAAAAAGGTCATAAATCAGTGGAAATGGATATCGGTTCTTGACAATAAACTAGTTCAGCTTCTGATAATCCACACAAAGCTGAAGGGTGTCGTCTGCCTTCTTCGCAAACAAAACAGGTGAACCCCAAGGAGAAGTACTGGGTCAGATGAAACCCTTAGCTTGTAGCACCTCCAACTGCTTCTTGAGATCCTGCAACTCAGGTGTGGCCATCCTATAGGGAGGAATGGACACTGGTGACACTCCTGGCATGAGATCAATAGACAAGTCTACCTCACGCTCCATAGGAAAACCTGAAAAGCCTTCTGGAAAGACGTCCCTGAAGCAATCCACCACTGGAGGGATGTCCAACTATGGAGTCCCCTGATCATCCAGATAAAGACTAGCAATCTGGGTCGTCACTCCTCCTAGCCCAAGATGCTCGAGTCCCACCCGACTCGCCCGAATTTCCCATTCACCTATATGAAGGAAAGATTCACCCTCTGGTGAAATGAAACTGACTCTACGGCGATAACATTCAAAAAATGCCTGGAAGGGAATAAACCAGTCCATGCCAAGGATGACATCATAGCCGGTCATCTGTAGGACATAGAGATCTCATAAGAAGTGTAAAGACCTGTAAATTTCAAGGAAATTTTTTCTTAATTTTCTTTGGAATTTTTCAAGAGCGCAGTTTCTGACGGCACCTGATTCCGAGGCCTGGTGTGCCCGGAATCATTTTCCGAAGTTTGGCTCGGGTACGTTTAGTGAATGGACGAGCGGGTTTTTCTAACTTTTGAACCGATGCCCGGAATCAAATTCTGAGGTCACCGATGAAATCGCAGCGCTGGTATTCGCTTAGAAACGCCTCTCCCGGAGTTGTGTTTGCTCGGGTGTGGTTTTTAATTTTCAGGCTTAAAGTTAAGAAATAAAATTATTTTTCGACAACTTTATTTTATTTCACTTAAGCCACTTGGAAGCCACATGAAGCCACTTAAAAGTGGCTTAAACTGAGTTGAACCGGATAGGGTACTATCCAAAAATATCCTACCCTCTTGGTAGGATATTTGTGAGGTGGGGCCCGCACGAGCCCTACCGTTTCTTTCTGCTAAGTAACGCACCCGCGAAAACCTGTCATTAGGAAAGTCAACTGACGCGTTTTCTTAAATTCTTAATAGACCATTTAATTGGGTGGTTTATTTCGTAAATTAAATGAGTTGTTTCTTTCGTTGAATTAATTCAACGAATTGATGAGTCGTTACTTGCCCTTTTTTTTCGTGTGTTGGCATAATAATAAAATAAGACCAAACAATCTTTTTGGAGGATTACTGGTTGAGAGGTTTGACAGAGTCCTCGTGCCTTTATCCTTCTTCACGAAGAACGCGAAGAACGCGAAGAACGCGAAGAACGTCGGCCTCCGATGAAGAACACCGAACCCGGAAATCGATGTGACGCCGTGTTCCGCAACGCCGACGTTCCCTTCCTTCAATGTTCTTCTGTGACGTCTCTTCCTCCGTGACGGATCTTCGATCGGCTTCTTGAGGTAAGAGTCTCGGACTTCCTTTTTAATCACCCTTTGTGGTTTTTACCAAAACACGGGTTTAATGTTTTAATTAAATTAAATCTGTTGCTTCATGGTTCGTTGAGTTCGCCGACTCAACGCCTTTCCGCGACGACACGCCGATCTCCACCTTCCGCAACGAGCAATTCCGTGAAGGACGTACGTGCGACGATGACCAACGAGTTAGGGGTTGTTTTGAGTTTATTCCTTTTTCCCTTGATTGTTCTTTTTTTTAAAAGGTAAAGAACCGGAAAAATAAGAACAATTTTATTCCATTAAAATTGTTGAATTCATATGTTGAATTCTTTTTCCTCCCGATGTTTATCACTAACGCGGAGGGTGCGGGCCAAATGAACACGGCCCGACGATCCTCCGCCGTTCTTCGTTGTTATGCGGATTTGACAGGCGACGACGGAACGTGCCTCAATGGAATTTTGGTGGTTCCGCAGTGAAGAACGAGTCCCAGGAGGAGCAACGGCGCATACGGGAAAAAAGTCGGGCCACCGGAGTGACTCCGGCGGCCCGCGGAAGCGGCGGCGGCGCTCGCGGACATGCGGCCGCGCGGGTCCGGCGCGCGCGGGACGTGGCTGAAGCCACGTCTGGTCGCCAGGGAGACACCCCGCGGGTGTCGCGGGGGTGTCATGAGGGGGCGGCAGCTCCCCCCGCGTCACTCGGGACGCGGCTTCAGCCGCATCCGGCTATCTGGCCGACACCTCGCGGGTGCCGCGGGGGTGTCACGCGGGGGTGGCGGCTCCCCCCCCCCCCCCCCCCGTGTCGCTCGACCGAGCCGAGCCGGGCTGGTCAAGCCAGACCGGTCCGACCGGGTCGGACCGGGTTCGGGCGACCCAGGGGGGGTCGGGCCGGGTCGCCCCGGGCCCGGACCCCCCATCTTCGGATGGTTTTCGTTCAAATGCCTGTAACTTGAGCTACGGGCCTCCAAACGACTCGCCGTCAGTGGAAACGCGATCCTTGGATCGAGACTGTCGTTTCGGTATATCACACTCAAGGTTTAGGAATACTTTGGGTTCGGCCGGGTTGGTTCGTACACGAAACCAACCGGGCCCTCGGAGCGGAAACGCTCATATCTTGAGCTACGGACGTCCGATTGACGTGCCTTCAGCTTTGTTGTTTTCCTCTAAGTGAGACGGATCTTTTGGCTTACTCCGCCCGAGGTTTGGACGCAGGTGGAGTACGGTCGGGTTGGTTTTTCCTTAAAAACCAACCGGGCCCCTGGGATGAAAAGGCCAATAACTCTCAGACCGGGCGTCCGATTGACGCGCCGTCTGCGACATTGAGTTCCTGTTGACGATACGAAACTTTTGGATACATCCACTTCGGAATTTGTGACAGTTGATGTATCGGCCTCTCGGCTCGTGGAGCGGACCCTCCCGAACGAGCTTGATGTGTGCGGAAACCCTAGAGCTGGCTGCGACTGCTACCTCGACAGCGACGACCATGCAGAGATCCTCAGTGGACTGCGACGACGACTGTGCAGAGATCCTCAGTGGACTGCGACGACTACAGCACTCAGCGATCCTACGTGGATCAGTGCTACAGGTCCTGTGTGGGCCCGATCCCGTGTGGGTCCGATCCTGTGTGGGTCAGCTCTCAGCGGTTCTGTGTGAGTCAGCGCCTACAGGTCCTGTGTGGGCCCGATCCTGTGCGGGTCATTGCAGGGGTTAGTTACCTATCGATCCTTTGTGGGTCCGACGACTTAGATGGATCAGTGATCATCTTTATCGTCAACCGAATAAGTATACCCGTGTGAGCTGAATCTTCTGTTACTCTCCTTTGTGGATTGTGTTGAGCTATCCTGTGTGGATTTACTGTTTACTCTCTTTTATAGATTGTGTTGAGCTATCCTGTGTGGATTTACTGTTTACTCTCCATTGTAGATTGTGTTGAGCCATCATATGTGGATTTACTGTTTACTCTCCTTTGTAGATTGTGTTGTGCTATCCTGTGTGGGTATACGTTTTGCTTTCCTGTGTGGACTGGGTTGTGCTTGGGCTCAGACATTGGAGCCGAACGATAATTGATGACTTAGGTATATGTATGGGCATATACCTAAGCCGTGTCAGATGTTACTTCATGATTGTATCTTTCCTTTGTGGATTATCCTTTGTGGATTTCGGGAGACCTTCGGGGGTCTCAGGGTCCCTACCGAGTAGCTTATACTCACCCCTGCACGGGCTATGCCCGCACTTCGTGGTGTTGGTTGCAGACGACGGGCAGCGCTGATCGGGGTGGAGGCGTGCGGAGCAGGACGGTACCTAGAGGTGGACCACTGGGCGGGACGTACTCGGAGCGGACGACTGGACCGAGGAGCTGTGGAGGCTATCTGTACCCACCCTTCAGGTGGGATCTTCAGAGGACGGCTCGATGCTGCAGCTTTTCTTTACAGTTGCTGTTTTTCCCTTTTAGTTGTACTTTACAGTTGGGCTTGTATTTCCGGCCCCTTTTACTTTCATCACATCTTGTTACAGTTTTACTTAGAGTTTACTTTTTTTCTTGCTTAATTTGTGGTGCTTGTTTACTTTTCAACGGCAATGCCTTCCCTTTTGTTGGGATTTACGCCTTGGTGCTAGTCGCTAGCCACTGGCCTATGGAAGGAGGGCTTGGGGTAGTCACGGCACGGGCCCCGAGGACGGGTCGTGACAAATTGGTATCAGAGGCGGTCGGTTCTACCGCAGACTCTGATCTTTCTTCTATGTGAAGAAATAGTGTTTAGCGTATTGGGTGTGGTTATCATTCCAGGGAGTCCAGTGTTGGTGCGGCGGCCGACATATCCGTACACCAAGTCCCTGACTTCTGATTTCCGACTTAATGCACGAAAACATTGATTGAATGTGTGTTTCAAGTTTTCTTTGTGATTACTTGTGTCAGCTCACCAGGTATACTGTTCTAACCGTAGCGCACTTGTTTCCTTTTCAGGATGGCCCCACGACGGAAACCAGCTAGGGTTCCGAGAGTAGAGCGTGACGATAGCCCGTCGAGCGATGAGGCCTCGGTATAGGGCTCGTTGACAGCAGAGGCACCGGCGGTACCTTTACCCGCCGAGCCCCTGATGCTTCCAGCGCCGACCGCTGACGATGCACGACGCCTTGGATCTCTTCACGAGTTCCAGCGCCAGCGACCACCCAGGTTCTGTGGGGAGACGGACCCCCAGGCAGCCGAGGACTGGCTGGAGGCGGTCGTTCGAGTTTTTAGGCTAGTGAGGACACCAGCAGACCTCGTGGTGATCCTCACGGCGAGCCTACTGCACGCAGCAGTAGGACGATGGTGGAGCTTGATGCTCCAGGTACACGATGAGGCCTCCCTAATCTGGACGGACTTCGAGAGCCTCTTCCGCTCAGAGTTCGTCCCGGCCACCCTTCGTGCGGTGCGCATTCAGGAGCTTCTTCAGCTGCGGTAGGGCAGCTTGATGGTCGCCCAGTACGCGGCGAGGTTCACCGACCTTTCTCGCTACTCGACAGACAAGGTACGGGACCCCTTGTTCTGGGCCCGGACCTTCGAGCAGGGTTTGAGACATGAGATCAGGGCGTCGCTAATCTCCCTCAGCATCTCGACCCAGGCAGGAGTGCTAGAGCGAGCCCTTCAAATCGAGAGCTTTATGGCTGAGTCCACAGCGAGACCTACCGCAGGGCGGCAGATAGCGGAGTCTTCGGTAGCAGGTAGCCGATGGAAGACTTGGGGTTCCAGGCAGACCAGGCCTTCCAGCAGACGACCTCGGGACACTGGCTCAGCAGTGCGGGGCACACAACGCGGATCCAGTCTTCCGAGAGGCAGGCAGTGCTACTCCTGCGGCGGGCAGGGCCACATGGCTCGTGACTGCCCGACCCGCCGTACCGAGGAGCAGTAGACGGTGGAGGGGCCACCCAGGCAGAGGCAGAGGGTCGACCGTGGCGGTCCGCATGGAGGAGGTGAACGAGGCAGAGGAGCTGGCTGAGCAGCAGGTGGTGGGCGACGCTTTGAGGCTCCACCCCCACCACCACCAGGAGCTTTGCCCCGACCACCGGGAGCTGGCGGGCAGAGACAGGCACAGCTCCAGGCAGCGGAGGCCTACGACCATGGTGCACCAGAGATGATTCGAGGTACGATCTATGTCTATTACACCCTTTCTGCAGTTCTTATAGACACAGGAGAGAGTCACTCTTTTATAGCCACTACCCTTTTTCGGAGCTCGGAGATTCCGACAGAGCCGTTGGCTCGATCCTTACGGCTAGAGACTCCTATGGGAGCAGACTCGACGATTACGCACTGGTGCCGGCAGTGTGAGCTTAGTCTAGGAGATGAGAGCTTCTGCTGAGATCTTCTTGTAGCGGCGTCGAGGCCTTAGTACGTCATCTTGGGCATGGATTGGTTATCTACAGTCCATGCATAGATTGACTGCATTAGGCACAAGGTGCGATGTGTGTGCACCGATGGGAGCAGGTTCACCTTCAACGGCAAGAAGGGAGCCATCGCAGCACAGGATGGACTCACGCAGAGGAGAGGACAACCCATCACTCATCAATTGGCTAGTCTCATCCTTGGAGCAGTTGACGTGTGGAGTCCTAGTTTTCCTGTAGTGGTGGATCAGTATGCGGACGTCTTCCCCGACGACGTTCCAGGGCAACCTCCTCGCAGAGAGGTAGACTTTTATATTGATCTATACCCCGGGACAGCCCTGATATCCACGCCAGCATATCGTATGGCCCCCGCCGAGCAACGAGAGCTACGATTACAGTTGGAGGACTTGCAGGGCAAGGGGTTCATCCGACCTAGTGTTTCACCCTGGGCTTTGCCGATATTGTTCTCCAAGAAGGCAGACAGGAGCTTGTGACTGTGTGTCGATTATCGTCGCTTGAACCACGTGATAGTGAGGAACAAGTATCTGCTACCGAGGATTGATGACCTCTTCGATCAGCTCAAGGGAGCATGGTGGTTCTCGAAGATAGACCTCAGATCAGGCTATCATCAGCTCAGAGTTCGAGACAAGGACGTGAAGAAGATGACCTTCAGGTGTCGGCATGGCCACTATGAGTTCTTGGTTATGCCCTTTGGTGTAACCAATGCTACAGCAGTGTTCATGAGTCTCATGAACAGGATCATCCAGCCATACCTCGATTGATTTGTCGTGGTCTTCATCGACGACATTTTGGTGTACTCGACGATGGAGGAGGAGCATGCCTACCACCTGCGGGTTGTACTAGACACACTCTGAGAGAACCAGCTTTATGGAAAGCTCTCGAAGTGCCAGTTCTGGTTACGTGAGGTCCACTTCTTGGGGAACATCATTTCTGAGTCCGGAGTTGCAGTGGATCCCGCGAAGATCGAGATAGTGCTAGCTTGGGAGCCACCTAGGATCGTGACGGAGGTGCGGAGTTTCTTGGGTCTAGCCGGGTACTATCGGAGATTTGTGCTGGACTTATCTAGAGTTGCGGCACCACTCTCAGCATTGATGAAGAAGGGGAAACCCTTCATGTGGTTAGACAGATGTCAGCAGAGCTTTCAGGAGCTGAGACAGAGATGGACCAGCGCACCTATCTTGAGGTTGCCTGAGGAGGGAGTTGGATACGTAGTCTATTGCGATGCATCAGGGACCGGACTCGGGTGTGTACTGATGCATGAGCGGGCCATGATTTCCAATGGATCACGTCAGCTGAGGCCGCATGAGCAGAACTACGCTACTCATGACCTGGATTTAGCAGTAGTGGTATTCGCCCTGAAGACATGGCGGCACTATCTGATGTGCGAGCGCTTTACAGTCTTTTCTGACCACCAGAGTCTTAGGTACATCTTCTCTCAGAAGGACCTGAACCTGAGACAGCGACGATGGCTCGATTTCCTCCAGGAGTATGACTTTGAGATAGTCTATACTCCTGGGAAGGGGAACGTGGTAGCCGATGCCCTCAGCAAGAGGACGGGCATCCAGCTACTTGAGGAGGCGACAGAGCAGCTGGCCACTTTGCGGATATCCTTTGTGGATATAGACGGAGCAGCCTTCCTTCAGTCTCTCACAGTCACCCCTCCACTACTGCTGTGGTGTAGAGAGGCACAGCGTGGGGACGCTGACTATGAGACGTGGCGTGCACAGATATCCTCGGGATAGGCACCTGATGGTTTCTCCCTTGGAGCAGAGCACGACGTCCTTTTCAGAGGACGTACCTTGGTACCAGTCGCTTTACGAGAGGAGGTGCTGAGAGAGTTTCACACTTCTCCTCTGGCGGTACATCCTGGAGTGGCGAATATGTACCAGGATCTCAGACGACAGCACTGGTGGCCGGGCATGAAGAAGGCTGTGGCAGAATTCGTTTCACGGTGCCTCACCTGCCAGCAGGTGAAGGCAGAGCATTAGGTACCAGCAGGCTTGGTACAGCCCTTGGAGGTCCCGTAGTGGAAGTGGGACAGGATATCTATGGACTTCGTTACTGGACTTCCACGCACTTCCAGAGTTCACGACTCCATTTGGGTGATTGTTGACCGACTCACCAAGTCGGCACACTTCTTACCCATCCGAGAGCAGGGGTCAGTGGACAGCTTGGGGGGTCTCTATGTCCAGGAGATTGTACGGCTTCACGGTGTGCCATCGACTATCATCTCTGATCGGGATGCTCGCTTTACTTCCCGGCTTTGGAAGGGGTTGCAGGAGGTGTTCGGGACGTGGCTACGTCTGAGCACCGCCTTTCACCCTCAGACGGATGGTCAGATGGAGACGACCATTCAGACTCTTGAGGACATGCTCCGCGCATGTGTCCTTGACTTTGTTCACAGCTGGGAGGACCACCTACCATTGGTGGAGTTCGCGTACAACAACAACTACCACTACACCATCGGGATGGCACCATACGAGGCGTTGTACGGAAGGCCTTGCAGATCTCCTTTGTGATGGACAGACCCTGGGGAGTCAGCACTTGTGGGACCAGAGATGGTCCAAGCCATGACAGAGAAGGTTCAGGTCATCCAGGGGTAGATGAGGACAGCTCAGAGCCGGAAGAAGTCATATGCTGACTGGAGGCGGAGGCCACTAGAGTTTGAAGATAGCGACCACATCTTCTTGCGGGTCTCACCTCGACGTGGTTTGCGGAGATTTGGCCGAGGCGGCAAGTTGTCTCCACGCTTCATCGGGCCTTTCCAGGTCCTCAGTAGGATTGGCGAGGTGGCTTATCGATTGGCTCTGCCACCTCAGTTGCACCGGGTGCATGACGTCTTCCACGTATCCTAGCTGAGGAGATACGTGCACGACCCGACACACATCATTGACTATGGGGAGCTAGACGTGGATGATGGGACGACTTTTGCGGAGGTCCCATTGGAGATAGAGGATCGACAGGATCGGGTCCTACATGGGCGATCGATTCCTCTTGTGCGCATCAGATGGCAGCACAGGGACCTCCAAGAGAGCACATGGGAGAGGGAGGCTCAGATGCGTTCTCAGTACCCACATTTGTTTCCCTAGTTTTTGATGTATCTTTACGGGGACGTAAAGCCTTAATGTGAGAGTAATGTAAAGACCATTAAATTTCAAGGAAATTTTTTTCTTAATTTTCTTTGGAATTTTTCAAGAGCGCAGTTTCTGACGGCACCTGATTCCGAGGCCCGGTGTGCCCGGAATCATTTTCCAAAGTTTGGCTCGGGTACGTTCAGTGAACAGACGATCGGGTTTTTCTAACTTTTGAACCGGTGCCCGGAATCGAATTCTGAGGGCACCGATGAAATCACAGCGCCGGTATTCGCTTATAAACGCCTCTTCCGGAGTTGCGTTTGCTCGGGTGTGGTTTTTAATTTTCGGGCTTAAAGTTAAGAAATAAAATAATTTTTCGACAACTTTATTTTATTTCACTTAAGCCACTTAGAAGCCACTTGAAGCCACTTAAAAGCGGCTTAAACTAAGTTGAACCGGATAGGGTACTATCCAGAAATATCCTACCCTCTTGGTAGGATATTTGTGAGGTGGGGCCCGCACGAGCCCCGCCGTTTCTTTCCGCTATGTAACGCACCCGCGAAAACCCGTCATTATGAAAGTCAACTGAAGCGTTTTCTTAAATTATTAACAGACCATTTAATTGGGCGGTTTGTTTCGTAAATTAAATGTGTTGTTTCTTTCGTTGAATTAATTCAATGAATTGATGAGTCGTTACTTACCCTTTTTTCGTGTGTTGGCATAATAATAAAATAAGACCAACCAATATTTTTGGAGGATTACTGGTTGAGAGGTTTGACAGAGTCCTCGTGCCTTTATCCTTCTTCGCAAAGAACGCAAAGAACGCGAAGAACGTGAAGAACGCCGGCCTCCGACGAAGAACACCGAACCCGGAAATCGACGCGACGCCGTGTTCCGCAACGCCGACGTTCCCTTCCTGCAACGTTCTTCTGCGACGTCTCTTCCTCAGCGACGGATCTTCAATCGGCTGCTTGAGGTAAGAGTCTCGGACTTCCTTTTTAATCACCCTTTGTGGTTTTTACCAAAACACGGGTTTAATGTTTTAGTTAAATTAAATCTGTTGTTTCATGGTCCATTGAGTTCGCCGACTCAACGCCTTTCCGCGACGACACGACGATCTCCACCTTCCGCGACGAGCAATTCCGCGAAGGACGTGCGTGCGACGACGACCAACGAGGTAGGGGTTGTTGTGAGTTTATTCCTTTTTCCTGTGATCGTTCCTTTTTTAAAAATAGGTAAAGAACTGGAAAAATAAGAACAATTTTATTCCATTAAAATTGTTGAATTCATATGTTGAATTCTTTTTCCTCCCGATGTTTATCACTAACGCGAAGGGTGCGGGCCAAACGAACACGGCCCGACGACCCTCCACCGTTATTCGTTGTTATGCGGATTTGACGGGCGACGACGGAACGTGCCGCAATGGAGATTTGGTGGTTCCGCAGTGAAGAACGAGTCCCGAGAGGAGCAACGGTGCAGACGGGAAGAAAATCGGGCCACCGGAGCGACTCCGGCGGCCCGCGGAAGCCGGCGGCGGCGACGACTCCCGGAGGCGGCGGCACCCGGAGCGTCACCGGATGAGACCGCCGCGGCACCGGCCGCGGCGGCGGCGCTCGCAGACCCACGGCCGCGCGGGTCCGGTGCGCGCGGGACGCGACTGAAGCCGCCTCCGGTCGCTAGGGAGACACCCCGCGAGTGTCGCGGGGGTGTCACACGGGGGCGGCGGCTCCCCCCCGCGTCACTTGGGACGCGGCTTCAACCGCATCCGGCTGTCTGGCCAACACCCCGCATGTGCCGCGGGGGTGTCACGTGGGGGTGGCGGCTCCCCCCCGCGTCACTCGGCCGAGCCGAGCCGGGCTGGCCGAGCCAGACCTGTCACGAACCAACCCGGGTCGACCCTGAACCGGTCACCCGAGCCGGTCCACGGCAAGTCCCGAGGGGCGTTCCCGATCCCCCTGGGATGGCAACCAGTGCCGGGCATTAAGACTAGATCGTTGGGAACGATTTCAGCCCAAAACAAAAGTAAATAGAACAGAATAAATAAACACTAACAGCATAAAAGAAGTAAAAATCACACAACCACGTACCTCCATGTGACCTCTCAGGTCACCACCCAACTAGAGAGCAACCTCGCTCCAACACTGAGTGACTCAAAGCAGAAGACCTGCGACTAAAATGGTAAAAGATAGGCGTGAGCACAAAAGTACTCAGTAGGTGAGCCCCACAACAAATCCCAATGCACCGCCAGTAAATAAAGAATCTACATAATCCAGGTTTGAACTATAATGTATAAAAGTAAGTTTTCACAATGCTTTACTTGAAAATCAAACACGAGACATTTCCCTTATTCCTTTTTCGAAAGTTAGTTCCATTTCATTAGTTTTAAGCTCAATCTGATAAGCAAAGTGTTACATTTTCAAATCTAACCCAAAGAGAATAAAGCATTTTCATTTGAAAACCATTTTTCCCAAAGTCTAACAGTATAGGCTGTGAAATATGACTGAAGGCAAACAAGCAGGGAATACAAGTGCAAGTAAAGGTAAGCAGGCAAGGAAAACCAAGTTCAAGCAAAAGTAAACCAGAAGTTATCAGCAATAACCATGGGCGATCCTGAACATCCCTAGAAAACCCCTGGACGTACTCGGGTTCAGACTACCTGCCGGCATGGTACTCCATAGTCAATAACCAACTGGCCGCCCTAACAGCCAACCAGTGGCACATCCCTCCTGGCCTGTCTGTAACTCCAGGGGGTACTAACCCGTCTAATCAGGGTTAGCAAGCAACCGTCACTCGATAACCCACAAGACGCTCAGGAACCCGTGGTAGTTTAGTAACACTGTGTAAGTGGGAGACCCTCGCACGCGTGACTCATCTCACCGCACTTGCCAACCCCTTACACGGACATCACTACACGACAACCCTCGAAGGGAAGTCCCCCTGTAGAAATGCCCTCACAAGTACGTATATATATATATAATCACTTCACATTTGATAAAGTGCCAACCGGGCCGTCATGTCACTTACATTTTGATCATTTAAGACTAAAGCGTTTTTAAAAAGGGATGACACACGCCATTTCATTGAAAACCAGAAACGCACTTAGAATTTTATTTAAGAAACTCAGATCAGCATCTTAAACCTGGAACACATTTGTTTCACAAGTAGAGTCACTTTCCAATCACCAAACGCACCCCACTTTTATCAAGAGCCAAACGGGCCTTTAATCATTTTTTTGAAGGAACACCATTTCCCAAATGAAATTCAAACTTTTGTTCGCGTAACAAAGGAAAACATCTTTCATCAACCAAGAGCCACACATAAAGTTTCCAAAACAAGTTCAAAGGTCACACGACGTTTTCTCTAATCAAGGTTTTAAGAAAACACCATTTTCCATAAACAATACATCTACAAATTTACACACGCCAAAAACATTTCAAAACGCAATTTAACATGACTTTCATTATTCAGGAAGAACCATTTAGCAATACTACCATGGAAGCACAAAACTAAAACCAAGAAGAACACTTTTAATGAAACGCTAGAATTAAAAACGGCTTTTATCATCAGCAGATCACCACACTATAAAAACTACTAAATTTTCCTTTAAATTTACTGAAATTCAATAAAAGGCAAGGAATAAATAAATTCTTAATTTAAAGGCGAGTGCAAAGGGAGACCTACCTCAAGACGCAGCTCGGAACGAAACGACACGGCGCAAGACGGCAGAACCTCGGAAACAAGGCGCAGCGATGGCGCTCTATTGGAAACGCCCTGCGCGGGTCCTAAAAAAAATCCTAAACCTATCAAAACAAAAATAAGTTGATGAGAAACCCCTAACAAAGCAAAGGTGAAAGCCAGAGTAATAATAATGATAATAATAGTAATAATAATAATAATAATATTAAAAATAACAATAATAATAATAATAACTATAGTGATAAAATAATAATAATAATAACAAGATTAATAATGACAATAGCATCAAAATAAAAATAGTGTAATAATAATATTAAGAATAACATAATGTAACAATAATAATAAGGATAACATAATATAAAAATGACAATAACATAATGTAACAATATAATAACAATAATAATATGATAATTAAAATAATAAAGTAATAATTTAATTCTAATTATAACAATAATAATATAATAATATTAACATAATAAGCATAATAATAATATAATTATGATAATAATAAAAATAGTAATAATAACATAATATAATAATAAAAATAACAACATAATATAATAATAATTAAAACAATAATAAATATATTCATAATAATAATAATAATAATAATAATATAGTATTAATGGTAATAACATAATAATAATTATAATAATGATGTAATGAGATTAATAATATTATTAAAATAGTAATAACAATAATAAATGTAATAATAATAATAATAATAATAATGTAATAATTATAATTATAACAAAACAAAAGATAAATAAATATAAAAAGAAAAAGAAAACTCACGAGCAGGGGGGGGACGGGTCGGCGAAGGAGGAAACGGGGTGCGCAGGAGGGGAGTCGCCGGACGGAGGAGCAGGGGGGAAAAAGGTTCGGCGACAGGAACAAGCCGAGGAGGGGCGGCGAGCCGGTTCGGTTGCGGAAGCTGAAGGCAGGGGCGGCCGCCGGAGAGGGAGAGGGAGCAGGGAGGGCGGCGGGGCTGCTGCTGCTGGGTGTGGCGAAGGCGGAGGGAGGCTGGAGAGAGCAGGGGAGTCCGACGGGAAATGGGGAGCCGGAGCCGGGGGTTCGCACGGGAAAGCCGGGACGGCGGCGCAAAGCGGAGGAAGGGGGAGGCTGGCCGCGCGCGGGAGCAGAGGAGCGGCTGGGGCGGAGCCGGCTACTGCCCGAAGGCCAGGAACAGTGGGGGAGCCGGGACAGCGGGGTTCCAGACGGCGGGAGCAGGGCTGGGTCGAAGGAGGAGGCGCGACTTCTGGGTGCGGCGTAGGAGATGGGGAGGTGAGCGGGGAGCCGCGTGGGGGAGAAGAAGAAAACGAAAAAAAAAACGGGGAGAGGGAGAAGGGGAGGAAAGGGGTGGCGGCTACGGGGAGACTAGGGTTAGGATAGGTTTATATATATATATATATATGATAAAAATAATAATATTAATAATCATAATAAAACCTTTCAATAATAATAAAATTTATCATAATAATAATAATAGAACTTATAATAATAATAATAATAATACATTAGTTAATTCTTATAATAATTATTTTGACCAAATAATAAAATAATTTAAAGATAATACATTACATTCATGCATATAAAGATATATAGATACATAACCATATATAGAACTATATGTATATACATACGTTATTATACATATATATATGTAAAACATACATAAACATATATAAAAATAAGATTAACTATCATATTAATAACACAACTTAGATAACGTTAATAATAAAATATCAGCATAAAGATTATAATATTTAAACATGCCGGGTGAATACACGGTCACCCGGGCTGAACGCACCATCACCGCTAATGATGCAGTGACCGCGCACCGGCGCGAAACCGCCAATCGCAGTTAATCTTCGAAAAAATTTAAACCGGGACCAAGAAAGAAGAAAAATTACGGAAGTCCGCGGTCGGGGTGTGACAATTCTCCCCACCACAGACACTTTCTGCCCCCAGAAAGTCAACAGGTCACAAGTCAGCCAAAAACCAAGTCTATGCCCAGACAGAACTAAAGGAACTGAAGCAAACTGAGGTTCTCGGGGATGACCTTACTCTACACAGGTCACACCCGACCGATTCAAGAGAAAACTGGGGTCCGAGATCGAGGGGAGAACACGAAGGGTTTCTCCCCACCACAAGAGCTCAACTTGTGCAGAAAAGTTGACCATCTAAAAGGAAGACCCTAGAAAAGGGGGTCAACGTGGGAACTCCCAACCAATTCAAACCAACTCCTATAGCACGATTAAAACAACACTTCCGTCAAGACATTAAATCCTCGACCAGAGTCAACAACCTTCAACACCAGGGAAAACCTCTAGAAAAACATTTGACCGACATCAAATTGGAGACATGATCCACCGAAGTCCACAAAACATAACCACATCGACAACATAACTAAAACGAGGTCAACCCACACGAGAGTCAAACACACTTTTAAGAAGGACACCCGATTTAGAATATTACATTCTCACGACAAGTCTACTTAGATTATCATAGAACAAGTCCATTGCCACCTTTTAGAAAAACAACACATTTACATAAACCAGACTACTTGGATTATAATAGAACAAGTTCATGATAACCCCATGGTAAAACAATGAACGTACAACAACGTCAAGACTTAACAGCAGAAAAACAAGTACTAGAAGATCTTGATTGTTCCACTGCTAACATAGAACACCAAGCCTGGACCAAGGCTTCACACCCCTGGGGACTCCTGACTGTGCGCGAGCTTCACCCCGAGACTTGTGGCTGGGGCTCTGATGGCTGAAGCATCTTCTGCCTCACAGTCAGGTACTGACATTCTCCAATCACAGCTTCCTCTTCAAGCGACGCTTCTTGCAAAACTTCTCCAGATGACCCAGACAACCACCGCGATGACACGTCTTCGGGGGGTTGCGACAAGACGGCTTTAAATGCCCGAAACGACCACACTGAAAGCATACCATCGAACGATCTGATGAACTGGAAGCTGGGACCAAAGGGGATAACTCATTAGGAACAGGTATCTCTGGCGCCTTTTCCTCACCAGAGGGGGAACTCTTATGAACAACAACAGGGGACGCTGAAGTAGTAACCACCCGCACACCGGAAAGCAACTCAGCCAAGAAAGCTTTCTCTTCCAGCTTCTCGAAACAAAGGTCTTCAGAAGGGAGGACTCGCTCCTTGATCTCGGAACGAAGACCCCCAGTGAAAAGAGAGGCTTTCATGAGCTCATGCGATGCTACCTCTGGAGAAAAGGGAATCAATTCCTTGAAATGGTCAACATATGCCTTCACCGTCCGTTGACCTTGTTGAATATGCACAAGCTCTCTCTTTTTCCCCAACTTCACTTCCTCAGGTACAAACCATTGGATGAAAATGATTCTGAAGACATCCCACGTCATTTCACCTTGCGTTGACGGTGGGGTAACCACCTTCCACTGGTCCAGAGCTGGACCCTCGAACAACTCCATAATTGCACGAACCTTAACATTATCGGGAGTTCCCAACATTCTAAAGACACGCTCCACTTCCTCGAGCCATTTCACTGCCTCTAACGGACCCTGATCACCATGGAGAATAGGCAGAGTCTGAGGAGGACCAACATCTGGGCATGACCTATCAGAATCCTTGGGGACCTTTCTGGGTGGCATTTCCTGAGCGACATATAAAACACCAGGCCAAAACCAACATCAAATCGAAGCAACATCAATAAAAGCGCCTTCATCAAAAACAGTCAGCACAAGGACCAATCAAATACAACACAACCCTAAATAAAATCTCCTCCTTAAAATTTCCTTTTCATTTTTGATTTCAAAACCACCCTTTCTCAAAATCACTTTCCAAAAACCAACCCGCTTTCAAACCAAAAACTTTCCAAAACCATTTCCTCTTTAAAACCAATTTAGAAAACAAGGTCAAGACCTTAATTTCAAATACACACCCAGGTAATCTCATGAACCGTTGCACATGTCTTTATCCACATTCTATTCGTATGTGCATCAACACACACTTTCCATGCATCCTCACACATGTGCAGACGTTCATAAAGAGGAACCGAGGTTTCAATCCAAATCATTCTTATCCAATTCCAAGAAAGCAACAGATTTCCAAAACAAGAGATTTCAGTTTTAAAACCAATTTCATATATTTAAAGTCCTTTAAAAGGAATCAGTCCAATCTTTCAAAAACCTTTTTCATTTCCAACAACGTACTTACACAGACCAAAACATAAGCAGCAACCAAATTTGCATCAACCACTGAAATGAGGGACTAGTAGTCACACTCAACCTGGCGACATGGTAGTGGGCCATGTCCCAAGTCAGCGTCGACCACTAGGAGGAATTCAAACCACGTACTCGAACTCCACATGGGTCACTACTCCATGTGAAATTACGATGTAACGTTGGCTTGCCTCCATTATCATCTCTCAATCCAAGACAAACCAGGAAAGACAAGGACACAATTCCCGAACTACCCCTGGTAACTCGAGGATCAGTGCGAGCAAGAGTTCGCGACGCTCTTCCCGTACCTACCCCTCGAGTTCCGACAGTCCTAATATCCTTCTACCGAACAACCCAAATAACAAGAACCACCTCTGATACCATTTTGTCACGAACCAACCCGGGTCGACCCTGAACCGGTCACCCGAGCCGGTCCACAGCAAGTCCCGAGGGGCGTTCCCGATCCCCCCGGGATGGAAACCAGTGCCTGGCATTAATACTTGATCGTTGGGAACGATTTCAGCCCAAAACAAAAGTAAATAGAACAGAATAAATAAACACTAACAGCAGAAAAGAAATAAAAACCACACAACCACGTACCTCCATGTGACCTCTCAGGTCACCACCCAACTAGAGAGCAACCTCGCTCCAACACTGAGCGACTCAAAGCAGAAGACCTGCGACTGAAATGGTAAAAGATAGGAGTGAGCACAAAAGTACTCAGTAGGTGAGCCCCACAACAAATCCCAATGCACCACCAGTAAATAAAGAATCTACATAATCCAGGTTTGAACTATAATGTATAAAAGTAAGTTTTCACAATGCTTTACTTGAAAATCAAACACGAGACATTTCCCTTATTCCTTTTTCGAAAGTTAGTTCCATTTCATTAGTTTTAAGCTCAATCTGATAAGCAAAGTGTTACATTTTCAAATCTAACCCAAAGAGAATAAAGCATTTTCATTTGAAAACCATTTTTCCCAAAGTCTAACAGTATAGGCTGTGAAATATGACTGAAGGCAAACAAGCAGGGAATACAAGTGCAAGTAAAGGTAAGAAGGCAAGGAAAACCAAGTGCAAGCAAAAGTAAACCAGAAGTTATCAGCAATAACCATGGGCGATCCTGAACATCCCTAGAAAACCCATGGACGTACTCGGGTTCAGACTACCTACCGGCATGGTACTCCATAGTCAATAACCAACTGGCCGCCCTAACAGCCAACCAGTGGCACATCCCTCCTGGCCTGTCTGTAACTCCAGGGGGTACTAACCCATCTAATCAGGGTTAGCAAGCAACCGTCACTCGATAATCCACAAGACGCCCAGGAACCTGTGGTAGTTTAGTAACACTGTGTAAGTGGGAGACCCACGCACGCGTGACTCATCTCACCGCACTTGCCAACCCCTTACACGGACATCACTACACGACAACCCTCGAAGGGAAGTCCCCCTGTAGAAATTCCCTCACAAGTACGTATATATATATATATATAATCACTTCACATTTGATAAAGTGCCAACCGGGCCGTCATGTCACTTACATTTTGATCATTTAAGACTAAAGCGTTTTTAAAAAGGGATGACACACGCCATTTCATTGAAAACCAGAAACGCACTTAGAAATTTATTTAAGAAACTCAGATCAGCATCTTAAACCTGGAACACATTTGTTTCACAAGTAGAGTCACTTTCCAATCACCAAACGCACCCCACTTTTATCAAGAGCCAAACGGGCCTTTAATCATTTTTTTGAAGGAACACCATTTCCCAAATGAAATTCAAAATTTTGTTCGCGTAACAAAGGAAAACATCTTTCATCAACCAAGAGACACACATAAAGTTTCCAAAACAAGTTCAAAGGTCACACGACGTTTTCTCTAATCAAGGTTTTAAGAAAACACCATTTTCCATAAACAATACATCTACAAATTTACACACGCCAAAAACATTTCAAAACGCAATTTAACATGACTTTCATTATTCAGGAAGAACCATTTAGCAATACTACCATGGAAGCACAAAACTAAAACCAAGAAGAACACTTTTAATGAAACGCTAGAATTAAAAACGGCTTTTATCATCAGCAGATCACCACACTATAAAAACTACTAAATTTTCCTTTAAATTTACTGAAATTCAATAAAAGGCAAGGAATAAATAAATTCTTAATTTAAAGGCGAGTGCAAAGGGAGACCTACCTCAAGACGCAGCTCGGAACGAAACGACACGGCGCAAGATGGCAGAACCTCGGAAACAAGGCGCAGCGATGGCCCTCTATTGGAAACGCCCTGCGCGGGTCCTAAAAAAATCCTAAACCTATCAAAACAAAAATAAGTTGATGAGAAACCCCTAACAAAGCAAAGGTGAAAGCCAGAGTAATAATAATGATAATAATAGTAATAATAATAATAAAAAAAAATAACAATAATAATAATAATAACTATAGTGATAAAATAATAATAATAATAACAAGATTAATAATGACAATAGCATCAAAATAAAAATAGTGTAATAATAATATTAAGAATAACATAATGTAACAATAATAATAAGGATAACATAATATAAAAATGACAATAACATAATGTAACAATATAATAACAATAATAATATGATAATTAAAATAATAATTTAATAATTTAATACTAATTATAACAATAATAATATAATAATATTAACATAATAAGCATAATAATAATATAATTATGATAATAATAAAAATAGTAATAATAACATAATATAATAATAAAAATAACAACATAATATAATAATAATTAAAACAATAATAAATATATTCATAATAATAATAATAATAATAATAATATAGTATTAATGGTAATAACATAATAATAATTATAATAATGATGTAATGAGATTAATAATATTATTAAAATAGTAATAACAATAATAAATGTAATAATAATAGTAATAATAATAATGTAATAATTATAATTATAACAAAACAAAAGATAAATAAATATAAAAAGAAAAAGAAAACTCAAGAGCAGGGGGGACGGGTCGGCGAAGGAGGAAACGGGGTGCGCAGGAGGGGAGTCGCCGGATGGAGGAGCAGGGGGGGAAAAAGGTTCAGCGACAGGAACAAGCCGAGGAGGGGCGGCGAGCCGGTTCGGTTGCGGACGCTGAAGGCAGGGGCGGCCGCCGGAGAGGGAGAGGGAGCAGGGAGGGCGGCGGGGCTGCTGCTGCTGGGTGTGGCGAAGGCGGAGGGAGGCTGGAGAGAGCAGGGGAGTCCGACGGGAAATGGGGAGCCGGAGCCGGGGGTTCGCACGGGAAAGCCGGGACGGCGGCGCAAAGCGGAGGAAGGGGGAGGCTGGCCGCGCGCGGGAGCAGAGGAGCGGCTGGGGCGGAGCCGGCTACTGCCCGAAGGCCGGGAACAGTGGGGGAGCCGGGACAGCGGGGTACCAGATGGCGGGAGCAGGGCTGGGTCGAAGGAGGAGGCGCGGCTTCTGGGTGCGGCGTAGGAGATGGGGAGGTGAGCGGGGAGCCGCGTGGGGGAGAAGAAGAAAATGAAAAAAAAATGGGGAGAGGGAGAAGGGGAGGAAAGGGGTGGCGGCTACGGGGAGACTAGGGTTAGGATAGGTTTATATATATATATATATATATGATAAAAATAATAATATTAATAATCATAATAAAACCTTTCAATAATAATAAAATTTATCATAATAATAATAATAGAACTTATAATAATAATAATAATAATACATTAGTTAATTCTTATAATAATTATTTTGACCAAATAATAAAATAATTTAAAGATAATACATTACATTCATGCATATAAAGATATATAGATACATAACCATATATAGAACTATATGTATATACATACGTTATTATACATATATATATGTAAAACATACATAAACATATATAAAAATAAGATTAACTATCATATTAATAACACAACTTAGATAACGTTAATAATAAAATATCAGCATAAAGATTATAATATTTAAACATGCCGGGTGAATACACGGTCACCCGGGCTGAACGCACGGTCACCGCTAATGATGCAGTGACCGCGCATCGGCGCGAAACCGCCAATCGCAGTTAATCTTCGAAAAAATTTAAACCGGGACCAAGAAAGAAGAAAAATTACGGACGTCCGCGGTCGGGGTGTGACAAGACCGGTCCGACCGGGTCGGACCGGGTCAGACAGGGTCAGACCGGGTCGGACCGGGTTCGGCCGACCCAGGGGGGTCAGGCCGGGTCGCCCCTGGCCCGGACCCCCCATCTTCGGACGGTTTTCGTTCAAATGCCCGTAACATGATCTACGGGCCTCCAAACGACTCGCCGTCAGCGGCAACACGATCCTTGGATCGAGGCGGGCATTTCGGTATATCGAACTCAAAGTTTCAGAATACTTTGGGTTCGGCCAGGTTGGTTCGTACACGAAACCAACCGGGCCCTCGGAGCGGAAACGCTAATATCTTGAGCTACGGACGTCCGATTGACATGTCGTCATCTATGTTGTTTTCCTCTAAGTGAGACGGATCTTTTGGCTTACTCCGCTCAAGGTTTGGACGCAGGTGGAGTATGGTCCTGTTGGTTTTGCCTTAAAAACCAACCGGGCCCCTCGGACGAAAAAGCCAATAACTCTCAGACCGGGCGTCCGATTGACGCGCCGTCTGCGACGTTGATTTCCTGTTGACGATATGGAACTTTTGGATACATCAACTTCGGACTTTGTGACAGTTGATGTATCGGCCTCTCGGCTCTTGGAGAGGACCCTCCTGAACGAGCTTGTTGTGTGCGGGAACCCTAGAGCTGGCTGCGACTGCTACCTCGACAGCGACGACCGTGTAGAGATCCTCAGTGGACTGTGACGACGACTGTGCATAGATCCTCAGTGGACTGCGACGACTACAGCACTCAATGATCCTACATGGATCAGTGCTACAGGTCCTGTGTGGGTCCGATCCTGTGTGGGTCAGCGCTCAGCAGTTCTGTGTGAGCCAGCGCCTACAGGTCCTCTGTGGGCCCGATCCTGTGTGGGTCATTGCGGGGGTTAGTTACCTATCGATCCTGTGTGGGTCCGACGACTTAGATGGATCAGTGATCATCTTTATCGTCAACCGAAGAAGTATACCCGTGTGAGCTGAATCTTCTGTTACTCTCCTTTGTGGATTGTGTCGAGTTATCCTGTGTGGATTTACTGTTTACTCTCTTTTATGGATTGTGTTGAGCTATCCTGTGTGGATTTACAGTTTACTCTCCTTTGTGGATTGTGTTGAGCCATCATGCGTCGATTTACTGTTTACTATCCTTTGCGGATTGTGTTGTGCTATCCTGTGTGGGTATTCGTTTTTCTTTCCTGTGTGGACTGGGTTGTGCTTGGGCTCGGACGTTGGAGCCGAACGGGAATTGATGAATTAGGTATATGTATGGTCATATACCTAAGCTGTGTCAGATGTTACTTCGTGATTGTATCTTTCCTTTGTGGATTATCCTTTGTGGATTTTGGGAGACCTTCGGGGGTCTCGGGGTCCCTACTGAGTAGCTTATACTCACCCCTGCACGGGCTATGCCCGCACTTCGTGGTGTTGGTTGCAGACGACGGGCAACACTGATCGGGGTGGAGGCGTGCGGAGTAGGACGGTACCTGGAGGTGGACCACTGGGCGGGACGTACTCGGAGCGGACGGCTGGACCGAGGAGCTGTGGAGGCTATATGTACCCACCCTTCAGGTGGGACCTTCAGAGGACGGCTCGACGCTGCGGCTTTTCTTTACAGTTGTTGTTTTTCCCTTTTAGTTGTACTTTATAGTTGGGCTTGTATTTCTGGCCCCTTTTACTTTCAGCACATCTTGTTATAGGTTTACATAGAGTTTACTTTTCCTCTTGCTTACTTTGTGGTGATTTTTTACTTTTCAAAGGAAATGCCTTCCCTTTTGTTGGGATTTACGCCTTGGTGCTAGTCGCCAGCCCCTGGCCTATGGAAGGTGGGCTTGGGGTAGTCACGGCACGGGCCCCGAGGACAGGTCGTGACAAGAAGTGATACCCTGCCACCTCGAGAGGGCACTCTCTACATTGGCGTACATTAGATGTCCTTTTTCCCAAAGGTGTGTCTAGTGTCAACGAGTCGGCATAAGAAAAGAGGCAGAGTCCAAGGCTCTCCACGATGGAAACAGAGATAAAGATATGCGTAGCACTAGTAAAAAAAATGGATGAAGATAAAACTGAGGCTACTAAAATCGTACCTTGAACAGTAGAAGGGTCGGGATCCTACTCATGATAAGTCCGCTCCACAGAAAAAGACTGGCCTGTGCCGTGGCCCTGTGCCCCTGGCTGACCACTCTGAGCTAAACCTCCCTACTGGTGCTGAGGAGCTGGTGGCTGGATGCCCCGACCTCGACCTCCACCTCGGCCCGAACAGCCGAAAGAACTCCAGTTCCCTGACTAGTGAGAGACTAGTGGGGCTGCTCCTGAATGAGGAGTCATGGAAGAACCCCGGTCACCTGCTGCTGGTGAGAAAACCTGGCAGAAATTCTGAAGGTGACCCATATTTCCGCAAGATTGGCACTCCATGGGGTCTCTCTGGCACTGTGGCCTCGTGTTCCCTGTCCAGCCACACTGGTAGCATGTCACCTGGCTTCCTGATGATGTGTCTCACTTCCTCGAATCACCCCACGTAGGCTCCCTATGGCGCTGCATGCTGTCATATAGAGGGTGGCTAACTTTGGAAGAAGAACTGTCATGGCTCGCAGCTCCGGATTCTCTCAGATTGCGTTCTAAAATCAATGCCTGGTGGATGATGGAAGTAATGGAAGTCAGCTGGAAGATGTTCACTTGCGAGTGGATCTCCCGCCTCAGTCCATCCTCAAACTTCCTCACCAAGAACACCCAACTCCCATACTGAAGGGGTGTAAAACGTTGCAGCTCAGTGAAACGGGAGGAATACTCCATGACAGATAGGGTACCCTACTCTAAGTTCATGAACTCCCGGGATCGATTGTCCCTCAAGGTCTCCGGGTAGAAGTTTTCGTAGAACACGCACTAGAACTCATCCCAAGCCATAGCCTGCTGCTGACCCCCCTGTGAGATCACGTCCCACCACCTCTTGGTGGAGTATCGGAGCATGTAGGTGGCAAGCTTGACCTGCCTCTCATGATGCATCTCCAGATGCTCGAAGATAGTCAGCATGGATTCCAGGAATGACTCTACAGCCTCAGGTCCTCCCTCCCCCTAGAACGTGGGAGGATAATGCTACACAAAGACCCGCGTCAAGTCTACCATAGACGACGTAGGAGGCGGTGATCCCTGGAAGGCCTGCATCATCCTCATGAAACCTTCCCTGAACTGCGTATCAACGCCCATGACTGATACAACAACCGGTGCCAAGGCTGGCTCGGCTGGGGGATCGATAAGAAGTCCCTGATTAGCCCTATCTGTCGTCTGATCACTACCTAACGACAGAAATACGACTAGAGGACGTCTCGGAGGCATAGCTCTGAAAGATCAAAAGCACACCCTATATTAGGAAAACAAGGACACAGAACACAATAGTACAAAATGGGAACAGGGGAAGAAAAACACACAAGATTGAGAAACACGACTACACGGCATGTATAAAAACTATATGGCGTGTCTACTTAAGCCATTGACATGGGCGTGCACCCCTGCCCTACTGGTCGTGTACACTTCAAACTACACGGCGTGTTGACCCCCACACACGACATGTACTTGAAAACTATTCCCATGCCCGAGCCTCCTTACACGGCTAACCCACACAGTCCAACTCATCCCGAGGCTACACGGCGTGTTCGAAACAAACACGACGTGTAATAGACAAGGCTTCGGCGTCCCCTGTTGTTAAGCACACGGCCGTCTACACGGCTGATCCTTACATGGCGTGCTTCGAACAAACACGGCATGTATAGGCAAAGGTGACACCGTACCGTGTTGTTCATGACACGGCCGGGTGCCTGGGAAAGACTACACGGCATGTTCCGAACAAACACAGCGTGCAGAAAAGAAGGTCACACCGGCCCGTGTTGTTCGTGACACAGTTGGGTACCTGGTAAAGACTACAAGGCATATTCCAAAAAAACACGGTGTGCGGAAAAGAAGGTCACACCGGCCCATGTTGTTCGTGACATGGCCAGGTACCTGGGCAGGACTACACGGCGTGTTCCCTATGGACTCGGTGTGTTCTACCCGAGCTTCCCCGACCCGTATTGTTAGTGACACGTCCGGGTACATGGCTCCGAACTCACACGATCTGTAACAATGGTACCTGGCGTGTTCCCGAAGTTACTCCCATGACACCGTGTTCTACTCACACGGTCAGTGACAGGGACTGAAAACTACACGGAGTGTATCTAAAAAGTACACGCCGTGTATTCTGGGTTTTTCTGGGCAGTAGCTCAGAAACTGTGTAGAATTCCAGAAAAACTAAAAACAAGGGAAAAGACGCCAAATTCTGATCCGTGAGGGCCCATAAATCCTTCAGAACCAAAAATTGGCGTTCATTTTGAGCAAGTAACAAAACAATAGTTTTCTAAAACAAAAGTAGGGAATCTATCAAGCATCTATCACAACAGCATGAATAATTTACACAGAGCCTATCACAACAGCATGAAATCACTAATGCACCCTAGATGGCATGGAAAGAATGCATGGCATGTAATTTCTACAAGTTCCTATATGATGCATGAGATGGCATACCCTCATCTCATCGGGTTGCGACGGAAATAGAACTAAAATATCAAAACACTAATCGCACAAGTCATACGAATCACTTTAGGTGAAAACATACCAACCATAAAATCTCAAAACCAGAAAACTACAATTAACGAGGTAGTATGGCTTATCCCTATACACGGGTTAGCTACTCCCAGGCACAGCTTAATACCAAGTACTGAATCCGTCCTATCCCTGGATAAAGTCTTCAAACAATAAATCAAGAGAAAAGAACTCCTCTGATACCACTTTGTAACGACCCGAGTCCAGAGCCCCTCCACTGGTGCCCCGTACCCGGTTCGCCACATGACCTCATGTGTGTTTCCCCGAACGCCAGAGGCTTTCGACTAGCAGTGAGTGCCTTGATGAGTCGGTGGGGAAACTATGCCCTCATTTGGTTAGGTATACAAGGTAAGAAAACAATAATAAATAGCGAAAGTAGTAAACAACACGCATAACAACAGAAACCAAACAACGAAAGCAATGTAGATGTATAAATATGATGACAATGATGTAGCAGGTACAAGTATCTGAGGAAAACAGTAAACACAACAATGTGCTGAAATAAAACTGAAACCAAGTGAAAAATAAAACAAAGTAAGCTCCTCAGCATCACGATCCACGGCTCGGTCCCATGCTCCCCAACTCCTAGTGCAATCAAGATCCCGAGGTAGAAGGGTGCTTTCCCTTATCTATAACTGCATCAATATAGTCTTCTTGGGCCCAAAAGCATGGCCCAAACAGGGTGTGAGATAAAATCCCAGTAGGAAATCACCCAAATATTTGTTCCTAACAATCAATGAATACATGGCAGTACTAAAACAAGAAGCAGTAAACAGAAAAGCACAAACAACTACAATCCACAGTTCTAACAAGTATAGCACACAAGTAAGCAGCCAATAACAAAAGAAGGACCAGGTAACCCTCTAGGTAGCTCTCACAGTCTAAACCCTATGGTTCAACCTATAAGTACCTGAAACCCTCTGGGAGGCACACACAGTCTCACCCCTCTGGTTCAGCTATGTAATTAAGCAGACTCTCTGGGGAAGAAATCACCATCAATTCCCCCTATAGTCTCGTATCGTGGTAAAGGCTCTCTGGGGAAGCACTCAATGTCAATTCCCCATGTGGCCCACGTCGTGGATCTACAGACTCTCTGGGGAATCACTCAACGTCAATTCCCCCTATAGTCTCACATTGTAATTTAAAGACACTCTGGAGAAGCCCTTCCATCAATTCTCTCTTTGGTCTACTACTCTAGGTTCTCACAGTCCTGAGTATAACTAAACATGCTCAGCGCGCGTGTATATCTTCCTAGTAAACCTCAAGAACTACTTGGATATCAACTAAGGCTCAACAGAAAAACAAGGAAACAGTCCACAATCCTACAACTATGCATGGCAACTGGAAAAATTTTCAAACAGGCAGAACAAGCATGGAAAAGCAATATGAGCACAAAAAAAATACTATAATAACAAACAATAAACTCTACTAAATAAATCAAGCAAAGAAGGAAAGTAATAAGGGCAAAACAGGAAACATGCAATACCCCATTCAAGGATATTGGCAAGAATTTCACAAAATATTCATCAACTTTCTACGGAAAGGCACAAACCACCTACCTCGATCCTAGGAGATCGATATACATGAACCTCGATGATAGATTCCCTTTATATTGACGTAGATATGAGAAAACACAAAAGACATTCACCCCATGATAACTTGAAAACAAGGAGGAATCAAGAAACAAGGCTCAAGAAGAAGGAAGAACTCACCGCTGCGATTCCAGCGCAATCAACCGTGCTTGAATCGGAGAACGGACGGAGAGGCAGGAGCCTGTCGAAGATCCGGCCGTACGGTCGCTCGCGGACGGATGAAAACTAAAGAAGAAGGCAATTTTTGGGGTTAGGCGTGACCCCGATCCGTTTAATGAGAAAAAAGAAAGTACACGGCGTGTACTTTTATAGTACACGACGTGTACTAGATCATTTCCGTACTTCGCCAAAATCGGCCTCCATGTCACCCCTACACACCCTTTGTGTGGCCCGGGCACGGAAAGCACACAGATTCTAGCTGGATCAGATTACACTGCATGTACTCAGAATGTACACAGTGTGTACTTTGAAAATTTCCAGAAAATCCATTTTTCATAAAAACTCCAGAAAAAAGGAAAAACATACCTAAACGAAGATACGAGTTCTTACAGAGATATAAGTCCCATAAATCATATAATGAAAATAATATATATGAGTTCCATAATATCATAAAAAAGTATTCATATCAGAACCCATGAAATAAAATGGGTTTCATAATAATTTTATCATAGCATAACCTATAGAAAAGAAATGGGTTTTATAAAAATTTAAACCTTTCATCATAACCATAAAAAACCCAATGAAATAATTACTATGGTATCCTTGGTTAATATTATTAGTAATTATTAAGTAATAAAAATTTAAATCATATTATTTAGAAAATTATTTTGAAAGATCACTTGGAATAATTCTTGAGGAAAATAACCTTTCCATTTTGAAATCACATTCTTTTTTAGAAATTTGTGAAATTAAAAATTAAAAAAATATATTTTAAAAATTATATGTAAACATTAAAATGAATATTAGAAGAAAAAATTACTCCTAAAGGTGGTAAAACTCATTCATTACATAATGTTTAAAAAAATTCCTTCCATATTGTTTTGGGAAAGTCACAAAGCACCTCATTTGTAAATCTACAGGAATATTTCAATCAATCCCATTTTGTAAATATTAAAACATTTTTAAAAATGACTTTAAAAAATCATAGTAGATTGGTAAAAACCTTACATAAAATAATTTTATAAAACATGTTCATATATCAAAAATATTCCCATATTGAGACTTAACCATAAACAATCCTGAATATTGATGAGATTGTGAAATAAAAACCTTCCTGTTATGGTAGATTTTGAATAGTAATCCTCATGAAAGAAAAAAATTATATGTATATTTAAATACCATTAAATTTTATAATATGAATCATAAAATAAATTCTTGTTTAGTTTATACTCCAAAATTAAAAGAAACATGTGGTGTATATGGAATGTGTCCCATATAAGTTAATGTGTCATGAATATCCCTTACCTCGATTTTTCTATGCTTAAAAAGAACTCTAACCTAATGAATGATAAATTTAAATTTATTATATTTCTATAAAAGAGAAAATTTAAGACTTATAATGTCAAATATAATTCCCATATAACATTTCTACTCCCCCTTTTTTCAATAATTCCTTATTAAAATTTTTATTTCTAGGTGTAAACTATTAAGGTTGTCATGACGATATATGTTCAGTAATTTCGGTAATTGTAAAATAATCTTGGTTATATCATATCTATAATATATATAATGATATAAAAATCATATATATATATATTTTAAATATATTTATATTCATCCATATATGTTTGAGATTGAAAAATGAATTTCACCATTCATAGAGACCACAGGTCGAACATACGCGTGAATGTTGTTTTAATTTTATAAAGGATAAAATGAAAGATGCTTAAAAATTAATTAAATTTATAGGGTCATTATAATATCATATATATCATATATATATTCATAATTTTTTCCTCATTACCATCCATGTAATATATAAATAAAAAATGATTCACATCGCTTCATAGGGGTGGTGGTCCACACATTAACATGAACGACATTATCGTTACTCAAATGATTCGATGGTAAGTACATAGATTTGATAATAAAAAACCAGAAGTATAATTTTCTCATATATATCATATATAATTATGAAAACCATTACAATACCAATCCATAAAATTTGGTGATAAAAATTTAAATGTATCACTACGTGGAGATGGTAAAGTGTATATACACATGAGTGACACATTCAATTCACATATGATTTGAAAGATGGTGTATAATGGTGTTTTTATAAAGATAATAAAATTTTCATATATTTAGTATTCTGAATTTATTATTCTATGATAAATATCATACATTTATGGGAGGTAAATAAGACCTCAAAAAAAGTGACTGGTTAAGGTGATTACCTCTTATTTGAAACAAATCCTTTTGATCTCATAAAAATGGATTTAGGGTTCAAATTATGGGAATAAAAAATATTGGATTTGTATATTCAAATTTAAAATGGTAATTGGAAGATTTTGTTCAAGATTTATGTCTCTAGGTCATGTAATGAAGTGGAAGAGGAGTTTCCCTTTTATAATTTAGGTGAGGGAAAATTTTAGAATTTTATAAAAGATTAAATTTTGATAAATTCAATCTCATGAAAAATGACTCAAAATGAAGATTTATTATAAGATAATGTAAGATAATATTGTAAAATCGTTAAAAAATATAATTTGTAGAGGTTTTGTGTCATTCCAACCTTAATAACATTTGATTGATCCTTAGTTAACAAATTTTATTTTTAACTATGGTAGTAACATTTTTGATAATTAAGGATCGTAATTGTTTCTTATAAGGTAAAAATTATACCATAAATTGTCAATTTATGAATGTTTAGAACATATAAAAACCATATCTCCTAATTTAAATATTTCATATATTAATAAATAAATTAGTAAAATATTATTTTGACATAATATCATTGTTGTCAATTTTGAAACTATTCTTTTAATTTGACATAAAAGACATAAAGAAAAAGTTTTTATTGAAATATAATTTTAAAAGAAAACTAATATGTCATAGTTACCTATTAAATTCTTCTAACACTATAAATTACTCAAATTATATAACTTTTAATATTTTCATTATCATTTATTTTATTTTTTCCTTAAACAAATAAATATTGTTTTTGGGTTATGTAAGAATTTAAGGTAATTATAAAATACCTAAAAATTTGGAATAAGTATAAATAATGAATATAATTTGATTATATTGAAAATTTATATGATGATTCATTCATAATTAATTTTCTCCCAATGTAAACACATAAATTATATTGAAAACAAAGAGAGTGATATTTTGTAACTTTCTATGATTTAAGAAATATATAAGTCGTTTTCATTGAAAAGTGTCCATTAACAACTCAATTTATATTATAATGTGTTAATTGTAGAGTTTATTTTAAAAAATTATAATTATTATGAGTAATTAATACTTATATCTTGTTTTTAATATAGATTAAACATATTTACCATTTATTGTAGTGATAAATTTTACAATGTTTACTATTTATATTGACCAAAAGTTAAAAGAGGAAATTAACCAAATTTAAAACTCATAATTATAAATATGTAATTATTTTTATTTAGTTCAATACCTATAAATGGAAGAAATTAATTTTTACATAAGTGTGTAAAAATGCGACAAAAGCTTTTTTTTAGAAAAAAATATATTTTTAAGCATAAAACAAGATTTATTTTTATCCTATTCCAAGAAAAATATTTGTTGAAGGTTTAAAATTTTTATCAAGTAAATAATATAATTCATTAAATAAAATAATTTACCAATGATAAAATTAATTTATTAACAAAAGATACATTGCATGCATAAAAAATTCATAAAAACATCGCTTTTATTTTGTATTTTTAAAAAAAATTATAATAATTTTAAAACTAATGAATAAATTTTATAAAAATATGAACCATATATTTTTAATAATTTATTTACTACTATTAATAATCTTTAATAAACTATCTCGGAGATAATGGAAACATAATATTTTTGTTGTCTTTTGTAGTTCATTTAAATGCGATGATGCGTATACCGAATGATATCGAAGAAATAAAATTGTTTAAAGAGAAATATTGCAAAAAAACTCTTGATGTGAAATAAGAAAACCCATAACAGAGAGAAATAGTCACCAACCAAACATCTACCACTCTTATGGTAAAATAAAGAAACTCAACCTAGAAACATTTCTCAGAACATCCCCCACAAAATAACCAAATCCACCCCAACCCTGATGAACTACAAACACTATTGTCGAACTGAACCATATAGAGGAGTAAAATCAAAAAAAAAATATCAATTATACCTCAAAGAAAATAATTCAAACTAAATTCTATAACCACCTTCTCTAACCAAGCCTCTATCCAATAATCCAATATAGATCCCTCAAACGTCTACAAAATCTAATTATAGAACAATTTAAGTATCCAACATTGAAATTTATAATTTTCATCCACCACATTGTGATGATTTTATAAAAAATATATTTTAACATCATCAGCTTGAAATAGATGTGGACATTGACCTGGATCCAGTTCTTTAAAATAATTATCTAGGATACTCCTAACATTGGACATGGATTATTTATGTTTAATTAGTAACTTCATTTTTTTACCATTTCTCTTTTTATACACCATTCAAATGAATGTTTATGCAAGAATGATGCATGATATTTTCCTAGGTATCTAACCCTAATACAACATAACATCACTTAGAATGTATAATAATCTTGAAGGTGCTTCTTTCAAATACTAGGGGCACCTAAAATCCATAATCCTACCTAGTCTCCCTTATTTAAAGCATGTATAAAGCCCAAGTAAAATGGTCTCCCTGACAACCCATGCATTATCCTGAGTTCCTAACAACTAACCCCATATTATCTATCAACCATCACCTTTGATCCACTATTTCACAACCCACTCCCAACAAAGGTACCCCTTCTAGATTGAAAATTATAAAAGGGAGATAATGACAACTGAATATTTCCTCTAATAAGGCACAGGTTGGTGACAAGGACTAAGGTCATAACATAAACCTTATTGGTAATAATTAAAATTTAATACACATGAAATGAGATAGATAATATAGAAACCAAAAAAGAACTCCATATTAAAACCAAATTATCAGAAATGTCAGTAAATAATATGAATGTAATAAAATATAACTAAAAAAACTTAAAATATTAAAATTGATCCTCAGTAGTGACCATGAACCTCCAACAGCTCCTCAAAAGAACCTCAGAGTATTAATGTCCAGCTCGATCACCAACCAGCTCTCTCTGAACAAAAAAAATTATTTATAGAAACATAGGGTGATCTTGAAATGTATACTGAGTAGGATCCTCCCTACAACCACTCATTACAAATTTGAATAAATTTTTCCAAATCCCAGTAAGTAAACAAATGGAAACAAATCACTACCTAAATAGCTTTAATATGATTTCATGATCCCCATCAAATCAATATCTCACCATGTATCACATACAAGAGATTATAAAATATAATATCAATAGAGGGTACCCCACTTCTAATTACCCACGGGTTTTCTTCTCCGCCCTAATGTTTCATATCTCGATCCATCTCTCCCTCCATTAACCAGCCTATAGAGACCTAGGCTAAAGTAATCCAGTATAAATATTCCTTAGATAATTAATTCACCCCATGAATAACATCATATCATTGTCCTAATGAAATCTCTATATAGTAATCAAGTAGATCCTGGTATCCACCACATCCAATATTTTATATATTATAGCTCAACCCATCTCATCCCATACACAAACAACCTATAAAACCAATAGGATAATATATATGAAGATATGTTTGTGTGAAATTACTACAATCCATTAAATACATTTACAAACATATATGGTGAATGATAACCACTATGCATTCAAAAACATAATACTACCAGGAGTGGAGAGTTGGGTCATAGGGGGTAGTTGACCGTGTTGTCATGACACGTCAAATTAATTATGTTTTTAAGGTTGATTTATAGTCTAGGGTATACCCTAGGTCATCTCTCAAGGAGAGTTGGTAGGTTTAGAGTGCGTATTTTTAATAAAAATGACTAAGATAGGGGTGGTATTGAAAAGAGTTTAAAACAATGACTTAGTTGAAATAACTTAAAAGTTGAGTGAACTAGTGGATTTTAAAAAATATGAGATAAATGGGTCAATGTGATTTCAATACACACATATCAATTTCATTGTTCATAGAGATTAATCTTAGGTTTAGATTAATTCTTTGGTTGGAGTTAATTGGAATGCCGATTAATTCCTAAGCTTTTATTTCAATGCTTTAAGGGCCAAACCTTGACGTAACAATCGTATTGTCAAGGTCCAGTACATATGCATGGAATAAGAGCTTACAAAGAATATTTAAATCTCAATATGGTGGGTATGAAAAGGATTCTTGTGATGTCCAATCGGAACAACACAAGTCACACACTCAAAACCTCACACCGATCGGTTAGAAATTAAGTGCATAACACTCACATGTATCAAATCATGCATTCAAATCTGAAATAAAATAAGATACACGGAATGAAATGTTTAAACACCCAAATTAATCCAAACGAGTAGCTATTTTATGCATCGGAACTCCCTTGACATGTGTGTAGCTCCATCACAATGAACACCCACCTTTTAGCTCGACATCGGGAGGAGGAGGAAGCTTGGGTGGAACTCCTTCTCCATCCTTGATTCCCCTATGAGTATAGGGGCATCCATAACTTCTTTGATGGTGAGAGGCCTCCTTTGGGTCTCCAAAATGGTAGAGTGTGGATACTCCTTTGAACTTTCAAATTAGGTTCCCTTGGTTCCCTTTTATAGGAAAATTGGAAGGTGGTTTTAGGCACACAGATTTCATCAATCCAATTGTACCACGAGTTTCGGTCTTCAGAAATCCTTATCTCGCTTTGGAGAAAATAAACAATTTGTATCCCTAAATCTTGAATATCTCCATCGAATGTTTGTCACCATTTGGACAACTACAGCTCAAGAAATTGATAAAATAGAGAACACCGCATTTGACTTGGTCCAAATTCGGTGGCTTGGACAAATCAGTTCGGATGGGCCCCATTGAAGCCGAATAAGGATTGTGTTACTTAATAGGAAATGTAGCCTATTAAATTTTTCACTGGACCACAAAAGTTCGGCCCATTTGGATTCACAGATTTTGTGTACATTGAAAAACAGTGGATAGATGTCCATGGATCCATGCAATTTTGGCCCATTTTTCATCCACTTCATCAAGGGCCCTCCAAATCACCTCCACCTACATTGAAATAATAAAAAAAAGTAACATTGACCATTATAATGTTGATTAACATTAACTAAATTATTCAAAAATAAAGTGAAATTTATTATTATATTTGTAATATTCATTATAAAACTAGTTTAAAACAGCGGTGTAAGGGTGGAATAAAACAGTGAATCGTGGTATGATCCGTAGTCATCCTTCCATTCCTCTCTAGCCAAGATATTATGGAAAATTCCCTCCAAGAGTCCACTGGGAGTCAATCACCCTATCAACATTATTCGGTAGCATATGAAATCAAAAAAAATTCATCACACATATAATGATCACAATAACACTATGTTAAACTACTTATTCTTAGACTCATATAACGCTAATTTCACACAGGACTCTCGGATACCATTGCTTAGGCCTTAGTATCAAAACCATATAAGCATCAAGATTAAAATTAGTTAATTAATTCTCCATTAATTAGTATTATTATATTTTCATATCCAATATTAGTATTAGAATATTCTAAGGTAAGTGACTATGTAACAATTAATTCTTTCCTTGTATTCTCAAGTATGTCAATATTTAGGACAAACCTCATTCCTCAATTAATTAATTTAGTATTTAATAAACATCCAGGTACTCTAGGACTCATCCCAAGCTACCACATAAATGATTCACTCACAATGCATGATATCATACTAATTCTTATAGTTGGAAAATAATTACTTAATATCAATCATTTAACAACCATTAAATAAGAAGATCTATTATTATTCATGTATCCCAAATTTTAGCACAACAAAAATAATAGAATGTCCCATCTTCAAACTATTCTACCAGTCTTAGTTTTATCCCTGTCACCACTTTACATTAAAAAATCTAGAATCTAACACTAACATCATCATAATAATAACAAGTACCCATGCCTCTATCATAGCCTCATCCATTCCCACCCATTATCAACGTAATCATCTCCCTTTGACAACATCACAACCTCGTCCATCCCTTCCCATTATTATAACAGTTCATGTTTATCATTATATCGTGATATGGTTTTAAATTCATAGATCATAAATACAAATATAATATTATTATTCCCCACATATTTGAGAGGAAATTATATCAAAAAAAACAAGGCATTCAAACCTTAATCAAACAATTTTGGGTTTGCTCATCCTGAATATAATGATATGATAAATAATTGAAATCTCGTTATTTTTTTTAATTATCATGTAAATTAATCAATTAATCTCAATAAATCAAGCCTTATATATTTTCAATCATAAATAGTATTTATTTAATCAAGAATTTCTCTTTAATCTTCTTTTACACTATTCAAAACTCTCAAATATTATTATTAAAACCTACATTTTTTTTAAAAAAATAATTACCAAATTTAAGTACTTTTTTAATAACCAGGCATACCAACCAATCTTTACCACTATACCTATAGATAGAACATTTTCTTGTAAATATATGAGTAAAAAATGTACATTGAAATCATGTGGTCACACATCCGAAATATTTATACTTATATATCAAATATTATCACACATGATAGTACTTAAGGTTCCCAGAATTTTTTATTTTATAGCATGTGATTATATCAATTTCAATCCTCTAATATCTATAATTATAAACACAATTCTCATGAAAATTATTTACATAATTTAACATTTTTCATAATTTCAATTGATTTTATCAATTAATAATTGTAAAAATCCATTAGACTAACCATTTCTCTCTCTTAGATAATTTCCAATATTGTTATATATAGTCTATAATATAAAAAACCAAACATATTATTTCATCAGGAAATCCTAAAAATTATCAAACATTATTCTATAATACGTGTAATAAATCACTTATTCATTTTGTTAAATTTATTTTCAAAAATATTTATCCAAAGAATCCATGTCCCATATTTGAGGATAACATTACGTATCCTTAGTATGCAATATAATTTCTAAATTTGATCTTATAAATTAACCAATAACATGTTAACCATTTTCATCAAGTAGTAAACTTTTATTTCAGTACTAGAATTAATATTGAAATATAAATTCTATTTCATGAAAATCATAGTACCAAAATTACCATACATTATATTTTATTAACTAAACATCCATTCAAATTCTTTAAGTAATAACATCTCATTGATATAATGACTAAACAAACATTTTTTCTTATCTTTTATAATTTCCAGATTATCAAAAATTTAATCTGTATGTTTTTACTTCCCATATTTTTTTAAAGGAGTATAGTTAATCACATCAATTCAGTTAAAAAATTTAATGAATGATAATTTTATACATTCACAGTAAAATATGGATAGGTCATAGTTCCCCTACATCTTGAAAGAATAATTCATAAGTTACATCCAAAATGGAGGGGAGAAGAGGGAATGTGCATAAACTAGAAGGAAGATGTGCCTTGGATGAATTTACATAAGGCTTATAGATCCTTGAAGTTGGTGTTTTGACTGAACAAACTCGAGAATAATGAAGATAAACTCAAAATAGGTGAAGAAACCTAACTTTTTTTATTATTTATAGATATCCCTTTGTGAAAATGTTGGAAACTCCATCAGTCATCCAATATTTTGTTTCACATCAAAATTTTTCTTATTTAAGAATAATTTTAATATTCTAATGTCAGGGATCATATTTAAGACTCCCAATAAAAAAAACCACAAATTTCTTTATATTCAAATTATTTTGTATAGAAAATGAATTATAATAGGTTCTACAAATGACAATCATGTTTTAAGGAAATAACCAGTACCCTTACATGAGACTTACCCACTAAATAAGGGTAACACAATATTACCCTTATGTGTCTCACTACCGTAATACAATTTGAATAAAACTGTAATGACTCTTACAAATCATCAGGAGGAACCTTATGTTGGATTTAAAAATCTCACATAACCTTTACATAACCCATGAGAAACCACAATCACCCTAACATGAAACCTAATATACCTATATAAGAGCTACAAAATACCCTTATGTGTGTTAGTATATATGGACCCATGCTTAAACATTTCATAATATTGAGTTATATTCAATAAATTTCTATATTTCACATTGAGGATCATTTAAAGATTATAGTTTTATATAATTTTTCCATAACTCATATATAAAAAACTACAAAATACAAATTGGACAGTTCTGATCAGTATCAATTTTCCCCATAATATAAATATTCTAAAATAAAGCATGAATTATTTCCGGGAAAATCTCCAAAACATCAAAATTAACTTCTTCATTTCCCTCAACCATCCTTAATCCTTGTGAAAATGTTTAAAAGCACTTATGATGAGCACAAAAGCTATATAAGGTATCAAAAAGAAACAAAACTGTTAGTTTAGTAAACACATGAAAAATCATATAACATTTACTTATATCATCAATATTCATTAATAATAAGAAATAAATTATTTTAACATGAATTTTAATACACATTTTTTTCATGTAAAATCATCAAAGCTGCTAGCATGTAATTAAATATCTTTTGGTGAAATAGAGCATCATATACATAAACCCCTTTTAAAAGAATTTAAATTTGGATAACCCTACTTTAGACTTATAGAAATATAATTACCTAATGTTTTGGAGATCCATAATGTGAATCCCCTTCCTATAAGCTATATTAGTCTCACCCATGAGCTAAAATGGGGCTAAACGTTTTTTAAAAGCTATATCAAGATCACTGGTTTCTGATGTGCTATAATGGGGCTCAACCATTAGTATAAGCTATATCAAGCTCACTTGTGAGCTATAATGGGCCTCAATCCTTCTTATATTTTATATCATGATCACCCATTTGATATAATTTTTAACTACTATATGAAGATTAAAACACTCTCATCATAAAACCATTTTAAACTCTTTCTAAATCCATATAAAAACAAATTTTAATTAAAATTCTCGTTTTATTTTGAAAACCCATTTTCAATTCCCAAACACCTTTTTTATTGAAAAATAATTTCTAGTACCAATATAACCAAAAATATAAAATAAATTTTTTATTTAATAAAACATGTTATCATGGAAAATAATCTATAAATAAAATAAAAGTAATGGTGATAAGAAAGTTCATTACCATCGTCCTTCAAAAATTGGATATCTCATTTGTCATTTGTCAAAGCGTTCCTTTTAAGACACGTAAAAATATTCCTTTTGGGGCCTATTGAATGAAATTAAAAATAGGCATAAAATATATTTTATAATAATTATATATATATATGTAAAATAATATCAATAATATTGACATGGATAAAATTATTTGAAAATTAAATATTTAAACATTCATAGTGTCCAAACCCACTTTGAACATCTAAATCCTAATCCCCATGAAGGATTAGAATTTAACAAAACATTAAATAACAAAAATTATATAAAATATTAATATATAATTTCAAATATGATTTATATACACCTTATTAATTAATATAGATTCATATCGTTAAGAAATTTCTCAATCAAAGGAGATTGAGATGAAATCACATACTTCTATGGTAACATTTGAATCAGAAACCCAAAAGTAATAATCATCAAATTAAACTTCTAAATACCATGATTATAAAATAATTCATAATATAATATAGCATTATGGGAAGTATATAATCCTTAAAAAATAATTAATTCAGGCATATGAAATTTATCTCACAAATGTAAAAATTGAGATCCAAATATCTAAAGTAAGAACAGTGAATTGAATAGCGTGTATGATACGTGACACCAAACGCACAATGAAATATCATATTTAGATACTTTATAAAATATTTACTTTTTAAAATAGAATCTATATATTTCAATTTATTCAACAATGAGTTGTATTACATTTCACTCAATAGAGTCCTTCCTCTATAGCTTGTGTTACATGCTTGAGAGACATTCCTTGAGAGCTTGTGTTACACAAAGTTCAAGTTTCCCCAAATAACATTGTGTTATTAAAATATAATTATTAAATATAATATGTTATTACATACCCTTATGTTAGTGGTAATTAATAGTATAAACTAATATATAAAAAATTATGGTTTATATAAATATAAAATGAATTATTCGGTTTCCAATTAATGATAAATAAAAATAAGAACCAATATGATATAAAAATAAATATTATTATTATTATGCTTCCAAATGAGTTTTATCTTAATAAAAATAATTAATTACAATTATTTTATTATTTTATTTAAATATATATTTTATTTATTCAATGTAATAGTTTTTAAATTCATCAATTCAGTTTGATATGCATAATATTGGATCAAACCCTATTTTACCCATAAAAACTAATATTTTTATATAGGCAATTTAACCACCTTTTAACGGAGATCCCATTTAAAATATTAATTTCGACACTTTAATTAATCTAATTTTTAAAAATAAACTTCATATATGAAAGATAAATATAATAATTATGATACAAATAATATTTTATATTTTTCCAAATCATTTCAATTTTTAATTAATAGTTATCAATATTGAATTTTAGTTCAAAACATATTTTTCATCTAATTTATTTATAATGTTAAATTATAATTATAATTGTTTTTAAAGTTTAATTGGTTAATATTTTTTCAATTAATAAAAATTATATAATTGGAATAAATTTCACTTTGATATTTATTATAAAAACATAGAAAACATTATGATATTCTTACTTTAAAAACATCAAATATCATCACGCCTAAGGGATAATTTTTGAATTAATTTATTATAATTATAGGATTATAATTTGGAAAAATGGATTCAATATATGTATTCATAAAAATTTATAATATATAATATAAAAATATTTGTTTTTCTACCAAAAATATTAGTGAAAGTGATTAAAATTAATTACAACTTTTAAGGTAAAATTAAGCTTAATGAAAGACTAAACCTTTAAATTTGGGTCCCAAATTACCTATCCACATAAAACACCCATTTTCCCCATAAACATTCCAATAAACATCGATTATTTTTTTTAAAAATTTATTTAGGTAATAACATGTGTACACCTAACTTGTTTAAAAAAAAATCGAATTGAGTCATTTTCCTTCCCTATAAAAGGCCACCACCTCTCCCCCTTCCAAAAACCCCTCAAACCACTTAGGATCACCAATTATCTTCTCATATATCTTACCAAAATCCATCCCATATAACATGAATCCTTTATCTGGGAATAAATATTTCCAGTGAATCCTTTTGGTACAAACCAAATGTAGTTACCCGATTGAGAGTTAATGTGTTCTCTTATGATTTTCAGTTTTATTTCCATTATCCAACCCCCAATACTACTTATTCCACTATTAAGTAACAAACCAATATCCTAAATATATTTTTATTTTTTATTTAAATGGATCAACCTACACTTACCCACACATTCATCTAATGGGTAACAAACATAGTATTTTTGTGTACGGTGAACTACTGCCTCATGAAATGATGATTGTTCATTTTCCCTTACCACCTATCATGGAATATATTATGAGGGAAAATATTTTAATATATTATATATATGATATTTATTAGGTTTTTATACTTAATTAATATTTTTAGTACACTTACCTTCAATAAATTCCATTTTATGTTAATACATAACATCATTGGAGGAAGTTTCGACTGCCGCCCCCTCAAACAAATGTGATTCGTTCACACGATACACGAAATGTATAAATTATAGTTATAATCAAAAATATGAGACATAAAAACATATATATTATATTAATGACAATATTACCTTTCATTAAATATGTTTTTCTATATATATATATATATAATTTAATTTATTTCCTTTTCACACACTTAAAAAGTTATAATGTGGGTCGTTGATGTGTGGAATACTGCCTACTCGACATGATACTATTATTTTCGCATAATAAGAACTATACATATAAGTATACATGATTAAAGAAATTGTTTTTTTATATAATGATAATTCTAATAGGATAAGGTTTTACTTACCTTCTTCCATAATGATCATTGAAAAATTATAATGTTACTCATGCGTACATACGGCCTACCCCATGACTGTAATGTTGATTCATTTTTCATAACCATATGTAATAATTTATTTTAGAATTATAATTGATTTATAAATATGATTATTATTTAAGAATTATTATTAGCTAGATATTATATAATGACCCCACGAATCATAGTTGACCTACCAAACTTTTTTTGACACCTAAACTGAATTTGGACAAAACACCCAATGTAAAATTAATTGTCTAAGTAGTATAAAACATGGTATGAAGTGAAATAAATATAATTATAAAAATTAAAAGGTTATTAGGAAAGTAAAAAATTAAAATTGTTTTATTATTTAGTAATTTAAATTATTTTCACTCAAAAGGAAACTCAATGTAATAGATTCTCATCTCACTTTACACATCCATGAGATAAATGTCATGTTCACCACTTACATAATTTGTGTAGTGTATCTACTACCCATTTTTATATCTTATAATATGAATCCATTTATTGTCATGATATTTTATTTTTATTTTAATAATATTCCTTCATGAGGATTATTATTAAATATGTTTGAATGTTGAATGGAACACTTTGGAATGATTAAAGATTATTTTCCTCAATAATAACTTTAATGAGCATTCAATGGCATTTACATTTGAATAAATTATATGACCATTTTTCAATAAAACCTTATATTTTCTATCCTATGGTTATTCATGGACATTTCCATGTTTTAGTACCATTTTTCTTTTCTTAGGTACTCAATATGAGTTAGAAAATGATTTTCAGAAAACCCGACATCATTTACCTCTTTAGTCGGAGAAACTATTTTCTTCTAGAAACCTTTTTTTATTAAAATGTTTTCAGAATTTATTTTAAAAGAAATTGGTAAATAAACATTTAAACTTTTTTATTTTACAAATGATTTTATATAAATCTTTTTATCACTTTCCTAACAATTTATTTTTTAACATTTAACCATACAAAAGAAGTATTCTTTTTACCTCGTACAACTTGTACAGATTTCCCACCATCATTTCATTAAATCTTACTTTTCTAGTTTATATGATTTAATTTTAAATATTTTTTTAAATTGATTTTTAAATATTTATTTTTCATAAGTTTTTTCAAACAAAATCATATGTTCTTCAAGAATTTTTTTAAAATATCTTTTTATAATGTTTCCATTCATCAAATATAAAAACCATTTATTTTACACCCCTTGGGGTATATTTTATTGATATAATCCTTAATATTTCTTTGGATGTTTTATGACTGGTTTAGAAAAGGATAGTATTCACATTCAATTTTATATTCCTATTAGTCCCATTCAAATATTCAATTTCTTATGATCATTTGAAATTGAAATTCTCCTAACTATCCATATCATTTTCCATGGACATGATTGTTTCCTAAACTATATAACAATTTTTAAATGGTGTTAACTTTTAGTGTTATTTTTTTCTTGTTTAAATATTGATAAAAATGTATCTCTTACTCCATATAGATATTTGATAAGGCACATGGTTAAATCTATTATTCAATATATGATGAATTTTTTGGACAGGTACAACATGGGTGGCCCCAGTTATAGAAAACCCTCTAATGCATCATTATTCACATGGAAAAGTCATTTGGCTAGCTGCCTTAGATGGTATTTTAGCCTATATTTTATAAACCATCATTTGTAAGGTCATTATTGTAAAGGTACCACATACCTAGGAAAAATCGATTCCAATAATAAATAATTTACCCTATTAATTTTAAGTTATTATTCATCCAAAATATATTGCATCGAAATATATTTGGATACATTTAATTTTTAATTCATTGATTAAATGGCATGTGTTTTAGTGTCGTACCTTTACATATTTATTTTTCTTTATCTAGTTATTTTAATGGCATGTGTTTCCATTTTTTACTATTCCATATTGTTGATGCACATCCTTCTCAGTTTATTGATTACATGGTATATGTGTTTAGTTATTTACAATGCCATAATTATTACTCTCATTGATCCATTATTTCTTCAGATACATTTTTCCCTTACCGATCATTTTATCTCACCCTTATTATTTTTTGTTCCCCACGAAAACTAGATTCTTATTATGAAAGATATATATGGATTTAAAAGATTTTTTAGATTTATACTCAACATTTTTTATTTTGAAATAATGAAAAAATTTTGTTCTAATTAGTTTAATCATTTTCCATAAAAGACCCATTTATGTATCTAGTTTAACAAAACTACTAAATTGATATGTACTTAAATTATTGATCTCTTGTAATCATGTAAATTTAATTGATAATAGAAATTAGCTTCGAGATACCTAGGGTAGGTTCACTATAGTTGGTATCAATGGATATTTAGTAGAAACCTTGGGAACATGATTTAGGAAAACATAGGTTAGAGAATATAACTCTAAGGTATAATTTGAGTATATTTATAGAATAACATCCTAGAATTTTGGTAAGTTTTATATTATGTTGTTCTTTCGAGATATATATCCCTATATGGATAATAAAAGTTGGTTTGGTTCTATAATATAAGTACCTAAGAGTAACAACTCAAAAAAGGTGTTCTAATCCTAGATTGGGGTAACCTAGTACTTGAAAATGGGCTTTAATACGCACCTAGTTTGACACTCTTTGGGCGGTATGCTTAGGATAATCGACTTTTTTGTTGGAAACAATTATGAATAATTTGAATAGTAATGAAAAAGAATAATCAAGGTTAATACAAATGTGTTTTACGTTGAGTATAACGTTTCATGGCTTAGAAATCCCATAGATGATGTTATGGATAAACCCTAGACTAAGGGATCACCTTTGTTAAAATAAAATGATAAAGAAATAATATATTATGGTTGTATTGAAAACCATAGTTAAAATTATAATAATTGATTAACCTAATTTCAAGGATGTCCATCATAGTTTTTTTGGAAATTATATTAATATGGTTTTTGAAAAGGAATCCCTATATGTCAGTGGAAACTTATTATATCTGCTAAGGTCGTGGTTCTTCAACCCATGACCAAATATCGACAATGGTTTCACTCAAACCATTGACCTATAAAATGTCCTTCTTAATTTTTAAATTTTTTTACAAAAAAAATTTGATGAATAAAATATTAATTATGAACCAGTAGTATCACCTTTTAGTATTATAGATTAATTTGTTGACCATATTGGTTTTAGAAGATATTTGAAGACAAATAGTTATACATTTCACTCTTTTATGGGAACAATGATTGTTTAGAATTGTAATTTTATGTTTATTGTACCAATATTAAATTTTGAATGAATTGGATAATAGATCTAATCACAACCAAATGTTGAAATTATGTTTAAATAAATATATCAAATAACTATACATATGTATTAAAATAATTACCCAACATTGGGAAAATGACTCTGGGCTAAAATTTTATCCTAATACCTTAATTTATGGTTAAGAAATGGTCTTTCAAATAATCAAGTATTTTTTGATTTGAGTCCCTCAAATTTATATTGATAATTCACTTATTTGTGATTGATAACCTCATTAACGTACTATAAATATATATGTTTTCATATAAATTACATATATTTACATGCCACTAATGTTCTCTTACTTAAATACCTAGTTACATGGTATTCCATGTGACCTTGGTACTTTCCATCCTATCTTTTATAGAGGATGACTTATAAACCCTTCCCCTAATGTGGGATTTCAAACATATGATGTATAAATCAATATATCACCATGATCAAGTTTTCTTGGAGATAATGAAATTTAAATAAGGTGCTGAGAATGTGATTCCCTAAAAAATATAAAGTAAGAACCTTTTATTCGATATCATGTATGACATGCGACACCAAGCGTGTAAGGTAGTATAATATCGAGATAAATTATAATATATTTACTATTTAAAATAGATTCTATATATTTCAATACATGTAAACTATATTTAGCTTGAATTTCAATAATGACTGACCTTCCTTGATAGCTATTGTAATATGCAAGAGAGACCTTCCTTGATAGCTTCTGTTACATTCAAGACCAAGATTCCCCAAATAACAATATATGATTAAAATATTATTATTAAATATAACATGATATAACAATGTAATTATGTTAGAAATTATGAATATAATTAACTAACTTATGAAAATTTGTGGTTTATAAAAATATAAAAATAATTCATTGGTTACCAATTATTGAGAAATTAAAATAAGAATCAATTGGATATAAAAAGGAAATATTATTATTATTATGCTTCCGAAAGAGCTTTATATTTATAAATATAATTAATTACAAATATTTAATTATTTTAATTAAATATATATATTATATATTCAATAAAATATTTATAAAATTCATTCACTAGGTTACATATTCATAAGATAAGAATAAATCCTATTTTACACATAAAAATTTTAATTTTTATAAAGGAAATTTTATATCATTTATTGGAGAACCCATTTAAAATATTTATTTTGACACATTAATTAATCTAATTTTTCAAAATCAACATCATATTTGAAATAAAAACATAATATATTTTAGGGTGAATTTTTGATATTTTTATGACACATTTCATTTTTAATGAATTGTTAAAAATATTGAATTTAGTTCAAAACTTATTTTTTATCTAATTTATTTATAAGAATAAATTTTAATTTTAATTTATTATAAGGTTTAATTAGATAAAATTAATATCAATTAATAAAAATTAGGTCATTAGAATACATTTCACTTTGAAACTGATTATAAAAACATAGTTATCTTTCAGATGTTTTTACTTTAAAAACACGCAATGTCGTTCTACCAGCAGGATGAATTTATAATTTTATTCTACCACATATATGATTATAATTTGGAAAAATGGATTCCTTATTTTGAATCATAATAATTTATAATTTATTATAATACTAAATTTTTTTTGAACAAAAATATTTGTGGAATTAATTAATATTAATTACTACTATTAAGGAAAATTTACGATCAATAAAGGACTAAACATTTAACATAGGGGCCCAAAAGACCTAGCCACATGTACAAAACTAATTATTTTTCCATAATTTGGCCATGAAACATAAATTATTTATTATGGTTTTTATTACTTTTTTAGGTAATAACATGTGTCCACCTAACCTGTTTCCAAAAAATCCATGTGAGTCCTTTTTCATCCCTATAAATGCCACCACCTCTCTCCATTCCTCACACCTCACAAACCACATTGGATCAGCCAATATAAAACCATATAAATTCCCAAAATACCTACCCTAATCCTTGAATCCTCCCTTTGGTTATAAATCCTTCCACATGATCATTTTTGTACCATCAAAAAGTAGTTACCCGATTAAGAGGTAATGTCTTCTCTCAAGTTTTATTAATTTTATTTCCATTATCCAACCCCTCATCTTTTATAATTACATTACTATCTAAAACAATTATCCTAAATATACTATTATTTTTTTTTGTAATTGGTGTTACCTCAAATTATAAAAACATCCATCTGATTGGTAAGGAACATATTTTTCTATGTCTGGAAAACAATGGCCTTACAAAATGATGATTGATAATTTTACCCTTAACACCTGTCATGGTGGCCATTATAATTCAAAAAAAAATTATATATGACATATATTATGTTTATTTTGTTTTTATGGTTCTTTAATACTTTTATAACACTTACCTTTAAAACTTTCCATTTTACGTTAATATGGTAACATTGTTTGAGGAACTGTGGACTACCACCCCCTCAAAGCGTATTGATTCATTCCCACAATACATGGAATGTATAAATGACAGTTATAATTAAGAATATGATAAATAAAAAACATATATATGAAATTCATGACATAATTAACATTTTATAAATAAATATATATATATATATATATCATTTTATTTATTACCGTTTCACACACATAAAAAAGTGATATTATCGGTCGTGGATTTGTATACCACCACCACCAAGACACGATGTGATTCCTTTTAGATTATTAGAATTATATATATATATATATATATATATGATTAATTAACATGGAATTTATAATATAATTATTATTGTATACGGATATGGTGTTACCTTATTTCCATAATGATCATCAAAAATGAGAATGTTTCTTAGGTGTACGTACGGTCTATCATCTCCATAATTGTAACATTGATTAATATTAACTAAAATTATGTAATTATTAATTTTTAACATATATTTTTTGTATAAATATGATAATTTTGTGATTATTATTATTATATAGATAAAATATAATGACCTCATTGACCATAGTTGTCCAACCAAAGTTTTTTTTAAATAAGAAGTGAATTTGGTAAAAACCCCTATTGTAAACATAATTGTATATGATGTTGTATACAACATAGTAAAATTTAAAATAAAAGTAATGATATACATGAAAATGGTTCTCAATAAAAATTAAAATTATCTTATGTTTATTATACAGGATTTTAAATGATGTTTACTGAATAGGAAACTTGATGTAAGCGATTCTCATCTCGCTTTTTACATCCATGAGATAAATGTCTTGTTCACCACTTACATATTTTGTGTGGGGTATTTACTCACCATTTTTATGTGTTATATCATGAATAAATTTATTATAATTATAATATATGTTTATTTAAATATTATTCATTCATAAGAATTATGATTTAAATTTGTTCAAACATGTATGGGGCACTTTGGAATGTTTAAAGATTATTTTCCTCAACAATAACTTTAATAATATTTGAATGGTATTTCCATTTGAGAAAATTGATTGACAATTATTCAATAAAAACATTTATTTCATCTTCTCTAGTTATTGATGAAAATTTCCACGTATTAGTACCACTTTTTCTAATCTTTAGCACTCAATATGTTTTAGAAACTATTTTTCCAAAAACCCTGACTTCATTTCCCTCTTTAGTACAAGAACATATTTTATTAAAAAAACCATGTTTTATTAAAAAAATTACAACATTTGTTTAAAAAATATTTGGTAAATAAATATTTACCCTCATTTTTTTTACTAATGTCGTCAAAGGAGTCTTCTTGTCACTTTCCATACATGGAATTTTTCTAATATTTAACCATGAAAAAAATGTTCTCTTTACCTCATACGTATTGTATGCATTTACACGGAATAATTTCATTAAAGATTCATTTTCATGTCTAAAAGGTAAATTTTTATAGAAAATATTTCGAAAATATTATTTTAAAAGAAATTTTTTTTCAAAATGAATTTTAGAAAAGAAGGATATTTTATTAAATATTTTTTTTAAAATATCTTTCTAAATATTCTTATTCATCAATGACAACACCCCATTATTTTAATCCACATGGAGTATGTTTTATTGATACCATACTTAATATTTCCTTGTATGGTTTATAATTTATTTATCCAAGGATATTATTCACAATCACCTCCATGAATCGTTTTAGTTCTATTGAAATATTCAATTTACTAGGATCATTTGATATTGAAATTCCTTTAAGTATTCATATCATTTTTTTGTGGATATGATCAATGCCTAAACCATATACCATTTTTTATATTGTGTTCATGTTGAATGTTATTTGATTATATGGGTAAATATTGATAAATCAATATCTCTTACTCCATATGGATATTTGATAAGGCACATCATTAAATTGATTATTCAATATATGAGGAATGTTTTCGATTGGTACAACATGGGTGGGTCATGGTTACAGATAGCCACTAAATGCCTCAGCATCTCATGGGTTGAGTTATTAGGCTAGCCACTATAGATGGGTTTTGAACCAATATTTTTTAAACCATAGTTTGAATGGACTTGATGGTGAATGTACCATGTACCTAGGAAACATAACGTCCAATAATTAAGAATTTATATTATTTAGTTTCAGTTAATATTCATACATGAAATATTGTATCAACATATCTATAGATACATTTAATTTTTATTTCATTAATAATTGGAATGTTTTTTATTTTATTTCCTTTCAATGTTGATTTTTCTTTATCTAGTTATTTGAATGGAATGTGTTTCCATTTACTACCTTTCTATGTTGTCTATGCACTTCCATCTCAGTTTCTTAATTACATAGTACGTGTGTTTAAGTATTTACAATGAAATAATTATTACTCTCATTGATTCATTATTACTTCTCCTATATTTTTCCCTTACTGATAATTTGAAATTACCCTAATTATGTTTCTTTGATCATGAATCCAATAAGAATACTATGAATGATATGCATTGATTTACTAGTTGGATCATAGTTATCCTCAAATTTGTTTTTATAATAAAGGAAAAAAATTAATTTATAATTATTGTAGTCATTTATAATAATAGTATTATTTATGTATCATGTTTTCCAATTCCACTAAACTAATTTTTCCATCATGAATTGATTTCGTGTAAGTATGATAATGTAATTGATTGCAGACACTGGCTCTGGGTTACCTGGGGAATGTTCACTATATGAACAATATCATTCCTTGAGTCTGACTTGTCATGTCTGACCTTATATTCTTGAATAATAAATATGTGTAAATTATTTAATTTTTTGGGAACCATTTAATAGTTTAACATTAATTTTATTTCACTAATTACAATGTTTTAATCAAATACTTAAAATATTAATTAAACTTTTGGTGTTTTGACCATATTCGGTTTACGCGTCAAAATTGATGTTGGTAGGTCAATTGTAGTCAAAGGGGTCATTATATAAATATATATAGAATAATAATACTATTATTATTAAAATATTTATACATTAATTAAACATTTAAAGAAAATCATGAGATATTTTTATTAAAAATGAACCGATGTTACAAACATGGAGAGGGTAGGTCGTACGTACACACGAGTGACATTCATATTTTTCAATGATCGTTAAAAAAAGAAGGTATGTAAAATTTATCATTATAGAATGAAAATTATATATCAAAATAAAATATTACTGAATAATATATACTTATTTATATAATTGTTTTGATGTAAAAGGAATCACATTGTGTTGAGTAGAAGGTAGTCCACATACCCACCAAATGGCATTATCGTATTTGATATTTTTAAAAGGGTTACAAAGAAATTTATATATTATATTTACTAAAGAAGTAATTGTGTCATGAATATAAGATGGATTTTATGTATGTTACATATATTTAATTAAAACCATCCTTAATACATTCCATGTAATGTGACAATACATCACATCGCTTTGAGGATGTGGTTGTCCATGCATCTGCAAAAAATGTTATCGTATTTACACAAAATGGAAAGCCTGAAGGTATGTGTATATAAAAATTACATAAGTATGAATAAATAATATATAATATATATATATATATCATATAAATGTTTTTCCATCTTATTTATCAACCATGACATGTTTTAAAGGAGAAAAAACAAATTACATCGTTACATGAGGCTATAGTTCATCGTACACAAGCGGCAATTTCATTACACATTTGATGGTAGTGTGTGTAGGTGTAGGTAAAATCCTTAATACATATATCAGTATATTGAATATGATTATTATATTATTTAATAATAGAATTATAATAAATTATGTGATGGTGAAATAAGTAATACCTAAATGCACATTGAAGAATGTTACCTCTTTTTCGGGTACCTACTTTTGGTTTGCACCGAATGAAATATTGGTTGGATTTCCGCCCAAGGTGAGGCCTCTAGGGTGAGGTTAAGGATGTTGGTAGAGTATTTTGGTATTTAATCTATAAACTAAATTGGATATAGTGGTGTGATTAAATGGTAAGGGTGGGTTCCATTTTATAGTGGAGGGGGAGTGGAATTCTTGAAAATGTAAAAGGTAAACAATATTGAGAGGTCTCCTTTACATATTGTGACTCCAAAAATGAAAAAATTAGATATAACAGGTTATATGGTATAATAATTTCTAGGATATTAGTTTTTTACAAGTGTATATTTCATTTACACTAATAATATTATAGCTTAACCACTATGTTGCCGCATTTTTACAATAATAACTATATTTAATATTAATTACTTTCACTAATATTTTGGGGTAAAAAATAGGTTGAACAAATTAGAAATTACAAATTATCCTGATTATAAATAATAAATTCATATTTAAAAAATATAATCACATAAGTATAAGAAATTAATTTAAAATTAATCTCACATACGGGACGACTAAACAGGTTTTAAAAGTAAAAATGGTCAAATGTTCTCTATGTTTTTATATCTCAATTCAATGTGAAATAATTTAAAATGACATAAATTGTTTTTATATAATTAAAATAGTTGTAGTTATAATTTAACTCCAATTTATCATTATTTAACTATATAAATACATGGGATGAAAACAATTTTTATCTAAAATTATGTAATATTAACTAGTCATTAGAATATCAAAGTTCTTAGAAAAATACCAAAAATTCAACCATAGTAAATATTAATAAATTTATTTATAAATTCAATTTTATTATATATATATATAAATAATAAAATTTTCAAAAATTATATTTAAAATTGGTTCGTCATTAAAAGGTGGTAAAATGACTAGATAAAATAATAATATTGATAGTATATAATTATTCTATATGACTCAGTGTTGTGTGAAATGAATGATTTATAATAAATAACTATTGTGTGTCACATATTATATTTTATTTTAAGTTAATTTTATGGTAAAATTACTATCTAATTCATAAATATGAAAAAATGTGAAAAATACATATTATATACTTACCTGGGTTCTTATATCCTTTATTCCCAATTGGTCTTTATTTTTATTTATAATTAATTGGTAACTAGTGAATTCATCTTACAAATATGTTTAGACTATAAATTTAGGATTTATTTAATCTCTTTTATTCCTATTATTACAATGGCTAAGTGATATCAATCCTAATAATATTAATATTATAATTTTTTTGGTTAAGACTCAAACATGCAGGTAATAGAAGGCATCAAGGGAATTCAATGGTTTTTGCAATTCAAGATAAAATTGGTGTTAATTTTGATTCTAGATAAGATATGTTTCCATGTTACACTATATATTAAATACTTTAAATTAATTTTAAAGAAAATATTTATCAAAATCTCATGATTTTAAATCCTAAAAAGCCTTAAAATGAATTATTCCCTCAAAATTAATCTTGTTTAACATTTTTTTAACATTTCTAGAGTTTCATTATTAAAACCCACATCGTGAAACGGTTTAAAAAACAACCTCTTAAAAATTTAATGAGGGAAACATAGTGGTCACCAGATTTTATGAAAAACTAGGATTCAATACTGGGAGAACATTAGTGGGAAATTAAAATATTGATTTGAAAGCCAAAACTAATTCTCATGGACTAATATGAAGTGATAGAGAACATCGTCAAGAAGAATTCAATAAAAAACCACAACCCAATTAGGTGTTTATAATTTCATTGATATCATCTGAAAATGTTGTAATAAGATAACATTTTATTTCATTAAGGTCATTTCCCTAAAAATTAAGGATCCAATCATCATCTATACTTAAATAATAAGGAAAAATACTTGATGATTAGAGTCATACATTAATCATTTTCGAGCAGAGAATGACATATTGATCCAAAAAATGAGTATCGAAAATAAATTCTCATGCATGAATCACTATAATTATCTTAATTTTGAATCACATAACCCACCAAAGTATAACATTATATTCCTTCTATATTTATATATTAACAAAATACAAGATGATTAACCCAAAGAAAGATAATTATACATTCTTGTGATGAGATAATTCATTAATCTCTAAAGTTCAGTACTAATACCTAAATTTAAAACTAAATAATTTCACATATATATAAAAATAATTTTCACTAATACCATTAAACATACATCAATAGGTATTCTTCCTCAAATTAATTTTCATCATATAAATCATAAATATATAGAAACTCAATAAATGTCTCCCAAGTTATTTTCATTATTTAAATCATTAAAATATTGGTGAATAAGAAATTTCTCTTATTAAAAACATTTCAAAAATAAAATACTTCTTGGAGATTTCATCAATTCACAAGATGGAACACCATCAGCTATAGAAGTATAAAATGATTTTTAATCCCTTTTTTCTTCAGATCATGGTGATTTCCACCCAGATTAGGTTTCTTTGGAAACTTGTTACCATAATGTCCCAACTCATTACAGCTAAAGAATATTAATTTTCTTAGGCTCTCTATTATCTCGTTGTTGGATTGTCGATGAATCATTTCTTGATTTCATGAACCTTTTGACCAATCATACCACACTGGTAACACTTTCCATATCAATACATACATTACCCAAAATGTATTATACCATAATTAAATCACATTTTATGCTTACCTATAGAAATATTAGTTGCTTTCTTCACCATTTAGTTCCACCTTGACCATTTATTACTCCTGTCACCTCGTGGAATGTATGTTTCATAAAACGTCATTTTTACTTTCTCTGCACAACGAATGACTTTCTCATAACATTTACATTATCTATATATAAATGCTCCTCATAGACTTGGTTTCCATATGTATTAAAGTAAATTAATTTTATTGTCAATGTATTAGTTAAAATATAACACATAATAGTCCAATATTGTAAGGTTTTCTTCATATGAAGCCACATAATCTTAATCTTTTATACTCTACTCTAGGAATTATTTCTCTATACTTAGCCAAACATCATTAGGGAAATATTTTACAAATAAATGATCCTTGACTATTTCCTATTCCCTGGATTCAATATCATCATTTAATCTTATATTATTAAACAAATACAACAATTGATAAGATTCACTATAAAAGTGATATATGGAAAGAGATACCTTTTTACATTAAAACATCCCTTTACATTAAATATATTTTTTAGTGCATTGATCCATCCTTTAGCAACCACTAGGACATATGATTTATTGAATGGTGGTAGATGTTTCCACATGAAATGATCCACTATCATCAATTTAAATCATGGAATTATGGGTTTCTATTTATCAAGGATACCAAAACCATTTATATCTTATTTAAATTGATCCATCATTTAAGAAAACTACTCATTTCCAATTCCAAATGACTAGAGATGCAGTTTTGGAAGGATATTTTCCCCTTCTGTCCCTTCCCACTATATTTTTCTGATTTCCTCTACAAAAAATATATTCTAAAGAGTCATATTTGAGATGAATATACATGGATATATTAAAAATATAAATCATTTCAAGTTAACCATATAGTAATATAATCTATGGGTATTGTATAAATCCAATCCAAACCTCTAAATGTTTTCAAACATTTCATTCGATACAAATTATTAGGACCAAGCTTTAAATATTACATAATATTTAATTTTAGTCTATAAATTAATTTGTTTCATATTTAGTATTACTTCATGTTTATATTTTTGTATAATTTTGTCATAACTCTTACATAGAAGAACCATAAATTACAAAGTGGTCACTTCCGGTCAGTATCCATTTTTCACATAAAATAAAACATTTAATATAATGTATGAATTTCTTCACGAAAGTTATCTACAACTTCAAACTTTACGTCTTCTTTTCCATTATCTATTCAAAAACTGAGTGAAAATGATTGAAACATGTTTTATAAGCATAAAATCTTAGTTAGAGATATAAAAATAAAGGAATTTGTTAGTTCAGTAAAAAAATTAAAACCCATATATAAATTTCCTTTATCTTAAATTTTATTTTAGAATATTAAATAAAACATTTTCACATGAATAAAAAATACATATTTTTCTCAAGTAAAATCATTAAAACTCATAGTAAGGAATAAAACCTCTATTTGTGTGTTAGAGAATCATATATATATAACCATTTTAAGACCCATTTAATTAGAATAATGATAAGGGTGACTTACAAAATTATCATTACCCAATGAATTAAAGATCAATAATGGAAATCACTCTTCATAAAAGCTATATTGGTCTCACCCATGAGCTATGATAGGGCTCAACCCTTCATAAAAGCTATATTAGTCTCAACCATTTCTCACAATCAATAATGTGCCTCAACCCTTCATGTAAGCTATATCGGGTTTATATGTGAGCTATAATGGGTTTCAATCCTTCTTATAAGCTATATCAGGATAAATCATTTCATATAACGATCATGAAACTTATCTAGAGTAAAACACGCTCATCATAAAAACCTTTAAAAATACTTTTAAATCCATAAGAAAACAAATGCTGATAAAAAACTCCTTCTTTTGAGAACATAGTTTCAATGCCCAAATAACCTTTTCTTTGAAAACCCATTTTCAAAACCAAAATAAAAAAATTAAAACAAATGGTTTTTTATTTAATGAAGCCTGTAATCATTAAAATAGATCTATAAATAAAATAAAATTCAAAATGACATGGAAGTTCATTATCACTATAATTTATTAATAGGATATTTCATTTTTTTGAAATTGTTCCTTTTAAAAGATGTAAAAAGATTCCATTTTAAAACCTATGAATTAAATTTAAAACTATCATAAAATTTCATTTATAATCCTTTTATATCCATATAATCAAATATTTAAAATAATATAAATAATATTAGCATGGGGAAAACAATTTTGAATATTAGATATTTAAACATTCAAAGTGTCTCATACCACCTTAAAAATTTAAATCATAAGGATCATAAAATATTAAAATTTAGGAAAAAATTAATTAAATTGATAATATATAATATATGAATATATAATTTCATAGGGGATTCATAAACACATTATAAATGATTAAAGGTCTATATCATCAATAAACGCTTCAATTAAAGGAGATTGAGATGAAATCCCTTACAACTCAGGTAACATTTGAATCGGAAAACCAGAAATTTATAATTATCAAAGGGAAATTTTAAATGTCCTAACTATAAATTAATTAATTATATAATATATCAATATGGGTATTATATAGGCCACACAAATAAATATATGGTTCATATGAAATTTATCTCACAGATGTAAAAAGTTTGATGAAAAGTATCATACCTTTAGTCTGACAAGTCGCGTGTGTCTTTATATTCACGAATAATAAAAATATGTTAATTTTCTATATTCTTGTGAAAAGTTTTTAAGTTTATCTATAATTTTATTTTACTTATTACAATGTTTTAAGAAAATATTTAAACAATTATATTTACATCAAGTGTTTTGACAATATTTGGTTTGTGTGTGAAAAATGACATTGGTAGGTCAAATATGGTTAAGCGATCATTATATAAACATATAAAGAATAATAATAAACAAATAATTTCCATATTTAAAAAATAAAAAAAAATTAAAACGAATCATGAAATATGGTTATTAAAAAATATCCAAAATTATAATCAAGGAGGCGGTGGGTCGTACGTATGAATGAGCATCATTCCCATTTTTCAATGGTCATTATGGAAAGAAGGTAAGTAAAGTTTATCATTAAATATTGAAGATTATATAATAAAAATTTTATTAATAATATATAATTATATATATGATTCTTGTGATGTAAAATAAATCATATCTCGTCGAGGAGCTGGTAGTCCATACATCCATGAACAACATTATCACATTTTTCAATATGTGAAAGGGTAATAAAAAACATTAGATTATATTTTTAGAAATGTAGTTATTTAAATAATATAATAGCATTTTTATTTATATAAAATATTTTTATTTATACATTCCATTTAATGTGTGATCATATCACATTGCTTTGAGGAGGAAAAAGTCCACACGTCCACAAACGTTGTTATCGTATTTAGAAAAAATGAAAATCATGATGGTATGTGCACATAAAAATTCTAGAATTATGAATACATCATAAATATCATATATATATATATAATAAAAATATTTTTTCCATCATAATGATAATCCATGAGAGGTGAAAATGGAAAAGACAAATGACATTGTCATGTGGGGTGGTAGTACGATGTACATTAACAGTAATTTCATTTCCCTTTGGATTGATGTGTGTGTAGGTGTAGGTCGTGCCATTAACATAAAAAAAATCAAGATATTTCATATACTACTTTTTTTATATATTCATTTAAAAATAATTAATTAAGGGGTGGTGAATGAGATAATACATAAATTCCCATTGAATAATGTTACCTCTTTTTTGAGTAACTCTTTTTAGTTTTCACCAAATGACTTCTTGGATGAATTTATTCTAGTGGTGAGGCCTGTAGGGTGAGGTTAGATATGATGTGAGATAATTTTTTCAGGGTTTGTATAATATAATTTTGATTTATTGTTATTAATAAATGGTAATGGTGAGTTTTTTTATAGGGGAGGGGGAATGGAATTCTTTTAAATATAAAAGGTAAACACTTTATAGATTTCTCCCTTACATCATGTGCCTCCTAAAATGTTCCAAATTATAAAAAATATTTAATATGGTATAGTAATTTCCATAAAATAGGGTTTTGAACAAAACTATAGGTTATTTAGAATCTTAATATTACATTTTAACCACTATGTAACTAGATTTTTACATTAATCATTATAATTAATTTCAATCATTATGATTACTTTTAATTACATTAACTAATATTTTTGGTCAAAAAAATAAGTTTTGATTATTATAAATTACTAATTATGATTATTCTAAATATGGAATTTATTTTTCAAAATTCCAATCACATAAGTTGAAGTAATTATTTAAAAATTAATCTGATTTATAAAACTACAAAGCTGGTTTTTAAAGTTAAATTTTTAAAGAATTGTTATGTTTATATATATAAATTATCTGTAAAATGGTTTAAAATGAACTCAATTGTTTTAAATGATATAAAATTTATCTAATTAAACTTTTAAACCATTTAAAAACATTATTTAACTATATAAATATATTGGATGAAAATGTAGTTTTGATCTAAAATTCAGTACTATTAATTATTCATTAATGTATGAATGTTCTTAGAAAAATACCAAAGATTCACCCAAAGAAAATTTTTATATTTAAATTTTAAAAATGAATTTTATTTCATTTTAATAAAATTAAAAATGTTTCAAAAATTATATTTAAAATAGTTTCTCCATCAAAATGTGGTAAAATGGCCATATTATATGATAATATTAACAGTATATTATTGTTCAGTATAACTCAGTATACCGTGAAAAAATAGATTTAGAAGAACTCGTTATTGTGTTTTAGACTTGATATTGGATTTAGAATCCATTTTATGGTAATATTACTATCAAATTCAAAAATAATAATTAATATTAAAAAGACCTATTATATCAATATATGGGCTATTACATCCTTTATATTCAATTAGTCTTTATTTTTATTTATAATAAATTTATAACCAATGAATTCATCTTATAAAAATGTTTAATATATAATTTTGTATTTTAGTTCATATCTTTCATTCCTTTTATTGTAGTGGCTAGGTTATAACTATAATAATAATATTAGTTGTACATTTGTGTTCGGTTAAGACTTGGGATTATGTGTAACATAAGCCATCAAGGGAACTCGAAGTTGGTTGAAATGAAAGATAAACTTGTTGTAACATTAGATGGAAGATAAACTATTTTTTTATATAAAAAAATATATTGAATAATTTGAATTAATTTTAAGGAATATATTTCATAAAATCTTTGGATGTTACCTTGTACCCTAATGAAAGCTATGATATTCCCTTAAACAAGGTGCAGTCTACCATTATGTGGTCTTCATATTATTTAATATAACATCATGCACTAGAGTACTAACCTTACATAAGTATAGGGAACATATTATTACCATTATATATATTAAGGATAACACTTTCATTTAGAAGGGATTCAATTAGGTAGGTATTGAAAATTTACTAGTACCTTTACATAGTGAGTAGTTTACCATTACATGTATAAGGATTAACCTTAAACAATCAAAAATCTATCCTTATGCAGCAAGGGGTTCCTTCATATATAAAATGGTATTTTTATGTTACCCTTATATATGTAAGGTAAATCCCTTGTAACCTTTACTCGTCCTTTTAAAAACACGACTTACACTTATGAAACTCCATTCTCATGCCTAAGGGTAATTATTTTATTGATAATAATACTTTTTTATATAAAATAATTTATAAATAATTATGAAAAGGATTTATTATCACATCCAAAATCAAAAATATTAATTTAAAAATATTATAAACTCATTCAAAAGTTCCTAATTAATTTTCCAAATAAAATATTTATACTATGATATTCTTTACATAATTTGATAAATCTTTTGAAGACATCTTTAAATATTACATAATAATATAAAAGTAACTTCTAAAATTCATTCAAACACTCCTAAACCACTGGGAATCTTAAAATAGTAATGAAAGGGCTTAGTAAAATCAGTACCCTCACAAAAAACTCAAATATGATTTAATAAAATACATATTAAGTTTATGATAATAATTTTATAATTTAATGAAATTAATTCTCTACCTAATTAATTATTTTTATATCATTGAATAATTTTCATCTTCATATCATGATCAAATTACCCAAAATAAAATCCAAAAAACTCAAAGTTCTAAGAACCATTAATTAAGTCATAATAAAATCTTAATTATTTTATATTAATAATTTTATTAATATCCCTCTACTAATTAATTATAAAATTATTTTTTTCTACCTCAATTTTCAAGAATATACCATTTGGGGTTCTATTTTGTCTTAGGAGGCGATAAAACTACAAAAAACTTTCAGTGATGAAATACATGATCCCACATGCCCCAAGTATATTTAACTAATCTAAGGGTTTCATGCCCCCTTCCACATGGTTTGCGGCATGTGTTAGGAACCCATCTATCCACTATGTTCCAACCCTATCTCCATTATCCAATCTATGGATCATATAAATAGTGTCCATGAAGCTTAAATCAATGAATACACTATATGTTCTACCATTCTAGTCATTCAATCATGTGGGTTGGATGACTCACGCTCAGCTGGGCATGCCACACATAAATTGTCACCCCATATGTGTGTTGGGATATGTGTAATATAGGTTTTCATGTAATCAAATATCAAATGAATCACCCCTTATGAACATTTGATTTTCATATCCTAGTAGCTTCCATGATATTCCACCACCAACAACCTGAAATGTAGGGAGCAGAAGTGGATACGGACCACCAAACATTACCCATAGCTTTTCTCAATATCCTAAAGTCCTAAATTTTATGTAATTAACTAAAATTATTTTTTTATGGATATAAAAATAAATATATAATTTTTATTTCTATAAAAAAATTCTATTAGATTACATTTAATAAAAAATTCTAATTGAGCTGATATAATGGTAGTATATGCATCTTTCCAAGATCTTTCCAATCATATGTGGTTGGTGTCATTGAAAAAAATTTATTAGAACTTATTAAGGATTTATAAAAATATTATTTTAACATTCTCCCCACCACATCTCAAAATCTTTGCATTGGATTAAACTGAATCTACTTCAATTAAATGTGTCTTGACTCATAAAATATAATTTAAAAATGATTTTTCAAGATTATAACATTAATTAGTCTCAAGTATATAGAGATGATTTAATCATTTAAAATTGTTTCTTGAATGTATTATAATACATGAATTTTATTTTTAAGATTATAGTACCATTATATTAGTTTAAATAATTATATTTTATATCCATAATGTTTCCTAATGTTTCAAATATTTGGTCATTCAAATCAAAGATATAAATTTTTTCTAGCCTAAATTTTCTCTTAATTATATAAAAATCCATGAATCATATTCTCAAAACTATATAATTAATATGATTTCATTAATATTTATAAATTTATTCAAAAATGGAATATTAATATTCAATAAATTAAATGTTCATATCAAAGAGAATTTTTTTTATTTTAACATCATTCTTGAATATGTTTTAATTTTTTCTTTGGATTTTTGTAATACCATTTCAATTAGGATCATATTAATATGAATAACTAGATTATAAAAGGGTTCATAAAAATATAATCAATAAAAAAATTTAATTATAGGGAGTGGTTTTTGATAATTAAAATTCACTTTATGATATCTCATAAGTTATGCATCTGATATATGAGATTATTACACCACTACATTCATATAATTGATTTGAATGAAATAATGTATGATAGTGTTGAAAAAATTATAGGACATTAACATGGAAAAAAATTACTTTTAATAAAGAATTTATTTAATAAAACCTAAATTAAACATATCAAAAACAAAGACCCACATATTAATTCATCATATCCAATCATTCTTTGAAGAACCACAATATCACATAATGTAATATAAGCTAAAATGATTTATACATTATGGGTATAATATATGAGATAGCATATTACTATTTTCTACATATTTCATTCAAATATATTATCATTAATTTGGATAATACATCATTTAATGATGTATGTAATGAAGTGTGGAATATTATTTTATTTTTTGATGATTATAATGGTTACATGAGTATTAAAGGAATGTATTTGTGGGTATAATTTATTATTTTTGGTTGAGTGTTGGTTTTTTTTGAAACATGAAATTTTATTGATACTTATTCATTAAAGAATAATCTCTATAAACGGTACTTTGTAGATTTATTATAAGTTTTGACAGATTGAGTTACACTTATCAAATTTCTCCATACTCTTTATTTTTTCTTTAATAATTGCGTGGAACTTGAATATCACAGATGTCAAGTTTATCCTTCAAAATTTGTTCAATAATTTTACATCTCATTGATTACTTTTCAAGGTACAAACGCATTGTTTGTTGCAAAGTAATCATCATCAGCCGCCTGATTTGATGATCTAGTAGACATGAGGAATATTCTTCATATTTTTGTCATTATTTTCTTTTATTCTTATTTTATATAATCATAGAATTTGGGATTTATATTTTAATTACATTTTAATTTTTTATTTTTATTAAAAACCATTAGAGTAACCTCAATTATGATTCTATATTTTTTATTTACAAATGTAGATACATATCATTAGACATAACTTAATATGAATAGAAAACTATGGAAAAATCCATTTAAATTTCACCATTTTCCCTTATAATTCTATACCATCTCATTTATAAGTACTTATATCTTAATATTGTATCATGGATAACTCTATCAATATTAATATTTTGAAATTTTTGACATAAAACTGTAGTTGGTTAATGGTTATTGATTCATAATCTTCTACCCTAGGTACTTTTATCTATAAATCCATATAAAACAATAGGAATTTGGATACTAATCAAGTAAAAAAAAAGTACAATTATGCTAATCTAAATCTTATGTAATATACCAAAATAAATGATGGAACTGATCTTCAAAAATCTAAATTACTTATATATGGGTGATTTAGTTTATCGATGACGAAAAGTAACACCTAAATCGTAATAACAAGTATAAGTAAAGTCATAAATAACAACATATTGATTTAATATTGATGTTACCACCCCTAAATTGTCATACAAATAATTAACGACTTTGAATGTAATGCATAAATATTTTTTATGTATAACCACAATGAAATATGAATAAAAAAATAATGAAAAAACATGCCTTAATTTACAACTGAGGCCCTAATAATTTTCTATTGAAACTATAATAAATAAAAATTTATATGAATATGGTGAATAATAGGGATTTGCAAAATTTATTAGTACTAAATATCTAAAATACATACAAAACCCAAAATAAATTCTTGTATTCCATGAACTAACATAAGTAATCACTGAACTAGACACCTGAATCGGCCCATCATGCGGGCCGAAGGCTTTTTCTATCCCCATGGGATAGAAAAAACAATTTGTACATCGAAGAACTACCTCTATATGTGATTTCAATGAAAAATAAATTTTAAAATGAAATAAGATCTATCAAAAAAATAGATAATAAAGAAACATTATAAGATATATCATAAATAAATTGAAAATATGAGCTAGTTCATAACCCGACAAGATAGATCAAAATAAGAAAATAAAGGACACGAATGTCACAATGGTGATAAAAGTACCAGTCCAATGGATAAAACAAAATGAACAAAAAGACTAAAAAAAATATATCTGTTAAATATGGGTCATCATTCCATCACACCAGCACCATAACTCATACCTGACTAGCATGGATACACACAACTTCTAAGAAGTGTCTTTCCATTTCAAGAATAAATCATAATAATGTCTAAAACACCCATTAATTGTATATAATATGTAAGATCAAATCTCAATAGGGTCCCTCCAAGTTTTCCATAACTAAAAATTATTAAATATTAAAATTATTCTCTTTAATTAATTATAAAACATGAGTAATTATGATTTTCACATTTTCATGTAATATATGTAGATTAACCGCATTTAAATAGTTCAAAAGTAAATACATGCATAAATAATAAATTTTTGAATAAAAAAATCTTCCACTATTGTTAGAAATACTAACTTATATCATGTTAGGGACAACTAATATCATTCTCCCTTCATGAATAAGGAAAAATGATTATGTTTGCACTCAAATCCCTAGTATTCAGTTTTTGGGATTGGAGATCACCAACATGTGTGTTCTTATATTGACAATGTTTTTGTTAGAGATATAGTGTATAACCAATTCTATAGTTTCTAAACATACCTAGTCATAAATTTCATAAATCACCTCTAACACATAAGACCCCATGGGTCACCCCTTACTAAGGAACTATTTTCACAATTAAAAAACATTTCGAGATAAATTTCACAAATATTTATAAATATTTATCAAATTAAAAAAATTAAATTGACCTAAGCATTCCCTGAAAATCATTATTGATTTCAATTTATTTTTATCCATCAAATAAGATTTCATGAAATCGAAAAAATTCCTTTAAAAAAATCAAAACAATTTTAAACATGGTAGAACTACTATGATTAATGTGATAAATTTATCTTACTGTACCACCTACCAAAAAATGGAAATCATTTCCAACCCAATGGAACCCACAAACATTGGGGAAAATAGACTCCTAGAATGGAATATAGAACCCTATGTCATAAAACTCAAATGAAGAAAATTTTAATCCAAAAAAACCTAGTCTGTATTATACTTCAAGTAGTGTGAAAATATGAAAAATGAAGAGTAATTATCAACATATGTTAAAGAAACCCGCTTACATTGATAAACCTTGAAGTCCCATGCTAAAATACTGCCAAAATCACTCCAAAATATGGAGGGATTTATGAATTAATATGAGTAATAAAAACTAGGTTTAGATACTATAAAAAGGAGGATACATTTGTTAAATAGAACCATTGGAGAACATAGAAAACAAAACCTTTTAAAGATGGATCTATGGGTTTATTAAATTAAATCAAGATTCACATCATGAATCCCTTTAACTCTACTAGTTCATGGTATGAATAGTTGGTTCATACATTGAACAATTGAGACATAAACTATGTATCATTATCATAATTATTCATGCTTTTAATGAAATGTTCTTTTAATTAACTCTTAAATGATTAGGTATATAGATCCTTTAAAGGGATAATGCTCCCAAAATAATGAATTGGATTTGTAAGAGATACAAAATAAAAAAAAATTCCTAACTAAAAGAAATACCATGATGTGATGATTCTCCCCACAATATTTCTTTCTATCATAAAAAATTTAATTTGAATATGGATGATCCAAAATGAGGTGATTCCATTTCTACCTAATATCTATTTCTCTCTCCCATGTCTTAAGATAATCTCTCCCATGATTCCATACCACTCGAACCAATGAAATATATTTCCAATTTAGGATCTTTTCCTAAGAATAAAATAATTGAACAGTTACACAACAAATACCATATCTTTCTCCAAATTGTGTTCTTGATAATTCAAAATGAGACAAGGTTTAGTATTATATATCATAAGGTGAGATGCATGGAACACATTTTGTATTGAATTTAACTAAAGTGGTAATGCCAAATCATGACTCACATTTCCAATTCCATCGAAAATATCAAAAGGATCTATGTATCAAATAGTGAAATTTCCTTGATTTTAATGTTTCTGATGACCCCAATAAGGTGAAACATTAAATAAATATTTGTTACTATCCAAAACCTCCAATGTATGACTCTGAAGATACACCTACGATTTTTAATGAACTCTGATCCATCACAAATATTGAAAAATAGTTTGGATCTTTATCATCATCTCTTGAACAAAACTCGACCCAACAAATGAATCATCATCAAAATCAATTTTTTTTTGATCTATATGTCTGGAAATAAAAATTTTCAAAGTGATTCAATTTTATGAACATATTATAACTATTTTTATAGGAAAACTCATCATATCCAAATTTGTAATCCCAAGTACCACCAAATTCCATAATAAAATAACAAATCATACCCTCAAAGAATTTTATCTACTCACATTGTTTATCTGTTAGTTTCAGGATGGTAGATTTTTATTAGCCTAACATGTGATCTCATCTACTTATGATGGATTTTCCAAAATTGAGGGGTAAATTAGGTATCTCTTTCTAGGATGATATATGATGGTACCATATGTAACATCTTAATTTCTAGTAATTATAGTTTCCCAAAATTTTCAACATTTATGGTCTCTGATATTGTCATAAAATGATTCGATTTAGTTAATTAGTCAATAAATACACATATGTAAATATTACAATAGAGGGTATCCAATTGTTTGACAATAAATTTTTTGGATGCATCATCCCACTTCTATATTTATTGGGAGATTTTGAAGCAAACTGGAAGGATTTTTTTATCCTATTCAATATTTACCCATGTGTATCATTCTCATGCAATGTTGGATATATCTAACTTAAAAATGGGCCACTAGAACTGAAAATTTATTTGTCAATACACCATATTAGTTCCTTGGTGAACAACCGACTAAGATGAATGATATTCTTCAATGATAACCATTCAAATTGGTGAAGTAACATCATACTAACTTTTGATCCAATGAATACCCTTCAAAGAGAAAGACCAATTTTTTTATAGTCTCCAAGCCATATAATGAATCCCTCATGCTCTAGAATTCACCATACTTCTACTAATCCTAGAAAATTGACTTGATAATATATGATTTCAAATTTAATTCTCACTAATGAAATATTCACCCCTTAAACCTTTTAATCAAAGTGAATCTGAGTGAAGAGTCCCATGAGGTTTAATTCATCCATTTACTCTATCACATATCGAAAGGCCAACTTCCTACTAATGGAATCATTAAAAACATCATTGTTTTCTTGGTTTTAAGTGATTTCCAAGTCAAATGAGTGATGTCACACAACCTACCATACCTTCACAATTTCTAGGTCTTCTAAGAAAATATGTAACTGAAACATTTATTGTTAAAAAAGATATTTAACCTATCACCAAAAATGGTGACGGAACCCAAAGCTAACATTGTACTTGACAATAAAGATCAATAAATCATCGAAGGGGTAACTATTCTCATGTTTCCAAATATGATGAGAACCACTCACCACCACATAATCACCTTTCATAATAAAAAACTCAAACTTGTTCCTAAAACATCACAAAACACAATGTAGCCATGTCTAGTTTCTTTCAAGATATGTATAATATTTGGGGTAAAATTTCTACTCACTTTATATAAAGAATCCTAACACCTCAAATCCCATGATAATAACTATTTGTGCCTAATGATGGTTGTAGAAACCCGAAGCTTAACGTACATAGACATTACATTACTTTTGCAGAATACATAGTACATAACAAAAACACACACACAAGGACCGTAATAGTTTAGTGTCTTTGGAAACTCGGAACGTAATCTTCTAATCATGGTGAAAGATCTTCAACATCTCCCATAAATATCTTCCCTTTTTTTTCTTACCTAAAACCTTTCTTTATATCCTGGGGAAAAGAAAACATAAAAGGGTGAGCTCAAATGCTCAATAAGGGTAAACAAAAGAAATATCAATCACATCATATTCATAAGAAGATATCTTTTGGAAATCTTAACCTGCAAAAGAGATCATAATTTCATAACAAGGGATAAATAATAGTAGTGAAATGTAATCTCAATAATCATAACTTAAAACATGAAACTTTGTGGCATACACACATAATCATAGATAATCATTTATTATTAGTCAAGACTCATTGCCAAGACTATCTTAGTGGACAAAGTCCCTTTCTGAACCGAGTTCACTCCTCGTTTAAGTCCTGTTTCACTGAACTGGTATAACCTACAGTTCCAGCCATGTCTATCTCATGAGATATAAAATCTTTACCCAATGCATTGGAGGGAGATATAGGTCCCACCCATCTCATAATGAAATCATTCTTACTTGTGCCACAAAATAAACTTAAAACATTCATCATAACCCAAAGAATAAAATGGGTTTCATAAACATCATCCCATCATTTCATAATCCATATAAAACAAATGGACATTTCATCATAAGAAAATTGAACCATGTAAATAATAGAGACATTAAACGTGAAACATACACATATCAAATAATGTCATCTTAGATGGAAAATGGTTTTGATAAAACATTTGAAATGAATTCTTGAGGAAAATATCCTTTCTTCGTCAAAATCAATTTCTTTTCACAAAACGTCATGAAATTTTAAAAGAAAGATATTTTGTTTAAAATATTCATGAAATCTTATGGAGGAAGCTTCATGAAAATGAGGCTTTATAAAACTTTAAAAATCCTTTCATGTCGTATAAGTTAGAAAAACATTCTTCTCGTACTTTTGCCGGAAAAGTCAAAAAAGTACCTCGTAACGTAAACAAAAGAAAGATTCCTTACACACCGTGTAGTAAAAGTAAAAAAATGGGTAAAAAGGACATTAAACATACATGAAAACATATTTATAAAACATGGACATGGTTGATAGCAGTAACCCCAGTAAATACTTACGAATAAGCAATCTCGGATAAAAATGAGATTTGAAAAATTATCCCTTACCTTAGGTCCGATTTGCTTCGTAAGTGTCCGAACCTCCTGTATAATGATTTAAATAATGTCATTGTCTTATTACAGAATCATAAACATTGTTATGATATCATATATGGTCATATTATTAGCTTATTAATAGTAATATTTCATTTCTACTTGTTATTCGAGTGTTTATTACCTTTTGTTCTTATGCGTGTTTTTTCGAATAAATTATTATTCTTCATTTTAGGTTATAGATACCTTATTTCCAGAATGTTATTAGTTTAATATATATCATATTAATTCATTCAATTCATTTATATAATCATTATGCAATGAAGATCCTGTAGAACGAGTCGCATCACATCGTGGAGACGGTATTCCGTACGTACGCACGAGCGATGATATCGTTCCCATGATTGTGGAATTGTATTGGAGTATATGTATAATATTTCATAATCAATATCCCTTTACAATAATCATATATAGTTATTATGTACACCATTATACCCATCCAAGTAAGGTGGTGGTGGAAAATAGATTACACCACGGCGTGGAGACGATATTCCGTACGTACACACGTGCGGTGATTTCATTTTCCGTAGGATGGATAGATGGTGAAATAGGGTTTTTTCATACTTATAATAACATATCATTATGTGAGTGATACTTATGTTATTACTTCATAATGAAACAACATAATAAAAAGAAGTGGAAGAAGAAATAAAGTTGAAAGAATCGGTAATGGACATTACCTCTTCTTTGAAGCGCCTCTTTGAGATCTCCTTTTAGGGAACTAAAATTGGTCTTTGAGGAAGACAATAACCTCTAGGATGTTTCTATGGAAGTGTAGAAGAGAATTTGTCAGGGTTTGGCCGATCTTGAAGGCTAAAAGTGGTGTGAGGAAGAGAAAGAGGAGGTGCCCTTTTATAAGGGAGGAGAGGGGCACCTTTGGAATAACTAAAAATATTATTTTATTATAAATCCAAATTTGGTTTTAATAGCTCCAAATTGATTTATTTAGAAGATAAGGTGGGGATGGGTCGAAATACTATCATCAAATATAATTTGGACAAGTTTAGTTTACTATTTTAACCTTATCATTTAGTTTTAACTTTAAGTTAGATAATTTTACTTTTACCTTGTCTTTTTGTGTTCTTACACTATAAGGTTAATAAACATACTATAACAAGCCAAACGAACCCCAAGTTGTTTATTATTAATATATATAACCTTATCTAATTCATTTGGCCGAACCTTAGATTTTTATGAATATAATAACAATTAATAATATAATATTTTATTTAAAAACTATTTTATGTCAATTTTGACACTATTTGGTAATTGATTTTTTTAAAAATCATAAAAGAATGATTAGTTCGATCATTGTTAATTAAATCAACACTAACATGTCATATTAACTTATAAAATTTTTTGAATTCATAAAAAGTCTCAAATTACATTTATTTGGGTATTTATAACATCAATTATGTCAATATTTTAATAATAAGATATTTTCTGCATCATCATTGTGTCATAAATAAATTACATTATATAAAGTCTAAAAATTACAAATAAAATATCATTATGTAGGAAATAGTTTTATCTTTCTAATGAATATTTATAGTCGAATGTATCTTATGTATAACCCTATATTAAAAATTATTTACTTATTAAAATTTGATTTTAACTATTTTAACCATTCTTTAAATAAATTAATAATAAATGTCCTAATCTAATCCAAGTGGGCTTAAATGGTCATATTTTATTCCTATGGTTTTTTTTGGTCTAATTAAACTTATCCAATAGAATTTGGACATGTTTTAGGGTAATAATAATATCATTTTTCCCTTAATTACCCTATTTACTTTTAACCGTGGTAAAAAAAGTAAAAAGTTACTATTCCCCAAAAATTATTTTCATCTCATTGAACCAAATTTTAGTACTTGATATTAACCACATCTCTCGGAGTTTTGAAATTCCACTCACAGAAGCGGTAAAATTAAGTTTCATGAAAAATTCAGTTTTTTAACTACCACTTAGTGGTTTCACTATTCATCAAAAAATGAAAGTTTCCAGAAAAATATCAAAAATTAGGCCTAAGATATATTTGATATTATGAATTCAAAAATGATGTCTATTTTATCAGATTCATAACATATCAGTTACATTAACTAATTTAAAAATTAATTCCCGTCGTCAAAACAAATAGCGTGATTTTAAAAGATAATAACTATCAAAAGATTGACACTTGTTTATGTCTGGTTTAAATATGAAATTACATCCAATGAACAACATTGTATTAAATTCTAAAAATATATTCTAAATATACTTTAAAACCACTGAAATTAATAATTTATCACTATTAATTATTTCGATTAAAAAAGTTGTTTTTAATTAAAATTTAGTAATTTTCACTATTCATCAGAATATGAAAGTTATCCTAAAAGTACCAAAATTTCACCCTAAGCTAATTTCGATATTCCGAATCCAAAAATTAAGTCCATTTTGAAAATAAAATTTACAAAATTTCAAAAAGTGGTTATTACTATTCATAATGGCTAGTTTTAATAATATTTTAATAGCATATTGTTGTTTAGTGAACCTCGGTATTGCGTACTACACATGCTATTGAGGAAGGTCGCGATTGTGTGTAATGAAAGGCATGTCAAAAATCATATAAATGTTTTTCCATCTTATTTATCAACCATGACATGTTTTAAAGGAGAAAAAACAAATTACATCGTTACATGAGGCTATAGTTCATCGTACACAAGCGGCAATTTCATTACACATTTGATGGTAGTGTGTGTAGGTGTAGGTAAAATCCTTAAAACATATATCAGCATATTGAATATGATTATTATATTATTTAATAATAGAATTATAATAAATTATGTGCTGGTGAAATAAGTAATACCTAAATGCACATTGAAGAATGTTACCTCTTTTTCGGGTACCTACTTTTGGTTTGCACCGAATGAAATATTGGTTGGATTTCCGCCCAAGGTGAGGCCTCTAGGGTGAGGTTAAGGATGTTGGTAGAGTATTTTGGTATTTAATCTATAAACTAAATTGGATATAGTGGTGTGATTAAATGGTAAAGGTGGGTTCCATTTTATAGTGGAGGGGGAGTGGAATTCTTGAAAATGTAAAAGGTAAACAATATTGAGAGGTCTCCCTTACATATTGTGACTCCAAAAATGATAAAATTAGATATAACAGGTTATATGGTATAATAATTTCTAGGATATTAGTTTTTTACAAGTGTATATTTCATTTACACTAATAATATTATAGCTTAACCACTATGTTGCCGCATTTTTACAATAATAACTATATTTAATATTAATTACTTTCACTAATATTTTGGGGTAAAAAATAGGTTGAACAAATTAGAAATTACAAATTATCCTGATTATAAATAATAAATTCATATTTAAAAAATATAATCACATAAGTATAAGAAATTAATTTAAAATTAATCTCACATACGGGACGACTAAACAGGTTTTAAAAGTAAAAATGGTCAAATGTTCTCTATGTTTTTATATCTCAATTCAATGTGAAATAATTTAAAATGACATAAATTGTTTTTATATAATTAAAATAGTTGTAGTTATAATTTAACTCCAATTTATCATTATTTAACTATATAAATACATGGGATGAAAACAATTTTTATCTAAAATTATGTAATATTAACTAGTCATTAGAATATCAAAGTTCTTAGAAAAATACCAAAAATTCAACCATAGTAAATATTAATAAATTTATTTATAAATTCAATTTTATTATATATATATATATAAATAATAAAATTTTCAAAAATTATATTTAAAATTGGTTCGTCATTAAAAGGCGGTATAATGACTAGATAAAATAATAATATTAATAGTATATAATTATTCTATATGACTCAGTGTTGTGTGAAATGAATGATTTATAATAAATAACTATTGTGTGTCACATATTATATTTTATTTTAAGTTAATTTTATGGTAAAATTACTATCTAATTCATAAATATGAAAAAATGTGAAAAATACATATTATATACTTACCTGGGTTCTTATATCCTTTATTCCCAATTGGTCTTTATTTTTATTTATAATTAATTGGTAACTAGTGAATTCATCTTACAAATATGTTTAGACTATAAATATAGGATTTATTTAATCTCTTTTATTCCTATTATTACAATGGCTAAGTGATATCAATCCTAATAATATTAATATTATAATTTTTTTGGTTAAGACTCAAACATGCAGGTAATAGAAGGCATCAAGGGAATTCAATGTTTTTTGCAATTCAAGATAAAATTGGTGTTAATTTTGATTCTAGTTAAGATATGTTTCCATGTTACACTATATATTAAATACTTTAAATTAATTTTAAAGAAAATATTTATCAAAATCTCATGATTTTAAATCCTAAAAAGCCTTAAAATGAATTATTCCCTCAAAATTAATCTTGTTTAACATTTTTTTAACATTTCTAGAGTTTCATTATTAAAACCCACATCGTGAAACGGTTTAAAAAACAACCTCTTAAAAATTTAATGAGGGAAACATAGTGGTCACCAGATTTTATGAAAAACTAGGATTCAATACTGGGAGAACATTATTGGGAAATTAAAATATTGATTTGAAATCCAAAACTAATTCTCATGGACTAATATGAAGTGATAGAGAACATCGTCAAGAAGAATTCAATAAAAAAACCACAACCCAATTAGGTGTTTATAATTTCATTGATATCATCTGAAAATGTTGCAATAAGATAACATTTTATTTCATTAAGGTCATTTCCCTAAAAATTAAGGATCCAATCATCATCTATACTTAAATAATAAGGAAAAATACTTGATGATTAGAGTCATACATTAATAATTTTCGAGCAGAGAATGACATATTGATCCAAAAAATGAGTATCGAAAATAAATTATCATGCATGAATCACTATAATTATCTTAATTTTGAATCACATAACCCACCAAAGTATAACATTATATTCCTTCTATATTTATATATTAACAAAATACAAGATGATTAACCCAAAGAAAGATAATTATACATTCTAGTGATGAGATAATTCATTAATCTCTAAAGTTCAGTACTAATACCTAAATTTAAAACTAAATAATTTCACATATATATAAAAATAATTTTCACTAATACCATTAAACATACATCAATAGGTATTCTTCCTCAAATTAATTTTCATCATATAAATCATAAATATATAGAAACTCAATAAATGTCTCCCAAGTTATTTTCATTATTTAAATCATTAAAATATTGGTGAATAAGAAATTTCTCTTATTAAAAACATTTCAAAAATAAAATACTTCTTGGAGATTTCATCAATTCACAAGATGGAACACCATCAGCTATAGAAGTATAAAATGATTTTTAATCCCTTTTTTCTTCAGATCATGGTGATTTCCACCCAGATTAGGTTTCTTTGGAAACTTGTTACCATAATGTCCCAACTCATTACAGCTAAAGAATATTAATTTTCTTAGGCTCTCTATTATCTCATTGTTGGATTGTCGATGAATCATTTCTTGATTTCATGAACCATTTGACCAATCATACCACACTGGTAACACTTTCCATATCAATACATACATTACCCAAAATGTATTATACCATAATTAAATCACATTTTATGCTTACCTATATAAATATTAGTTTCTTTCTTCACCATTTAGTTCCACCTTGACCATTTATTACTCTTGTCACCTCGTGGAATGTATGTTTCATAAAACGTCATTTTTACTTTCTCTGCACAACGAATGACTTTCTCATAACATTTACATTATCTATATATAAATGCTCCTCATAGACTTGGTTTCCATATGTATTAAAGTAAATTAATTTTATTGTCAATGTATTAGTTAAAATATAACACATAATAGTCCAATATTGTAAGGTTTTCTTCATATGAAGCCACATAATCTTAATCTTTTATACTCTACTCTAGGAATTATTTCTCTATACTTAGCCAAACATCATTAGGGAAATATTTTACAAATAAATGATCCTTGACTATTTCCTATTCCCTGGATTCAATATCATCATTTAATCTTATATTATTAAACAAATACAACAATTGATAAGATTCACTATAAAAGTGATATATGGAAAGAGATACCTTTTTACATTAAAACATCCCTTTACATTAAATATATTTTTTAGTGCATTGATCCATCCTTTAGCAACCACTAGGACATATGATTTATTGAATGGTGGTAGATGTTTCCACATGAAATGATCCACTATCATCAATTTAAATCATGGAATTATGGGTTCCTATTTATCAAGGATACCAAAACCATTTATATCTTATTTAAATTGATCCATCATTTAAGAAAACTACTCATTTCCAATTCCAAATGACTAGAGATGCAGTTTTGGAAGGATATTTTCCCCTTCTGTCCCTTCCCACTATATTTTTCTGATTTCCTCTACAAAAAATATATTCTAAATAGTCATATTTGAGATGAATATACATGGATATATTAAAAATATAAATCATTTCAAGTTAACCATATATTAATATAATCTATGGGTATTGTATAAATCCAATCCAAACCTCTAAATGTTTTCAAACATTTCATTCGATACAAATTATTAGGACCAAGATTTAAATATTACATAATATTTAATTTTAGTCTATAAATTAATTTGTTTCATATTTAGTATTACTTCATGTTTATATTTTTGTATAATTTTGTCATAACTCTTACATAGAAGAACCATAAATTACAAAGTGGTCACTTCCGGTCAATATCCATTTTTCACATAAAATAAAACATTTAAAATAATGTATGAATTTCTTCACGGAAGTTATCTACAACTTCAAACTTTACGTCTTCTTTTCCATTATCTATTCAAAAACTGAGTGAAAATGATTAAAACAAGTTTTATAAGCATAAAATCTTAGTTAGAGATATAAAAATAAAGGAATTTGTTAGTTCAGTAAAAAAATTAAAACCCATATATAAATTTCCTTTATCTTAAATTTTATTTTAGAATATTAAATAAAACATTTTCACATGAATAAAAAATACATATTTTTCTCAAGTAAAATCATTAAAACTCATAGTAAGGAATCAAACCTCTATTTGTGTGTTAGAGAATCATATATATATAACCATTTTAAGACCCATTTAATTAGAATAATGATAAGGGTGACTTACAAAATTATCATTACCCAATGAATTAAAGATCAATAATGGAAATCACTCTTCATAAAAGCTATATTGGTCTCACCCATGAGCTATGATAGGGCTGAACCCTTCATAAAAGCTATATTAGTCTCAACCATTTCTCACAATCAATAATGTGCCTCAACCCTTCATGTAAGCTATATCGGGTTTATATGTGATCTATAATGGGTTTCAATCCTTCTTATAAGCTATATCAGGATAAATCATTTCATATAACGATCATGAAACTTATCTAGAGTAAAACACGCTCATCATAAAAACCTTTAAAAATACTTTTAAATCCATAAGAAAACAAATGCTGATAAAAAACTCCTTCTTTTGAGAACATAGTTTCAATGCCCAAATAACCTTTTCTTTGAAAACCCATTTTCAAAACCAAAATAAAAAAATTAAAAAAAATGGTTTTTTATTTAATGCAGCCTGTAATCATTAAAATAGATCTATAAATAAAATAAAATTCAAAATGACATGGAAGTTCATTATCACTATAATTTATTAATAGGATATTTCATTTTTTTGAAATTGTTCCTTTTAAAAGATGTAAAAAGATTCCATTTTAAAACCTATGAATTAAATTTAAAACTAACATAAAATTTCATTTATAATCCTTTTATATCCATATAATCAAATATTTAAAATAATATAAATAATATTAACATGGGGAAAACAATTTTGAATATTAGATATTTAAACATTCAAAGTGTCTCATACCACCTTAAAAATTTAAATCATAAGGATCATAAAATATTAAAATTTAGGAAAAAATTAATTAAATTGATAATATATAATATATGAATATATAATTTCATAGGGGATTCATAAACACATTATAAATGATTAAAGGTCTATATCATCAATAAACGCTTCAATTAAAGGAGATTGAGATGAAATCCCTTACAACTCAGGTAACATTTGAATCGGAAAACCAGAAATTTATAATTATCAAAGGGAAATTTTAAATGTCCTAACTATAAATTAATTAATTATATAATATATCAATATGGGTATTATATAGGCCACACAAATAAATATATGGTGCATATGAAATTTATCTCACAGATGTAAAAAGTTTGATGAAAAGTATCATACCTTTAGTCTGACAAGTCGCGTGTGTCTTTATATTCACGAATAATAAAAATATGTTAATTTTCTATATTCTTGTGAAAAGTTTTTAAGTTTATCTATAATTTTATTTTACTTATTACAATGTTTTAAGAAAATATTTAGACAATTATATTTACATCAAGTGTTTTGACAATATTTGGTTTGTGTGTCAAAAATGACATTGGTAGGTCAAATATGGTTAAGCGATCATTATATAAACATATAAAGAATAATAATAAACAAATAATTTCCATATTTAAAAAATAAAAAAAAATTAAAACGAATCATGAAATATGGTTATGAAAAAATATCCAAAATTATAATCAAGGAGGCGGTGGGTCGTACGTATGAATGAGCATCATTCCCATTTTTCAATGGTCATTATGGAAAGAAGGTAAGTAATGTTTATCATTAAATATTGAAGATTATATAATAAAAATTTTATTAATAATATATAATTATATATATGATTCTTGTGATGTAAAATAAATCATATCTCGTCGAGGAGCTGGTAGTCCATACATCCATGAACAACATTATCACATTTTTCAATATGTGAAAGGGTAATAAAAAACATAAGATTATATTTTTAGAAATGTAGTTAATTAAATAATATAATAGCATTTTTATTTATATAAAATATTTTTATTTATACATTCCATTTAATGTGTGATCATATCACATTGCTTTGAGGAGGAAAAAGTCCACACGTCCACAAACGTTGTTATCGTATTTAGAAAAAATGAAAATCATGATGGTATGTGCACATAAAAATTCTAGAATTATGAATACATCATAAATATCATATATATATATATAATAAAAATATTTTTTCCATCATAATGATAATCCATGAGAGGTGAAAATGGAAAAGACAAATGACATTGTCATGTGGGGTGGTAGTACGATGTACATTAACAGTAATTTCATTTCCCTTTGGATTGATGTGTGTGTAGGTGTAGGTCGTGCCATTAACATAAAAAAAATCAAGATATTTCATATACTACTTTTTTTATATATTCATTTAAAAATAATTAATTAAGGGGTGGTGAATGAGATAATACATAAATTCCCATTGAATAATGTTACCTCTTTTTTGAGTAACTCTTTTTAGTTTTCACCAAATGACTTCTTGGATGAATTTATTCTAGTGGTGAGGCCTGTAGGGTGAGGTTAGATATGATGTGAGATAATTTTTTCAGGGTTTGTATAATATAATTTTGATTTATTGTTATTAATAAATGGTAATGGTGAGTTTTTTTATAGGGGAGGGGGAATGGAATTCTTTTAAATATAAAAGGTAAACACTTTATAGATTTCTCCCTTACATCATGTGCCTCCTAAAATGTTCCAAATTATAAAAAATATTTAATATGGTATAGTAATTTCCATAAAATAGGGTTTTGAACAAAACTATAGGTTATTTAGAATCTTAATATTACATTTTAACCACTATGTAACTAGATTTTTACATTAATCATTATAATTAATTTCAATCATTATGATTACTTTTAATTACATTAACTAATATTTTTGGTCAAAAAAATAAGTTTTGATTATTATAAATTACTAATTATGATTATTCTAAATATGGAATTTATTTTTCAAAATTCCAATCACATAAGTTGAAGTAATTATTTAAAAATTAATCTGATTTATAAAACTACAAAGCTGGTTTTTAAAGTTAAATTTTTAAAGAATTGTTATGTTTATATATATAAATTATCTGTAAAATGGTTTAAAATGAACTCAATTGTTTTAAATGATATAAAATTTATCTAATTAAACTTTTAAACAATTTAAAAACATTATTTAACTATATAAATATATTGGATGAAAATGTAGTTTTGATCTAAAATTCAGTACTATTAATTATTCATTAATGTATGAATGTTCTTAGAAAAATACGAAAGATTCACCCAAAGAAAATTTTTATATTTAAATTTTAAAAATGAATTTTATTTCATTTTAATAAAATTAAAAATGTTTCAAAAATTATATTTAAAATAGTTTCTCCATCAAAATGTGGTAAAATGGCCATATTATATGATAATATTAACAGTATATTATTGTTCAGTATAACTCAGTATACCGTGAAAAAATAGATTTAGAAGAACTCGTTATTGTGTTTTAGACTTGATATTGGATTTAGAATCCATTTTATGGTAATATTACTATCAAATTCAAAAATAATAATTAATATTAAAAAGACCTATTATATCAATATATGGGCTATTACATCCTTTATATTCAATTAGTCTTTATTTTTATTTATAATAAATTTATAACCAATGAATTCATCTTATAAAAATGTTTAATATATAATTTTGTATTTTAGTTCATATCTTTCATTCCTTTTATTGTAGTGGCTAGGTTATAACTATAATAATAATATTAGTTGTACATTTGTGTTCGGTTAAGACTTGGGATTATGTGTAACATAAGCCATCAAGGGAACTCGAAGTTGGTTGAAATGAAAGATAAACTTGTTGTAACATTAGATGGAAGATAAACTATTTTTTTATATAAAAAAATATATTGAATAATTTGAATTAATTTTAAGGAATATATTTCATAAAATCTTTGGATGTTACCTTGTACCCTAATGAAATCTACGATATTCCCTTAAACAAGGTGCAGTCTACCATTATGTGGTCTTCATATTATTTAATATAACATCATGCACTAGAGTACTAACCTTACATAAGTATAGGGAACATATTATTACCATTATATATATTAAGGATAACACTTTCATTTAGAAGGGATTCAATTAGGTAGGTATTGAAAATTTACTAGTACCTTTACATAGTGAGTAGTTTACCATTACATGTATAAGGATTAACCTTAAACAATCAAAAATCTATCCTTATGCAGCAAGGGGTTCCTTCATATATAAAATGGTATTTTTATGTTACCCTTATATATGTAAGGTAAATCCCTTGTAACCTTTACTCGTCCTTTTAAAAACACGACTTACACTTATGAAACTCCATTCTCATGCCTAAGGGTAATTATTTTATTGATAATAATACTTTTTTATATAAAATAATTTATAAATAATTATGAAAAGTATTTATTATCACATCCAAAATCAAAAATATTAATTTAAAAATATTATAAACTCATTCAAAAGTTCCTAATTAATTTTCCAAATAAAATATTTATACTATGATATTCTTTACATAATTTGATAAATCTTTTGAAGACATCTTTAAATATTACATAATAATATAAAAGTAACTTCTAAAATTCATTCAAACACTCCTAAACCACTGGGAATCTTAGAATAGTAATGAAAGGGCTTAGTAAAATCAATACCCTCACAAAAAACTCAAATATGATTTAATAAAATACATATTAAGTTTATGATAATAATTTTATAATTTAATGAAATTAATTCTCTACATAATTAATTATTTTTATATCATTGAATAATTTTCATCTTCATATCATGATCAAATTACCCAAAATAAAATCCAAAAAACTCAAAGTTCTAAGAACCATTAATTAAGTCATAATAAAATCTTAATTATTTTATATTAATAATTTTATTAATATCCCTCTACTAATTAATTATAAAATTATTTTTTTCTACCTCAATTTTCAAGAATATACCATTTGGGGTTCTATTTTGTCTTAGGAGGCGATAAAACTACAAAAAACTTTCAGTGATGAAATACATGATCCCACATGCCCCAAGTATATTTAACTAATCTAAGGGTTTCATGCCCCCTTCCACATGGTTTGCGGCATGTGTTAGGAACCCATCTATCCACTATGTTCCAACCCTATCTCCATTATCCAATCTATGGATCATATAAATAGTGTCCATGAAGCTTAAATAAATGAATACACTATATGTTCTACCATTCTAGTCATTCAATCATGTGGGTTGGATGACTCACGCTCACCTGGGCATGCCACACATAAATTGTCACCCCATATGTGTGTTGGGATATGTGTAATATAGGTTTTCATGTAATCAAATATCAAATGAATCACCCCTTATGAACATTTGATTTTCATATCCTAGTAGCTTCCATGATATTCCACCACCAACAACCTGAAATGTAGGGAGCAGAAGTGGATACGGACCACCAAACATTACCCATAGCTTTTATCAATATCCTAAAGTCCTAAATTTTATGTAATTAACTAAAATTATTTTTTTATGGATATAAAAACAAATATATAATTTTTATTTCTATAAAAAAATTCTATTAAATTACATTTAATAAAAAATTCTAATTGAGCTGATATAATGGTAGTATATGCATCTTTCCAAGATCTTTCCAATCATATGTGGTTGGTGTCATTGAAAACAATTTATTAGAACTTATTAAGGATATATAAAAATATTATTTTAACATTCTCCCCACCACATCTCAAAATCTTTGCATTGGATTAAACTGAATCTACTTCAATGAAATGTGTCTTGACTCATAAAATATAATTTAAAAATGATTTTTCAAGATTATACCATTAATTAGTCTCAAGTATATAGAGATGATTTAATCATTTAAAATTGTTTCTTGAATGTATTATAATACATGAATTTTATTTTTAAGATTATAGTACCATTATATTAGTTTAAATAATTATATTTTATATCCATAATGTTTCCTAATGTTTCAAATATTTGGTCATTCAAATCAAAGATATAAATTTTTTCTAGCCTAAATTTTCTCTTAATTATATAAAAATCCATGAATCATATTCTCAAAACTATATAATTAATATGATTTCATTAATATTTATAAATTTATTCAAAAATGGAATATTAATATTCAATAAATTAAATGTTCATATCAAAGAGAATTTTTTTTATTTTAACATCATTCTTGAATATGATTTAATTTTTTCTTTGGATTTTTGTAATACCATTTCAATTAGGATCATATTAATATGAATAACTAGATTATAAAAGGGTTCATAAAAATATAATCAATAAAAAAATTTAATTATAGGGAGTGATTTTTGATAATTAAAATTCACTTTATGATATCTCATAAGTTATGCATCTGATATATGAGATTATTACACCACTACATTCATATAATTGATTTGAATGAAATAATGTATGATAGTGTTGAAAAAATTATAGGACATTAACATGGAAAAAAATTACTTTTAATAAAGAATTTATTTAATAAAACCTAAATTAAACATATCAAAAACAAAGACCCACATATTAATTCATCATATCCAATCATTCTTTGAAGAACCACAATATCACATAATGTAATATAAGCTAAAATGATTTATACATTATGGGTATAATATATGAGATAGCATATTACTATTTTCTACATATTTCATTCAAATATATTATCATTAATTTGGATAATACATCATTTAATGATGTATGTAATGAAGTGTGGAATATTATTTTATTTTTTGATGATTATAATGGTTACATGAGTATTAAAGGAATGTATTTGTGGGTATAATTTATTATTTTTGGTTGAGTGTTGGTTTTTTTTGAAACATGAAATGTTATTGATACTTATTCATTAAAGAATAATCTCTATAAACGGTACTTTGTAGATTTATTATAAGTTTTGACAGATTGAGTTACACTTATCAAATTTCTCCATACTCTTTATTTTTTCTTTAATAATTGCGTGGAACTTGAATATCACAGATGTCAAGTTTATCCTTCAAAATTTGTTCAATAATTTTACATCTCATTGATTACTTTTCAAGGTACAAACGCATTGTTTGTTGCAAAGTAATCATCATCAGCCGCCTGATTTGATGATCTAGTAGACATGAGGAATATTCTTCATATTTTTGACATTCTTTTCTTTTATTCTTATTTTATATAATCATAGAATTTGGGATTTATATTTTAATTACATTTTAATTTTTTATTTTTATTAAAAACCATTAGAGTAACCTCAATTATGATTCTATATTTTTTATTTACAAATGTAGATACATATCATTAGACATAACTTAATATGAATAGAAAACTATGGAAAAATCCATTTAAATTTCACCATTTTCCCTTATAATTCTATACCATCTCATTTATAAGTACTTATATCTTAATATTGTATCATGGATAACTCTATCAATATTAATATTTTGAAATTTTTGACATAAAACTGTAGTTGGTTAATGGTTATTAATTCATAATCTTCTACCCTAGGTACTTTTCTCTATAAATCCATATAAAACATTAGGAATTTGGATACTAATCAAGTAAAATAAAAAAGTACAATTATGCTAATCTAAATCTTATGTAATATACCAAAATAAATGATGGAACTGATCTTCAAAAATCTAAATTACTTATATATGGGTGATTTAGTTTATCGATGATGAAAAGTAACACCTAAATCGTAATAACAAGTATAAGTAAAGTCATAAATAACAACATATTGATTTAATATTGATGTTACCACCCCTAAATTGTCATACAAATAATTAACGACTTTGAATGTAATGCATAAATATTTTTTATGTATAACCACAATGAAATATGAATAAAAAAATAATGAAAAAACATGCCTTAATTTACAACTGAGGCCCTAATAATTTTCTATTGAAACTATAATAAATAAAAATTTATATGAATATGGTGAATAATAGGGATTTACAAAATTTATTAGTACTAAATATCTAAAATACATACAAAACCCAAAATAAATTCTTGTATTCCATGAACTAACATAAGTAATCACTGAACTAGACACCTGAATCGGCCCATCATGCGGGCCGAAGGCTTTTTCTATCCCCATGGGATAGAAAAAACAATTTGTACATCGAAGAACTACCTCTATATGTGATTTCAATGAAAAATAAATTTTAAAAGGAAATAAGATCTATCAAAAAAATAGATAATAAAGAAACATTATAAGATATATCATAAATAAATTGAAAATATGAGCTAGTTCATAACCGGACAAGATAGATCAAAATAAGAAAATAAAGGACACGAATGTCACAATGGTGATAAAAGTACCAGTCCAATGGATAAAACAAAATGAACAAAAAGACTAAAAAAAATATATCTGTTAAATATGGGTCATCATTCCATCACACCAGCACCATAACTCATACCTGACTAGCATGGATACACACAACTTCTAAGAAGTGTCTTTCCATTTCAAGAATAAATCATAATAATGTCTAAAACACCCATTAATTGTATATAATATGTAAGATCAAATCTCAATAGGGTCCCTCCAAGTGTTCCATAACTAAAAATTATTAAATATTAAAATTATTCTCTTTAATTAATTATAAAACATGAGTAATTATGATTTTCACATTTTCATGTAATATATGTAGATTAACCGCATTTAAATAGTTCAAAAGTAAATACATGCATAAATAATAAATTTTTGAATAAAAAAATCTTCCACTATTGTTAGAAATACTAACTTATATCATGTTAGGGACAACTAATATCATTCTCCCTTCATGAATAAGGAAAAATGATTATGTGTGCACTCAAATCCCTAGTATTCAGTTTTTTGGGATTGGAGATCACCAACATGTGTGTTCTTATATTGACAATGTTTTTGTTAGAGATATAGTGTATAACCAATTCTATAGTTGCTAAACATACCTAGTCATAAATTTCATAAATCACCTCTAACACATAATACCCCATGGGTCACCCCTTACTAAGGAACTATTTTCACAATTAAAAAACATTTCGAGATAAATTTCACAAATATTTATAAATATTTATCAAATTAAAAAAATTATATTGACCTAAGCATTCCCTGAAAATCATTATTGATTTCAATTTATTTTTACCCATCAAATAAGATTTCATGAAATCGAAAAAATTCCTTTAAAAAAAATCAAAACAATTTTAAACATGGTAGAACTACTATGATTAATGTGATAAATTTATCTTACTGTACCACCTACCAAAAAATTGAAATCATTTCCAACCCAATAGAACCCACAAACATTGGGGAAAATAGACTCCTAGAAAGGAATATAGAACCCTATGTCATAAAACTCAAATGAAGAAAATTTTAATCCAAAAAAACCTAGTCTGTATTATACTTCAAGTAGTGTGAAAATATGAAAAATGAAGAGTAATTATCAACATATGTTAAAGAAACCCGCTTACATTGATAAACCTTGAAGTCCCATGCTAAAATACCGCCAAAATCACTCCAAAATATGGAGGGATTTATGAATTAATATGAGTAATAAAAACTAGGTTTAGATACTATAAAAAGGAGGATACATTTGTTAAATAGAACCATTGGAGAACATAGAAAACAAAACCTTTTAAAGATGGATCTATGGGTTTATTAAATTAAATCAAGATTCACATCATGAATCCCTTTAACTCTACTAGTTCATGGTATGAATAGTTGGTTCATACATTGAACCATTGAGACATAAACTATGTATCATTATCATAATTATTCATGATTTTAATGAAATGTTCTTTTAATTAACTCTTAAATGATTAGGTATATAGATCCTTTAAAGGGATAATGCTCCCAAAATAATGAATTGGATTTTTAAGAGATACAAAATAAAAAAAATTTCATAACTAAAAGAAATACCATGATGTGATGATTCTCCCCACAATATTTCTTTCTATCATAAAAAATTTAATTTGAATATGGATGATCCAAAATGAGGTGATTCCATTTCTACCTAATATCTATTTCTCTCTCCCATGTCTTAAGATAATCTCTCCCATGATTCCATACCACTCGAACCAATGAAATATATTTCCAATTTAGGATCTTTTCCTAAGAATAAAATAATTGAACCAGTTACACAACAAATACCATATCTTTCTCCAAATTGTGTTCTTGATAATTCAAAATGAGACAAGGTTTAGTATTATATATCATAAGGTGAGATGCATGGAACACATTTTGTATTGAATTCAACTAAAGTGGTAATGCCAAATCATGAGTCACATTTCCAATTCCATCGAAAATATCAAAAGGATCTATGTATCAAATAGTGAAATTTCCTTGATTTTAATGTTTCTGATGACCCCAATAAGGTGAAACATTAAATAAATATTTGTTACTAACCAAAACCTCCAATGTATGACTCTGAAGATACACCTACGATTTTTAATGAACTCTGATCCATCACAAATATTGAAAAATAGTTTGGATCTTTATCATCATCTCTTGAACAAAACTCGACCCAACAAATGAATCATCATCAAAATCAATTTTTTTTTGATCTATATGTCTGGAAATAAAAATTTTCAAAGTGATTCAATTTTATGAACATATTATAACTATTTTTATAGGAAAACTCATCATATCCAAATTTGTAATCCCAAGTACCACCAAATTCCATAATAAAATAACAAATCATACCCTCAAAGAATTTTATCTACTCACATTGTTTATCTGTTAGTTTCAGGATGGTATATTTTTATTAGCCTAACATGTGATCTCATCTCCTTATGATGGATTTTCCAAAATTGAGGGGTAAATTAGGTATCTCTTTCTAGGATGATATATTATGGTACCATATGTAACATCTTAATTTCTAGTAATTATAGTTTCCCAAAATTTTCAACATTTATGGTCTCTGATATTGTCATAAAATGATTCGATTTAGTTAATTAGTCAATAAAAACACATATGTAAATATTACAATAGAGGGTATCCAATTGTTTGACAATAAATTTTTTGGATGCATCATCCCACTTCTATATTTATTGGGAGATTTTGAAGCAAACTGGAAGGATTTTTTTATCCTATTCAATATTTACCCATGTGTATCATTCTCATGCAATGTTGGATATATCTAACTTAAAAATGGGCCACTAGAACTGAAAATTTATTTGTCAATACACCATATTAGTTCCTTGGTGAACAACCGACTAAGATGAATGATATTCTTCAATGATAACCATTCAAATTGGTGAAGTAACATCATACTAACTTTTGATCCAATGAATACCCTTCAAAGAGAAAGACCAATTTTTTTATAGTCTCCAAGCCATATAATGAATCCCTCATGCTCTAGAATTCACCATACTTCTACTACTCCTAGAAAATTGACTTGATAATATATGATTTCAAATTTAATTCTCACTAAAGAAATATTCACCCCTTAAACCTTTTCATCAAAGTGAATCTGAGTGAAGAGTCCCATGAGGTTTAATTCATCCATTTACTCTATCACATATCGAAAGGCCAACTTCCTACTAATGGAATCATTAAAAACATCATTGTTTTCTTGGTTTTAAGTGATTTCCATGTTAAATGAGTGATGTCACACAACCTACCATACCTTCACAATTTCTAGGTCTTCTAAGAAAATATGTAACTGAAACATTTATTGTTAAAAAAGATATTTAACCTATCACCAAAAATGGTGACGGAACCCAAAGCTAACATTGTACTTGACAATAAAGATCAATAAATCATCGAAGGGGTAACTATTCTCATGTTTCCAAATATGATGAGAACCACTCACCACCACATAATCACCTTTCATAATAAAAAACTCAAACTTGTTCCTAAAACATCACAAAACACAATGTAGCCATGTCTAGTTTCTTTCAAGATATGTATAATATTTGGGGTAAAATTTCTACTCACTTTATATAAAGAATCCTAACACCTCAAATCCCATGATAATATCTATTTGTGCCTAATGATGGTTGTATAAACCCGAAGCTTAACGTACATAGACATTACATTACTTTTGCAGAATACATAGTACATAACAAAAACACACACACAAGGACCGTAATAGTTTAGTGTCTTTGGAAACTCGGAACGTAATCTTCTAATCATGGTGAAAGATCTTCAACATCTCCCATAAATATCTTCCCTTTTTTTCTTACCTAAAACCTTTCTTTATATCCTGGGGAAAAGAAAACATAAAAGGGTGAGCTCAAATGCTCAATAAGGGTAAACAAAAGAAATATCAATCACATCATATTCATAAGAAGATATCATTTGGAAATCTTAACCTGCAAAAGAGATCATAATTTCATAACAAGGGATAAATAATAGTAGTGAAATGTAATCCCAATAATCATAACTTAAAACATGAAACTTTGTGGCATACACACATAATCATAGATAATCATTTATTATTAGTCAAGACTCATTGCCAAGACTATCTTAGTGGACAAAGTCCCTTTCTGAACCGAGTTCACTCCTCGTTTAAGTCCTGTTTCACTGAACCGGTATAACCTACAGTTCCAGCCATGTCTATCTCATGAGATATAAAATCTTTACCCAATGCATTGGAGGGAGATATAGGTCCCATCCATCTCATAATGAAATCATTCTTACTTGTGCCACAAAATAAACTTAAAACATTCATCATAACCCAAAGAATAAAATGGGTTTCATAAACATCATCCCATCATTTCATAATCCATATAAAACAAATGGACATTTCATCATAAGAAAATTGAACCATGTAAATAATAGAGACATTAAACGTGAAACATACACATATCAAATAATGTCATCTTAGATGGAAAATGGTTTTGATAAAACATTTGAAATGAATTCTTGAGGAAAATATCCTTTCTTTGTCAAAATCAATTTCTTTTCACAAAACGTCATGAAATTTTAAAAGAAAGATATTTTGTTTAAAATATTCATGAAATCTTATGGAGGAAGCTTCATGAAAATTAGGCTTTATAAAACTTTAAAAATCCTTTCATGTCGTATAAGTTAGAAAAACATTCTTCTCGTACTTTTGCCGGAAAAGTCAAAAAAGTACCTCGTAACGTAAACAAAAGAAAGATTCCTTACACACCGTGTAGTAAAAGTAAAAAAATGGGTAAAAAGGACATTAAACATACATGAAAACATATTTATAAAACATGGACATGGTTGATAGCAATAACCCCAGTAAATACTTACGAATAAGCAATCTCGGATAAAAATGAGATTTGAAAAATTATCCCTTAACTTAGGTCCGATTTGCTTCGTAAGTGTCCGAACCTCCTGTATAATGATTTAAATAATGTCATTGTCTTATTACAGAATCATAAACATTGTTATGATATCATATATGGTCATATTATTAGCTTATTAATAGTAATATTTCATTGTTACTTGTTATTCGAGTGTTTATTACCTTTTGTTCTTATGCGTGTTTTTTCGAATAAATTATTATTCTTCATTTTAGGTTATAGATACCTTATTTCCAGAATGGTATTAGTGTAATATATATCATATTAATTCATTCAATTCATTTATATAATCATTATGCAATGAAGATCCTGTAGAACGAGTCGCATCACATCGTGGAGACGGTATTCCGTACGTACGCACGAGCGATGATATCGTTCCCATGATTGTGGAATTGTATTGGAGTATATGTATACTATTTCATAATCAATATCCCTTTACAATAATCATATATAGTTATTATGTACACCATTATACCCATCCAAGTAAGGTGGTGGTGGAAAATAGATTACACCACGGCGTGGAGACGATATTCCGTACGTACGCACGTGCGGTGATTTCATTTTCCGTAGGATGGATAGATGGTGAAATAGGGTTGTTTCATACTTATAATAACATATCATTATGTGAGTGATACTTATGTTATTACTTCATAATGAAACAACATAAGAAAAAGAAGTGGAAGAAGAAATAAAGTTGAAAGAATCGGTAATGGACATTACCTCTTCTTTGAAGCGCCTCTTTGAGATCTCCTTTTAGGGAACTAAAATTGGTCTTTGAGGAAGACAATAACCTCTAGGATGTTTCTATGGAAGTGTAGAAGAGAATTTGGCAGGGTTTGGCCGATCTTGAAGGCTAAAAGTGGTGTGAGGAAGAGAAAGAGGAGGTGCCCTTTTATAAGGGAGGAGAGGGGCACCTTTGGAATAACTAAAAATATTATTTTATTATAAATCCAAATTTGGTTTTAATAGCTCCAAATTGATTTATTTCGAAGATAAGGTGGGGATGGGTCGAAATACTATCATACAATATAATTTGGACAAGTTTAGTTTACTATTTTAACCTTATCATTTAGTTTTAACTTTAAGTTAGATAATTTTACTTTTACCTTGTCTTTTTGTGTTCTTACACTATAAGGTTAATAAACATACTATAACAAGCCAAACGAACCCCAAGTTGTTTATTATTAATATATATAACCTTATCTAAGTCATTTGACAGAACCTTAGATTTTTATGAATATAATAACAATTAATAATATAATATTTTATTTAAAAACTATTTTATGTCAATTTTGACACTATTTGGTAATTGATTTTTTTAAAAATCATAAAAGAATGATTAGTTCTATAATTGTTAATTAAATCAACACTAACATGTCATATTAACATATAAAATTTTTTGAATTCATTAAAAGTCTCAAATTACATTTATTTGGGTATTTATAACATCAATTATGTCAATATTTTAATAATAAGATATTTACTGCATCATCATTGTGTCATAAATAAATTACATTATATAAAGTCTAAAAATTACAAATAAAATATCATTATGTAGGAAATAGTTTTATCTTTCTAATGAATATTTATAGTCGAATGTATCTTATGTATAACCCTATATTAAAAATTATTTACTTATTAAAATTTGATTTTAACTATTTTAACCATTCTTTAAATAAATTAATAATAAATGTCCTAATCTAATCCAAGTGGGCTTAAATGGTCATATTTTATTCCTATGGTTTTTTTTGGTCTAATTACACTTATCCAATAGAATTTGGACATGTTTTAGGGTAATAATAATATCATTTTTACCCTTAATTACCCTATTTACTTTTAACCGTGGTAAAAAAAAGTAAAAAGTTACTATTCCCCAAAAATTATTTTCATCTCATTGAACCAAATTTTAGTACTTGATATTAACCACATCTCTCGGAGTTTTGAAATTCCACTCACAGAAGCGGTAAAATTAAGTTTCATGAAAAATTCAGTTTTTTAACTACCACTTAGTGGTTTCACTATTCATCAAAAAATGAAAGTTTCCAGAAAAATATCAAAAATTAGGCCTAAGATATATTTGATATTATGAATTCAAAAATGATGTCTATTTTATCAGATTCATAACATATCAGTTACATTTACTAATTTAAAAATTAATTCCCGTCGTCAAAACAAATAGCGTGATTTTAAAAGATAATAACTATCAAAAGATTGACACTTGTTTATGTCTGGTTTAAATATGAAATTACATCCAATGAACAACATTGTATTAAATTCTAAAAATATATTCTAAATATACTTTAAAACCACTGAAATTAATAATTTATCACTATTAATTATTTCGATTAAAAAAGTTGTTTTTAATTAAAATTTAGTAATTTTCACTATTCATCAGAATATGAAAGTTATCCGAAAAGTACCAAAATTTCACCCTAAGCTAATTTCGATATTCCGAATCCAAAAATTAAGTCCATTTTGAAAATAAAATTTACAAAATTTCAAAAAGTGGTTATTACTATTCATAATGGCTAGTTTTAATAATATTTTAATAGCATATTGTTGTTTAGTGAACCTCGGTATTGCGTACTACACATGCTATTGAGGAAGGTCGCGATTGTGTGTAATGCAAGGCAAGTCAAAGATGTGTGTTCTGCAAGATCCTTTTGTTGTAGCATACAACACAAGACATTAATGAAATTAAAAAAAATATTTTTCACTAAATCTCGGGGTGTTACATGATGGTTAGATTTCTCTTCCATAGCCATGTTCTGATGGAGAGTGGTAGAGAACATGGCTATGGAAAATACAGAAATCACAAAGCCATAAATTTGTGACGATCTAAGGTACCATCTAATTCATCGGATATAAGAGCACTAGGACAACATTTTTGGTTTTCAATATCATTTCCCTAAAGTTGATGAAATTGGAATTAGAAGAAATACTTTCGTGATTTTGGTACTGTGTCACCGTTGGTCATTCTTTGGAAAATTTCCACTTCATCTCTTAAAGAAATTAAGTTGGATTTGTCATTCGTGAAGTGCTAGCAGATCATGTGATAGAATGATGGGTCATTCCATCTGTCTCAAACAAAAGGTTACAAAAGTTATCAAAAATACATAAGACCATCTATGGTGAAGTTAATCGTATATGATTCCAAAAATGAACTTATACTTCATATATCATACCGCATAATAAAATAAAACTAGTTTTTACTAATTAGGGACTTCATGTAGGCTAGTGGTAGGCGATAAAGGCCAATCGCACTTCGGTTGTGGGTTCGATTCCCACAGCCTTGTCCGACGCGATGGGTTGTCACCCGTCCTGCAGGTTGTCCTTTTTCTAAAACAACATTAATATAACATCCCATCAATAATATCAAAAAAAAATCTATCCTTTAAAAATACTAACTTATGTCCAACATAATCATTTCCAATCTTTAGGCTTATCCAAAATACTGTTGTCCAATATCATATTATAGTGAAAACGATTACCAAAGAGTTCATATAACAGGCATGTTAATACCATCGTTGATCCTCGTATATCATGAGATATGTCTTTTTGGTCACATTCCAAACATTTAAAGGCCTTAATCATGTATTCTCTTGAAAAATGAATACCCATTGAATCTTAGTGAAAACATGAGTGATGTCAAAATTTAACTCTTTTCACATACCAAAACCTCAAACCATGATATAACTATTTCCTTATATTAGTCAAGAGCTCATTAATACTGTCAAACATTTCATTTTCTCCTTATCCCTTCATTATGCGCAATCATATTTTTTCCAAAAATATCTCAATCACTTTCCATGGTTATCGGTACCATAAAATTATTGAAAACCACAATAGACCAACACATAAATATTCTAATATTCCATGATACTATATACAACATTATTTTGCAATCCCATTACATAAACACTTAATCATTCCACCACATCGTTTTCATATTCAACATCGCCAATAGTGATCGCATGTGACTTCCCTTTGTCCTTTGCCTTAATTGGTTGCTCATATCGATCATCAATAACCCTTGGATTGGGGAATTTATTAGCATAATGCCCCATTTCCTTGCACTTGAAGCATTGAAGTGTTGGTGGTGTGTTCTCTTAAGTCTTTTCTTTATTCACATCATTAGAAACCCTTTTTCCATTACTTCGACACTCAGCTGCTCGATGACCTTCTTTTCCACACTTAAAACATTTTCTAGTCACTTTATGACAATCTCCACCATGCTTCTTTCCACACTTTGAGCATAATGAAACATTCATATTCTTTTCACCATTATCCTGAGATTTCTCCTTGAACTCCATCTTTCATTTCTTGTCAAAACTATGAGATGGATAAGTAACACCAACTTCCATTTCTACCTTGATAGCACAACGCACAATTTCTTCATAGCTACTGAAGTCTCTTATAGCTAATTCCCTTCGAAGATTTGGTTTTAAGCCACTGAAGAATCGATCAACTTTACTTTCAGGTTGGATGATGAATCCAGATGCATACCTTGCAAGCCTTGTAAAATTCGCTTCGTATATACCAACAGATTCATCATCCTTTTTCTTTAGTTCAAGAAACTCCTTCTCCATATTTGTTCGAAGAATACGAGGGAAGTACTTATTGAAAAATAAGTTCTTGAACTCGTCCCATTCCATGGACTCAATTTCATCTCTTGGCCTCGTATTCTTGATAAGATTCCACCATTGATCAGTTTCACCTTCCAAATTATATAATGCTAAGATGACTTTATCATGTTCAGAACATTGAAGAACTGAAAATATCTTTTTAGTAGTACTGATCCATTGTTCAGCAACAAGTGGATCAGAATACCCACTGAAAGAAGGTGGACGTTGCCTCATGAAGGACTCAATAGAATATTGTTCCCTTCTCTGCTCATTTGGAAGTCCGGAATGACTCATAGCTTGTGTAAGTATAGCAATAAGATTTTGCACTCCATCTCCCATAACATTTGTTTGTTCAGGAGGACAATCATTTCATTGTCCATTGCATTGATCAACATGGTTCCTTCGGGTTCTAGCCATCGTCTAAAACCCAAAAAGAATAGTATGAGAAGAAAAAATCATTCTAGGGAAAACAACATAATAAAGGGGGAGTACCTTCAATATATAACATCTTAGGTCTAATTCTAAGATCGTTAGTTCAATTCTAGGACTATAACCTATACATATACTTAACCTTAGGGACATCCCTAGACATACCTTAGAAATATCTCTAGGGATATCACTAAAGTTCTCGCATCATAGGTTCCAAAGGTTGACTAAACCTTTCCTCTGATACCAACTGTAGAGACCCGAATCTTAACGTACATAGACATTACATTACTTTTGTGGAATACGTGGTACATAACAAAAACACACACACAAGGACCATAATAGTTTATTGTCTTTGGAAACTCGGAACGTAATCATCTAATCATGGTGAAATATCTTCAACATCTCCCATAAATATCTTCCCGTTTTTTCTTACCTAAAACCATTATTTATATCGAGGGAAAATAAAACATAAAAGGTTGATCTCAAATGCTCAGTAAGGGTAAAAAAAAGAAATATCGATCACATCATATTCATAAGAAGATATATTATGGAAATATTAACCTGCAAAAAAGATCATAATTTCATAACATGGGATAAATAATAGTAGTGAAATGTAATCCCAATAATCATAACATAAAACATGAAACTTTGTGGCATACACAAATAATCATAGAGAATAATTTCTTATTATTCAAGACTCATTTCAAAGACTATCATAGTGGGAAAAGTCCCTTTTTGAACCGAGTTCACTCCTCGTTTCAGTCCTGTTTCACTGAACCGGTATAACCTACCATTCCAGCCATGTCTATCTCATGAGATATTAAATCATTACCCAATGCATTGGAGGGAGATATAGGTCCCACCCATCTCATAATGAAATCATTCTTACTTGTTCCACAAAATTAACTGAAAACATTCATCATAACCCAAAGAATAAAATGGGTTTCATAAACATCATCACATCATTTCATAATCCATCTAAAACAAATGGACATTTCATCATAAGAAAAGAGAACCATGTAAATCATAGAGACAATAAACTTGAAACATGCACATATCAAATAATGTCATCTTATATGGAAAATGGTTTTGATAAAACATTTGAAATGAATTCTTGAGGAAAATATCCTTTCTTCGTCAAAATCAATTTCTTTTCACAAAACGTTATAAAATTTCAAAAGAAAGAGATTTTGTTGAAAATATTCATGAAATATTTTGGAGGAATCTTCATGAAAATGAGGCTTTATAAAACTATAAAAATCCTTTCATGTCGTATAAGTTAAAAAAACATTCTTCTCGTACTTTTGCCGGAAAAGTCAAAAAAGTACCTCGTAACGTAAACAAAAGAAAGATTCCTTACACACCATGTAGTAAAAGTAAAAAAATGGGTAAAAAGGAATTTAAACATACATGAAAAAACATTTATAAAACATGTAAATGGATGATAGCAATAACCCCAGTAAATACTTACGAATAAGCAATCTCGAATAAAAATGAGATTTGAAAAATTATCCCTTACCTTAGGTCCAATTTTCTTGGTAAGTGTCTGAACCTCCTGTATAATGATTTAAATAATGTCATTGACTTATTCCAAAATCATACTCCTTGTTATGATATCATATATGGTCATATTCTTAGCTTATTAATAGTAATATTTCATTGCTACTTGTTATTCGAGTGTTTATTACTTTTTGTTCTTATGTGTGTTTTGTCAAATAAATTCTTATTATTCTTTTTAGGGTATAGATACCTTATTTACATAATGGTATTACTGTAATATATATCATATTCATTCATTCAATTCATTTATATAATCATTATGCAATGAAGATCAAGTAGAACGAGTCGCATCACATCGTGGAGATGGTATTCCGTACGTACGCACGAGCGATGATATCATTACAATGATTGTGGAATTGTATTGGAGTATATGTATACTATTTCAGAATCAATATCCCTTTACAATAATCATATATAGTTATTATGTACACCATTATACCCATCCAAGTAAGGTGGTGGTGGAAAATAGGTTACACCACGGCATGGAGACGGTATTCCGTACGTACACACGCGCGGTGATTTTGTTTTCCGTAGGATGGATAGATGGTGAAATAGGGTTGTTTCATACTTATAATAACATATCAGTATATTAGTGATACTGTTGTTATTACTTCATAATGAAAAAAACTGAGAAGAAGAAGTGGAAGAAGAAATAAAGATGAAAGAATCGGTAACAGACATTACCTCTTCTTTGAAGCGCCTCTTTGAGATCTCCTTTTAGGGCACTAAAATTGGTCTTTGAGGAACACCAGAACCTCTAAGATGTTTCTATGGAAGTGGAGAAGATAATTTGGCAGTTTTTGGCCGATATTGAAGGATCAATGTGGTGTGAGGAAGAGAAGGAGGAGGTTCCCTTTTATAAGGGAGGAGAGAGGCACCTTTGGAATAACTAAAAATATTATTTTATTATAAAGCCATATTCGGTTTTAAATAGCTCCAAATTGATTAATTTCGAAGCTAAGGTGGGGATGGGTCGAAATCCTATCATCCAATAGAATTTGGACAAGTTTAGTTTACTATTTTAACCTTATCATTTAGTTTTAACTTTAAGTTAGATAATTTTACTTTTACCATGTCTTTTTGTGTTCTTACACTATAGGGTTAATAAACTTACTATAACAAGCCAAACGAACCCCAAGTTGTTTATTATTAATATATATAACCTTATCTAAGTCATTTTTCTGAACCATAGATTTTTAGGAATATAATAATAATTAATAATATAATATTTGTTTTAAAAACTATTTTATGTCAATTTTGACACTATTTGGTAATTAATTTTTGTAAAAATCATAACAGAATTATTACTTCGAAAAATGTTAATTAAATCAACAATAACATGTCATATTAACATATAAAATTTTTGGAATTCATAAAAAGTCTAAAATTACATTTATTTGGGTATTTATAACATCCATTATGTCAATATTTCATTAATAATATATTTACTGCATCATCATTGTGTCATAAATAAATTAAATTATTTAAAGTCTAAAAATTACAAATAAAATATCATTATGTAGGAAATATTTTTAGATTCATAATGAATATTTATAGTCGAATTTATCTTATGTATAACCCTATATTAAAAATGATTTACTCATTAAACTTTGATTTTAACTATTTTAACCCTTCTTTAAATAAATTAATAATAAATGTTCTAATCTAATCCAAGTGGGTTTAAATGGTCATATTTTATTCCTAAGGATGTTTTTGGTCGAATTACACTTATCCAATAGAATTAGAACATGTGTTAGGGTAATAATAATATCATTTTTACCCTTAATTACCATATTTACTTTTAATCGTGGTAAAAAAAAGTAAAAAGTTACTATTCACCAAAAATTATTTTCATCTCATTGAACCACATTTTAGTCCTTGATATTAACCATGTCTCTCGGATTTTTGAAATTCCACTCACAGAAGAGTTAAAATTAAGTTTCATGAAAAATTCAGTTTTTTAACTACCACTTAGTGGTTTCACTATTCATCAAAAAATGAAAGTTTCCAGAAAAATACCAAAAATTAGGCCTAAGCTATATTTTATATTATGAATTCAAAAATGATGTCTATTTTATCAAATTAAAAACATATCAGGTACATTAACTAATTTAATAATTAATTCCCGTCATCAAAACAAATAACGTGTTTTTAAAAGATAATAACTATCAAAAGATTGACACTTGTTTATGTCTGGTTTAAATGTGAAATTACATCCAATGAACAACATTGTATTAAATTGTAAAAATATATTCTAAATATACTTTAAAACCACTAAAATTAATAATTTATCACTATTAATTATTTCGATTAAAAAAGTTGTTTTTAATTAAAATTTAGTAATTTTTACTATTCATCAGAATATGAAAGTTATCCGAAAAGTACCAAAATTTCACCCTAAGCTAATTTCTATATTCCGAATCCAAAAATGAAGTCCACTTTGAAAATAAAATTTACAAAATTTCAAAAAGTGGTTATTACTATTCATAACGGCTAGTTTTAATAATATTTTAATACCATATCGTTGTTTAGTGAAACTCGGTATTGCGTACTACACACGCTATTGAGGAAGGTCGCGATTGCGTGTAATGCAAGGAAAGTCAAAGATGCATGTTGTGCAAGCTCCATTTGGTGTAGCTTACAACACAAGACATTAATGAAATTAAAAATAATATTTTTCATAAAATCTCGGGGTGTTACAATGGTGGTCAATGTTGATTCCAAATTTTAGATATCCTTTATAGACCATCAGTTATATAAATCCATTCTAAATAAATTTTCAATCAAAAAAATATTTTATGGCCCATCCCATGACATGAAATATTACACCTTCCTAGGATCTATAGAGATTACATTCTCTAAGGTCACATATTCTTATAAATACTCTTCTTAGATCCATAATTGATGCTTTTAGAGCTTAACATAAATCCAGTGGTCTCTCAAGTATCCCAAAATTTTTCTCTATCTAAATATTGTACTCTTCACCGTTTATTGAATAAACCAACATATCATGCATCAATATCATAATGAAATAATCTAGATATTAGATTAATATATTTTTCATTATTGAAATAAATACTAAAGAGTAATTTGTAAAGAAAAATTAAATTACAAAATACTCAAAGTGACCACCGAGCACCTGAAGTTCATATTTGGAATATAAAACTCTTTATTTCTGAGTTTCTGGTATCTATACTAATAATAAATTTCTGAGAACCACTATTCAACGTTTAATTGATCATACAGATCATTGAAATGAGGAAAGGGGTATATATTTTTAGTCCTCACCTGATTGGGATTCCTATAAACATCACAAAAAAATTAGAGTTCTATCAATCTTTTGGATAAAGAGAATTGGGATTTCTCGTGGTGATACACTCAGATGTATAAAGATCTCATCATTTAAATCATCCAACTAAGAATTTATATCCATTTATTTTATAGGTGTAATATATTAAGAAGGTATATATATCATATGGTTCCCAACAACAATTATATCGACAATTCCCCATATCACATAGAATAAAGACCAGTAAATCCTATAATAAACACCATAGGAAATACTTGGGCCACTACAGGAAGATTAAAACAAAATGTTTCTAGTAAAATGTTAACAAAAAATAAAAAAATCAACTTACCAAGATTGATTTAATTTGGTACTAATCAACAAGAGCTTATATCATAGTATGTAAAGGTTTATAATATTCTCTAGCCTTCTTTTACAATTATCTAAGTCTGGTGGTTCTGTAGAAATTTCAAAAATTCTAGATGTTATGTTTAAATGATTTTTTTAATTTATAAGGTATTTTTAAAGAGGGTTTTCAAATTATAAAATTAGTTTAAAGTATTAAATATTTATTTGGGAAATTAATTTTGATTTTCTAAAAATAATTCAAATATTTTAAATGTGTTTTGGGTTTTGGAACTATTAATAAAGACTTTTCATAATTATTGATACCTTTGATTTGTGAAAATGTATTTTTTATTAAAAAAATATTCTCCTACAAAGGATCCTATCCTTGTATAAGGGTAACTATTTTTTAATGGGTTTCCTAATAGTAATATAGTTTCAGTACTAGCATTGAAAGGGTAGCATAGCTTTCACACCGGCTACATAATTGTAAGCAACAATTTTGATATGGGGAAATGTTAGATCATGAAGCTCTTTTAAGGTTCATTATATTCATAAATAAGGGTTTAACTAAGTTCCCTCATCTTGTGTAAATTATATTAACAATTATTTATGGTTAAATTAGTTTATGTTAGGGTAATACAAACCATATGTAACTATATTTTGTGGATCCTAAAGATTACATAAGGGTAGCTCACCACTATGTAAGGGTAAATAAGAGTGTTTTTTTACTTATGTAATGGTACCCCTAGCTGTGTAAGGTTACTTCACAACATGCGTAAGCGTACTGCCTCGGATTAGGGTGGAGTTTTGTAAGGGTGTTTCATTTTTTAAAAGGAAGAGTCAACTTGAATAAGGGAAAAGATGAAATTATTATGGTTGGATTAGGGTAAACATTATTTTTTATGACTATGTAAGGGTAAAACAATATTTGTGTAAGGTTTATCCTACGCTTTCCCATGTTTTTTAAGGGTAATGTACTTATCACGTAAGGTTATCCTTGTCATTAAATGGCTACATAATGATCCATTCCATATCACATAAAAGGTATTTTGAAAAATCTACTTCTCATACAAGGGTAGCAATCCATGTAAGTGTAAAACTATATTACCCATGAGTAGTATTTTCATCCTACGTCTAGGTAAAGTAAATTTCTTAAAAAATTGTATTTCTATCCCCTAACCTCATGTAAATAATTTCTAATCAAAATTAAAATAATTGAAGAAGGAAATCATTGGATTTGAATATGTTCTAAATTATATCTTTGACCTTTCATAATTATAGGTGGGAATAATTAAATGAAATATTCTTTAATATGACTGATGTGATGTAAAAAATTGGATTCTTTTATGGGGTATCTGAGGGGGATTTCTATTAATGTTAGAAAAAAGTTTTGTCCTATCATTTAAGTTCCTCTTTACTTATCTTGAGTTCTAGCAACCCTAGAACCCTCTCATCAAGTCATCAATCTTCTACCGATTTTATGGATTCTTCTTTTTCAATTTCACAACATGGGAAAATAATTCTTTATCATCTATCCCTTATGTTCAGTGCATTTCTAGTACCGTAATCATATTGGGGATCTAAGTTGTTTCTTATTTCTCTACATATGTGGTATTAGAAATATTTTTTTCCTTGTTGGGTAGATTCTTAGAGTCATACTAATGAATATTATTGATGATATTTAATGAAATTGATGTTAAAGTAGAGTTTCACCTATATTTTATATATTTTCATCATGTTGTAGATATGTTTTCCCAAAAAATTATTATCACATGAGTAAGAAATATTATTATTATTTAATGGTTTTTTAATTTAGATAATCAATGGATAATCCTAAAAATAGAAAGTGATTATCATAAGAATAATTTTATATTTTTTATATTTCATTAAAATAAAAATGTGTAATTTTACACCATGTATTAATTTGATGATCTGAAAATTAAATAATTGAAGTATAAGTATTATCATATTTGTAAATTATTGTTGTTTTTATGGAAATAAGTTATCGTGTTTCCCCTTTCTTGTGAAGCTGAATAAAATGATGGTGTGTATAATGGATAGAACTATGGGTGTGGTTATTTTCTATGATTGACTTGTGGGGATGAAGTTGTGGTTTGTGGTCTCAAAATATGTAGATAATATGGGATTGGTTGATTTCATTATGTATTAGATTTGTGATTTCTTAGTAATTAATGAATTCATGAGAAGTGGGGAGTTTTAATTGAATGAAATTTGGTTATGATAAATGACTTCGGTCAAGAAATAGATAAAATCTAAATGGGTTAACTTTTTTTAATTTATATATGGACGGATGATTAATGAATTTAAAAATGGTAGGTAATTGATGTGGTTAATTGATAAATATGGATGTGAGGTGTGGTAATTGGATTAAATTAATTTTTAATGATGAAAATAAAACAGCATGGGTTGGAATGAAAAATAAATGAATTAATTATAATTAAAATTTTTGTTTATGTGGAGGTTGTCTAATATGAAATTAATGGGATGGATATATGAAATTGGTCAGTAATGTGAAAATATGGAAATTGGGTTAACATTGAAAAGGTGGAATATGGTTTGTGTGTTGTGAATTTATTGTGGGGGATTATGAATTTAGATGTGGTAATGAATGTGGTGGAGTTCATGAGGCCTTTATAGTTATTTTCTGAAAGGGATGGTATTTTTTTGATACCCCATTTTTTTGGAATTATTTTTGTGAAAATTATATATTTTACTTTCATTGTGATTTTTATACCCACCCCACCAACATTGAGAACTTTATACTGACACCCAAATATTTTAAGGGTGTTTTTTCCAACATTTGAAGGGGAAGATGGTAGGATAGAAACACCCTCTTCCCCAATCTCTATTCTAGTCATATTTGATATGCACGGATTATAGTGGACATAATTCAAAAGTCCACTAGTGGTGATGTTTGACGGGATGATGAGGTGGTTCTCTGTGGGGACATGTGTGGTTAAAGGAGGTAATGAGGTTGATATCTTTTATATTAATGATACCCTACTCATATGGTTTTGTTTATAGTAATTATGTGATTGACTAGGTGTTTTTGGAAGAGATTTTATGTGATGTCCTATGTGTCTTCCGGAAAGATATGATGTGATGGCCCAAGTGTCTTTGTGAAGGATTTCATGAAATAGATGTGAGTTCCAGGACATATAATGTTAGAGCGTGAGAGTGAAACACCAGTGGGAAAGTGGGGTCTCATTCCCTTTACAACAACATTCTTCTTATTATGTTACAGTAATTTGATGTGTTATTTGTCTAGTGAGACTTGGTGCGTCCGAGAACAAGTTTACATGATATGTTCATGTTTATTATATTGTTTTTTCATTGGGAAATTAGTATACTATAATCATATTTTTAATGATATTCCATATGTATAATCCTATTAGTATATAAATATATTCTAATCTTATGTATATATAAACATTTATCATGTTTTTAGGAGGACATAAAGGACTAAGATGAACACTACTAACTTGGGCCTTCGAGTTGTTTTTGAGTTGATGTTGGTGGATTTTCTTTGATTTTTTACATGGATAATTTTATTTATTTATATAAAATTACATGAATGATAATACATTACGACTCTTACCCTTTTTTATTTTATAGATTTGTTTTGTGGATGATATCCTATCTTCTAATCTTACTTTTATTTCTATTGAGGTTAATGTGTCTCATATTTGTGACCTTTTTTATAACCTTAGTACAAATTTCAAACCTAGGGCCCACTAGAGGTGGAACATGAGGGGCCAATATCTCCATTAATCATATTCTATCCCATTAGTAATATCGTTTAATTTAGGGTTTCATTAAAAAGTGGTATCAAATGTTTAGGTTGAAATGTAGTGTGGATTTTGGAGTGAGGGATAGTGAGAATTGTATGAGTTAGTAGGGAAACACCGTTAGTTGACCATGGTGCTTGACATTGTTCAAGGAAGATTTTATTTGAAATGTGATTTTTGGGAGGATCTATGATATGATTTAATGACATTGAGCATATCTATTGACCATGTTTGGCGGTGCTTATTATGGGGTATAGAACTCCAACAGGTACATACATCATGACTTGTTTCACTTCTGATTGAATGGGGTTGTTTTGAGAAGCTAAGGAATTTAATTAAATAAATCATGCACTTTTATTTATTTATGTAAATTAACATGTTTTGGTTACTAATAAACTGTAACTACTTTATGAATTAATCTTATAACCTGAAGGGAAGAGTAAAATAGGGATTAACAAACCTAAGCCTTTTAATTTGAACCTTGTTGAGACTTGAATGAGTTATTTTCTTTCTTCTTATAACATGATTCTTCAGGAAATAATTTTTTTTCTATTTTTTAAATTCGTAACATGATAATATATTTTCAATTATTAAAATTACTGTTAAATAATTCTTATTTTGTTTTGTTTTGAATAGATATTGAATTTTTGAAACCCTTATGAATCATGTTACATTGAGTAAATTTCAAAATGCGCTATTAAAATGATTTTATTGAAAACTAATAATAGGGGTATTCTGGTTTCTATGAAAGTAAATAGGCCATGAATTTCTTCCCTTTCTTTATTTTATTTTAAAGTGTGTTATGTAATTATTATAAAACATGGTTTTAGACAATTAATTTCTGAAATTTCTTAAAATATACCATCATGATATTTTATAATTCATATAAAAATATAAAACAATTAATATAAATAACTTTATTCTCCCTTTATTCCTTGATTGTAGTTATATGGTAATATCTATTCATATATTATAATAATGTGTTTGTATTTTATAGAAAGGGTAGATATTTTGAAAAAAAAAATGTTTCTAAATTTTGGAAAAAGATAAACATGGTTTTTGGAAACCTATTACACTCAAAACTATTTAAATAGTTGAACTTGTTCTTTTAAAGATAGATAGTAAATTTTATTAATAAATTTTTTTTTCCTCAGATGCTAATATATGAGTATTTTTTTAGGGATATAATTCTTAATGATGAGAAAATATGTTTGGTAACTATATAATTTTTAGTATGTGAGAATTGAACATGTTGAGTGTATAATATGTCACATTTATAATATGAATGAATGCTATGCACTGATCATGTTGTACCTAAATATGGATGTAAAATCATTTTACCCTTATTGAAAGTATAAAATAATTATTACATAAAGAATTAAATGTTTAAAGAATGTTTAGTTTGATCATGATAAGCATCACAAATAGTTATATAACGTGTGAAATTTTACTTTTATAATCTAAGATCTTTTTTTTATTTTTAAGGATTCTGAAAGAATATTATATATATAATTGATTATTTTAATTGAGAATAAAAACCTAAAATATATAAATTTTAAGATGAATTTGGTATTTTTTTTACTAATTGATTGGATGAAACTCAAATGTCATGTTTAATCATGATGACCATGTTCCATGGGATAACCAATGCTCACTTTTTGTCTCTAACATGGCCACATGTTAGGGCTATTTAAATTAAAGGACATATATTTCCCTAGAAATGACTTCGAAATATTTATTGTAGTTTTTTGTTTCATTTTTTACTAATATTTGTATATAAGTATTGATACGCCTTACTAAATTTTTTTTCAAATTATAAGATGATTTTTTTAAAATGGGGTTTAATAATAATACGTTATGTAATTAAGACTAATCCATATGAATTTTATATTTATTAACTTAGAAAACACTGTGATCTTTGATATTTTATATCTTACGATTCATGACATGTATCCATACATTTATTGGGTGTTTTGTTGTGGATTTAATTAAGGAATAACCCACATTTCATAAATAGAATAATCACTTAAATCCAATAATGTTGGTTAAATAATGAATTATAAGGACATTTTAATGAATTTTTTCTTCCTTAATGTTTTTTGGACCCAAAATTTGGGAACATGTTAGAATAATATAAAAAATTACATAGTTGATTAATTTGGATTCTTCTGGTCATGACCTGTGATAAATTATTCATTTAATGTAATATGGTAATAAAATTCATTGTTTGATAATGGTAAATGATTCAGGTCAAATGAGACCATTTTATTATGAAGGTCGAATACATTATTTTTGGGCGTTGATACCTAATTCACTATATTTTTTTTTCTTCCTTCTATGTTTCATTTGTATTTCATCCTTTCTATGTGAGGTTATCAGAACCTAGAATGGTTATTGGTTAATAAGATATGGAAGTGGATTCTTGTGAATGTGATGGTGTCATAGGGTGTCGGTTCTGGTGATGATATATGTATAGATACATGGTGCTCTAATGGTGGCTTGGGGTTTCATTAATGATGAACATTTAGCCTTGGGATTATAGAAGTGTTGTTATGAGTTGTGGTGTCGGGTATTGTAGTAACACTAATATAGCGGGTTGAAGCTGGTATTTCCCAATGATATTATGATAAAACCTTGGATGCTAGCTTCATAATGAATATTCTTGTTTTATGGTTGTATTATGATGTGTTTACATCCCCAAGCAGGATGTATCTCATATTGTTTACATATGTTATTTCCTTGATCATATCAGTATTCGGATCACATTGTATATCATGAACTATTATATTACGACACATTTTAAAACTGTACAGGTAATTCAGTTCCATGCAACATGGATAATATTAAGGTATGGTGGATGAATTCCTTTGTTGTCTATACTTGTGGAAACTTTGTTCATCTTTTTGTGTGTGATGATTGGTGAATGTTATGTGATGTCAATTTTAAAACTCTTTAATGTAATGGATTTTACTTATTGTGAATGTGACTTTATATCATTTTAATATTTTTTATTAGTTTTCCCCTCAGGAATAAATATTTGTCAACAATATTGGGAAAAAATATTAAATCCTGATTATGTAGATTTTTTGACCTCTATAATTTTACTAATTCATGTATCATGTTAAATTAGTTGTTATGTGTATTAATATTAATTTTAATTAGATAAATATCATTCTAGATATGGGATTGTTGAATAAAATAATTTGATGAAAGAGTGTTTTTAATTTCTCAAATTTGTCAATTGGTTAAAATTACATTGGTGGTTAGATAAGTTACAATTAATTATTCAACATAATTAAATTGAATTATTTGTTTACATGTTTGATCCATTTGATTTGAAATAAAAAAATCATGGAAAATAAATTTTTTTAGAGTATGTTTTCTAATATGTTCAATTATATATCTCAATAAGACATGGTTTTATTTTCAAAATGCTTTTTGGTGTTTTAATATGTTTTATAGTGAAATTCATTTATTATAATGTTTTATAATTTAACATGTTTTGAAATTAAATTTGTTATAAATTATTAAAAAGTGTGAATCTTTCTAAAATAATGTTTTGAACTCCTTTACTAGTATGACTTAATTAATTTTTTTAAAATAAAATATCAATGTTCCTTAATAAACTTTTATGTAAGAATTGTAAAATAATATTTTCATTACATTTTAATCAAGATAAGTTTTGAATGTTATGAATTTAAAATTTAGGGCATGATAAATATTGATAAATATTGTATGGATTTTCATTTGATGTAATACCTAATAAATGCATATTAAAATATGGAGATTAAGGTGTTTTGTCCCAAATAAAGTTTTGTGCCATTTTGCTTAAATAATTTGAAGTGTTTTTCTTAAATTGTTCCTTCTGATGTTTTGTTTTGATATTATGTTTTTCTATTAGATATACATGGATTTTAATTTTTTTTTGAAATCTATGTCTCATTATTCTTATTTTAGAGGTCCCCCCCCCCCCGAGAGATTTTATTTAATGTTATTTTTCTGTTCCAAATGTAGCAGAATCCTAAAGAAGTTTCATATAGTTTGTTATTATTATTTCCCCTTCCATTTAACACCCTCCTGGTTTTGATTTAAATTATCAAAGATTATAATATTTTTAATGGTATCTAATTTAACGAAATATAATATTCTTATTCATTATTTTACCATTATGTAGTATCTGGTGGTTCTGATGCAATTTCATAAATTATAGATGTTTATTAAAATGATTTTTTAATTTATAAAGTGGTTTTTAAAATTATGTAAGTAGTTTCAATATTTAAAAATTATTTTTTCGATATTAATTTCATTGTTTTTAAAATTATTTTATTATTTTGGAAGTGCTTTTTAGATCATTAATGTAATAATTTATCATGTTGTAAATTATTGATAGGTCTAATATTTTAAAATACGGTTTTTATGAAAAATATTTTTCCCTTACACATGATTGTATCATTGCATAAGGGTAACTCATTTTTTAATGTGTTTCATAAGAAAAATTTTGTTTCATTACTAGCTTCATACGGGTGGCCTAGATTTTAATTAGGCTTCATAAGTGTAAGGTTCATGTTGTCTAATTGTAACCATGAGACCATGAATCTAATGTAAATGTTATCCTATTCTTAAATAAGTCTATATTTTAGTTCCCTCATCTTTCTAAATATAGTTCACCACTTCTGAAGGGTAACATAGTTTTAAAGGGTTATCCAATCCTTGGTGTAAAGGTAATAAAAATATATTTCTGGTTTTCTGAGGGCATATCATAGATGTGTAGTGGTAAATCAGAGTTTCTTATACTCATGTAAAGGTACCCCTACCTATGTTAGGGTATTTCATGGCTTGCGTAAGGGTACCAACTCACATATGGGTGGAGTTTCATAATATTAATGACTAACATAAGGGTAACAATCAATAATATTAATGGTAGTTCCAGAATTATTATGGATGTGTAAGAGTAGCAACAATTTTATCAATGCTATTTAAGGGTAAAATATACCTATATAATGTGAAGGTTATGCTTTCCATTGTTTCTTAAGGGTAAATTTCTTCTTATGTAAGGAAAGTATAGTTTTTATAAGGATACAAATGGTTCCATACCATCTAATTAAATTGTAATTTAAAAAATATTCTACTCATATAAGTATAATAAGACACATAAGGAAAAAATTATGTTACCCTTTCATAGGGAATGCCTTATACGTATGGTTAACCAAAATATCCAAAAAAAAATCAAAATTTCACTTCGAGAACCACATGTAATGTTTTTAAAGATAAAATAAATACAATTAAATATTTTTTTTTAATCTATATTAAAATAGATCTTTGAGATTTCATAATTATAGGTGGGAAGAATTAAATGCAAACTATTCTAATGTGAATTGAAGTGAAAAGGAATGTGAAATGATTAACAGAGTATCCAATGGGGATATCTATGAATGTTAAAAATGAGTTTCCTTATCTTATTTGAGTTCTTATCTATTTATCTCTTGTTTTTTGACCCCAAGCCCCTCTCTTAATATCATTAATACTCAATAGATTTTGTAGATTATTTATTTAGAATTTCTAGGCATCAAAAAATACCCCGCTATAATATATTCCTTATCTGTAGTACACCCCAGCACCCTCACCATGTAAGGGATCTAATTTATCTTTTATTTATGTGCATATGTGGAATTATCATGATTTTTTCTTTTGCGTGGATGGTAAGTGTTATCCAAATGAACATAATTAATCGAACTTGATGAAGTTTATGGGAATGGGGAGTTTCTCTTAAATTTTAAATGCTTTAATCATGTTGCTTATACATTTTTACTAATAAATTATTATCACATGCGTATGGAGTTATTTTTTTTATTATCTCATGCATTTTTAATTTAGATAATTTAAAAATCATCCAAGAAACTAAAAGTGATTATCACATGATGAAATTAATATTTATTACATTTCGTTGAAATGAAAATGTGGGACCACATGTTGTGTTATAATTTAATGATTTAGAAAATAAATTATTGATGTTGATTAATTAATTAATTTTAAAATTATTAATTTTTCATGAAATAATTTGTTTCTTTTCCCTTTTCTTTTGAAGTTGAATAATGTGGTTGTATGTGTAATGGATAGAATCAAGGGTGTTTTTTATTATGAATGGATTATGGGGATATAGTGAGGATATGAGGTGTGGGAATATGGAGTTGATATGGGAAAATTCAATGTCATTATCTATGGAATTGGTAGTTTCCCGGGAATTATAGGATTCTTGAAAAGTGTTGACTTCTTATTATATGAAATTGACTTGAGAAAATGGTTTCTGACTAAAAAATTTTATATAAATGTTATAGTGATATTTAATTTAAAAATGGAATTATTATAAATAAATTTTAATATGGTTGGTAATTAATTTGGTATATTGAGGATGATATAAAGGATGTGTTGTAATTCTGTTAGATGAATAATTAATGATAAAACTAAAAGGAAATGGGTGGTAATGGAAAATTAACATTTGAATTTAAGTTTAGTGTTTGGTTAAAGTGGTTTATCAAAATTTTAATAGAATGTGATGGATAAATTAAATTTTTTAGTAATAGGAAAATATGAAAATTCAATTACCTTTAATAATAATGGTTCAATTTGTTTCATGAATTTTTACTATCTTCTATGGTGTTATGAATTTATAAGGGGTAGAAAAAGTGGTGGAGTTTGTGAGGCCTTTGTGGTGATGTTTTAAATTAGATTTTATTCTTTTTAAAACCCATATGTTTTCATTATATGTGAGACTATTATATATTGTGATTTCATTGTGATTTATATGAACACCCCACCCATGTCGATAAATTTTTTCTGACACCCAAATGTTTTGTGGGTATTTTTTCCAACATATGGATAGTTATAATAGATGGATATTAACCCCCTCATCTCCATGATCTCTTTTAGGTGAGTTATATATACACATGTTGTGATGGATATAAGTCAAAAAGTGAACTAGTGGGGATATTTGATAAGAAGATGAGGTGGTTCATTGTGGTTGTTGGGAATGGAAGGTAGAAGGAATGATATTATTGGTCATTATGTTAAAGATAACCTAATAATTTGGTTATGGTTTTTTTGTAATTTAATGTCCTATAAGTATTTAGGAAAGATTTGATTTGATACTCTATTTGTCTTCGGGCGATATGTGATGTGATAGCCCAGGTGTCTTCTGAAAAGATTTTAACGAATATATGGGAGTTCCAATATGTATGATGTTGGAGTCTGAGAGTAATAGACCATTGGGAATGTGGTGTGGGGTTCCATTTAAATCGATACAGTTCTTATTATTTTACTTTACTTCGATGCATCAATTGGTGAGTGAGTATTGGTGCAGTTGGTAACTATTTGACCTAATTGCGGCACGTTGATTATATTGTTTTTTCACTACAGAATTAGTGTGATCTTATAACATTTTCATTTTATTCCTTGTATATGATACCCTTTATTATACATGTATTAACCCCCTACATATATATAAATTGTTTTTCAAGACTTCTAGGATGAACTCATGGACTGAGCTATGCATTACTAGCTTGGTCATTGGAACTATTTTTTACATTGCTTCCATAGGACATTCCTTTATTTTTTACACTGATACTTGCATAATATTAATATCACATTGAATTCATGATGATATTTTTTGGTTACTTCACTTATTTATTTTTTGGTTTTTCTATGGTTAATATCACATCCTTCATTCATACATTTTCTTGTTGAGGGTAATACATACGATATGTGTGACCTTTTTATAACATTGGTGATATTCACAAACCCTAGGATAGTTGTAGGTAGGAATCATAGGGTCATTAAGTAAATTTCTCCTTTATCATCCCTGGAGGGGTACCTTTGGAGGAATGGACTTCAAACAATCACCTTGAAATATCAAGGAGTTACCATCGGGGTAGTAAAGGACACCTACCGATGATAAAAATATCTAAGATTTATGGGAAGCCAACCAGTCCATATTAATAAAAAACTAAAATTGATATATTTTAAATAATAATAAATTAATATTAAAATCAAATTTAGGAATTGAAAATGTGAAACAGGGGCATCAACGTCCCTACACACCCTTCTCTCCAAGAGGCATTTCTAACTCCATTTAATATTTCATGAGTTCTATCAGTAAATTCAAAAAGATTCACAAATAGGGTTGAAATAACATAGTGAGAGGAACAAGTATTGAAATAAAATATCTAAATATGAATAAATTGAGATAGTGCATCTCTTTGTTATATGGTACACCTCAATTCCAGCTGTAAACTATTCCACCGCATGTGGGAGCTTCATCCCAAAATATTTTTGTCGATTACTATCATCCTAAGGGTATAGTCTCATTTTTTACACCTATGATATGAGTCAATATTTCCTTTATATTCTTTTGAATAGAAAACTTTTTCCCCATAAGCATCAGAAATACTTCAATGATAAGAGAAGGCCTGACAGAGACATTGAAAATGACCCAGGTGTCCACAAGAGAAGCAAACATTGAGAGTTGTTCAGAAAAATAATTTCCTATTCTAAATATTTTCACACTAGAAGAAAGTTTTAGGGGATATACTAGATATTATATATGGTATAAAAAATTTCCTACTACTAGGTTCCATTTTCACCTCCTTAGCAAACCGTATTCTAATTCATCTTCTTTCTATAAGAAATACTTTGACTACTTAAAGACATGGAAGGAAAACCAACCAATCCTGACATACCTTTGTGTTCTGTATTTTTTTATTTTTAAAAATTTAAAACCTTTATATTGGTGTATAATTTTTTCATAAATATTCAAGAAAAAATATCTAGCCACTGACCCATTTGAGACACTTGAGCCTTTCGATTTTCATTTTGTATAACTTTAGTTCAGAAAAGATAGTGTTAAAAATTGTTTTTTTCATACACCATTACTATCTGGTCACATTGTTGATCGGAGAATAAATATATAAACATAGAAAAAATCAATTTTTATAGAACTACTAAGTAAATACATCCTCAATTCCTTTCCACTCCCAAACATTCATGATTCTTGGAAATTACCAATAAATCCCACCACCTTCAACTGGGGTCTTCAGTCTTAAAGGAAATATACATAACCTTAATGGAATCATGATTATTCATGGATTTAATGGATCTTTGAATTTATTGTAACCACTGCTCTACATCATGAGGATCATTTTTTTTCCTAGAAGGAAGATGATTTATAGTGGAGAAACTCATGGGCTAAATCCATATCTCCACCCTTCTCTAGATCCACTTCTATAACATGAGTAGGGACTAGATATAGACCTTGATCTTTAGATAGAACCAAGTGCACTATATCCTTGATAATATTCTGATCAACCAGAGGATTTTCTCATGGAATTTTATTCACAACACCCTCTTAAGGATTCCCTAGAATCTTTCTAGGAGGAATAGAACTACACTACATCAATGACCAAGGTGATTTATTAAACATTGAGAAAACCGCAATAATATTCATTAATAAATAACTACCATCAGAAAAATATAAAACAAAATCAAATATTGAAACAAAAATTCTCTGTTCTATAAATCCCAAGGTAAAATAATGCTCACCATGATCAAAACTGGTTAGGAACTCACTTGAATCTTACCCCTTTAGTCCAGAAAGTCATAACTCCTATCTCCTAATACATCCTAAATAAAATAGACTTAAAATTGTAACTTGATATAAATTTTTCATGAACTAACCCATTTTATCCTTCAATCACACACCCAATCTAGCCTACTATAAGGTACAATGGGTGATCCCAATCCCCATAGGCTAGGAAAAAGAACCTCTCAAATTAAGAAAAATATTTCAAATAATTTCACCAAATGATAAATTTTAAAAATTCATAGGTTTTGTCCATAAAAATGTAATAAAGAAACATCCTATCCTATATCATAAATAAATAGAAAATATATCCAAGTTCATATCTTGAAAAAAAAATCAGATACAAAACAAGAGAAGTCATGAGTTCCATTGTAGATATACAAGTACTATTACAATGGATGAAACAAAATGAACCAAAATAATGAAACATGTCTCTATTTTACTATTGGTTTTGTATCCCATCACTCAACTATAAAAAATTTTACCTGCATAGCATTAATACTCACTTCCTCAAATAATTTCATTTACCATTCCTACATCAGAATTAACAATGTTTATATACACCCATTTTGTGTATCCATGCTGTGAGCTCAAATCCCAAAAGGGTCCCACCAAGTTTTTTATAATAATAACTTGTTAAATAAACAAATTTTTCTATTTAATGAATTGTAAAAATATAACTTTTTTTCAAATTTCCATATTAAACATCGATATACACCACTTTACAATAGTTCAAAAGTATGTTAATGCATAAATAATAAATTTTCAAATAATATAATGTTTCACCAAGGTAAGGAGTCCTAAGGTATATTAGGTCATGGATAACTTGGATATTTACACCTTCATATTAAGGGAAATATAATTTTATTAAGACAAACATGCATAAAACATTGGTCTAGGGATTATAGATCACTAACATACAAGTCCCTATAATACCAATGTTTTTTTTTTCAAATTTCAACACTATATCACTGACATCTGTGGGCTTTACACCTCCCACATAGGCACCATTTTCATAATTAAAAAAATTAAATGGTCATGTCGTCAATCACTATATATATTTTTTTAAATAATAAAATATCCACTAATCCATATAAACATGCCTTTAAAATTAGTTTCAACATCAATACATTTTAAACATTCAAAATAGTTTTCATTAAATTAAAAACATAAAAGTTAAAAAATTTAAAACATGCTTAAATATGTTTGAGAAACCATGACTCATATGATAAATTCATCATAAAAAATCACCAAACTCAATCACTTCAAATCATCCCCAACCAAATGGAATCCCAAATCCAAAGAGAAAAGATGATCCAATGTGGAAAGAGAGAATCCTAAACCACAAAACACCGATCAAGAAATTCATATTAGAAAAACCCTTGGATATTATATACTTTGAGAAGAGGAAAGCTCAATAAGAGAAAGTAAAGATCAATGGTAGATAAATAAAATCACTTTCTGTGATGATCCATGAATACTTATTGTGAAATAACACCAAAATCTTAACAATGATTGAGGGGGTGGAATCTATCTGACAGGTATTCAACAGAGTTTGAGACTGTAAAAAAGGAAGAGAAATTATTTTAAATAAAATAAAGGGAAAATAGGGAAACTAAAACCCTTAAAGGATATCCTGATGGGTTCCTTGTTTGAAAATGTGATTCACGTTGTGAATCCGTTCAACTCAACAAGTTTGCGGCCTGAACATGTGGTTCATGTTGTAAACCATAACTCTGAAATCTCGGGTTCACCATCATAGTTATTCACAAAGTGAATGACATGGTCACAACATGAATTCCTATATCAATAGTTTTTCAGGTCCTTTAAAGGTATAAATATCCCAAATTATACATATGATTAGTAATAGACATAAAAAATAAGAGCGAAAAAACATTCTTACTTATAAGAAATATGAGAATGTGAAAATGTAAAAAATAAAATATAGAAATAAAATTAGTATAATATATATATATAAATTTTTGACTAACTACTAAAACTACAAACCCTCACAATTTACCTTTAAAATTTGAGTGGAACACCTGTCATAGGTTTATAAAAATACTATTAATATTATCTTAGTCTAAGACAACATAGACCAAGGGAATCTCGCAAAGATCCTATTTGGATGAAAAAATTACTATGTTCACTCTATTATATTTTTTGTATCTTTATATTTATTATAATAATGGAAAATATAGGTTTTCTGAATGTAGATAATATTTAAACAATAATATAAGGAATAAAGATAAAAGGGATTTAGGAAGAAAGGATATTCTCCTTGGAGAATTTCCCTTACTGAACCTTTATTCCCCCTTAATAAGTTTATCTCATACAATATGATCAAAATTCATCACATGTTTGGGAATAACACACTGTCCTTGATTTGAATATATTATGTTTTTAAAAATCACTATGAACTCTACACATGATCCTTATTTTTTGTTAGTAACTTAGAGGGATCCACAATTGAGAGCACCCCTAACTCACCTTTTTTGTATGAAATAGAACCCATCGAACACTTAACCATCATGGATCTATCATATCTCAGAGATTCAAGTGAATATATGGATAATGGTGGTTTAAAAAGATTTTTGTACTATGAAAACAATATTTTAGTCACTATTATCGATTAGCACCATAGATTATCCTTGAAGAAACCCAGAGTAGATAAAATATACTACATATGAGTGAGTAAGGACTCAGGTTCATCACCAGATTCTTCCCTCAGGAGATCACATGGGCTACTTCTTAAATATCATGAATATAGTAAATCATGGTGTAACAACATGAAGAAAATGATATAACAGAAATAATTAAACACTACACTTTATTAAATTTCATACCGAAATGATTTACAAAAAAATGAGGAAAATATTATTTCAAAATAACCAAGGACCACAGTGAAAACCTACAGGTTCTGAACAACTTAAAATAGAGGTAATACAAATATTAATAAAAATTGGGAGCTTTAGTAGGATTCAATTAGTCCATGGGGTTGGTTCTAACATATATAGAAATAGAAACAAAACATTTCCCTATATCGTTATTCTCTATACTCACTTTGAGTTTTTAATCCCATAAAATCATTCCCATGGGCTTCATTTTATTTACTACATGTGGAAGTGATCATTGAAGACATTATGTGTTTTTTTATTCATTAAAAATTTACCAAATTATCTGGGTTCCTCTTATTATTTCCAATGAACATTAATTTTCTATAGAGGATTGGAAAATATCTTAATGAACAAAGATCATGGTATTCATGGACGACAGATTTGATTATCCTACTTCATATCAATGTAGAATAAATATTATGTGTATGATTTGTTCAAAATTTCACATTGTAGAAAACCATACTTATCGATTAGTTCATGGTGTAACCTTTATATATAAATTTATAAACTATTATGCATCAATTATCACTTATAGGAAGTTTATGAATTTCTTAGCTATGGGATCACCCATATAGATGGCTTCCAACATAACCAAATAATCATGAAAAACACCTATAAATAATATTATATATGTAATCATTACATTATATTCGAGGAGGGGGTAAAAAGAAAGGAATATAAATAGCATTTATGTAATATGAAACCAATGAACTCTCCCACACCACCATTAGGGAACACCCATGAGGCTGATACACATATATATTTCCTATTTAATAAATTAATAATAAAATAATAATAAAATCACAAGAAATAAAAAAATGTCCCATGATTGAAATAACATTTCCAAATATACCTATGAAAAAATATGTGATAATTAATCATAAATTACGAAATTCATGGGGATTAATACATTAAATTAAAAAATAAAAATAATGAAAATATATTCTTTATGAATTCCAAAACACATAAATATTACACTCCTGGTAAATCATCATATATCCATATTAAATTCACATAAAATTAATAAAGAAATTTGTTTTCAATTATATTTTCAAAAAAAATATTTATGAATTTTCAATTATGAAAAAAAAATTCATTTCATTATCTTCCCCCATGTCAAAATTTTTCAACCTAAATTATTCTTCCATGAAAAAAATCACAACCTATCTCCCAAGAAGAATTGTTTTACTATTCACCCAAGAGAATTTTAATTCAAATTTGTGAACATGTTTGGAAAGATGAATTTATCTACATTGGATAATAAAAAAATCTAATTTATAGACACCATGAGACATAAAAATACAATCAATCATGAGGTCCTTTCAAGGTGATATTATTGGCCACGGGTTGGTAGGTAAAAGAATTTAAAAATTCAATGGCTGGAAAGTAAAGGTTAAATCCTATATATGAAACAAAAACATTTGAGTAAATTCATGAAATATACCATACTCATTACCTTTTTAAAATATGACACAACACTAAAACTCCCATTTCATAAAATTTTCCATAAGACACATAAAAAATTTAAGGAATGATTTCACCCTTATTCTCTAATTTTATTATTTGTTAATTTTTAATTATTATTTTATTAAATTTTTTTTCAAGGAAGATGGGATGAAATATAATTAAAGTAAATGAATGATAATTATAAACCAATTATTTTTATAGGTTCATGAGTCATATGATTGAACAAATAAATAATTCAATATTAACTTCTTACCCTAATTTTATCTATCTTTGGATGAGTATAAAATTATAATAAATGAGTTGTAGTGGATAAAATTAAATAATTACTATTATGTTATAAATTTTGAAAAATATTTTAACATGCCTCACATCACCTAAAAATATAACTACTTATGAAATAAAACACATGAAAGTTCCTTCCCCAACACTCAAAATTTAAATAGTCATGAAAATATATTAAGGGTGAAGGTGGGTATAGATAAATCAAGTCAAAATGTGTCTAAAACATATAAGGAAACTCATGGATTATAAGTGATAAAAATTATTATAAAAATTTTGGAATCATATTAAAAACTTTCTTTCCAAATGAGAACCTCAAGAATATAAAAACATTTCATGAACTTTAAATCTTTAAAAGATAAATAATCACAAGTTCTAGTTTTCACACAAGTTATATGTTTCTCACAAGAAAGTGAGGTTACTAATATTTAAAAATGTTATAGACTACCTCTCTATGATATAAAAAAAATTAGGATTAGTGTTTCATGTCAATGGATTTAAAATATTGTGTTAACTTTATAAATGATTGAAAATATAATTCTATGAAATATTTTCATATCAAAAATAATTTCAAATAATTTTTTAAAAAAAATCTTCTGAATCCTCTCAAAATTAATTCAGGTGTGAAAATAAAAATAAATAACCATTTATGATCTATGTTCCTAAAAAAGTAAAATAAAAAAAGAATAATAAATTATTTTAAGCAGTTTAACACTCACCAATAGTTAAATTAAACTACACACTATAAATGAATCATAAGTATCATTCTTATAAAATTATGGGAATGAATTGAATAAGAGGAAATAAAACCTTGTTATATTCTCTATTAAGTGGTTTGATTTAAACACTAAAGTACCTTTTCTACAACCTATAATGAAAAATAAACAGATTTCAAATTATTTCAAAATTAATGTATGTAATAAATGTAGAAAATAAAGATAATCATTATTAATCCCAATATAAGTGTAGTAATTATAATGTCTCTATCTTGAAAATTGTATGGTTATCCCTAATATATATGAATATGGAATTTCATTAAGAGAAACCACCACAAAATTATTCTTCCAATTTTGATCCGCATGTACTAGGTATTGATAACCCCACACATAACATACCTCCTTTCCCCATATTTTAATATTAGCTCTTCTCGATTATTAGTTGTGGGAACAAAATAAAGTTGTGAACCCCTTCTTATTTGTCTATATAATTTGAATCGAATAATAATTATTAAATTAATATAGTATGTGTATTCTCTTCTAGTTTAAGTATAGTAATTGATTATATACTGATTTCAAATTTTGTACCATGATCCTCATATTCTCCAATGTGAAACTCAATTGGATCCTACATTATCTCCTCAAAACTATCCAAAAAATCGTTATAACTATGTTATTTATAATTCAAGGAAAAATCTAATATTTCAAAATATAACACGTCAAAATAGGAAGTATTATTATATAAATAAAATTTATAAAATATAAAAACTAGAGAGTCTAATTTTTTTTTGTCTCCATGAAGTGGTTCAACTTATATCTCTAATTTCTGTCTGAGTTATCTGGGAAAATACACATAATGGTTGGGAAATAGATTTTTATCCACTATGGCCTTAATATCTTAAATTATTCTTCAAAAAAGGAAGGGAAATAAGTATATTTACAAGTTCTTCTTCCACTTGTTTAAATTTTGTAATCTATCCAAAGAGTCCACCAAACTCTCTATCTAAATCATCAAGATACCATAGTTCTTGATATTATTTTATTTTTTCAACAAACTCTAGGAATGACTCCTCTCTAAAAATGTTATATTGAAATCCCCTTATATATTTGGAAATAAGTTCCAGTGTATGGCCAAAATCAAAGGGTGAGTTCAAAAAAACTTCATTTTTCATTTATATTATATAAAAAAAATAAATTTTTATATAAGTTGAGTGAATAGATATGTGATTAGATTGGTCCCCTAGAAATAGTTTCATAATTTTGTACACCTATCATAGGGTAGTAAAAAATGGTATTTATTTTATTATAATACTACAAAGTTGTTGACCAAAGTCATCTCTCAAGGTTTATATATTGGATTGAGAATTATTATTATCTATTTATTATTTTTTGTGTATTTTTATATTTTTGAAAATTAGGTGGAATTGCGGTTTGTGAGTGATCTAATGTAGATAAAATATAAATACGAAAATTTTGAGAGTGGATAGAATAATCTTATATAGAAATAAGATACTCCAATAGAATTTCCATTAGTGTTCATTCAATGGAAATTAGCCAGTCTCTTTTCTAATAAATAATCAGACTCCATCATATGTGTGGTCATCCATCTCAACCCCTGAATTGAATATAAAGTCTACCTAAAAATATTGAAACATGATACACATCAATCTCTATCTTAGTTACCAAGTTATAGGGATCCTTAATCAATATCACTCCCAAACCAACTGTTCTGGTAAACAATCACACCCATTCGGTTTTTGTCCACCATGACTCCCTATTAGGAGTTAATTATCAAGTTAATGGAGGGGAAATAGTGGAAGAAAAAATTTCCATCTTAAAACAATATTAGTGAAGACTCACTATCACCAATCACTGCCACTAATTATCCTTTGAGGAACCCACAAAATATAAAATGTCCTCAAATGATTGATACTTGGGTTCATCATCAGATAATTCCTTGGGGTATCCCTTGGGATAGTTCCTCATCATCATGAATATTAAAAATTATAGTGCAACAACATGACCAAAATGAGAGAAGAGAGAGAAATAAAACACTACTCTTCATTAAAATTCATAAAAATATAATTCAAGTGAAATGAAATGAAAAGCCTATTCCAAATAATGTAGTCATCATAGGATAAAACTACTAGTTATTTACCCCTATAATTGTCGGAAAGTAATTGAAATTTTAATGGGTATATTTTGTGATATTAGATATGTGCATGGGGATGGATTCTATACATGAAACATAGGCGATGGTATTTTCCCATGTTTTATTATTCTTTATCGTCTATTTGAATTCATAATATATTAAAATCTAACTCATGGTATTTGGTTGATTTCTTCCCCATGGAATCGATCTTGTAATAATTTTTTAGTTTATATTATTCTTTGTAATCTTCCCAAATGATCATGTTTTCTACTTTTAAATTTATTGAATGATCATGGACAAAAAAGTATTCATAAATATCATAATGGTTAATAATATAAAATTTATACCAAACTGCATCACTTATTCCCTATCTTCTTAAAAAATTATAAAATCATACATGAAATATTTTTCCAAAATTTTATTAGGTACAAAACCATACATATAAAGTGGGTAATAAGGTAACCTTTATATTGGAATATAAAAACTAATATGTATCAATTATCCCTTATGTAAGGTTTCATAATTTCTTATATTTGGAGTGACACATACATATGGTTTCCCACCTAATCAATAAAAGATGGAAAATAAAAAAATCTTTTTCATGAATTATAAATTGAATAATAATAAAAATCACTCAAAATAGAATTTTAGAACATGTTCACAATAAAACCAAAAAATTCACTTATAAACTAATAATGTGTCAATTTACCTTAAAACATTAAATTCATGGGGATTAATTCCTTAAATTACAAAGTACTAAATAATGGAAATTTATTTTTTTCAACTCCCCCACACTTCTATATTTCTCTGCTGGGAAATCAATATATATCCATATCAAATCCATATAAAAATAAAAATGGGATAATTTTCAAAGATCATTTCAAAAAAATTATCAAATTTAATTTATGAAAAATAATTTCATTTCATTTTCTTTTACCATATTTTAATTTTTTTTAATCACAATTATTCATCCACGGTCCTATATTAACATAGATCGCATGAAAATTCAAGTCACTCTTGACTAAAGATAATTTTAATCAATTCGATTTCACATACATAGAAAATATTATGTATCGTCATAGGATTTTAAAAAATCACATATATTTACACCATTAAACTTAAACATGTAATAAATAATGTGTTCCTTTAAAGGTGGTTATGGTGTATAAGGGTTGGCGGGTTAAATCATTTATAAATTTGATGGCTAAAAAGTGAAGGTTAAACTAAATTATATCATGCATCAATACTAATGTAAGTATCTTAAATTCACCTTACTCAATTCCCCATTAAATATGTGAATATCCCACACTCCCTTTTCTTGACATCATTCATAAGTCACACAATAAATTCAATGTATGATTACATCCTTATTACCCATATTTTCTGTCTTTATATTTTTTTCTTCTTTTTGTAATCATATTTTTTCATGGGGGAAGAGATGAAAAATGAATACAGTTAATGAATTATAGTAATGACCATTTATTTTTGAGAGGTTCATGAGTAATATTAGTAAATACACTAAATAATTAAATCATATCTACTTCCCCTTATTTTTTCTCTTTTTTGGGATAATAGGGTAGGAATAAATGAATTTCAATGTAAAAAATTAAATAATCCTTATCTCTCTATCAAATGAATATAAAAGTGACCCATAGCTCACGTCACCCAAACAATACACTACTTATCAAGTAACACTCACTAAATATAATTCCCTAAACATAATCTATAAATATTCAGAAAAATATTTTAACAGTGAAGGAAGGTAAGGATAAATCAGTTTGAAATGTGAATTTAACTTCTAATGAAATACATGGATTATAATATATAAACAAAAGATTATTTAAAGGTAGGTCTGGAGTAAAAAATTTATAATTTTGAATAAGTTCCTCAATCATATATAAGACATTTTATAAACTACAAATCTTTGAAGTATAAATAATCAAATGATTTAGTGTTTTAAAAAATATCATAGTTTCTTTCAATAAGTTATGGGTTTTATGAATAATATTTAAAAAGGTTTTAAATACCTCTAAAAAGTGAAAAATATTTTAGTTCAATGTTTCATGAACATTGATTTTCGAAAATTTTCAAATTGATAAATAATTTTGAAAATAAAATTCAACTAAATGTTTCCATATTATAAATAATTTAAAATTTAATTTTTTTTAAAAAAAATGAAGTAAAATATCTCAAAAGAAATTAATTAGTGAAAAATAGTCATGGATATTCATTTATGTTCCAAGTTCATAAAAATAAAAAATAATTAGAAAAACCATAATTATTAGGAATTTTAACACTACCCCACACACAAATAAAATTACCCATTAGAATTGAATCATAAGAGACATACATATAAAATGTTGGGAATGAATAAAATTATAAGGATTAATACAACATGAATTTATAATGTATTTAGTTTCTTAAGTTAAACACAAAAATCCACAATCTATAACCTTTAGTGAATAACAAATAAATTACTAATTATTTAAAAATTAAAGAAGTAAATTTCAACATGGATTTATTATGTATTTATTTTCTTGAGTTAAACTCTAATAAACCAAATTCTGTAACTTAAAGTGAAAAATAATTAAATTTCTAATTACTTCAAAATTATAGTATTAAATTTTTAAAATTAAATTGAAAAATTGGTGATTACCTATAAGTGTTGCACTTATACTACTTATAGCCAAGAAATATTAATGTTTTCACGAATTTAAATCAGTATGTGGTTTCCTTGAAAACAACCATTAAAAAATTATTCATATAGTTCTCTTCCACACTCACTGGTGGTAGATAACCCCAAGCATAGAGTAATTTATATCACCCTACATAACATTTTACCACTAATAAAATTGTGGATATCGGAAAATTATGAATGGGTAATACCATTATTATTAAAAATTATGATTGTTTTCTACTAGTGTTGAATACATTAAGATATTATGCATATTCTCTTCTTGTTCTGGTTCAATAATTCATTTTGTAATTAATTCTAGTTTTATACCATCATTATTTTATTCACCAATTGAATCTATACTAGATCCTTCAATCTCTCTTAAAAATGATCCACTCATTATTTTCTACTCATATTCATCATCAATCAACAAAAATTGTAGTACTAATAAATACAAAAAGTAAAAATATGAGGTATTAGTTTTCAAATAAATTTTTGAAAAATTGAATACTAGAGAGTCTAGATATTTTTCATCTCATTAAGCTAGTTTATCTAGTATCTATTGTTTCTATTTATATTACCTGTCAATGTACTCAAATATTAGATAATCTTATGGTGTGACCTCAACCCCTTGGATCTATTCCTTAGAAAAGAAATTTAAATGTAGAGAACTTATTGGATCTTCATACATGTTTTCAATTCATAGAATGTATCATAATATTCCACCAAGATCTATAGCCACATATTCAAGGTACTATGGTTTTTTAATTATTATATATCTTTAAGAAACTCTTGGAATAACTCCCCCATGGTAGTATTCCTTCAAACTCTCCTTGTATTCTTAGAAATTAGTGTTAATGTATACCTGAAATCAATGGGTGAGTACAAAATATCTTTTTTTCATTTATTTTATATAAAACAATAAATATTTTCAAATATGGTGCTATATTTTATAAAAAAAATTATAGTGTCGTGAAAAATAAATTTTATTTTCTCCTAGTGAAACACTCTATATGACTAGGGTTATCTCTCAAGGAGTATATTTTGGATTTATAATTATAATTTCCACTTTATTAATGTTCTTGTATTTTTATATTTATGAAAATCAGTAAAAATAGGTGTATTGTTTGATGTAACATAATTTTTCTTAATATTTAGAATATAGAATAATGATAGAATATAGTTAGATAGAAAAGTTATAGTCCTGAGGGAATTACACTATGTGATCCTTCATTTCCTCTTCACGTGCATCTTTCCAACTCAATAACCACAATTCATTGTATGTGTGGTCTTCCACCTCTACCCATAATATTAATATATAGTGTAACTAACAATGTTTGGGAACACTACATATCCATTATCTCATTGGTTCGAAATTTAGATGGCTCCTCTATTGAGAACACCCCCTAACCCACCTTTATATTTTGAAATCACACACCTTCAAGACTTAACTGTCATGGATACATAATATAACTTTATGATAAAGGGAAGAGAGATCTCTACAAATAGGGATTCCATCATATTAATACTGAAGTGATTAATCAATATCACACATACCCACCATTTATTTTCCATAAAATAACCTATAGTAAATAAAAGACAAGAAACATGAGTGAGAAATTTCCTAAGTCCATCTATAGATTCTTCCCCTGATATATCCATCAAGTTAGTTATTCGTCATCAAAAATGTTTCTTGTCTCTAATTATAAAAACTCTATATTTTCCTTATAAAACATTGTAATATTTTTAATAACATATTCCAAACTAGGTAATTAATCAGTATGGGATTATGTTTCCTGATGATCCTCAATGTAGATACAATAAAATATTAAATATATTTTATCACAGGTTCATAGTTTTTCTTAAATAATGGAATCTATATTGAATGATGTTCTATATGGAAAATTAGTTACTTACATTAAATTTATAATACATTTTTTACCCTAGGAGTGACATAACATTTGTGTGTGTCGAGTGTTTGTTTAATAGTATTCATGGGGGATTAATAAATTAATTAATTCAATAAATAATTCATTTTTAATGGACTAGGCCTAGCTCATATATTATTTGAACCCCATTGTGGCCAAATATTTAGGTTAGGTTCATAACCCTTGGTATTTGAGTGGGACTATGCAGGATATATATTGACAAACGACTATAGGATTATGGAACAATGATCATTTTCAAAGTAGTTTTCTTTTCCAATAATTTTATTTGATATAACAAACAACAACAACACAACACCATATTGTTTCAGTGATCAATATAATCAATAAATAAGATTCATTTTTTATTTAATTTATGGTTTTTATACCATATAGAATTCGAGTCAATTATTATGACATATCTGTTTACAATTTGATTATTGATTTATCGTCCAATAATTAGTAATTGATAATGTTTTGTAGATCCATGTTCATTCGTTGATGTTCATCATTTTCAACATCAATGGATCATGTAAAATCCAAAAAAATGGCCATTATATTTATTTCACTTTTCTATTTCATTATTTTCTACCCTCATTCCTTAAACATTCATTGTCGGTATTTCAGTTTTACTACAGGTTCAACAATACCTAGAAATTTATCAATGTGTAGAGAATATTTGGTGTCGCATATCATTTTCATTGGTTTTTATTCATAATCAAATACATTTTTTGGTATGATGTAGTCTGACTAGATATCATATATGGATCTTAGACCTTGGGTTCTTGGTATTTGGAATTTCGAGGATGTGGTTTGAGAGGGACAATGTTTGAGCGGATTGGGTGGCCGAAATCTTTCCACCGATGACGTCTCATGAACTGTCAAACCAAAATATAGGATCTATGTGAAAGATTCATAGGGTAATTTGTAGTGGCCATGGAATGGTCAAGACATTGATAATATTTTAGAGTCTTTACAAACCCAAGTTATATGACATGTTGTTCAGATGAACACATTCGATGTGGTCCCATTTCTACGGCGGCTATTGTTCCACATAGAGATAAATATCAAACATCGTGTATTATATCCACATGTTGGGTGACCGAAAACTAGAAACCAAACCTGAAATATACGGGTACACGGTCATAGATAAGGACAATGTACTAAGACACAGCCATGTACATGGGCATAACCAGTGTACATGTGAATAGATATAGTGCATGGGAATGGGCCGATGAAGATGGTCACAGATTTGGGAAGGTCTAGACTTAGTGGGACACACGATGTACACATTTGAGAGTTGTTTGGATCCCTCATTCACCTTAGTATATCTAAGTATCTATAGGGTGAAATCCCTTTTTCCATTCCTAATAGGGTATAGTTAGGAATCTAATCCTTACCATAGGATTGGGGATACCCTCAATAAGTTAGTCTCAGATAGGTTTGGGTATCCTTCCATGTGTCCAAGGATATGATCCTATAACATTCATCTCTAGTTTGTGTTAGGTATATCATTACCAACTTCTAGGATATGTGATTCCCATTATAGTGGTTTAATCTAGGTAGGGTTTGGTATCCCCCATATTCCCTCGGCATGATCCCCTATTTTTGTGGTGATATGTTTTGTTATCCAGTGTATACGTCTTTATAGAGAGGCTTGATAGGAATGGTCTGTCAGACGAGCTCCATCAATGTTAGCAATACTGTTGGAGTTATTACTCCGGGATGAGCATTACCTTGAATACTTGAGCATATTCTTGGTCTAGTAGTGTGGTTTTGACCTTCATTGAGACATAGTGTATATCTTGAGTTTATCTAGCTTAATATTATCCTTTCTTATTTACTGACTCTATTTGATTATATATGTTTAATGATTTCAGGTATTCCTACTAAGTATGATAATATTCACCCAAGCATTGTCTCTACCCATATATGTCTTTACATATGAAAACAACTAGCATTAAAATAGATTCCATGGTAGACTACTAATGGGTGGAGCATAGTTGAGCTAGAATGACCAAAGCTAGTTCTATGAGTTGTATTTGAATGTAATCCCCTCCGTACTAGAATGTTAGATTTTCTTATAATTTTTTGTGCTATTATTTGGACCATTATGGTTTCCTATTCTTGTTTCATACTCTACTATTGGATTTTAGTAATCTTCATGAGTATTTGTATTAGTTGTAGCTTTTATTCTACATTTTTTGGATTTTGTAACATGTATGTATGTGTATAGTTACATTTGGTTTAGGCATTTCATGTTAGTGATATGTCTATTTGGCACTTTTTGCTAGCCCCATCCTATTATTAATAATATTGGGGAGTCACACAATGTTTTCCATTGGTCAAGAGGGATTTGGTTAGTTGGGTCATTATATATTGGTTTCATAAGAGGTTATATTAGTATTGGAGTTTGGATATTTTATAGATTTTTTTTTTTGTTTTTGAACCAAGGAAACAATGTTAAAGTATCTCAACTTCAACTCTCATGACAAGGAATGCAGTGATGGTGTGGTGGAAGATGTTTTCATTCACAATGACTCTGATATCAATCTTTTTGACTTTGTACGTGTCCAAACTAGTTGATGTAAAAATATTAGTACATGCATCATATTGGAAAGGTTTATCATCTATATATCCTTCTTGAGTCATTTCACCATATATACTCTTTGAAAATGGTGAATCATGAATTCAAAGGGATTCCACCATGATGATATCAAGATATGATGTCATGATAGGATCATTGTGACGATCCATCCACTAATTCATCTTTACTGCAGGGAACTAGGATGAAGGTGGTTCCTTTGGGTGGTTTTTTATCTTATGTCCACCCATTGAGAATAAATTTGTCCCATCCATGAATGAAAATTATTTTCATAGGATGTAAACACTCCACGAGTTCTGGAGACAGTGAACCCTTAGGTTTTGAAGTATTCCAGAACCCTAAGAATCTGAGGACTAGCTTGACCTAGTTGTGTGAGTATTCCTTCTTTTTAGGAACCCTGCTGGTCATATGGAAGAATTAATATCAAGACATCTCCATGGATCTACAGAGTGATGGTAGATTCTATTCACTTAGAAACAAAATGATGTAACTATATCCCAGATATATTTTGAGTTCCACTTTAGGGATAAGATCAACCCCTCCCTGTATATATCTAGAAGATTTTGGAGCTCCTTCAGGGTAGCATGGCTATGGAATATTATTCATTGAGGTTCACTAACCTCTCACGATACTCTATGGAAGTGTTACATGTTGCATACATTCAAGAATAGACCTTTGAATGTGTTCTTCATTGAGATATTGAATCCAGTGTGATATCGCATTGCATTACTTCTTATGTTTGGGTGCCAGATTGTGTCTTGGTAGTGGAGAGCTTTCTCGCCATGTAGACGCCGACAATTGGTGCTGGTGGTGAGCTCTCTTTGGAAAAGACGTAAACAACTTGAAGTCAATGGAAGACTCAAGAATCGAGGTCTACGATAATTTTATACAGATATTCTTAGGATATGGGGTCTATATTTTTTGTTTATCATGATAATTATAGTTATCCGAGGAAAAGGTGATTATATTATTATGATGGGTGAGAAAATATTGTGTGGGGTTGTATGACAATTTGAGTGGCAGATAGGGAGATGATGAATGGAACACCTAGGTAAAGGAAGATGATAGATCATGGAAGTCCAAAGGGTGGTGGGAATGGAAAATGAGCTAGGATATTACTATGTGGTGGCCAATGTTTCGATCAATTACCACCACCACACTTTTGTGGTCCATGTCAGGCTCATGTAACTAGAAGTCAGGGATGAGGGAATTTGTAGGTAGTTGAGTGTTATAACCAAGAGGCTCTAGGGATGAATTGAGATATGATCTATGTAATATCTTATTTATCTCTAGTATTAATAAACACATGGGTGAGATAATATTTTATTTTCACAAACCTTGTTTAGTATAAAGATATTCTAGTGGGTCCTTTGGCTCGAGCTTTTTGTTTGGGGACATCTACGAGAGGATATTAAAAGATCACACACTTTTGATGATAGTTTGACACAAATCTTGGAAGGTAGATATTACTATAATTTATTTTCATTTTTGTGATGAGGAATTATGATTTAACTCTAAGTATGGACTATCCATTTATAGTTCATGCATTGATTGACTTTTTTAGGAAGAGTATGTAATGTGTCTTACCTGATGGGATGAGGTTTTACATTTTTGGTGAGAAGAAAACCAATGTAGAGTTAGATGGGCTCATACATAAGAGGATACAATATATTACTCATCATTTTGATAGTATTACCCTAGGAAAAGAAGATTTTATAAGCTCCAAACGTCCTACAATTTTGATAGAGTATGAGGAAGTCTCCCTTAGGACGTGTTAGGATGTATTCCCCACAGAGAGATCGAATTCTATATATACTTGCACTGATGGAATACCTTAATTTCTATACTAGTATATTGGACATCTCACATAGATCTCTATGAAATAAAGGTTATATGGGAGTCTTTAATAGTGGAAGGGATTTTTTTTGACCAATAGTTTCTCCAAGGGAAACCCCGGTATTGTTTAATTGGAAGGAAATTGGGAGATTGAGGTTATGTTGGGATTATTATATCCTAAATTATGTGACCATCAATAATAATATCCACTTCAATAATTGATGCCCTCTTCAACTAGTACAAAGTGGGATGTGGTCATTGAATATTGACCACAAATTAGGAAATCACAATCTCTGAGTTTTTTTTGGATATATAGAAGAAGTAAATTTGAGTTTTCTCTAGATACTATATGTACTTGGTGGTTCACTTCGTTATTAAAAAAACCCAAAAAATGTTCATGAGACTTATGAACTAAATCATCCTATCCTTCTTTTTTTGGTTCAAGATATTATTCATATACGACAACCTTGTGTACTTGGAATTAGTGGAGGATTATGTGAGATAGTAGATAATGTTATTATACATACTTTGATAGCACCGGTATTATGGGACGCACTAAAATCATAATTTCTATATTTGAGACTTCTAATTTCTTTGAAATATCATCTTAGACGAGGCAGTAGCTATGGAATCAGGAATGTTTGAGGAAATTATGTCATCGCAACCTCCAAAAAGTATGTATGATGTGTGGATATTCCAGGTATTAGTTGAATAATATCAAAGATTTATGCCAGATTATTTTGGATTTTAGAACATATGACTACTCTGGCTTGAAAGTGGAAACCTTTTGTGTGTACAAATAGGTGTCATCATTCTTTTTGGGAGTTGTAATAGAGGTTGATGATCTCCCCCATGTTGAGATTTATAGTGGAGGGTGATGATTATATGGTGTTTTTTAATTCCTCTAGAACTAGTCATGGATGGGTTAAGATATATAGGCATGTGGTGATTGCCAATGGGTCCCAATATCCGAGACCTCATGAGAATACCTACGTGACCATGATTTAGAACATACAATAGTAATATTCACACTGCATAAGTAGAGAAACTGCCTTATAGGTGATCATTTTATCCTCAATTCTGACCATAAGAGTCTCAACAACATATTTTTGTATAAAGATAATAACTTGACACGAAATAGAGGACTATGACTTTGAGATATTAAATACTCCCAAAAATTGGATCATTGAAGAAGATGCTCATAGTATTAGATCTTGTTAATGGATGTTGAGTGATGTGTTAGAGGAATTTGTCTCAATATAGTTATCCTAGGTGGATGTGTATGGTGCATATTACCTATAGTATATGATTGTTACCCATACTAAAAATTTAGTATGTCAGGGAGGATTAGATTATAAATATTTATGGTGGGGGCTTGTGTGTTTTGGTATCCACTAGATCTGCTCCTATAGAGTTTTTGAATATGGGGAGCACATCATCCTTTTTTGATGGTGCAAGATGTTACATGTGATACTGTAATAGGATATACTGATGGAGTTTCAAACAACCCCTTAGTAGTACATCCCATGGAGGATAAGATGTACCAAGAACATATAAGTCATTTTTGGGGGCTATAAATGGAAAGGTTTATAGGTGAGTTTGTCTATAAATGCCTCACTTTCTAGTTAGAAAAAGCTAAGAAACAGGTTCCAATAGGTTTCTCAAAACCATTTGGGGTATCAGAGTGGATATGGGGTACTATATCCATAGAATTAGTGATAGTTCAACCTTGATCAATCACTACACTATCTGTTTGATAATTGACTGACTCTCAAAGTCATCCCAATTACTGTTCATATGATATTTTACTTCAGTAGAGAGAATGAGATACCATTATGTATAGGATATAGTCTGGCATCTTGAAATTACCATGATGATAATGAAAAACCATGATTCTCACAACATTTCCTGATTATATAGAGTATTAAAGGAGGCCTTTATGACTCAGTTGTGGTTGAGTATTGATTTTCTCCCCCAGATTGATGGCAATAATGAATGGAAAATTATTGTTTTGGAGGACATGATTCCAGCTAGTATATTGGACTTTGTTCATACTTGGTAGGATCACTATCCCTTGGTGGAGTTCATGTAAAACAATAGTTACCAATACACTACTGTATGAAATAGTTTTATGACATGTATTGAGGACTGAGCAGGTCACCACTATGATGGACTAATCTAGGGGAGTCAACACTCATGGGCCCCGAGTTGTTATGAGTGAAACAATAAAAGGGGTAGATCATCCTAGAGAAGGTGTAGACTGCTTAGAACCATTGTAAGTCTTATATGGGCCCATAATAGAGGAATTTGGAGTTTAATGAGTGAGAGCATGTATTCTTGAAGGTCTCACCTCAATGAGAAGTGCAGATATTTTTATGGGCTATCAAGTTATCTTAGAGATTTATTGGCCATTTTCATATGCTCTGTAGGGTTAGTGAGTTGGTTTTCTACTTATCCCATACAGCACAATTAGACTGGGTACACAATTTCATCCACATGTTTCATTTTAGGAGGTATGTGCCCAACCCATCTAACATTATCAACAATGGTGATCTATACATCATCAATATATATACCTTCATAGAGTACCCGATAGGGATCGACTATTAGTAGTAGATGGCCTATCATGGGTGAAATATTACATGTTTGAGAGGTTTTTTTCTTTTAATGTTTAAAATACCACAGGTGGGAAGAATTTAACAACTCTATTTTTTCCGGCTAAATTTTTTGAATGTTTTAAACAATATTTTTAAATATTGGTGTTGATTGAGTATGGGATTATAATACTCAGGGAGCCTCGGTGTTGATATAAAAAAAGGTTAAATGTATTATATAACAAGGATGTGGTTTTTGTTAAATAATGCAATATCATAAGAATAATGTTTTAGATGGGAAATTCAATAACACAACTAAATCTGGAATGTTTCATTTACCCTAGGTGTGACGTAACCATTATGTGAATCATGTGTTTTTTAAGAGTAGTTATGGTTTGATTAAAAATAAAAAAAAATATTTAATTATTTATTATTTATTATTTATTTAATGGCCCAAACCTAATTCCCCCATTATTTAAACCCCATTTTTTCCCAATACTTAGGTTAGCTACATAACCCTATGTATTTGAGAGGGGTCATAGAGGATATATTTTGATTAATGAAAATGGGATGATGGAGTAGTGATCACTTTGGAAAGTATTCTTATTCACGAAAAAAGTTGATTGATCTCACAAATGATAATGGAACAGAATCATCCTTCATCAAAAAATAGATCCAATATTGAGGTTGGAAATTTTTTGGGTTCAATACCTAGTTTTTTTATTATATGTAAAACATAAAACAATTATTCAGGAAAACTGGTCTGTAAGAAGATTATTGATTTATATTCCTAGGATTAGTAATTGATAATTTTTTATTAATCCAATTTTATTCTATGTTGTACATTATTTTATCAATAAAAAGATCTATTCTAGTATGAACAATGACAGACATCCATTTGATTAATTTTTGCATACTTTTATCCCCTCATTCTTTGATCATTCATCATCGATATTTTTGTTTGATTATTAGTTCAATAATACCCAGAAATAGATCATTGTGCAGTTGATCTTTGGGGTAATAGATCATTATTGTGGATTCTATTTTGGGATAGATAGGATGATTGTGGTGTAATTTGGTGTGATGGGAGAACAAATGTGGATCGAAGACCTTTGATTCCTGGTATTTGGTGTTTCACCAAAATGGTCTGATGATTACAGTGCCTAAGCAGATTGAGTGGCTAAAATATGGCCACTAGTGAAATATCAACTGTGGTTAGCCCTAAATATGACATCTAATATTTGGATTCACAGCTGAATCATTGAGGATGAAGTTATAGGTGATACACAGAGAATGTATTGAAGCTTCTGAGAAAATTTGAGTTTCATAGCATTTAGTTCAGATGAATACACACCATTTGGATCCCTTTATATGGTAGCTATGGTTTCACATAGAGATAAATGTCAGATGCTGTCAGGTTTTTTCACACAAAGTGTGACCCAAATCTATAGAACCAATAGGTACCCTTGGGTTTTAGTTGAATATACATGTCAAACGTACTTCGACACAACCATGTATATGGGAATGGGAAATGAATGCAGGAATGACCAGTGTATAATCGCACAAGATTATTAATATGGACGTAGACTTGTGTCGGTCTGGACATAGAAGGACACACCATGTACCACCTATACACACCATGTACACCTATACAAGTTACATGCCATATGAAGGAGTCCTAGGTGGACCAAGAGTAAGGAAAGCATAGTTTATCTAGACAAACCACTGTTGGTTCGAGGATTTTTATTTGACAGGAGTCCCCTACTTACTAGCAGGTTGTACTCTCTTACAATTTTACTGGGATTTAGCTCTTTATGTTTTCTAAAACTTGTCTCACACTACGATGTGGGATTTTATTTTTATATATGAGTATTAGTATTATCTTTCTCTTTACTTCTGCATTGAATTGGTTTTTGGATATATGTGTGTGTAGGTACCATATTCTAAGGCTTCCCATATGAGTGATATGTTTAATAGGTTCTTGTTGCAAGCCCTAGTCATATTAGAATTGGGATTGGGGATTCATACTCAGCTTATTGCTAGCCAAGAATCCCCTAGTGGTTTGATTCATGACACTAATTCACATGTAAATTACTACAATTCTTTATTTTTAAATTTAATAATGATTAATTTTTTAAAATTTTATTTGTGTTTTTATGTTCTTTTTTTTGTATTTTAAATTTTCATTATAATTATTTGTAATTATTATTATTAATATATATTAATTTTATAAATTATTTTCATATTTTATTTAATATTAAATGTTATTATTGATATTAGAATTGCTAATATTATTATCATTAATACTTCCATTCGAAACACTTGGAAATTTCTATTTTATGCTTCATGAGTTTGACTTTGGTTTTTTATATCACATGGTTCATACGAGATGTTGGTGATTCACTTTTCATTTAAAAGATCGATGGGTTGTGAATTTTTTCACACTGTGGAAGGTTATATTAATATTTTGTTGTTATATTTTTCTTATATTATCAAATTTATTACCATTTAAATTTTTTATTCCTGGTTTCTAGTTAACTATTATTCCCACTCGTGCATTTTTTACAAAATTTATAGTTTTTTGTTTTAAATAAATTTTTTCATAAAAAGTATAGAAAATAAAATATATAAGGATAAAAAACTCTATGAGGAATAATAGATAATAAAAACATAAAAAATAACAATAATTTTTTTATATGTAAATGGGATTTCATGTGGGATAAATAATTTAACGAAATTCATTAACATATTTAAAGTTATTTAGTTATTTCATTTAGTCTTTTTTCATCATGTAGTTTTATTAATTTCAACTATTTTGTTAATAAATCACGAAAAAGTTTATACACATGTGTCTTAATGTGTATACTTTATTAATTTTCAAAGTTAATTATAGATTTTATGATTGAAGAGATTGTGAAAATTAAAATACAATATTTTCTAACAAAAATATTTCGACTATACTAAATTTTCACCTAGAATATCCTAAAACCCGATAATGAACTAGGAATTGGCTTTTAAACTACCCGTTATACTAAAATGTAGTTTCATATGGTTCTTCAATGGACTTAAACCTTAAAATATATTTTTTCTAGGAGATAATGGATATTATAAGCGACTGAAATATCAATAGCCATCATGTAATTAATATCTTAAGTATTTGTACAGAAACCTTACTATCTAGGTAGATGGAAAACTAAAAAAACTATTTTTATTTATATTTTTTTAGAAAAAAAAATTCAATCAAAAAAAGAAATTCTATAATTTTACTTTCTTGAAAACCAAAAAAATGATTTTCTTTCAAAATATCATTATTTTTTATTGAATTTGGAACAAGCATGGATATCTATCAAGGCTAATAAATTAGGTTTATAGAGTAAGTTTGATAATAGGATGATATGATCCATTTTTAAAATCATAGTTTATAAAATCATTTAATAATATCAAGATTTATAATCATTAATAATTGATCATAACATTAAACAATTAAAAAAACATTACAAAATACCCCTTGAAATTTTAAATATAAACATTAGAATACATAGTATTTTTATAATAATCTTTTTGGATGTGAATTAAGGAATATTTTTCAATAAAACGATAAGCAGATGATATATTCATTCATAGATGAAGAATAGTATGGTTATATTATTGATGGTGTCTATGGGATCAGTTTCCTCTCATCTTTCAAACTTCATGAATTTTCTTTGTAAATGAACTTAATAACTGTAATCCATATGTGAAAAATTATAAGAAAACATATAAATGATATAATAAATATAAATTGATAGTATTTCATGTTATTTTATATCAATTATTGATTTTTTACTCATCTTAGTGACATTATCTTGGGACGTATAGTTCAACAAGATTTCCTCTTAAGCTAGAATAATAGGGAAGACATCACACTTGATTGAAATAAAATCATTCCTACTGAAATCATTTTACATATAAACATTATCCCGACTAAAAAATGAAACCTTAAATATATTTATTTTTATGAATTTCAATAGCCTACAAGAATATTGTAAGAAATGAAATGAATCTTGAAATAAAGTTTTTATTAAATAGTATCAGGAAAACATTATGATCAAATAATTATGAGTATTAAATATGATAATAAAGTACATTTAATAGGTTATAAATAGATTTTTTAATATAAATTTTATCGTGTATTGATATTAGAGTAAATATATAATATTAGCATATTTGGAATAATGTGTCTCATAGATGTTTTAGCTATTTAAATTGTATTAGATAAATAATATAATATTGTTTATATAAAACATAATTTTGAAGTAATTACTCCTGGGAAACAATATTTTACGCATATATGGATTGAATAATAATGTGAGGAAGATTTATTTATCCATGAGATGAAATATATTCTGTGATATTCCATAATGAAGAAGGAAATTAACTTCAATAAGCCCGTTTAGTTGGATTATGCAAATGGAAATCCACATCTAAAGGACAGTTCCCTTGGCTGCATTAAATTATCTAAAATTAATTGAGAAAATTACAAAGAAGATTTTATAGTTCAAAGTTAAAATAATATGGTTACTAAACATCAATTAAGAAGGTTACTTATAACACGTGATGTAAAAACCCTAGTACAAACTTAACTTTAGAATTCTTGAAGGCACCTCAGTTTTAGGTTAATGGTTTCTCATCAAAGAAAGAATATATTATTTTTTCATTATTAAAACAAACAATTTATTTACTCATTAATCCATCTCAAATTTACTCTCTCACGTCATTTACATATACTTATTATATATATATATATATATATATAATTTCTTAATGATAATAGTGTTTCATATAAAATGATATAAGTTAATAGAAATGATAGATTAATTAGAAGCAAAAAATATTCCAGATGATATGTTTATTTATGTTTATAGATGATTATGAATTTTTTTATTTTTTTATATTTAAATGTTATCTCCAATAATAAGTAAATTATTATTTTTGAATAATTTAGGTCATTTTCCTCTTTTTTTGAAGGATAATCATTTTATATTTTTATCGCTTTTAGTATTTGGGAATCAAGGATCCTAACAAATATATCAACATAAACAACATTTTCAATGTGTACTGTATATGAATGCATATATATAACAAATATTCAAAGGCACCAATGTTGGAGATATTTTGATAATTGGATGTACATAACTCATATCCAAAAATATTTGTTTCAATATTTGTAAAGGCCAAAAAATTCATCAAAATTACACTAGCCGGTTTGAGGGAAAATCATTCCACAACGTTTAAAACTATTGAATATAGTTCCCTTTGCAAGACTATCAATATCACCCTTTCTAAAGAATCTCTCTAGAATATTATGAATGTTTTTACTCCACATATCTTCTAAATTAGTGTAAACTGCATCCCATTTAGCAGCTATCTTGGGAACCAAAAATGGATTTTCACACCATAATTTTAAACAATTGGTTAATTTTTATGGTTCATCCACATTAGGATGATTATTATTGTAATTTCCAGTTTCATCATGATTCATGGCACCCGACAGTCATTTCCATCGACTTTCAATTTTATCACCTCCAATGTTTTTCTCAAATATTTATGTAATGGTAATCTATTCAATATCGCTTGCACTCAACAGCATCAACAAAGTCAAATTTTAATAATTTATACAAAAATGGCAGTTTTGTATTTATTGGATATATTTAAAATTCAGAAGAAAATCATACATGCCAATGATTTATGCATATATATAAAAACAATATTCATAGAGAAAATATATAGTTTTGGTCCCAAGGTTTTTGGTATTGACAAATATATTTTCTATATATATAATAAAAAACTACCATAAAATTTTAATAAATTATCATATAGAACTTTCTATATATATATAGAACATATATGTAGAACTTGTATATGTTTTATATATATTTTAATTCCAAAATAATTAAATAAAGAAAGAGGTTCATATTTTTACTTATTTACAATTATCCATAAATATTCAATATACATATTTCTTATTCACTTACATTTGTATGAACCTAGTTTCTATATGCATTAACTATGTAACACTCTTGACTATAGTGAAAATGTTACACACAAAGATGTTATGAAATATTTTTTCTGTATAATTTTAATTCTATTGATATATTGGGTTTTAAGAAAAACCATTTTTATCTCGTGTTACATGAAACATAGAATTTATCTTTCATTACCCGAAACATTTAACTTAAATGATACACAACGTACAACTAAAATATTATTATTTAATATTATAGTAATCAATTAGACGTTAAAAAGTTAGTTATGAATAAGATTAAAAAATTTATGAAAATATATTATTTACACATGAATATAAAATTATATCCTTGGTGACCAAATTAATTATAAATTAAAATTAAAAAAAATAATATGAAGAAATTATCTTTCTGAACAAATATTTCTTATGTGCACACAAGCATTTTAAATCAATAAATTAAATAAATAATTTTGGTTATTTATTTTAATAAAATTAAAATATTTTAAAATCAATCAAAATTTTCAAATTTACCTTATGTATTTTCGAGGCATAATATAGTAATAAATCTAATTTTACATTTCTACCCTCTATTTTTCAAAAAAATCATATTTTTCATATTTCTATGTTCATATTTTAAAATTCATTATTATAAATTTTTTAAAATTTAATTGATTAAATTATATTAATTAGTTAAATTATTAGGTCAAAATTATATTATAGTCAATTTTTTATATTTTCTAGAGAGATAAATTTTTTAATGAATTGTAAAAATACTAGTTTTTATTTAGAAAATTACCTTTTTATTCCTAGAATTTGAAAGCATATTTTTTATAATATGATTTTAAAAGTAATATTATTTAAATTATAAACCTATTAATACAATTTAAGTCATTTTAATCAATCTCATATTAAATTTATATATAAAAACTTTTTAAACATTTTAAACATTGTCTTTGGGAAATTATTTTTCAACGCCTCTCTGGGATTAATTTTTAAAATTAAAATTTTTCCACATATGTTAAATGAATTTGGAAAAATTAATTCCATAGTTGGAATCATCATAATTAATATCATATTTTATGGTCAACAAATGTTTTTACAATAATGAATCGTGAAAATAGTAAAAATTAATTACCATAGTTGAGGTTAATAAGCGTTTATTGGGGTTTAAACTGAAACGATTTAGTGTAAAATAACCTATAAACATTTAAAGATCAAAAATTTTGGACATATATAGACCATAAGCCCTATAAGGTTCTAGAATTCCCCCTTTTGTAGCCTTTAAGAAAGTCCAAAATGTGGGAACACTATTCTTTTCAAATATTCCATGTGTGTCCTCTCCCCCACTTATAAAAGTTCATCCCCTCTCCTCTCCTATTCACGCAACAAAAAACCTTGGTATAATACAATGCATGAAAATGTATCTTACTTAAATCCATACCCACATCCAATATTACTTGGTGAGATCTGAAATACATTCTCAAAAGGATTTATTTTAACCCAAAATAAGTTGTTCGAAGAAGAGGTAAGGTTTTGAACTACGCATTTTTTATTTTACGTCTTACTTTAACTCATTTAGATATTATTAAATTATGATGATATAATAACAAAATTATATCCCATATAATGACACTTTTTTATGTTAAAATCATAATTTATATCCATCTCCCCTTCCATAAAATGTGAAATGAAACCATCAATTGTGTGTATGGAGGACTAGCTGCTCAAGAACCGATGTAATGATAAATATAATTATTAAATACTACATATATATATATATATAATATTATTATAACAATTTAATTATAATACAACATATACCATCTTAACTTTCAACCCGTTGGAAAACAATAATGTTGCTCAGGTATACGACAAACTACCACCTCACGAACCAATGTGATGTGTTTTTCAATTTCCATTTTACTTGGATGTTAATAAGGATATAACTAATGAATATTTATGATAATTTTAAAACAATTATACATTTTTAATAAATATATCAAATATATCTTCATACTTTCCATTCCTTGGCGGATACGATAATGGCACCCATGTCTGTAGTGGACTACTTCCTCACGAAACTATATGATTAGTTTTTCACTAACCCTTTTCATATAAGTTAATAAGTATAAATTTAGTAAATATATGTGATAAATATTAAATATTAGTTCTACTATATATTTTAACTATTATTGACCTCTCATTTTTTCCATCTGTTAAAAAATTGAGATAGTGTTCATGTGTATAGAGAGCATATTATCTTCATGAACAATGTATTTTATTTTCTAACTATAAAATTTTTCGATTACTATAAATACATATATAATAAATATATATGATATTTATATCATGGATAATAATTTTTAAACGAGGAAACCATAATCGAAATATAGTTAACAAATATACCATACAAAAACATACACAGAAAACAAAGTAGTTATTACCTGAAATGTGATTTCAATAATGAATTATTAATAAATTGGTAAAAATAGATCACAGGTAAATAATATATGGTAATATATATATGATTATTTTTCCTTAATAGAAGTATAATAAACTTATATTTATAATATATGAGGTTCAACTATGTATTAAGTAAGTCGAGAATTATGGTAAGTGGGTTTTCCTCAATTCATCTTCTTTGGGACATACATTATATAATACACCATTATTATTTATCCCATGTATATACATACCATTGTACATATAATATCTTTAATTTATTTATTATCTTTATACTTAAATATTCGTTTAATGATATTCCTTCATGGGGATTATGATTCAAAGTTACCAAATTGGTATAGGTTTTACGATACCATCTCATCGTTTATCAAGTTTTTTTATTTTTCTAATTTTGAAAATGAAATATTATGAATAATATATAAAGAAACTACTAAATTATATTATTATATATTTATTTATTTAGAATAGTTTTTCCCTTTATTTTTCATCTCTTTATGTACTCCTGATTCCAAAAAAAAATTTAAGGAAAATAGAATTAATTTCTATCTTTGGTCGAAAACCCATTTTTCTTTCATACCAATGTTTTCTAAAAATATTTAAAAAATAATAATCTTATTATAAAATTTTTACATATATTTAATCTTATATTAATTTTTTTGAAACAAAATTTAAAAGAAATATTCAAGTTGTTTTCAAAATAATGCTTGTTTAAAATTTACAGAAAATTTGAAAGGAATATTTGTTTTAATATGTCTAGTCTAAATGAAATTTCCATCCTCTGTACCCATTATTTACATTGAATATTAATTTATAAGTTTTATAGGTTATTTTAATATAAAAATATTTCCACAATATTTTAAGAATTTTTAATTTTTAAAATTTGACATTAAAATAAGCACTTTTTTTCCTTAAGAAACATTCGTTATGATTTTTCTTTCAAAATAACATTCCATATAAGATTAAATAATTTAATGTTATTTAATATTTTTTGGGGATATGATCCAATTATACCATATTTACTCATCATATGGATGTTTTATGTTTATGGTGACAATATTTTTATGAATCTCATTATTTTTACATGGGTTATTATATGATAATATGCTCTATAAAATCCATTTATTTTCATTGGTTCTGATATGATAAATGAATTTTAAAAAAAAAATCTTTTGGTTATTTTTGATATAATGAATTTTTTATAATATTTTCACATTTGTATGTAATATTACCATTATTTTATTGATGGGATATATATCTCCCTCCCATTCATTTGGTAATGATTGATATATCATTAGTTAAACTGGATTGGAATGGGGAGTGAACACAATTCAGCAAGGGATGTTTCCCACTACGATAGTCTTGGCTATGAACCCATTACACTATAATATACTTTGAAATGAGCCTTTACTACTATGTAAATGACTTTTTATGATTATTTATATTCCATAATTCCATGTCTTATTCCAATGTTATACTCTTATGACCAATGAACTTGGATTCCCTTATAATTAACGGAATATGAACTAAAAAAATTATTCCATGAATCAATTATATCTTATTTGATATACAGGGTATGGTTATCCAATATTATACTCATTTTCTTATATTCATATTCTCATGTTATGTTTACATATTTCCCTCTCTTACCATTAAATTCTTATGATCTTTCTCTTTAAAATTTTTCTTTTCCCATGCTTATGGTTATAGGAATTATGTGTGATATTTCTATGAAGGGATATATTTATGAAGAAATAAAGGGGAGATGATATAGAACTCTTAAGTACCATTTATTTATATTTAAATGTTTCCAAATGTGTTATAACTTTACAATCCTCATGTGTTAGTTGTTGTAATGTAATGAAAATTCGTCTAGAAATATGTAATATCTATATATGAGAAGATTTGGGTCTCTATTTTTTGTGTAAAATGATTGAATTAGTTGACCTTTGGAAACTAGGATGAGAAAACATTAGTGATATCCCTATGTATATTTCTATGGATATTTCTAGGCATATTCTTAATGTTATATCCAAGTATGGGTCAAATTATAAGAAAATATACTATAATTTTGTTAAAATATTATGAGTGGTTTTCAAGAAATTAAATCCAATTATGGATTATAAAATTGGATGTGGCTCTGGAATAGAGATACTTAGGGGTAATAACTCCAAAAGGGTAGAATTTAGCGAGACTTGATCATCACCAAGTTCCTAGCACTTGGTCTTTTTATTCACCTAGTTTAAAACTCCATGAGAATATGATTTTTTATTTCAAAAACACATTACAAATCATCATAAATTATTTTTACAATGACCTAGGATAAACTTAATGTTTCATAGATTGAAAATATTTTTTCAAGATTTATACATCATAACTAATTTTTTTCATGATTATGCTATTTCCTACTATGATTTTTATAACACACACTATGATTTTTTTCTTAGGAAATAGAACGAACTAGAAGAAACTGAGATAATGTATAATGTGATAGAAAATGTGTTAATGAGAAACCAAATTAGGTGTATCACCAAAACATAGATTCCACATTAAACGGTTCTCTGGTTCAGTTGACTTATAGGCCTTAAGTGTGCCCCCAATATGACAAAGGCTACCAACTAAATGTGGGGGTTTAAAGAGGATATAATGTCGAGTCTATACCCTCAAATGGTGATAATAATAATGTTGTGTGTATAAAAAAAAGTGGAAGAAAGATCATACTCAGCGTAATAAATAATAAGAAATAGTGGAAGCATAAACAGACAACATTTGTAATAATAGACATGCCTCAAATCATAATAGCATTTTCAGACACATACAACAAGTCATATAATTTCATATAATATAGATAAACAGAAGGTCCTCCCACAACCGACCATCATTACAAAAATATATAAACATACTAGAATAAAAATTGAAACACAAAAATAAACTCTATAAGATGAAGGAACCAATATTCTCTCTCTCTATATATCCCATGAAAATTGTCCAACTAGACCAAAAAGGTTAGTCTCCTATGCTTGGTTTCTTTCCTAACCATATAGACATAAATTCTACATGTATCCCAAGGGGATCATGTAGAGTTTGAGAATAAATATCATTATATCACAACCAACTTTTTCCTTCCTTATATCCATGATAATAATGGTGTATCTAAATTGAAATAAATATAACATGCACATCAGATAAATAATTTTATTCCCATGTTCTCAGAAACCATAAGGAAGTGATCACCTACTTTGGCCATTACTGGTTTGTTTTAATACATTCCCTAGATATATATATTGAATATACCACCTCTCTATATAAAAATAACTACATTGGTGAAGATTCATGGAATAAACTAATGGAATCCTCTAACGAGAATGCATCCTATTTAAACCTCCATGTTCCAGTAATAAAATATCACCTTTCACCACATTCCATAAATCATAGAACCCATCATACAAATAGTACAACCTATCAATTGATACTTTTTCCCTTTAATCCATCTCAAATTACCCCATTGGCTAGAAACCTAACATCGCGAGGCACAGAAATTTATATCCTCCAATAATAAACAGTGACGTCTCAGTAGCCAACATCATGAAATATATCGATATTCCTCTTCTCAATTGTAGTATTAATGTCCTCAACCATGATGGTGAGCCTCATCCTAGAGCTGAAAATTTCAACACCATCAACTGATGGTTCATCCCTGTCCATGTGGAATTCAATGGTGAGCACCCCCAAACATAATTCATGTTCGACAACATCACCTATGTTGCATGGTCTACAGGGGTTTCCACCCACGTGAGTGGTTAAAAACACCTAGATTTTAGTCCTATAAATGTGTTCATTACTCCAAATGTGCTTCAATTGACAAATTAGAAGCTTAAATCACCCCTAAATGTCCCTATGACACATCATCCTAGTACCTCATGCCCCTGCAACCATGTCTCTCAGCCCGATGGTCAACACTATCTCACACGTGTCATGCCCTGATCATGATGACCTAATCACAATAATTTGATGACTATGTCACCCAACCTTGTTTTTAACATCACTATGTGTATTTTAGGACAATACAATCCTTACAAACCATGTTTCCTCAGTCCACATGTCCTACATCACCTCAATCGTCGGGCCAAGCTGATCATGTTCCCATGGAACCAAGTAATCGGTATCAATAGAAAATCAATTTAATGAACACCTAGGATATCATTTGAAAGTGTTAAAATCCAATTAAATCTATTATAGTCATAAAAATGATATGGTATTATTAATATCATCCCTCAACACCATTTAATTAATTTAGAAATAAACATTATTAAATTGGGTTCTATCTCAGACAACCCTCATGGTCGTATATGAAAAGTACCCATAAAATAGGAAAAAAATAAAGAAGGATTCTAGGAAGCACCTGCATCATACTAGTAGGTGAAGGATCATATCGTATCGTCCTCTAACATGATCTAAAACAATAATAATTGGTGTTTCATTTTAATTTCCTAAAAATAGGGTTAAATGGATCACATTGATTTGTCACGCCATATGGAAAGGCCAATTAATAAAAGAGGCTAGAGGATTTAAAGCCTTACCATGATGAATCTGTATCAACCAACATATCAAATATTGATGCTCATATATAAGAGATCACAACATCCCTATTGGGGAGATGGGAGATTCATGCGAGCTCCATGTCGATGCCTCTTCTTTTCATGAAGGAAAAATAAAATGAGGGGGTCGTTCCTACCCAACTCTTAAAAAATTCGTAGAACATACATGACATGTAAAATTTTAAACATCATTTACTGGGTTCATGGAATGAAACCCAATTACACATCACTCCTTCTTTGGTTTAAATCCCTGAGAATTCACACCCTATTGCTCATCATGTAAATTACTTACACGTCGTGTAAGTGTCACATGGTGTGTATTTCCATCTAGAGCTAAATTAAATATCCCAAGCCCCTTGGCCTTCCACCTGTGTTCTCCTAGACACCTAGTTCATCCATCAAAACATATATCACACCTAAAACAAGGTATTGGGTCAAAACAACTCTTATAATGAGGTTCCAAAGATCCATAAAATAGGTTGTTCCACACACTAAAATCAAAAGTTCAAAATTTCCCATAAAATGAACTGTTCAAAAACACGAGACGTTATAATAACTCCCAACCAAACATAGCTCATCCCCAATATATAAGTTATTACCTAGATATGTCAATTAACCTACTCATACCATCTAAATCAACCAATTCTACCAAGGTTAGTAATAGCTCAAACCCCTTCAAGAACTCCCCACATTAATAATTACCTACCAGATCACATCTTGACCCAAAATCAAAACATTCTTATGGTCCATCAACCATCCCAACATTCATAAGACCTCACATAACATATCATAATATCTTAACCTCTTAAATTTCTCATATATTTCCCATGTATTATCTAACACCCATAAAATCTTACATTTGATAAAATTATGATAAGAAGTATCAAGGAATTTCACCTCATATAAAATGTGCATCATATCAATTCCCAGATTCCAATTCTTCTCATGTAGAAACCACATCATATATACATCTGACTACCAATAAAAATTTTGATTCCTCAGCACCACATTCATAATTGGCATCATATCGTTGGCCAAATTACTATGATCATCAAATATAATTGACACTGCATTCATACTAAAAAATAATCATGGTACCACACACCTCATATAAAACCCACAATGCATCAATTTCCATCCATGTTCCAGGTTCCACACACATCATATATATATAACACATCATATCTATTGGGTAAAATCCCAAAAATTGGTCTCTAGGTATTTTTTGGATGTGATTATGTTTGTTGACGAAACTAGATGACCGTGAATGAGTATAGTTGGTGTTTTAGAAGATAGATTTTTAAGTTGGTGTATTTTCCTAGTGTTTTCCAAATTATTGGGCCTCAAAATATGGAATTTATGTTTGGAAATGAATTTTTTTATTCATAGGACAAAATGGTGAGAATAATGGAAAACAAAATCAAAAAATGAAGAGAAACTTAGAGCCTGAGATATGGACCGCGTACCATTTCTGGGAAGGGTTCGCGACTGCATACCAGTCATTGGGAATGGTACGCCGGAGCAGTTCATGGAACTGAAAATGGTTCATGGTGAAAATTTATGTCGAAAGGCATGTGGTATGGGGAAGGTGTTATAGTTCATGGGATGGCATAAAAGAATGGGGTCGCATAAGAGCAAAGGTAGTACATGGACCGCCATGAAAAAATGGGTTGTATAATAGTTGTGGATTGTGGTAAAAGGATTGGTATGCGATGGAGGCTATGCCGAATCAAAGATTTGGTAAATATTGGATTAACATGTTTTGATTATATCTTGGCCTATATAAATAGAACTAATCCCGCTAATTATAATAGAGAGTGAATATAATCATAGAACCACTATTTTCTCTGTTAATTTTGAAATTTCTGAAGGAAGTTTTCCGAAGAGAATTCCACGAAGGCTAATGTGGTTCACATATAGATGAAATTTTGTCGAAGGTTTTTGTAGGGAAGATAAACCTACAAATAAATTTGTACTTGTAGGAGGAAGTCTAGTAATTGGAGGAGGATATCCAACACATGGACTTGAATTCAATCCATGAAGAGAGAATACTTCATGGATATAGGGTGATTTGAAGCGCTGGTTCATAGATTCTATACGTGAAGGCAGTATGCAACTTTGAAGAATGAGGAGTCCGTAGACGAAGGGTGGTTCACATAAGTGGAAGCGGTATGTGGAGAAATTTTTAGTCATACAAAACACAGTATGTAGTATGTGGGAGAAGGAGGTGGTTTTCAGTTTTCTCAAGGAGTCTTGAAAAAGCTTCAATTTAGTTTGAGAAAGTATTTTTTGGTACCTAGCAGTACCTAGGAAGGTGGATTTCATGTGAGGGAGAAAAAGGGACTTCAATAAAGCATCTACCTATAGTTTAGGATGTAGGAATCCATGAAAATTAAGGGACCTAAAAATAAAAATATAGTGTTTGATCTACAAGTCTTTAAACTATTAGTTCATTCCTTTCCAAGAGCTATGAATGAAGGAAGAGGAATACTGTGTCCCTTTCCACTAATTGTGAGCCAAGGAAAGAGTCATTGGGAGTGACCCATAGGAATGTAGTGAGTAGACCCTTAATCGTATAAATATAGTGAGCATGTGCATATAAGATCTAAGACGATCATTGTAATCATTATTGGTAGTAAGTCTTAGTGAATTTGGTACATTGGCACATTGTTGTTGTGTGACCCTTGGACGTAGCCCAATGAGGGTGAACCATGTAAAAATCATTGTGTATTGGGAATGATTTCATATCTATTCCTAAATTTCTATGGGAGTAAGATATAATTGAGTTCATAAACAATAAAACAAGATCTTAAGGGGTATAAGATTTAATCTATCATACCCTAATTCACCCCCCTACTAGTGGTATTCAACCTTGTGGACTAAAAAATTGGTATCAGAGGTAAAGGTTGAAAGTTAGTGATTCTCTATCATAATAAGAAATAGAGGTGTTCAATACTATATGAATTCTTATCTTTTATGGAAATAATTTTCAAGTATGGAAGAATTAGATGTGTCACTACTTCTGATCAATAGAGATGTATGTCTTCACAGTAGCTATGCATGGATTTTCAGCTGACATAAATAGTGGTGCCTTATCAGAAGGTGAAAGAAGGTAATTTGATGTTGATTCTAAAGTAATCAATGCTTTATGGGGAGCCATATCAATTGAAATTTAAACGAAGGTGATGTCCCCTAAAACATCACATGCTTTGTAGGGAAAAATTTTAGAACATATATGAGGGAGACACAAAATTATGAGATGAAAAGATGAAAGTTCTATTGAACAAGTATGAGGATATCCGAATGAACTCTACTGAGACAGTTGATTAATTCTTAAACAGGGTAAAATATATTCTGGAAGACAATAGGGGTCTTAGAGAAGTCATTTAATATATAAATATTGGGAAATTTATGTCAAGGAAACTTCCACTATGGTTCAATTAGAAAGATTCGGTATTGGAAGTAAAATAGCAGAAAGAGATAACACTGGATAACCTTCAAAGTACACATGCAGCATATGAAATGAGAAATGATGATAATGATGTAGTGAAAAAGAGAAATTCCAAATAAATGGGATTCAAGGCCATGAAGAATATATTTGTTGAAGACAACCTTGGGGAGGAAAATTTGGATGAAGTCATTTCATTTCTCTCTTCAAATCTGTGAAGGGGAAAAGGGAAGTTCAAAGGTAAACTTTCATTTGTGTTCATTCGATTCAAAAAGATTTTTGAATTTTTTAATAAATATTCCTAAGAAGTTTGATGATGAAAATGAAGGCAATGATGAAATTCCCCAAAATATGTATTCATCAAACATAAAAGGTAGGAGAAGTTCTAAGAGAATGTTATTCAAAAAGAATAATCTTCTTTCAAAAGAAGATAAACGTTCAGATGAATCTGAGGCAGAAGATTTGGTGGACTACACAGATCATAAAGATATATACTTTTGTGGAAGTTGTTGGAAATTAATTAACAAGAGAGAAAAGTGATGTGGAAGATGGAGAAATTGACATAAGACTTAATCTTCAGGCTGAATTTGAAGTATCCACTGATAAGGTAGATATTTTCAGATCCAATAAAAAGAAAGATAACAAAGTTTTTTGTGATGAAAAACTCTATATATAGCAGTAGAAAAAAGATAGCTCTCAGCTGAATTTGGAAACTGAAAAGATAATGTATTCAATGACAAAAAGCATAGATAGGGTGGTTGATTACAAAAAAAATTGAAGAACATGAAAGGGAAATAAATAGTTTGACGGAAACTGGAAAAAATCAAATTGAACTTATCAAAGAACTAGAAGAAGAAGTTTTCGTTCGGTGAAGAACAGTTAAAGATCAAGGGAAACTGTTAACTCTTGGTTTGACGTCAGGAATGAAGACCATACAAGAAATAGAGATGATGAGATTTGAGTAGAGTGGTCCAGCAGAATAGAAGCAACAATCGACTCAAAATGATAAGGTTTGAATGGGGATTAATCTAAAACAGAAAGTAGTTTTGGTTCAAGTTAAACCACAAGCACCCACTCCAAGATTGAATATTGATTCGGGCTTGAAGAAAAAACAAAATATCCCTAAAACCAAGGGAACAACTAGTGGTGCATCATTACCACGTAATAATGTGCCTCACATAAGATGTTATTATTGTGGTAAGATGTGATACTCTCAAAATTTATGTTCCATATAAAAGAGGTACCAAAGGGAAAAAGACCAATAGAGGTGGTCATATAGAGTTAAAAATTACAACTCATCATTTTATGTCCTTTGTTTCAAGTGTAAAGGACCCGGTCATATATCAATATATTTCACTTCACTAATATAGAGGAATGTGTCGAGGAAGATTGAATTTGTTCATAAGAATAATCTAAATGTATCATCTAGACGGAAAAAATTTAAAAATCAATTAGCAGCTCAACATGATGTAGATGGTCTGTCATATACTATGGAAGATCAAGATTATCATTACATGTCAGGTATAAAGTCAATGAATTGGTTCACAAAGAAAATGGTCAAGTAAGAAGTGGTTTCATATATTGCATTCAAGGCATAAGATCGCACTCCGATATGGATCATCAAAAATGTATTAACTTCCCATATGATGGGAAATAAGGATCTAGTTATCGTAATCAGGTATGATATAGGAGGTATTGTATGATTTTTTGATGATGAGGGCATGAAAATTATTTTCTCAGGAAAATATTAGTTTGGAAGAAAAGACATGAGATGAGTAGATGTCTTCATTTTTGTGGGGCTCAGTCACAACTTGCATAGTGTTAGTCAATTGTGTGACTCAGGACATGTCATAAGTTTTTCCAAGAAATTATGTATCATCAATGAAAATTATGGTGCTATTGTTCACTGAGGAATGTGTACAAAAGAAAATCTCTACCTCATGAGTGGAAAAGCTTATATGTTTTTTTTTCAAGGATAAAGAAAACTAGTTATGGTATATGGGTCTTGGACACATAAGCCAATAATCCTTGGTAGATCTGGTGAAATATGATGATTCTAAAAATCTCCCTAGATTATCAAATGATTGTACTCATAAGTTTCATGCATTCCAACTAGAGGAGATCATTCGAATGTCATATAATCCAAAGGAGAAAAATCCAACAAGATTGATTGAGTTGGTACATATTGATGTTTGTGGGACAATTTCACTAAGGGGTATTGATGGGAAGGGATATTATGTTATCTTCATTGATTATTATAGAAGAATGGTGTGGGTTTCAATCATCACCCACAAATTTTAGGTGTTCAGTTGCATTACAAGATATTGATGTGAATTTGAAAAGATGCATGGTCAGAAAATCTAGAAAATTCAAATGGATAATGGAACAGAGATCACAAATAGACAAGTGGAGGACTATATTAAGAAACCTTGGATAAGGCATCATGTTTCATCGGTAAGATCTCCTAGTCAGAATGGGGTTGTTGAAAGAAGAAATATGATTTTTAACTACATGGATAGAAAATTCTCATTGAGAAAGATCTACAATAAATGTTTCAGAAATAGGCAGTGTGACAGCAGTCTACAAGTCAAATAGAGCCTTATTGTGCCCAAAATAAGACAAGACTCTGTATAAGTTGTGGTATGGAAGGAATCCATCATTGAAATACTTTAGAGTCTTTAGAAATAAGTGATTCATTCTCATTAAGTATAAACATAGAATGTTTGAATCTCATTAAGATGAAGGGATATTTCTTGAATACTTAAAAAGAGAAAAGAATATAAATGCTTTAATAAGTGGCTAGGGAATATTGTTGAAATCCATGATGTAACCATAGTGGAGAATTAGCAGAATCTTATAAAAATACATAATAACTATGAATAGGATAGTGATAAATAGATTAGTAGATCAGAAGATGATCGATTCCCAGGTATTGATTCAGAGGAAGACTCAGATGGTGAGAATGATGATAACAATCTGGTGTCTGAATAGAGATCAGAAAGAGAGGAAATTGATAGATAGAACATAATTGGTGATAGAAAACAACAGCGTAGATGGGAAGGATGTAGTATCTATAGAAATCATGATACTTATCACATGTGGAACCTAAATGTTTTAATGAAGCAGCTGGAGATGAGAAATGGGTTGAAGATGTGAATGAAGAGCTTGATCAAATTGAAAAGAATAAAACATGGTAGATTGTTTCAAGACCAATAGACAAGAATTTCATGAGAACAATATGGGTCTTTTGTAACAAAATTAATGAATATAGTGTTGTGATTCGAAATAAAGCCTGACTTGTGTGAAAAGGGTACTCAATGATAGAGGGTATTAATGTTGATGAGACATTCACAATTATTTCAAGGATGGAGACAATCATATTATTCTTAGACATAATAGTGAAAAGAATATTTAATGTTTTCTAGATGGATGTCAAGTTCACATTTCTGAATTTATTTCAATAAGAATAAGTTTACGTTGGGAAGCAACATTGTTTCCTCATTCATAAATATGATAATAGAATTTTTTGTCTAAAAAGTCATCATATAGTTTAAAGAAGGTGTCAAGAGTATGGTATTCAAGGCTTGTTGAGTTTTTAAAGAAGATCGGTTTCCAGTAAAGTGGAGTTCATTACAATATATATTTCAACAATGGAAGTAATCAAAGGATGATGGTTTTGGTTTATGTTGACGACATAACAATTGGTGGATTAGATGAAGCACAATGGAAACATATTTCAGAAATTTTGAAAAGTGAATTTGAAATATCGATGATTGGTGAGATGAAGTTTTTCTTTGGCTTACAGGTGACACATAGAAGGAATGGACCTTTTATTTCTCAATATAAATTTCCATGGAGGTTATGAGAAGATTTTTAATGGATAATTCCAAATATATGAAAACTATGGTCGCTAACCGGTTGAAACTATCATGAAATGATGAGGGCAAGTCAATTAATATCACAGAATACAGAAAAATCATTGGAAGTATTTTGTACCTGATAGTGATGAGGCCTGATATTGTATTTTCCACATTCCAAGCAATGAGGTATCAAATAAATACTATAGAGAGGTGCATTGTTGATTTAAAAAATAATATATCAGTATATCGAGGGAATGGGGGATTTTTGGATTAATGTATAATGGAAAATCTCAGCCAGATTTAGTGGGATATAACAACATAGATTGGGTCGGTTCAGAATATGACATGAAGTTAACATATGAAGGTTCCTTCTATGTTGGTGGATTTTGTATTTCTTGGTTGAGAAATAAATAATATTTCATCTCGCAAAGCACTACAGAAGCTAATTACATTGTGGCTTCTCAAGCACGTACACAGTTACTGTGCATGAAGAATCAACTTGATGATATGGGAGTTGAAGTGAAGTCTCTGATCAGAATCTATTCTGATTATTCATGTGCTTTAAATCTTTGAAAAAATACATTCCATTACTCAAGATAAAAACACATTGAAATCAAAAATCATTTTATCAAGGAGATGGTGGAGCAAGGGTTTGTGAAGTTGTAGTGTGTGTCTATAGAAAAAAAAAGTTGGTAATATTCTTATGAAGGCCTTACCCATGGAAGCATTTGAAAGGAATTGATTGGCTCTGGGAGTCCAGTCAACTCCTCGCACCAGAAAAAGAGGAGAGATGGGACCCTATCTCTCCAAGGTATGTTGTGGTTTTACTTAATGTTTTGATATGTGTTCTTTACCCAGTTGTAGACAACCTTGAAGTTCCCTTCAGGTTCATTGACCAAGGGGGTGAAATTGTCCTATTTTAGATGGAGAAAAGACCCTGGGAGAATTTGTTATGTGGAGCAGCGAGATAGGTAGCGTTGAAGCTAAGATGATTCAAGTTAGAAGAGCTATAACATAATGTGTACATTAAATCTGACAATTCTATAAGTGATATACCAAAGATTACATATCATGGAAGATGAGTTTCGTGATTAAATGAGGTCTTTGATTTCAATTGATTATGTCAGGAATGAAGTGATTCATTGATAAACCATGAATTATAATATTATTTCTCACACCAATCATTTATCATGTAGACATAGAGTATGTGATGATTAAATCCTTGTTATATATTTCAACCGCATGACGTGAATGGTGGTTGAATATGGAAGGAGTTTTAATGAGGTATCAAAATGGGAAGAATTGTTATGAGAAGAGTTCTCGACAAACCCAAAGGGGGGATTGTTGGGAAAAAAATCCCTCAATGTGTTCTCTTGGTATGTTTTGGGTGTGATTTTATTTTTTGACAAATCAAGATGACCACGAATGAGTTTGGTTGGTGTTTTTCGAAAACAAGTTCTTTAGGTGAAATAGTATCCCAGTGTTCGCCAAATTTTTGGGCCTCATAATAGGGAATTTGTGTTTGAAAATTTAAGGTTTTATTCATATGAATTAAGGGTGTGAAAAATAGGGAATGAAATCAGAAAAGTAAGGGAAACATGGATCCTAGGACATAGGTTGCATACCATGTCCAGGAAGGGTTTGCAGCTGTGTACCAGGAAACAGGAATGTTACGTGGGAGCGGTTCGCGGAAACAAAAATGGTTTGTGACAACGGTTTGCGATGAAAGGAGTGTGTTATGCTGAAGGTGATACATTTAATGGTAAGGAATAAAATAATTAAATCTCATAGGAGAACATATAGTATGCAGACCACCATAAAAAATGGTTTATGGAATGGTTGCGGTCCGCGGGAGGAGGATTAGTATGTGATGGAGGCTATACCAAATCAATGATTTGGTAAAACTTAGATTATTGAGTTTGGAGGATATTTTTTCCTATATAAAGAGCAGTGATCCCACAAATTATAATTTGGAGAGAATATTATTAGAGAACAACAATTTTCTCTAGGGATTCAGTAATGTTCTAAGGATGTTCGTGAGGAGATTTATGCGAAGGATGAAGTAGTTCGAGCAGAAGAAATTCCGCCAAACATTTTTGTAGGGAAATCAAAACTAATAATGAAGTAGTACATGGAAGATTCTTTAAGGTATTTGGAAGAGTATCTCTAGTACATGGATATGAAAGTAGTATAAAAATAGATAACATTTCACAGATAGATGGTGATTCACATAAGAGGATCGTAGAGTCGGTACACGAAGGTGGTATGCGACTGCGAAGGAAGAGGAGTCCGCAAATGAAGGGTGGTTTGTAGAAGAGGTAGTAGTATGTAGATAAGGTGTTCTACATACCAAAACTGGTACTTAGTATGTGGGATAAGGAGTTGGTTCAAGGCCTTCTCATGGAGGCCAGAAAAATCTTCAAAACCGTTTGAGGAATTATTTTACGATACCTAGAAGTCCCCGAGAATGAGGATTTCATCCGAGGGAGAAAAAGGGAATTCAACAGAGAATCTACCTATGGTTGATGATGCATGAATTCATGCAATAGAAGGGACCTACGCATCCTTAAGCTGGGTTTCACCTACAAGTCCTTAAACTATTAGTGGATACATTTCCAAAAGTAGTGAGTGAAGGAAGAGGAAGACAGTGACCCTTTCCACAAGCAATGATCCAGAGAAAGAGGCATAGGGAGTGACCCATGTGAATTTAGTGAGTAAAACATATGTCTTATAAAGGCAGTGAGCCTGTGAATAGAATATATAGCCTGGTCACTAAACTAACTATTGGTATTAAGCCGTAGTGAATTTGGTACATCGCCATTGTATGCTCCTTGGATATTTCCCAGTGAGGGTGAACTAAGAAAAAATCATTGATTCATGTTCATGATTTCATATATATTCATAAATTTCCATGAGAGGAAGAGAGAATGATGTTTTGTTGAACAACAAAAAAAAATCGTAAGGGGAATAAGATTTAATCTCTCATATAATGATTCACCCCCCACCCCCTCTCAAGGTATTCAAACTTGTGGACCTAACAATATCTGATTCCAACCTACTAAGCATCATATGGTTAGTCTGAAATAAATAAATGTATGCATCTCATGTTCCCTAACTAGCCAAATCCAAAAGAAAAAATATTTTAGGTAACGGGTATAGCATACCTCTAACCATCATCAACTCCTTGGCTTGATCTTCACATAACCACTCAACTATATTCACTTTCCCTAAAATGAAATTGATTGAGGTTTGGCTTCCATGTGGAGTAGTGCCATCCCCTGGCCACTGACCCCACTGCTGGGTCACACTACCTCAACTATGACCCCCATGTACAACTGAATCCTGGATACCAATTCTTAGTACTACTTTGGTTTGACCTCATATGCCTGAGTCTTTCCTAGTCCCTGGATCCCATATATTTGAAAAGGTTTCATGTAGAGCCTCTTGGGATACCCAATCTAGCAAAATTCCCTCACACTCATTTGGATGCTGCTCGCATAGAGTGTAGAAATATTCTAGCAGTTTTCATTAGAAGCGTATTGCTAAAACCCCACTCATTGGTGGTCTTCCAGAATCCCACACCGGACTATCACACTATTAGTCATCTCATTCACACATCCTTATTCCTAAATCATTGCCTCTAAAATCACCAAATGCTATCATTAGACTCAAATATGACTTTTCTATTAGATTCCCCTCCGTTTTCAATACCTGGTTGACAACCTTTGAAAATGAATTTTCCTAAAGATTTTAACCTACACCTAGATGGAATGCAATAATCCAACCTCAAAATGTTGCATATCAGGGATTTTTTTCACCAACTATCATAGGTGAATCTTATACTAGGTTAGTGAAATTTTTTGTGTATTCCATGATAGAAGTATCCCCTACTAAATATTCAATAACTCATAGGTTATTCCTCCCTCATCCTCTCTAGGATGAAGTGATCAAATAACATATCCTCCAAATGATTCCAATATAGTATCTCATGTATGACTACCTATTCCTATATATCTCACTAGTGCTTTGTCAGTCTTCTGAGTATGTACATTGCCAGCTTCACCCTCTGGAATGTGGGTGTCTCAAGCTTGTCGAAAACAGTTTTTACTGACTTTATCTTATTCTCTACAATCTTTGGTCCACCCTCAACCTGAATAATCATTAAGTGTTGAGATTGAAACTCTTTAGTCAGATACTCCATCAATGGATTAGCTTCATGATCACTCCTCTCAATACCCAGTATAATATAAACCAAACTTTCTCTAAGCTTGTCATCAAGGAGTAGCCAAAAAGATTCCATATACTATGGTTTTTTCTCTTGTACCTAATCATGTACCTATTCAAATACATGTGGCTCGTGATCATCCCAACCCTCTTAGGCCTCATCCCATCCCTCAAGGACCTCATCATGTGCACTCTCATGAGGTACTAAATCACCTCCCTCCTAAAACTCCACTAGATCTCATCTAGGTAGAATTACATTGAATACTAGAACCACAGTTATACAAACATAATAGTATATATATCATAGATAGGTAATTCTATAGTAGGCATCCCATCTCACCACCCCCACACTTCCCTATTGTACAGTGTCTGACAACATCTGGCCTCAAGGTCTCTTACCTACCCATATGAGGGTCAGGTATCACATGTATCCTAGCATAATTCCCCCCTTCCAACTAACATCAGAGTCCAACCTCAAGTATTATCTATCCTCATGGACCAATTCCTTTCATTAATAGGGATATAACTCCCATAAAATCTGAGGCAACTAAGTATAATTCCACCAAAGAAGCTATACAAGAAAACATTATTTATCTTCCATGTTGAAAACTTAAATTTATCACCCCCTATAATTATAAATTCTGAATCATAATAGATTTATGATAATATATCACAAGAATATCACATCACACAACATGACATGTAGATTTAATTCGAAGCATATTCCTGGGATGGTTGGGTAGAATTCCACTAAAAAAAGGCTATGTAGGAAAACACTGTTTAGGTTCATTTATTAACACATTAAAAAACTCAACCCCAATTATTGAAATTGAGGATCCTAATAAAAATCAGTAACATGAACATATATATATAATAACACCCTATATACCTCCCATAAAGAAAAATAAAACCTCCCTTACCATATCGGGCAAAGGTAAAAATACATAATATAGATAAACATCACATCTCATTGTGTTACTTTAAGTGGAAATCAAATAAAATATAAAAGATGATTGAATACCATCAAATTCCTTCTCTCGGAAACTTGTTTTGTCCCATGTGCATGGAGCTACAAGCACCCAAACACGAGATCTAAACCAATTTATAATAACATCCAATTCTATGATCTACTATTACCCAAATAGTAATACCCAATAAATAAAAGAAGACATTTTATGGAATTAGTATCCAGCCGAACAATACTAACAAATTCCATAGAGGAAAACTTTTTCTATACCATTTATATCACCCTGACCTAGATTCCACTTTAAACAGTGCTCTAGGATTATTGACCACTAGGCCTTATGTGTGCCTCCTTGTATGCCAAATGATTCCTACTGGCAGTGAGCGTCTAAAGAGCTAATATTGGGGATATTATACCCTCATATGGGGATAATAATAATGGTCTATATATAAAATAATGAAAGAAATACAACACTTGGTGGAAGAAATAACAAGTAACAGTGGAATAATAAATAGAAAGTGGTAGTAATAATTGGCATGACACATATCACAATACCATTTACAAACACATACAACAATCATACCTATTAATACAAAAATAGATGACCAAATGGGTCACATTTGTCCAACCATTCGTACATACATATATAAACATACTAGAATAAATAGGAAACCCACTAACAAAACATAATCTATTGAAATAACCACAATATTACCTTTCCATCCATCCTATGAAAAAGTTCTAAATTGACCACTAAACTCTAACTCTAGTTCTCGGTCTTGTACCAGATCACAGAGACATAAATATTACATGCATCATATGGGGTTTGTTTATGTTGTGAAAAAAAGTCTCAATAGGCCACCAACAATGTGTTCTAATCTTAAATCCATGATAATGGAGGTGAATCTAAATAGAAATAAAACATCACATGATTGTCATATTAGGAACTCACTTCCCTTGTGCTTACCAACCACAGGTAAGTGATCACATTATTCTTCCATCGATGATAAGTCTGAATATGTGTCATTACACACACACAAACACAAATATATATATATATAGAATACAACACTTTTTTGCATGTGTATATAAAAATACAATGATGAGGATCTATGACATGAGACTAAGGAATCTCCTGATGAAAATTCATCCCATGTGAACCCTTGGGTTCCACCTCCAAAATACCACCCGGAACCTCATGCCATGAATCATAGAACCCAACTTTCAAATTCTATTCCCAATAAATAGATACATAGTCCCTTAGACACCATATAAAAACTTCACATTGGATCAAAACCCAACATCATGATGCACAATGATGTTTTCCTCTAATAATAATCATAGTCATCTTAGTAGCCGACATCCCTTGGTATTGTGATTTCCATCCTCCAAAGTCATATCCCAATGTCCTCATGCATGAATGTGAGCCTCATCCCCCTAACGATGATCTCAACATGTTTAATATATAGTCCATTCCCATACGCATGTGTTTCTACAGTGAGTTCCCCTAAGTATTACTTATCGTCAACACCCTCACCAATGTTGAATGGTCTACAGAGGCCTCCACACACACATGTGGTCCACACCACCTTGAAATGAGTCTTATCTGTGTGAAAATGACTCTAAAGGAATGTTCACAAACAAAAGTTGATCATAAATCACCAATAAAATTCCCTAAGACAGATCATCCAAACACCTCATTCCCTTGAAACCATGCCACTCATCCCAATGGTCAACCCCATCTCACATGGGCAATGCCCTTATCCTGATGACCTCATCACCAAAATATGATGAATATGTCACCCAACCTAGTGATAAACATCACCTTCAGTATATTAGGCTAATACCATACTGATGAAACATTCAACCATAGTTTAGGTGACCAACATAACATCAATCCTCAGGCTATATCCATCTGGTTCACATAGAACTATGGGACTCGGTATTAAAAAAATAAATTTAAAGATCACCCAGTCTATCCTTCCCATGTGATCAGAATCCATTTACCTAGCTTGGAATCAAAATCAAGTATATTTAATGTGTATTGTAATCCCTCAAAACCATTTAATTAATTTATAAACAAATATCATTTTATTAGAATCTCTCTCGGACAACCCTCCTGAGCGTATATGGAACACACCCCTGAAACACCCGAACAATCAAGGGGATATCTAGGTACCACCTACCTCATACTTCTAGGAAATATTTTCTCCAAATTTTTCCTCTAACATGATATAGACCAAGATAAGATGAGGTTTTAGATGAAATGCCTATAAAACATGTGAAATGGCTTACAAGGTTTTAACACACCATTTGGAAAAGATAAGAGAAGAATAGAGGCTAGTAGATTGAAGGCCTTGCCGGGATGAATTTTTAGCCACTAATGAATTGATGATTGTATATTAGAAGTTGGAGAGTTTACGATTCCTAGTGTATAGGGGAGGGGCATGCAAGTTCCTTGGGAAAATACCTCTTCTTTCCAGGGAGGATAAATTAAATGATTGGGCTAATCCCCCTAGATCTTTAAAAAACATTTCCCACAACATACATAGTGTGTAAATTATTAGACATTGTGTACTGGGTTCATGATGTGTAACCCAGTTAGACATCGTGTATTACTCATGTTTTACCCCAGATCCTTCATACCCTTTTACACATTGTGTAAAATAATTACTCATATTTTATGTTAAACATGATGATTATTTTTACTGGAGCTTTTATAAACATCCCAAGACATCTAACCATCCACCATTTTTTTCCTAAAAACCCTGGTCATCCACTAAAATGTATAACACTCCAAAAATAAGTTCTTAGGTCAAAAAGATACTGATAATGAGGTTCTAAATATTAAAAATGGTTTTTTCCTGACTGAAAAATAGTAAAGATCAAAACTACCTAAAAAACAATCCATTCAAAAACCTAGGAAATTACATTGAGTGATGACTAGGGTGAACGAAATTGTGATTATTTCTAATAAGTTATCATTATATATTAAAAACAATTTTCACCTCAACCAACTCTTAGACTCAACATAGAAGCAAAGTATAGAGTTATATGAGAGCTTGTGAAGTAGATACCATAGAGGAATAAAGGATCAGTTTCCTATATGTCGACAATATGATAATAAGAACTCAAGGTAATATATTAAAGTGATGAGAATATGAGTTTATTATGGAAAATAAAGACACATGGAAAGTAATTTCTGAATAAAAAAGGAAAATTTTTTCAACATAAAGGATGAGAATAATGGTTTACCTAATTAATCCTGAGTGATTAAATGTTATAAATGTGTAAATTATAGTAATTATGAAAAGAGATGTCTTAGGGTGAAAGAAAACTAAGAGAATCATCAAGGTAGTATGACTAACGGTCATACTACAGATCCTGAAGAGACCACAAATGACATAATAAATGTATGGTTTGTTCTAATAGTATTGTTTATGTTAAATGTGAGAAGCATGATTAAATTAAGGTTGATGAATTTTAATGAATGATTCATATGTCATATTGTAGTGATGAGGTATTATGGAATAATATATAATTCATGGTAAATGGTTTAATAATGAATTGGACTAATTATAGTGTTTGTGTATGTGAAATAAAGAATTATGTTATATGAATCATGAATTACAGAATGATTGTTCTATAGAATTTTTTCATTAATTATTTTCAAGAATAAAATGAATGGTACTGATGACATAGAAAATTTATTTCATGTTATGGTGTAATATTTTTGGAAAATATATGATTAAGGTATGGTTACCTTTAATATGTTCTTTATGTCAAAAAAATAATGTTTTGTTTTGAAAAATATTTGATTGATATGGATAAATAAAAATGGATAGTATTTATTACCCTATAAATGGTAAATTATTTTATGATAATGTGATATATATTGTAACACCCCAAGCTTCTACGGTATGCTTCTCTTTGAATAATATAGTAACGTGTGTTGTACACAACTTCGAGTTCTAACACAAACCACGACCAATCAAAGTAGTTGTAATGAAGAGTAATACCCAGTTTTTGAAATTTTATAAATTTTATCTCTAGAAATGGACTTCATTTTTGGATTTGGAATATTGAAATTTTCCAAGGGTGAAATTTTGGTAGTTTTCGGATAACTTTCATATTTTGATGAATAGTGAAAATTACTAAATTTTAATTAAAAACAGCTTTTTTAATCAAAATGATTAATAGTGATAAATAATGAATTTGAGTTGTTTTAAATTATATTTAGAATAAATTTTTACCATTTAATCCAATGTTGGTCATTGGGCATAATTTCACATTTAAACCGAACATAAAAAAGTGACAATCTTTTGACATTTATTGTTTCTTAAAAACATGCATTTTGTTTTAACAGCCGAAATTAATTTTAAATTAATAAATGAAACTTCTATGTTTTTAATTTTGTAAAATAGGCTTCATTATTGAATTCATAATATCAAAATTAGCTTAGGGTAAATTTTTGGTATTTTACTAAAAACATTCAATTTTTGATGAATAGTGAAAAACACTGAGTTACTGTTTAAAACTGGATTTTTATTTAAATAATTATTTATATTATTTAAATTTATTTTAGGTCAAAATATATACATAATAACTATATAAAATCAATTTAATTAATTGGAGTTATTTTATAATAATTTTAGATATATAAAAATTTTATTGAACTTTTTCACCGTCTATTACCCACCTCATAGGAGAATTTGTAAATTCACATAAAACATAATTTTACCGCTTATGTGATTGGGATTTCAAAAATACGAGAGACATGGTTAATATCAAGGAGTAAAATGTGGTTCAATAAGATAAAAATAATTTTTGGTGAATTGTAACTTTTTACTTTTATTCACCATAGTAAAAAGTAAATAGGGTAATTAAGGGTAAAACTGATATTATTATTACCCTAACACATGTTCTAATTCTATTGGATAAGTTTAATTCGACCAAAAACAACCTTAGGAAAATAATACGACCCTTTAGGTCCACTTGGATTAGATTAGGACATTTATTATTATTTAATTCAAAGAAGAGTTAAAAGAGTTAAAATCAAAGTTTAATAACTAAAACATTTTTAATATAGGGTTATACATAAGATAAATTCGATTATAAATATTCATTAAAAAGATAAAAATATTTTATACATAATGGTATTTTAATTATAATTTTTATACATTAAATAATTAATTTCATTTATGACTCAATGATGTTGCATTAATTACCTTATTAATGAAAGATTCGAATAAATGGTAATATAAATATTAAAATAAATATAATTTCAAAATTTTTATGACATACACGAATTTTATAGGTGACTATGACATGTTATTACTGATTCAATGTATCTTGTTCTAATTAATCAAGTTGTGATGACTTTTAAAAAAACAAAATACTAAATAGTGTCAAAATTGACATAAATTAATATTTAAAACAAATATTATATGATTAATTGATATTATATTCCTAAAAATATAAGGATCAGACAAAGGATATATATCATGATAGGTTCATAATTAATGGACCACATGGGGGTCTCTTGGAAGTTTATAGTATGTTTATTAACTATATAATATAAAACTACAAAGTGACATAGTAAATGTCAATCTAATTAACTAAGAGTTAAAACTAAAATATAAGGTTAATATAATGACCCAAACCTATCTAAAATCTATTTGTTGAAAGGATTTAGACCCATACCTACATTATACTTTTAATAATCCACTTTTGAGCCATTATAAACTAAATATGAATTTATTATAAATTAATACTTTAAGTTTTGCCTAAAGAGCCCCTCCTCCCCCTTATCAAAGGACACCACTTCTAACCAATTATTCACACCATCAAATCCTTTTGTTTCGGCCAACCCCTGCACAAATACTCTCTCAACTTCCCTCACTTAGACCTAGAGGCCTTTTTTTGATCCGAAATATAATCTAAGTAGCCCTTTTGATCAAATCAAAAGGAAGAACCTGAAGAAGAGGTAATGTTTTCACCACCCTCTTTCAAGTTCCTTTCTCCTTCAAATTATTCTTTCTTTGTTATTTATATTCTAAAATAATAACTCCAGTATATAATATATATTTTTATGTTATTATAAATATGGTAAAACTATATTCAGTGTTATATCCATCCTTTGAATGACATGTCACCATACATGTGTACGTACGGCTTACCATCTCCACGTCGTGGTGTAATTGTTATTCAATACATTATTATTTGGATGGTTATAATAATGATGTGTATTTGATGTAAATAATAAATATAAAATTATAAGGATTCTGTATATATGATATAACATCCAATTATATATTATTTTAATATCAAAAAATGATATTTTTACTCATCCGTACGTACGGATTACCGTCTCCACGACGCGATGAGAATCATTTCCAAGTTCACCATTCATCGACGATTAAAAAAATATAAGTATGTAATATATGACATAATAATGATACTGGATATATATATATATATATATATATAAGTATTTACTTACTTACATATATACTATTCACTTACTTCCATTCAATACTATATGAAAACAGAAACATCGTTTATGCGTAAGTATGGACTATCGTCTCCATAAACAGTGTTTTCAATTTCATATATATGTCTATTATACATATTAATATTCTAAATATATATGATATATTTATCATGTTTTATATTCTGGAAGTATTTAAATCATTATCTAAGTGATACAATCAAGAGTAACAAGTTAAAACACGAACGATAAAGAAAGCGATTATTAACCGAAATGTTAATTTAACATGGAAATTATTATTAAATGGCTAGTATAAAGTCATAAATGAATCATTTATAATATCATAAATATTAATATGGTTCTGGTATAATTTAATAGCATACTATGATCTTTTTACTAGAGGTTAAACGTACCCTCGACTAAAGGAAAGTGCAAGGTAAGGGTTTTTCATCTCACTCCTTATACTTGTGAGATTCATGCCATATTGCCACTATTACCTTTTGTGTGGTGTATGTACTACCTATAATTGTATTCATTGTGTAATACACTTTAATTTATGTTTATTTACATATTCATTGTATGATACATCTTTCATGGGTTCTATGTTTTGTAAGTTACCAAATTGGTAAGGGTTAATTTCACAATCTCTTTATTATCTGAGGTTGTTTTTACGTAAGTATCTACTGGGACATATTTATTATCCATGTCCATGTTTTATGAAAGTGTTTTCAAAGGAATTATTTTTAGGAAATTTTTACTAAAACATCATTTCGAATGTTTTAAATATTTATTCTTCTAAATATTTCTCTTTAATGTCCATGTCTTCAAAATGGGTTTTAAGGATTTATTTATATGGACATGAATGTTTTTAAAATGTTAATTCCTTTCAAAAGTTTAAAAGTGTTATGGGACAATTTGATTCAAAAATTTCTTTAAATGACTTCTTTTCTAAATTGTGTGAATTTTAAATGTTTTCATGATAAAGGGGTATTTATCACAAAGAGTTTTAAAAATAATTTTCATCTTTGTCAAAATTATTTAATGGATTTTAAACATGTTTTGAAGTTGATTTATCATGATACAAATCTTCCATATTGTGTTGAAGGTTTTGTGATATGTTTGATTATGGATGTGTTATTTTTATACCATTCATGGTTTATGGAGAAAGTATTGACATTTCGTATTCTAGTTTTAAATTGAATGATTATGTTATGTTTAAACCTGTTCATATGAGGAATGCATTTGACTTAATAAGTGACGGGTGGCGCCTGCTATAGCTCCTCGATGCATCGGTAGGTCTCATGAGACAAACTAGTGTCTTGGCACGAGGCCTTGACAAAATCTTATTTGTAGGATTGACACGAGGCCTTGGATATGTGGTTATGATAGTATGGAATTATGCAATCCATCATTATGAAAGTGGTTAGTGATATTGAATGTGATTATTCGACTAGCAGAATATTAATGCGAATAAGTAAATGGAATTATTTCATTTTATTTTTGCATATTATGCTGAAGTTCAAGTTTAAAAGGCTTTTATTTTAGTTATACATTTCCATATATGTTTATGCTTATTTACGAAAGTTTCCACTATATTTCATACCCTTACTGAGCATTTGAGCTCACCCCTTTCTATGTTTTATTTTTCCAGGATTCTAAGAAGTGTATTATGATTGATATGCAGGGTTAAGCCATGGGAATAATGGCGTTAATAAAGATTATTTATGTTGTTTTGTATGTCTTAAATTGAAATGTACCATTAATTTATGTAATCTATTTTCCAAGACTGCTAAACTAATAGGTCCTTCAGGAATTGATTCCTAGTAATCATGCCAGTGTATTAAAATAATGCACCAACTCTAGGTAACTGGGGTTGGGGCGTTACATATATTATCATTTATGGATTTATAGTACTTATGTATTTATTTAATATACTCAATAACATGTTTTTTTATGTAATGATGAATCATGTATGTTTTAATTGAGGTTTTATGCCTAATTTGGTCATTATGATGATTTAGATAATATACACCCAAGGTTTTCACATATTATTAATGTGACCATTAAGGGATACTTAATGATATTTGGAGGATTATTATTTAGTTTATTTTGGGAAATTAAGTGACCTTATTTGTAAATTTTTATTTTTGGAAGGGCCAAAACGTTAAATATTTATGTAATTATTTAAGTTCCAATTTTGATTAGGTTTTAGATATTAATTAATTACATCACTATATGAATATTTTTGTGTATTGGATAACATGTGATAAGTATTTTTTATGATGATGACTTGAGATTAAAGAATGAATTTTCCATATATTATGGATATTGTAATTCATTATTTATTTAGGTATAAAACATTCATAATAATTTCTTTGAGTATGATATGATGTGGAAATTGATCAAAGAACAACCAATGGATGAAATTGTTCTTCTGATATAATGGAAAGCTAATTACTATTTATATCTTTCCCTTGGAAATTATTGGTCATATTGATATGGTAGCCTATCGATGATCACTTCTACCAAACCTCTCTAAAGAACATTTTCTGCTCTATGTATCTCTAATAAGGAAGTATAAACATGATCCATCACAGGTACTAAAGTTAGATATCATACTACTGGAACATGATTTTTCTTATGAGGAATAATGCCAATCACCTTGTCAATGTTTTTTTTTGAAGCCCTAGCTTTAGGAAGCTACATAGAAACTTCAAGTATTATTGAGGTAGAATTATCCTTATTTTTTATCATAGTAATAAATTTTGATAGAGAAATTAATTTTAAGAGGGGTGTAATGGAACACCCAGATATTTTATGAATTTTTTTTAGATAAATATAATTTTAATGATAGATTGAGTTACATGAAACAACATTTTTATCATGTGTTACAGTCAACACTTTTTTTAGTATTCATTACATGAAACACAAAGCTTAAATGAAACACAATATATAATTAAAATATTTTTATTTAATATGATAGTTATCGCCTAGCAATTAGAAAGTTAGGTATGAATATGACTAACTAAATGATGAAACTATATGGTTTATACATGTATATAAAATGGATTATTTATTTGGGCCAATTAATTATAAATAAAATTAAATTAAATGGAAAAAAACATTTGAAGAAAAATTAAATCTTTTTATAATAAAATATTTTTTTCATACAAAAATGCATTTTATCTCAATACATGAAATGAATAACATTTTGTTAATAATTTTAATAAAATATATATATTATATATTAAATAAAATTATTAAGATTTATCTTATGTGTTTTTAGGCATGATTTATGAATAAATCATATCTTACGTTTAAAATCTATATTTTTCTAAAAATAAGTTTTTTCTCAATTGCAAAAACTTATTTTAAAATTAGTTTATGTAATTTCAATAATATTTAAATTAAAAATTAACTTAATTTTTAAAAATGTAATTTTAAAATTATAATTTTAAAATTATCTTACTGTTTACTATTTATAATTTTATTAAAATTTCTGTTTTCAATGAATAATGGGAAAAACTAGTTTTTCAAAAAACTGACATTTCATTCAAATGATTTTGAGTATAATTTTTATAGTAATATTTTATTAAATGTAAAATAAGTTAAATTATATATCTATTAATCTAATTTAATTATATGGAGCCAATTTCATTTTTAATTATTATGTAAAATATTTTTTATCTTTTCAAAACATTCTCTTTGGAAAACAACTTATTCATCCTATCTACATGGTTAATTTTTTAAATTAATTTTCTCCACTTATATGAATGAAATTTGTAAAATGGATTCCATATTTGGAATTGGAATAATTAATATTATAAAATTAATTCAAGTTAATTATTTCCCATAATGAATAGTAAAAACAATAAAAAATAATTACAACAGTTAAGGTTACAAAGGGTTTATCATAAGGTTAAACTAAAAAGGTAAGGTGTAAAATGATCCATAAACATTTCAAAAACCTGTTTTAAAGTATATATAATTTTTTCCCCTATGTGGTTTGATAATGAACCATTTTTTATCCATTTTTCATTTTATAAACTTGGGTACACTTTATTCTTTTTAAAAATTCTATGTGTGTTAGCTCCCCTACTTAAAAAATGTCACCCACTCTCCTCCATTGTTAACAACTAAAAAATCATTTAGTTTAAACAATCAAAAAAAATATTTATTCTTTACATCCCTAATCACATCATATAGGCATTTTTTAGATCATAATTCCTATCTATGAAGTATTTAGTTTAAACCTAAATAATTTTTCCAATGAATATGTAATGTTTTAAACTATGCATTTTTATTTTACTTATTTATCCTATTTCATAAAATATTCTTAAATTATGGTTATATAACGAAACCATTATATCCCATATAATTATAATCTTATATATTAATTTAATAACCTATATTAATCTCTAATTCCATCAAAATAGAAATGAAACTATCGATCATGTGTACAATAGACTATTGTCTCACGAACCGATGTTATTTGTTCTCAATCACAACCTCTCACATATGAAGATAATGAGGGATTTAATGTTTATATCTTATATTTATGATATTTTTATATCTATTTAATTATAATACCACATCATCCTTATTACCTAGCAACCCATTAGAGAACAATAATGTTGCTCGTGTGTACGATGGACTTCCGCCTCACAACCCGATGCGATGTATTTTTTTATTTCAATTTTTCATGGATGGTAATAAAGAAAATATTTAATATATATAAAATATTTTTAACATAATTATACCTATATAACAAATATATCAAATATACATTCTTACATTCCATTCCATGGGGTGTATTATAATGTTGCTCTTGTGTACTGTAGACAACCGCCTTGTGAAGCGATGTGATTCATTTTTCACTAATGCTTTGCATGGAAGGTAATAACGATAAATTAAATAAATATATTATATATATATAATTATAATTATACTAGAAATTTTAATTATTATTCACTTTTTTCCTTTCGTTAGAAAATGTAAATACCATTCATTCGTACATACGGCCTATTGTCTCCATGAACGGTGAATTTCATTTTCTATCATTAACATTTATGGATTTCTATAAGTACATATATAATTAATATATATTATATTTATATAATGTTTACAAATATTGTTATTATGGAACCATGAAAAAAAATATAAGGACCGAAAATACCAAACCAAACCATATATGAAAGACGAAGCAGTTATTACTCGAAATGAGATTTTAACTCGGAATAGATGATAAATAGGTAATAAAAGATAATAATTAAGTCATATATGGTATGATAAATATGAATATAGTTATATATTAGATGTTTAATAAAATATATATTTATTATAAATTAGGTTATTACATGTATGAAGTAAGTCGAGAATTATGGTAAAGGATTTTGGTCTCACTTTTTATTCATTGAGACATACGTTATGTTATGCACCTATCATATTTTATTCGTTTTATATACAGAAACCTTGAAATGTAATATAATAAATTAATTTACTCTCTTGATATTTTAAGATTAATTTAATTTCATTTTTTCATGGGGTCAATGATTCAATGATACCATATTGGTAAGGGTTTTACAATAAAATCAAATCATTTATCAGTATTGTTTATATTTATTTTTAAGATGATGAAATATTATCAACAATATCTCTAGAAACTATTAAATTTTCTTATCCTATGGTTATTTATTTATTATACTTTTTTTATTTAATTATCATCTTTCTATTTAATCATTATTTCAATGTAATACTTTTTACAGAGAACCAAAATTATTTCTCTCTTTGATTGAAAACACTTTTTTATTCCATATCCATATTTTATAAAAATGTTTTCAAAAATATTTTAGAGTTATTATGGGATTTTTTAAAGTCATATTTACATTTTTTTTAAATTTATTATAAAATTTCTTAAAATGAATCATCGTATATTTTTCAAAACAAGTCTCAATTGGATTTTATCAAAAATTTTAATGAAATCATTATTTTAAAGTGTACAACATGAATAGAATCTCTCACCATCATGGGAATAATTTTTTTCAAGATTAATTTATAATTTTTCATGTTTATTTTCAGATAAAATTATTTCCCCTATATATTATGAATTTTTAATTTAAAAAAAAAAGTGATTTTTAAAGAGTGTATTTTTTTCTCAAGAAACGTCCTGAGTGATTTTTCATTCAAAATAATTTTTCATATAAGATGACATACTTTGATGTTACTTAATCTTTTCTGGGTATATTATCCAATGATATAATCTTTATTCTTTTTCAAGATGGTTTATGTTTAGGATGAAAATTTGTTTATGTATCCTCTTATATTCCAATGAACCATTATTTGATTAATTTTTCTATAAAACCCATTTATTTTCATGGGTTCTAATATGATGAATAATTTATGAAACCCATTTATTTTCATGGTTTCTAATATAATGAATTGTTTATTATCCAATGACTCGTGTATATATTATTTTCATTATGTTATTGGTGGTATCTATATATCCCACCAATGCATTGGGAAATAATTTATATCTCTTAAGATAAACTGGAATTGAATGGGAAGTGAACCCAGTTTAGTAAGGGACTTTTTCAACTATTATAGTCTTGGGTGTGAACCTTGATAGATATTATGGTTTGGGAAGTGAACACATTCCACTATGATAGCCATGGAAATGATCTTTCACCACTTCATAGAATAATTTATATGCTTATGTGTATTCCAAAATTCCTTATCGTATTCCCATTATAAGATCCTATGGCTCATTTTCTTTGATTCCCTTATGATTTCTATTTTATGAACTACCAATATATATTCCATTACTCAAGATTATGAATTTTTATATGCGAGGAATAGTTTTCAAATATTATGCTAATGTTCTAATACTCTTATGCTCACAACATTCTTACATATTTTCCTTTTTTACCCTTATTTCACATCTGAGCTCCCCCTTTATTATGTTTATTTTCCCCAAGTTATGGTGATATGTATTTTGTGTTTTAATTCTAATAATAGTTTTAGTTTTTATGAACTAATGGGAGATGATTTAAAACACATATGAACTAGTTTTTTATATTTCCATGTTTCCAAAGGCACTATACCTTTATGATTCTCAAGCATTTTTTTGGTTAATGTAATGAATATTCATATTAAAGGATGTAATTTCTATGTATGAGAAGTTTGGGGTCTTTAAAGTTGTTATCAATGAATAGGTTAGTTTAACGTTTGTAATCTATGATGATAATAACATAGTGGGATTAAAAGGGATACTTTAAAGTATAAGTCTAGGTATGTGTATATGGGTAAGTCTAAGGATGAATCAAAGTATAGAAAAATGTCATAGAATTTTGTTAAATGATATATTTAGTGGTTTATAAAAAATTTCCTCTCTATTTAGATAATATAAGTAGACTTGGATCTGAATTAGAGATACCTAGGGGTTATAACATTGAAAAGGCTTTATTGATCCTGACTCGATCATCACCTAGTGCATGATAACAGTCCTTTCTCTACACCTGGTTCGATTCTCCAAGGGAATTTTTTGGGGGATTCACAAAATCTTTATGAAACATCATGATTTAATTTTATAGTAACCTAGGTTTAACCTATGTTTTCATCAAATTAAAATATGGTTTCATTATTTAGACATATTAAAAGTAATTTTTGATGATTATGATGTTTCCCATTATGATTATTGCTTCTCGCACTATTCTTCATGGTTTTAATCAACCATGGTAACCCAAAGGAACTGAGCTGGCATTTAATTTGATAGACAATGTGTTAATGAGAAACTAAATTGGGTGATGACTATATTAATGTACATTGTGATTATTCTTAATCAGTTATCCTGATATATAACTAATGAATGAATCCTCAACCAACTCTTAGACACACCCAAGTTGAGAAGGATAATGTTCACCAAGATATCGGGTGGTGGAGATCAAGGAAAAATGTTGAACGAGTTTCTTATATTTCAATAATGTTGGAAGAAACACTCGAGGGAATGTCTAAAAGGGTTGAGAATATGTTTTTACTGTAGAAAAAAAGTAAACAAGTCATGTAATGTTTGAAGAAAAATTAAAATTTGGTTAACATAATGGATGAGAATAATGGTTTCCCTAAGTAATCATCAATGGTTGAATTTAATATGTGTGGGAATTATAGGGATTATATAGATAAATGTCCTAGGGGGTAACGGTCATGAAGAGAATAAATATTGTAGTAGGATTAATTCTTCTACAAATAATTATTAGGGGACCATGAACAGTATATGATTGGTATGTTTTTTCTAATAGATTTTTTTATTTTTATTTTCATAAGGATGATTAAATTGAGGTTGATGAATTTTATGACATGATTCATATTTCATATTATATGAAAGAGGTGTTATGGAATTAGATTTTTAAGCCTAGTTAATGGTTTATGAATGAAGTGGAATGATTAATGTTCTTGTGAATGGTAATTCAATAATTATTAAATATGAATCATGAAATATATATGGATTGTTATATGGATGTTTTCCTTAAGTAATTGTTAGATTATTTTTGAATGGTAATGATTACCTAGACAAATTATTTAATGACATAGGGAGATTTTATAGAAAATACGTGATAAAGGGATGATAACCCTAAATATGTTCCTGATGTTGAGAAATTATTGTTTATTTTGGTAAATAGATGATTGGTACAGATAAAGTAAACTAGATAGTATTTATGACCCTGGAACTGATTAATGATTTTTTGATAAATTGGTATATGTTATCATTGATGGAGTTTACACTATTTTTGGATTTATTGAATATAATAAAAAATCTATGGTTTTCATTAATGAATGATATATTTTATATATTTTCATTGAGGGTTTTGGTATTTCTTGTTATTAACATGCATCAAAAGAATAGATGACCAAGGTATTCACATATTTGGCATGTGACCATTAAGATATACTTAATAATATTAAAATTATTAATGTTAAGTAGATTTTGGGAAATTTGGTGACTATATTTTTAAATATTTAGTTTTGGAAGGTTGATAAGTTAAACAATTTATAAAATGGTTAAATTTGAACTTCAGATGAGGTTTTAGAGATTAATGTATTACATCACTATATGAAGATTCTTGTTTGTTGGATAACGTGTGTAGAACATTTTTATTATGATGATAACTAGAGATAAAAGAAATTAATTATCATTATATAATGGATCATACGATTCATTAGTTCATTGGGCATAGAAAATTCATCTTCATTTTTTGTAGTAGGCTATAAAGTTGAAATTTATCGAAGCCCAACCAAAGGATGAAATTGTGCTTACAATATAAAGAAAATTTATGTACTAATTATATCAATACCCTTGAAATTAGTTATCATATCAAGAAGGTTTCCTATATATTGAATCTTTTACCAAAACTCTCTCAAATCCCTGAATTTTCCATATATCTCTCCTATATAATTAGATACTCAATCATTCACAAGTACTGAACTCAGAGTTCATACCACTGGAACATGACCTATATTTTGAGGATCAGACTGTAAATAATTTGGATTATGAAGAGAATCTTATATAAAACAATCCCACTCAACAGGTCAATGTTTTGTAGTGAAACCCTATCTTATGAATTCCATGTGGGAACCTGGGGATATAATCGGGTAGGAAGTGTCCTCAATTATTTTATCTAAGAGACACATTTCAATATAAAGTTCATTTCAATAAGGGTAGAATGTAACACCCCTATATTATATAAAATATATTTTTTCAAATAAATTTAACTTTTTCATATGTTTTTTATACAAAACACATTGTTTATATTGAGTTACAAACAATATTGAGTATAGATTCATTACACACAGCACTATGCTTAAACAAAATGCGACATGCTATTAAAATTTTATAATTTAATATGATAGTTATCACTTTTTCAATAGAACGGTTGGTATGAATATGATTATCTAAATTATGAAAATATACCATCTTCACATGTATGTAAAATGGATTATTTTATGAAAATTTAATTAGAAAATAAAATCTAAAAATCCATCTGATGAAAAAGGAAATATTTTTCTGAAAAACTATTTTCTATGCACACAAATGTGTTTTATCACAATAAATTAAATAAGTAACTTTTGTTTAATAATATTAATTAATTTTATATTATTTTATATTCAATAAAATATTCAACATTCATATTAAGTGTTTTCTAGGCATGAGAGGAGAATAAATCCAATTTTACCCTTAAACCCTTTAATTTTTTGAATAGTAGTTTTATTGCATCCTTGAGCACTTATTTTAAAATTATTATATTTTAAACCTAATAAATGTTATTTTAAAAAAATGATATTTAATTTTTAAATCGTCATTTTGAAATAATATTATTTTTATTTTTTTAATAATTTTCTAAAAATTTAAATTTTCCATTGAATAGTAAAAATACCAATTTCTATTGAAAAAATACCTTTTTATTTAATGAAATTACAAGATAATTTTTGTTTTAATATGTATAAAAATGTAAACTTAGTTAAATTATATATAAATAAATAGATATATTAATCTAATTTAATTAATTTGAATCAGCATCAAATTTAATTTTGATATGAAAACTTTTAAAACTATGAATAATATTCTCTATGGAAAACCACTTTTTCATCACGTCTGCAGGATAAATTTTTTAAATTTAATATGGTAAATTATGCGAATGGAATTTTAAAAAATTGTTTCTATATTTTTAAATCACCATAATTAATATTATATAATTTCTTTATCAAAAAATCCATAGGTAATAGTGAAACAATAAAAATTAAAATATAGTGGTTGAGGTAAAAAATTGTTTACTGGGGGTTAAAAAACACAAGGTGTAAAATGAAATATAAAATTGTCTGGAACCCATTTTATGGTAATAAATAGATCATATCACTTTAAAGTGTGTATAATTACCCATTTTTTATTTATTTTTTATTATAAAAATGTGGGTACACTTTATTATTTTCTTAAATTCCTTGTGTGTTATATCTCCCAATTATAAAAGATGACCCCCTCTCCTCTGATATTAACACTTACAAAACCATTTAGTTCATACAATACACACCCAAATATATTCCATAAATATATTCAAAAATAACATTTTCCTTTTTTATATCATAAATCCAATATATAAATTTTATATCTTAAACAAAATAGGTTGTCCAAAGAAGAGATTAAATTTTAAACTATATGTTTTTTACTTCTTCTTATAAATCCATAGAATATTCAAAAATAATGATTAAATAATAAAAATAGTATCTAAATTATAATTAAATTTTATTATGTTAATTTCATATATTATATATGTATCTTCCTCCATAAAATGGGAAACGAAATCATCAATCGTGTGTACTGAAGACTACCACATTGCGAACTGATGTAATTCATTTTCAGTCACCACATCTAACGTATTGATATAATGATAAATTTAATGTGTATATATTAAATTTATAATATTATTTTAACTATGTAATTATAATACCACATCAAACTTCTTACTTCTAAACCCATTGGAAAATAATAACATCATGTATGTGTGTGGCGGACTGCTACCTCACAAACTGATGTTATGAGTTTTTTCATTTACATTATACATGGATGGTAATAAGGATAGATTTAATGTGTATATAAGGTATTTTGAACATAATTATACCTATATACAAATAATATCAAATATTCCATATTACTTTACATTCTGTGGGTGATATGACAATGTCGCTCATGTGTACATCAGATTACCACCATGCGAAGCAATGTGATTTGTTTTTCACTAGCTCTTTTCATGGAAGGTAAAAAAGAAAAGGTTAATAAATATATTTATATATAGAATATAATAATTATACTATGTTGGAGAATTATTATTTAACTCTATTTTCTTCTATCTATTATAAAATGGAAACAAGATTCATGTATACATACTCTATGTCGTCTCCGTGAACAATGTATTTCATTTTCTAACTATAACTTTTTTGAATCAATACATGTAAATATATAAAAATATATGTAATATTTATATCATTGTTAAAATTATATATCTAATTAATCCATTATAAAAAAAATTCCTAAAATAAAAAACAAAAGCATATAGAAAAAATGTTGCAGTTAATACTCTAAATTTGATTTTGATAAGAAATTGATGATAAACAAGTAATAAAAGTTCATAAGTAAATATTATATGGTATGATACATATTATTATGGTTCAATAATATATTTAAAATATAATTATATTTATTATATAGTAGGTTCAAAATTTTACGGAAGAAATAGAGACTTAACGTAAGGGATTTTTGTCTCAATTTGTCTTCTTTGGGATGTATATTATGTTACGAACTTATCTTCCATTATGAGGTTTATAAAAAGATCATTTTACATGTAATATCATGAATTAATTTATTATAATAATAATTTATGTTTAATTTAATGTTCTTCCTTCATGGGTCTTATAATTCAAAGTTACCAAAGTGGTAATTGTTTTATGATATATGCTCATTGTTTATTGGGATTGTTTATATTTATCCTTTTGATGATAAGATATTATTAAATATTTATCAATAAACTTTTTAATTTCATTATTCATTAGTTATTTGTTGATATAAAATGTTTCCCCTTTAGTTTACTGTCTTTATGTACTCATGATTCCAAAATAATATTTTTTAACGAAAATTGACTTTATTTCTCTCTTCGTTTAAAAAACCTTTTTTCTTCCATATCCATGCATTCTAAAAAAGTTTTCAAAAATGTTTTAATTTTCCTAAGGGATTATTTAAATTCATTTTTTTGCGTGTTTTAATTTTTTTCAAATAATTAAATGAAATATTTATGTTATTTTCAAATCAAGGCTTGTTCATCTTTTTCCAAAAATGTAAAAGAAATCATTGTTTTAACTTGTACAACATAAACAGAATGTATCATTGCTATCACCATTACTCTCTTTGAACCGTACTTTATAAATTTTCATGATTATTTTCAAATAAAAAATTTCTCAAAATATTTTATGAATTTATTATTTTAAAAAGTGATTTTCAAAGAAAGGATATTTTCCTCAAAACAATTTCAACTGTTTTTTATTTCAAAATAATTTTCCATATAAGATTGAATAATTTGAGGTTACTTAATATTTAATGTAGATAAAATCCAAGAGTACTATAGATATTATTTCTTTGGATGATTTATGTTTATGAGGAAAATATTTTTATGAATCCCATTATATTTCTATGTGGTATGATATCATTAAATGTTCGATGAAACCCATTTATTTTCATGGGTTTTGATAAGTTGAATGATTTATGAATCCAATTTATTATCATGGGTTCTAATATAATGAAAGTTTTATGATATTTTTGAAAACATATGTAAGATTTTCACTATGTAATGGGTGGTACCAACATCTTCCTCCAATGCATTGGGTTAATATTGATATCTCATGAGATAAATAGAACTAGAATGGGAGTGAACCCAGTTTAGTAAGGGAAATTTTCCACTAGATAGTCGTGGGAGTGAACCATGACTACTACAATTGTTTGGATACTGAACCCATTACACTAAAATATTTTTAATAATTATTGTTGGAAACTATGTAAATTACTTTTTATGTTTATGTGTGTGTCACAATTATATGTATTATTCCAATTTTATGCATTTATGGATCTTTTTCTTTGATTCCCTTATGATTTATATCTTATGAACTACCAATATTTTTTCCATGACTCAATATTATGATATTTTATATGCAGCATATGGTTCTCAAATATTATACTCATGTTCTCATACCCTTATGCTCGTGTTATGTTTATATATTCCTCGTGTTTACCCTTTATGAGCATCAAAGATCACCCCTTCATATGTTTCCTTTCCTGAGGTTATGATGATAATAAGGGTGTTATTTATGAGGAACATATTAGGAGATGATATATAACTCTTATTAACTAGTTGTTTATGTTTCCATGTTTCCAAGGGAACTATACCTTTATGATCCTCAAGAATGTAATTCTGTAATGTAATGAATATTCATCTAAAAAGATGTAAAATATATGTATGTAATGTTTCAGTTCTCAATATAAAATGCAGAAAATATATATGTTGTTGAAAAAAAGAAAACACAGTATAGTGGTGATATATATATTTCAATCATATTCTAATATGTCATATAAGCGCCAAAAAAATCATTGAACAACTAATATTGGAGAAATAAAAAATGTTAATTCTTTATTGAATAAACTAAACTTATCTATTAATACTGGGATAATGAAACTATGAATTTTTTTCTTAATATATAGATTTTTAATAGAATGTATCATGTAATAGTAATTTTCATATTGAAAATGTTATAGATTAATAGATTGAAAATGAAAAATATATACAATTTAATATAACTAAATATTCAGATATCACAATCCCAACAGAAAAAAGTAATGATCATAAAATTGAATAAATGATTATCGTAAAATGAAAATATAATATTTTAGTTGTGAAAAAACATCAGTGTTTAATGAATTTATAGAAAGGGTATAAATTAAAGACAAACTAACTTTAGCGTTCTTCTTTCATGAAATCGATGTCATTGAAGAAACAATTTCAATGAATATAATATATTAATGAATGAAATAAATCATATTAAATTGATATTTGATATAGGAAATTCCATTTAGAAAGATAAAATTCTTTATAATCATAATTAATTAACATCGACGGTTTTGAAAGCAATAATAAAGGGGTAAATAGGAATTGAAATTAGGGTTTTGAATTGAGAATTCCAATATCATGTAAAAATGCATAAAGAACTGATATTGATGAGGATAAATGTTTGTTAGAAATATATCCAAGTGTTGGTAGATGGATAATCACTTGTAGATGTGATGATATTGGGTAAATGAGGCTGAATTAGAGGTAGAAGTGGAGGTAGAGGATGAGGCGAGTAAGCAAAGGCTGGCAGATAAGGAACTAAGGACAGGGAGTCTGAGGCTAGTATAGGGTAAGGTGGGGACATTTTCTACTGAGGATAATGTTCTATAGATCCCTGATAAATGAGGAGGATATGGGGAGGTTGTGACATTATAGAGTGAGGGGAGGGAAGGATTGTGTATTGAGGATAGTGAGTGAGGAGTGGGGGGTAGGGAGTTGGGAGTGGGATATTTCGATGGGGTGAAATGTTTGTGTCAGGATTTTATCGAAGTAGAAAAATATTTTGTCACATTTTATAATTTTAATATTTCATTTATTAAATACCAATTTAATTTATTTCATATGGATATTTATTTTTTCTTAAATTATATTTGTACTGTTTTAAAAAATGATTCTTTCTTCTACAGTTATTAGTTGAAAAATCAATACTAAGTAGGTTATCATTACAATAAATTGTAGTAAAAATAGGTTATGCATAATTATAAAAAACTAGTCAACTCATTTTTTTATATAATTTATTACTTCAATAAATCACCTAACATTTTTCTTTCATTGACGAATGGGACCTTAAAAAATTTGATATGTACACATAATCATATAACAAAATCATATAAATTAGTTGTAGTTAGCGACTGAGTAACGGAATTATATGATCATAAATAAATATTTATAATCAAAAATTGTATAAATATAACTTATTTAACTGATATAAAGGAAATTGTAAACAAAAAGTTCAACACAAACTAGAGAAGAAATAACCCAAATCTCAATTGGATGTAACTAGTGGTTATCAAACTACTCAATAAAAAAGGGGAACACATAAGTTATATTATTAGAACAACTTCAAACCTACATATAATCACAAGGTAAAGAATATCAATATGTATATTGACCACCCTCATATCATTAGAAACAATACAATAAGAAAAAAACTAAAAACTATTATCATTCTATAACAAAAATTCAACTTAATCTGGAATAAATCCAAGTAAAAATCATGTCGACCACTCATTAAAAGTTAGAAACACCAATTAAAACAACCCAAAATTTAAAATATTCCATTTTTAACATGGAAAATAAATTAGTTAAGATAGTTTTATAAATACATGACTTAACATAAGTAACTCTATTGGGAAACACAATAGTAAACCCAAGAGAAGATGTAAAATTTGTCACAATACAAAGTGGTGAACAATTCTCAGAATAATAAAGAACTATATCTCAAGAAAAAAAAGAGACACCAACAACTTTATGCAAGTATATAATTTCAATATAAAATTACATTCAAAATGAAAAAAAGGTAATGAAGATAAAAAACATTAGTAATATAAAAAAGAATTAAAAAAAGTAAAATAAATCATTCAATGAAAGAGGGAAAGAAGAGACATCACCTCTTCATTTCCTACAAATATTGAAGAATGTAATGTTCAATGAAAAAAATTCAAAATTAATAAAGATACTCATAAAGCTTCATATAAATATTCCCTTTAAAAATGAAAACAAAAAATACTGTATTATGCTAAATTTCTCAAATATATTTTTTATAAACTAAGAAAACATGCTAATGTTGAAACTGTTTTAATGCATGAGGATTTTTTTGAGGTCATCCTGTAATGACCTGAAATTTTGAATAAATCTTGTTTCCAAATTTTGTGTGTTATTTTTTTTTTATACTCAACAAAATTTTTTCATTGGATAACATGAGTATAATTAAAATGAGGCTATTGGGTTTTGACTGTTATATGACCATTGGTCAATATGACCACTGGAAACTAAACATTTTGGTATTTTTCTCTAAATACAAGTGATCTTGGTTAATTAATATAGAAAGAAGATTTTATGGCCTCACCCAGTGGTCTTGGACCAATCAAATCCCATCTAACAGAACTTGGGAAGGAGGTAGCACCAATGGTCTTTGCTCTGGACCAAACCCAAGATGAACTTCATCGTATGAAGCTAGAACGGAATCGCCTTCACGAGAAGTTCAAACTAATAGAAATTACTACTTGTGTGATGTTGGCCGATCCTCCCTCAAATTCTCTCACCTTAGTACACCTTACACATAGGTCCTATGCTGGTGTGATAAAGGGCTATGTAAGGAGACCATAACTGCCTTGTGTAATCCTTTATTTTAAATAAAAATTTTGATTTCTTCTTATGATGAAGTTTAGGAATTTTCAAATGTCCGGATAAATATAGTATGTATATTTTTGGAGAATTTTAGAGAAAGGATATTTAAAAAAAATGTTTATGTAAACCTTAAATAATTAAAAATGTGTAATGATTTTCAAAAAATGGTCTTCTACAAATATGTTCAGTACGAAATTTAGAGTCTAATAAGATCAACTTATTGTTTGATGAATAGTAAATTATGAATAGTGATATTATGCGTAGGATTAGTAATGTGACCAAATAGATTAGTAATCTCACTTAAATAAAGCATTAATATAATCTAGGCACCTTGATTAAGTAATGTGATTCAATAAAATGGTTAAATATCAGTTTCATAAATTATTAATCAAGTATTAGTTTTTTTGATTAATAGTTTTTTTTAATTAAAAATTTAATTAAAAATATTCAAAAAATTATTTTTATAAAATAGATTTCATTTTTGAACTCAAGGCATCAATATTATGTTAAGGTAATTTTTGGGGATTTTACTGAAAAAAATGAATATTCTGTGAATAGTGTATTTATTTAAAAATTAAATTAAAAATATTTAGAAAAATATTTTCATAAAATGGAGTTAATTTTTGAAATCAGAGCATTGATATTAGGTTAAGGTGAAATTTTGGGATTTTTCTGAGAAAGTTGAATTTTCGATGAATAGTGAAAATACGGTTTTTATGTTACGGGTGTTTAATGACAACATTAAATGATGTATTAAGTATGTAATCAATATGGTCGACTTATGAATAGTAATATAAGGTATGAGGTTTCCCAAGTGGCCAATACCATGGGAAAATACAGTGGGCAAGCCCATGGTTTTTCCAAAACAACTAATGAGGTGTCCTTTGGCCATTAATGCCTTGTCCCCCCACTTTCCCTATAAATACCCAGCCATCCTCTCATCCATTCGACTCCCAACTCTCCCCCAATGAAGCTCTGGTCTCATTACCTCCCATGGAGTCCTTCAATGGTTCCCCCAAGCCCTCATGGTCCCAACCATTGAGTTTTAAGAGTTACGTTTTATGGTAAGGGATCCGACCTCTCTCTTTCTTTTCAAGTGATCTCTTTTCTGTCATCTATTTTATGCTCCATGTTCTTATGTTGGAGGATGTTCTTTTATATTAATCTTACTTACCTTTTCATGTTCATATGATGAGAGACCCTCTGTTTCTCTCATTAATTCGTTTTAAGAATGTTTAAGTGGAGTTGTTAGGTTGCCGAATTCTTAAGGGACTCGTTCACCTTTCTCATTTTTTCAAAGATCTATTTTAATGTCATGTCTTTCAAGTTCCTTTTTTATGTTGGGGTATGATCTCTATATCTATCATACTGATATTTTATTTTCATATGATGAGAGACCCTATTTTATATCTTCAATTCGGTATTTTGAAGTTTTAAGTGGCGCTGTTAGGATGCCGAATTTTTAAGGGATTCTTTCACCCTTCTCGTGTTCAAGATCTATTTTCATGTCATGTCTTTCAAGTTCATTTTTTATGTTGGGGTATGATCTCTATATCTATCATACGGATATTTTATGTTCATATTATTAGAGACCCTATTTGATCTCTTCAATTCAGTATTTTGATGTTTTAAGTGGTGTCGTTTGGCTGCCGAATTTTTAAGGGATTCTTTCACCCTTCTCGTTTTCAAGATCTATTTTCATGTCAAGTCTTTCAAGTTACATTTTATTATGTTGGGGTATGATCTCTATATCTATCATAATTAACTCTTATTTTAATATTATGAGAGACCCTATTTTATCTTTCCAATTCATTTTTGGTTGATGTTTAAGTGACGCCGTTAGGCTGCCGTATTTTCATAAGTAAAATCGAATTTTTTTTCTTCCTTCTATGTTTTTCATTTCAAATGGTATGTCTTTAAAATTTCATTACCATGTTCATATATCCTTCATATTCTGTCCCTATACTATTTTATGGGTCATTTATTATTGTTTCACCCATTTCCCCTCTCTTTTCAATGTTTTCTAAAACCCCGAAACATAGTCGTTATGCTGCAGAATTTCCGTCTCAAATGTCTCTCTCTTTTTCTAAAGTTATTTTATTTTATTAAGTGAATACTAAAAGCTCTCTCTTCTATAGGGGTATTCAAATATATACCAAGTTGTTCTATTTTAAATTCTGGGATTTACATACATGAGACCCACTTTCCCTTTCCGTGGGTTTAAAGTGACGTAAAGATCATATCTTTAAAGCAGTTTTTAAAACGTTATGATTATGAAATGAAACCCATTCATTTTATGCTATATGGATTGTTTATGAAATGATTGATAATGATATATGTGGCTCAAATGATAATATATACATGTCAAGGGTGTGCCCTGATAGTGTTCCAATGCATTGGGTAATGACTAAATCTCTAGAGATGACTATTTTTTTAACGACGTCGTGGTGAATAACCTTGGTAATTTTTAATGACACCTTGGGGATGGACCTTGGTGAAAGAGAAATGATTCTCAATATTAAATGTTTTAGCCACATCTTCAAGTTATGAAATAAATTATTTTTATTATGATATTCCTCATGATTTCATTGTCATTCCTTAATGTTCTTTTCATGACTTTATTGATGTATCTCAAGATCACATGTTAAATTTTTCCCTTGTTTCCCTTACTAGGCCTTCTACTCACCCTTTCTTTTGATGTATGTACCCAAGTTATGAGATGCAGTAATGAACCTAAGATGAACTTAAAGAGAAGCCTTTCAAGTGTTTAATAATAATTCTTTTTTTGTTTCATGTATTAAGTTCCTGGTTTCCAAGACACTAAACCTTAAAGATCCTCAGTTTTGTATAATGTAAAGAAAGATTATGTGACAAAAAGGTGGGATGGTTTAGTTGGTATCAAGGTATGGTTTAGTAATTTGTGGAAAATAGGATATGAAAACTTTAGGAAGAACCCTATAGAAAATTTTAAATATAGGAAACCTTCCTGGTATTTTGGTGAGTATTGAGTAAGGGGTTTCCAAGCAAATACATCCTTGTCTGGATACGAGCAGGTAGAGGTGGCTCTGGCACAGATGTACATAGAGGTAAAACTCGAAAACACCGCTTTGAGCTAGACTCAAACAAAAATTGGTACACGACAACGGGCCTTGCTGCACTCTTGGTTATGACACTCCCAGGGGATATGCTTTGGTAAATTCATAAGCTTAGTATGAACCATTATTAAAGGAACAAAGATAAAATAAAATAAAGATTCACATAAGAATATATTATCATGGATAACCTAGATTGGGACCTAGGGGATCACAAGTTAGGGTATACTTTTCTTCTACAAGTTTATCCTTCTATGACTTAAGTTTCCTTTTAATGATTATTGGCTAAGTATTTAATCCCCTAATTGTACTTTCTTTCCTTAGTTAATGGCAGGAAATGGAAGAACATGTCCCAACAACCAATGTGATAGGAAATGTAACAATTGTCGTATTAATATGATAGAGATGATTAGGGTATTAGAATATGGTTATTATTTTGGAAGACGTTCAGTATTTTGGGAACCCTATTTGATCGAGGTAAATAGATTACTACGGTATTTTCTGTGAGGATTAAAGGATGAAATATATTTTGAAGAATCGATGAATTTAAGGTGAAAATATTGTATTATAGGTTACTTATGGAAATCATTGACCTATCCTGGGGAAAATATATCTAGGTTAGTTACTTTTGTTATAAGATGTTAGGAGTGGTTGATGTTGTTTGGAGATGAACGATAAAGTTTATCTTAGAAGACTATGTTATCAAGTCCTTCTTGTATTTGGGTTTCAATCTTAGTTTGGGTTATTTTGAGGAATTTTAAGGACAGTTATTTACGGAATTTTCTATGATGAACTCTGGGCAGTACCATGGAACATTGAATATTTAAAATTATTTTCCCTTCCTATGGGATTCTTTCTTTTTGAAGAGTTGTTTTATCTCACCCTTTATATTTTTGGGATAAATGTTTAAAGATAGATAGTTTTTCTTTTGTGGAATACATGATTCTCTAGAATATTATTCTTGTGCTTTTGATGAGACCAAGTGTTTTTGAATGCTCATAGCTTGGAGAAAAGATTAGTTTTGGTAGAAACTTATTAAAGGATTAAACTCTACTTGAAGGTAGGTATATTTCCTTATGTTTTTATTCTATGTAGTAAATGAATTCCTCAAAACTATGAAAAGGATCATAAAACAAAAAACATTGTCTGTTAACGTTTCCTACTAGGAAATCAAATACCGTTTGACCCATCATATGTTTGGGATTTTCTTGTTGTTAACTTTCTCCTAATCATGTTTTCTATCACTCTCCATTAGAATGTGACCCTTTGTTTTTTTCCTCCATGTCCATGTTTTCCTACATGGGATCCTAGTATGGGTTAACTCGGTTGACCTTTTTCTTCCCTTTAATTCTTTTAAAGTAATAGTTATACTGACTCCTCTTCTGGTGTGGGACTTTCAATGAAATTTCAAAACCCTGTTTTAAAAATTGTGAGGATGCAATTTCTTAAGGGGGTAAGATTGTAACGACCCGAAATTTTGAATAAATCTTGTTTCCTAATTTTGTGTGTTATTTTATTTTTTTTACTCAACAAAACTATTTCATTGGATAACATGAATATAACAAAAATGAGACTGTTGGGTTTTGACTGTTACATGACCGTTGGTCAATATGACGGCTGGAAACTAAACATTTCAATATTTGTCTCTAAATACAAGTGATCATGGTTAATTAATATGGAAATAGGATTTGATGGCCTCGCCCAGTAGTCTTGGACCGATCGAATCCCATCTAACAGAACTTGGGAAGGAGGTAGCACCAATAGGCTTTGCTCTGGACCAAACCCAAGCCAAACTTCTTCGTATGAATCTAGAATGAAATCGACTTCACGAGAAGTTCAAACTGACAGAAATTACTACTTGTGTGATGTTGGCCGAGCCTCCCTCAGATTCTCTCACCTTAGCATACCTTACACTTAGGTCATATGCTGGTGTGATAAGGGGATATGTAAGGAGACCATAACTGCCTTGTGTAGTCCTTTGTTTTAAATAAAAAATTTGATTTATTCTTATGATTAAGTTTATTAATTTTTAAATGTCCCGATAAATATAGTATGCATATTTTTGGTGAATTTTAGTGAAAGGATATTTAAAAAAAAAATTATGTAAACCTTAAATAATTAAAAACGTGTAATGATTTTCAAAAAATGGTCTTTTACAATTATGTTCAGTACGAAATTTAGAGTCTAATAAGATCAACTTAATTTTTGATGAATAGTAAATAATGAATAGTGATTTTATGCTTAGGATTAGTAATGTGACCAAATGGATTAGTAATATCACTTAAATAAAGCATTAATATAATCTAGGAACCTTGATTAAGTAAGGTGATTCAATAAAATGGTTAAATAACGGTTTCATAAATTATTAGTCAAGTATTAGTTTTTCAGGTGAATAGTGTTTTTTAATTAAAAATTTAATTAAAAATGTCTAGAAAATTATTTTTATAAAATGGATTTCATTTTTGAACTCAGAGCATCAATATTATGTTAAGGTAATTTTTGGTGATTTTTCTGAAAAAATGAATTTTCGGGGAATAGTGTATTTATTTAAGAATTAAATTAAACATATTTAGAAAATTATTTTTATAAAATGGAGTTCATTTTCGAAATCAATGCATAAATATTTGGTTAAGATGAAATTTTGGGATTTTTCTGAGAAAGTTGAATTTTCGATGAATAGTGAAAATACAGTTTTTAAGTTACGGGTGTTTAATGACATCATTAAATGATGTATTAAGTATGTAATCAATACGGTCGACTTATGAATAGTAATATAAGGTATGAGGTGTCCCATGTGGCCAATACCATGGGAAAATACCATGGGAAAGCCCATGGTTTTTCCAAAACCACTAATGAGGTGTCCCTTGGCCATTAATACCGTGTCCCCTCAGTTTCCCTATAAATACAAAGCCATCCTCTCATCCATTAGACTCCCAACTCTCCCCCAACGAAGCTCTAGTCTCATTACCTCCCAAGGAGTCCTTCCAAGGTTCCCTGAATCCCTCAAGGTCCCAACCTTTGAGTTTTAAGAGTTACGTTTTAAGGTAAGGGATCAGACCTCTCTCTTTCTTTTCAAGTAATCGCTTTTATGTCATTTCTTTTATTCCCCATGTTCTTATGTGGGAGGATGTTCTTTTATATTCATCTTACTTCCATTTTTATGTTCATATAATGAGAGACCCCATATTTCTCTCATTAATTCGTTTTAAGAATGTTTAAGTGGTGTCGTTAGGCTGCCGAATTTTTAAGGGACTCGTTCACCATTCTCATTTTTTCAAAGATCTATTTTCATGTCAAGTCTTTAAAGTTCCTTTTTTATGTTGGGGTATGATCTCTATATCTATCATACTGATCTTTTATGTTAATATTATGAGAGACCATATTTGATCTATTCAATTCAGTATTTTGAAGTTTTAAGTGGCGTCGTTAGGCTGTCAAATTTTTAATGGATTCTTTCACCCTTCTCGTGGTCAACGTCTATTTTCATGTCAAGTATTTCAAGTTCCATTTTTATGTTGGGTTATGATATCTATATCTATAATAATGATCTTTTATATTCATATGATGAGACACCCTATTTGATCTCTTCAATTAAGTATTTTGATGTTTTAAGTGGCGCTGTTAGGCTGCCGAATTTTTAAGGGATTCTTTCACCCTTCTCGTTTTCAAGATCTATTTTCATGTCAAGTCTTTAAAGTTCCTTTTTATTATGTTGGGGTATGATATCTATATCTATCTAAATGAACTCTTATTTTCATATGATGAGATACTCTATTTGATCTTGTCAATTCATTTTTGGTTGAAGTTTAATTGACGTCGTTAGGCTGCTGGATTTTCATAAGAGAAATCTAATTTTTGTCTTCCTTCCATGTTTTTCATTTAAAATGGTATGTACTTCAAATTTCATTACCATGTTCATATATCCTTCATATTCGGTCCCTCTACTATTTTATGGGTCATTTATGATTGTTTGACCCATGTCCCCTCTCTTTTCAATGTTTTCTAAAACCCCAAAACATAGTTGTTATGCTGCAGAATTTCCGTCTCAAATGTCTCCCTCTTTTTCTAAAGTTATTTTATTTTATTAAGTGAATACTCAAAGCTCTCTCTTATATATGGGTATTAACATATATACCAAGTTTTTCTATTTTAAATTCTTGGATTTACATACATGAGACCCACATTCCCTTTCTATAGGTTTAAAGTGACGTAAAGATCATGTCTTTAAGGTAGTTTTTAAAACATTATGATTATGAAATGAAACTCATTCCTTTTATGCTATATGGGTTGTTTATGAAATAATTGATGATGATATATGTGGCTCACATGATAATAAATACATGTCAAGGGTGCTCCCTGATAGCGCTCCAATGCATTGGTTAAAGACTTAATCTCTAGAGATGACTATTTTTTTCACGACGCCTTAGTGAATAACCTTGGTAATTTTTAATGACACCTTGGGGATGGACCTTGGTGAAACAGAAATGATTGTCAATATTAAATGTTGTAGCCATATCTTCAAGTTATGAAATACGTTATTTTTATTATGATATGCCTCATGATTTCATTCTCATGCCTTAAAGTTATTTTCATGACTTTATTGATGTATCTCAAGTTCACATGTTAAATGTTTCCCTTGTTTCCCTTACTGGGCCTTCTACTCACCCTTTATTTTGTTTTATGTCCCCAGGTTATGAGATGCAGTAATGAACCTAGGATGAACATAAGAAGAATCCTTTAAAGTGTTTAATAAGAATGTTTTCTTTCATGTATTAAGTTCCTGGTTTCCAAGACACTAAACCTTAAATATCCTCATCTTTGTGTAATGCAATGAAAGTTTATGTGAAAAAAAGGCGGGATGCTATACATCCCAAGATCCATACCTATTAAAATGAGTGATCATGAAAGTCTCACTATACCTTTAATATTTTATTATTTGAATTTGGGATACATCTATATGAAACTAGATCTACCATTACCATTATTTAATATAAAATTTTTGAAGAATTAGGGATAAAAATTTTAAATCTTGTTAGGGTTGCCTTTAGTATAAAAAAACAATTAGTGATGCATACATAGGGAGTTTTAGAAGATGTTCTTATCAAGGTTGAAAAACATTACATCCCTACTAACTTCATCGTCCTTGATTTATAAGAAAATAAGTATATCGCACTCATTATTTATAATGACATAAGATTAACGTACATAGACATTACGTCATTTTTTATGAATATTTCATACATTACACTAATACATACCCAAAGACTATATTAGTTTAGTTCCTTTAGACACTTTTAACTTGAAATTATTGTTTGGTGAAAGATCATAAATATTTCCCATAATGATATTCCCTTTTAGTATTCATACATAAAATAATTATTTATAACCTGGAGAAAAGAAACATATTAAAATGGTGAGTTCAGATCCCCAATAAGGGTAAAAAAGAATATATCAATAATAAAATAATTATAAAGAAATAATACATAAAAAAACATTGGAAAATATAATCATGTATATCAAAGATCATGATATCATGTCATGGAAAAAATCATATATGTTAATAAAAAATAAACAAACATATTCTATGAGAGAATAATATAAGATATAGAATTATGGCATACACATAATCATAGAAAATCATTTCCATATTAGTCACAGATCGTTTAATAGACCATAATAGTGGAAAAAATACCTTTACTAAATTGGGTTCACTCCCTATTCTAGTCTTGTATTACTGAACTGAGTTTACTCCTTTTCTAATCATGTATTTCTGAACTGACTTTACTCCTATTTCAGTCATGTATTACTGAACTAGCTTAAGTTTTCATTTCATCCCTATCATTATCATGAGATATAAATCTTCACTAAATGTATTTGATTGAAATATAGGTACCACCCATCAGATAATGAAAACCATATATATGTGTTCCATAAGATCATAAATAATATAATAACCCTTAATAATAAACTGGTTTCATAAAAATCATTCCATCATGACATAACACCTGGAATAGAAATGGGTTTTTTAAATAACTATACTTAATAATAATAAAAAAAATAAAGAAATAATGAGGATAGTATCATTGAATTATATCACCAGTAAAACATAAGTAACGTCAAATAATATTGGCTTAGATGGAAAACTATTTTGAAAGATCATTTTAATGATTTCTTGATGAAAATATCCCTTCTACATTTAAAAACTATTTTTATAACATAAAATAATTTGTAAACCTTTTTCATAGAAAATAAACATGAAAAAATATAAATTGATATTTCAATACCATTTTAAATATCATATAAATAATCTTCCTTAAAAATTCATATAAATCATGTAAAACACTTTTAAAAAAATTAACAAATCATTGTTTTGAAGAAACTCATATTTCAAACCAAATAGATATTAAATTTACATGAATCTTATAATATCATGAAATGAAGTATATTCAGGATAAAAATTTTCAAAGGGCAGTGCATACAACTCATAAAATAAAATAGGTTCATAATATAATAGGTTCCTCAAAGAATTAAAATTGTTACAAAATTTCCTTGTTGATTTGGTAGCTTTTGAACTGTAACCCCCATAAAAGAGAAATCACCAAATTAATATTTAAATACTGATAAATTTTCATAATAAGACTCACAGAATAAATTAATGGGTATTATATACAGTACAAAAAAGAATATATTAGTGTATATGGCATATGTCCCATGGAAATAAATGTGAGACAAAAATCCCTTACTTTATGTCTTGGATTCCTTCATATATGTTCAAACATCCTATATAATAAATATAATATTATTATACATATACCACAGAACCATAATAATATATATATATATATATAATACAATATATTATATACTTATGACTTCATATTACTTTCTTATTAACAATTCCATGTTACTGTTATGTTTCAGGTAATAATCACTTTGTTTTTTGATCATATTTTTACTTATTCTCCTTGGTATTCTTACATAAGTCATGATTTCACCATATAAAAAAGGTTATAAATGATATAAATATCATATATATATGTTCAATATATATGTATTCATGTTGATGCATAAAATTTAGAGATCTAAAATAAAATACAATGTTAATGGAGACGGTAGGTCGTACGTATGCGTGAACATTGTTTTCATTTTATTATAATGTTAAAAGGAAAAATATTTTATCATATATTATCAACATAGAATATTATTTATGTTATATATATCATATATATTAATTAAAATTAATATTTGGTACCATCCATGTGAAATATAGATGAAAAAATAATCACATCACATTGTGGAGATGATAAACCATACATACGCACGAGCGATGCTATTATTTCCAAAATGATTATGTGCTAAAAATGTAGATATGATATTACAATTAAATAAGAATAACTAAAACATAAATATATTATATAAACATTAAACCCATAATAATTACCACTTACAAAATATGGTTATGTAAAATGAATTATACCTTTATAAAGAGACTGTATGTCGGGTGTACACATGAGCGACACTTTCATTTCTTATTTGAGGTGAAGGGGTTGTATAGTGGTGTGATCATAATCATAATAATATTTATAAATATTGGACATGATTAATTTATTATTTGAGTATATATATATATAATATTAAGAGGATATATATATGAGTATAAAAAGAGAGTGATTAGTAAGATCAATTACCTCTTCTTCGAAACAACTCCTTTAGATCTCTTATAACGACTCTTGAGTTGGTATTTTGGGAAGAAAAAAAATTCTAGAATGTGTCCTAAAAAGATTATAAGATAATATATTATATTTTATAAGAAATAAGGCTCAAATTTATGAAATTATATGATGGACGGGGTCCCATTTATATTAAAGGACATGAGCATTTTAGAAATTTCTCAAAAGATTAATTTATAATAAATTAAATCTCATTAAAATAAATCCTACTTAAAATGGATTAGAATATAATTTTTGGGTGTTAATATCATCAACTGATATATTTTATAGAATTTTTTGTTTAATTGTAAACCTTATCGTGTTCATTAACCCTTAATTAACACGTTTTACTTTTAACTATGGTAATAAGTTCTTTAAAATGAAAATATTTAAATATTTACTTATATGGTGTAAATTTTCCATAAATAGTAAATTTATGACATTTTATTACTTATCATAATAACTATTAATTTTTTAATTATTTTTATAATTTTTTAAATAATTTAATAATTTATTATTTTCATACAATATCACGAGTGTCTATTTTGACACTATTAATTACATTGACTTTAAGATAGTCTAAATAAAAATATAACTTAAAAAATAATAATTTAATACACTCATAATATTTCATAGTAACTTATAAAATATTTGGAAAACCTTAATTAATTCAAATTATAAATATTTTACTATTTTTAATATCATTTTTTTGATTTTTTCCATTAGTTTATTAATTATTATATCAAAATTGTGTAATTATTTAACATAATTATTTATTCACTATTAATTGTAAGTAATAAAAAATTATTCATATAAATAATTTATATTTTTAAATAATATTTATATTATAATATAGTTTCTGGAAAACTTAATATTAAAAATGATATATTTTTTAAAACATGAAATGGACAACTTTGACTTTACTTTAAATAAAATATTTTAAATGTCGTAATCCTTTTCATATGGATAAAAATGGTAATTAATTAGACAATTGGGTTATTATGTTCGAGATATAATTTACCAATAATATTAATCATGTATTTTGGTTCTTAATAGTTCTTATCATTTTCATTATTATCATTTTATAGATTTTTCATCTTCTTTCAGAAGAACTACATTAGTGTTTCATAAGAATTAAAGGTGATTATTTTACAAATAAAAATTAAAAACTAATTACTATAATAAAAATAAATAAAATACTCTTAATAAAATCTGTTATATTCATTCATAACATAATTCGGTCCCTATGTGGATGCATAATAGGTGTTTAAGACAAAGAAAGTGACATTTTATGTCTATCACTGATTTTAATATTATGTAATTCTTTTTCATGTAAAAGTGCCCATTTAAAATCTAAATTTAGATAATCATATGTTAAGGGTCAAATTATCTTTATAAAATAAACATTTTTCATGTGTTAGAGTAATTTTATAGTCACTGTCATTTTATTTTTTAACTAAATTACCCAATTTACCCTTTACCGTGGTAACCAAATTTACTATGGTAACTATTCATTTTGACCGAAAAAGAGACCTATTCAATAAATATGGACATTTTGAATATAAAGTTTTTCAAACGTTTTTTAAAATTCAAAACATATAAGTTCCAGAGTTTAATTTATAATAATTCTGGTAAAACGCCTTAAAAAATATTTTTCGGGAAAATGGCCTTTTAAAACAAAAAACGTTTTTATAGTAAATTAATGCTTAAAATAATTTTAAAAATAACAATTGGATTATTTTAAATTAAAATAAACTAATTAAAATTTAAAACTAATTCAAAACAACATTTTACCTTGTAAAGGAGTTAGAAGAAAATACAGTTTTCAATATAAATAAGTTTTTTCACTATCCATAAAAACATGAAACCTCTAAGAAATATACCAAAAGTTAACCCAAATTAAATTTTGATATCCCTCTTAAAAATAAGATGATTATTTTGTAAAATATAATATACTAAAATTTCAAAAAAATTCAACAATTGTGCCATCAGAAGGTGGCTAAACTACCTTTTCCAAAAAATACTTCTTTTATGCATAAAATTTGATTTGATCTTATATCATGTATAGAAAACACGTAATATGAATTTTAAAATTTATATTAAATATATTAAATATATTTATTTAATATAATCCAACTAGTATTACTTGTTTATTTATTGGTATAAAACACACTTGTTACCATTTAAATAGTTTTTTCAGAAAAAAAACATTTCCTTTTACTAAAAAAGTACATTCATTTATAATTAATTGTTCAAAGAATTATATATAAATTTTTAAACCATAATTTCATAATTCATTTAATCTTTTTTACACCCTTTATTATAATGCCTAGTTTATAATTTTATTGTCTAAATAATTACAAAAATTTAATGATGTTTCATAGAAACTTAATATTGTGTGTAATGAAAGCTAAGACGGTGTTGCGCGTAACAAAATACATAAAAGAAGAAAAATTATTTTACAAAAATATCTCATAAAAATATCATATTGTTATATTATACCCCCTAAAAATAAATTACTACTTTGAAATTCTTCTACATTATCAATGGTTTAATACTTGAAATTTTATTTCATAGAAACCCACATTGCAAAAATGGATTCTAAAATTTTCATTTAAAGGGGAATGTTTGACAATTAATAGTTACAAAAAGTAACTCATAACTTGGTCTCCAGATAAGAGAACATATATTCCAATTAAAAATAAGTACATAGAAGTGAGATATAACTATCAAGTTTGGATAGAGAGTGATAAGTAACATGGTTAGTAGAATGATAATGACCACAAATAAAAAACCCAAAGAGGCTTCAAAAAGGTCATTGTTATCATCAAAAATGATGGTCACATGATACAATTTTATTTCAAGACCCTTTTTCCAATATTTAAATAGATTTCATGAGAAGATATAATTATCTTATTTCTAGATAACCCCCCTCCTCCCTTTATTGGGCATATATCTATTTTTCAGTTCATCTCATATTTCAAGAAATAAAGGTGAATTTTTCATTCCTGAAATGTTATCAGATCAGGAGATCCATAAATAGAATGATTTGTCATTCCGTCTATATTTATCACAAAAAAATGGTTAGACAAAGTTATCCAATAAACATGTATCCTCATATTGGGAGATAATAGTTTAATCTCTAAAACATTATTCCAAGTTTGACATAAATTTTTCAATAAATGGTTAACCTTATAACCCTTCTGAAAGATAAAAGTCCAAAAATTTAGAAAGAATATCACTAAATCGCATAGTCATCTTGAAATTAATAATCCATATACCATAAAGTAAATATTTATTATCCCATACTAAACAATGGAATACCTTTATCGTGTATTTTCTTGAAACATGGTAATTAACCTAAATTACCATAAAACTATAGTGAAAATATGAATTCTTTAAAAAATTAATTTTATCCTCATACCATTATTATGAAATATCTGTAAACTCATTCTTTGATATAATAATCCTCTTGGACATCAGTTCCAGGGTCATTAATATTATCCCATTGATTTGTTCACAATCCAACGTCTATTTATTTTATTATCCCAACATCATTATCTTACCACCTCAATCACTTTTTATGGTTACCGGTGCCATTTCGAATGTGTTCTCAAATACTTAAGCAATAAAAATAGTGGATAAATACATAGATGCTTCATAAAATTACTTTTATAACATCATACTTGATTTCTAATACATTAACAATAAATCATTCCTCTATCTTATTACACTTTTAACCAATATTAAATATTTTATTCCTTAACACTTTTTTCATATCATATATCATTTTTATTATCCTCATAATTAGGATTACAACCATTACTTGTACCACACTACGGATTATATCTGTGATCTTTCCACTTAGGACATCGATTTTTATAATTACAATTCTTCCAACGTTTAAATAATTAATAAATTTATAATACATTTGGTTGGAAAATAATACAACACATTGTTTTAAATGAACATTTAATTTTATCTTTATAATTACTAGATTTCTATCCTTATTATCCACATTTAAAACATTTTCTTGTTCCAAAAAGTCATTTAGTTTGGTGTTTCCTTAAATGTATTTACATAATGAAAACTGAGTCTTATTTCCTCCATGGTATCCATTTCCATAATTCTCATCATACTCTTTCCTTCTCATTTTGGTTGTGTCTAAGAGTTGCATAAGGTATACGTTGTCAATCACGTTCTTTGAAAACTAATTATGTCTGATCCCAAAAACCTTCACTCCAGTGATCATCCCTTTTAACTGATCATCAAAAAAAATTCATCACCTTCAAGATTAAACAAGTTCCTTCTTGTTCCCTATAAAGACTAAAACCAAAAAGCATAGTCTGAGACACAATTATCATAGAGGGAAACCACAAAACTATGAAAAATCATGTATAGGATGTTTAAATTATGAAACCTTTATTAATCTATGACACCTTATGTTTAATACTAGGTTATTCATGATTATTACAAAAATAATAGGGATATAATCTATAATTAGTCTTATCCTTAGAGACATCCCAATACATATCTTTAGAAATTTATCTAGGGATCTCATTAAATTTTTCTCCTCCTAGTTTCAAAATGTTTGCAAAATGTTTTCTTTGATACCAATTTTAATTATCCAATATTATTGAACATTTACATTAAATCATTTTCTTAATATTTCATAAATTACATGAACACATTTCCAAATACCGTATTAGTTTAGGTCCTTTAGAAACATGGAACTCAAACTTATAGTTTGGAGAAAGATCTTAAATGTTTCCCACAAAGATACCCCTTTATTATTCCTACATAAAAAAATTCTTTATAACCTAAGGAAAGAAAAATATGAAAAGGGGGATATCAGATTCTCATTAAGGGTAAATAAAAGAGATATCGATTATAACATAATAATAATTCATAAATGCATAAACAAAAAGTTGGAAAATCATATCTTGTATATCAATGATCATGATATCATGTCATAGAATAAATCATAGAATTTCATAAAGAAACAAAGACCATATTCCATGAGATCATAACATAAGGAATGGAATTATGGAATACACATAAGCATAGAACATAATTTTCATATAAGACAATAATCATTTAAAAGAGAAAAATAGTGTAAAAATTCCTTTAATGACTCAGGTTCACTCCCGAATCCTGCCATGTATTACTAATCCGAGATTACTCCAATTCTATTATTGTATTACTCAACATAGTTTACTCTCATTATAGTATTGTATTTATAAGTCCCCAGCCTTAAACATTACTTAATCTTGAGTTATTATATGAATAGACATTGAGGACCTTTTCAGGTTTAGATTTTTAGAGAATTAGATCATAAATCATGCATTACATTCCACATTTAGACAAGGTGGTTACATAAAAGATTGTATTAATTTTCTCCCATCAAGGAAACATATTTAAAATAAAATAGGGATTCTTTATTGACACTGCCACGACACTATCATCACATCATGTACTTTTCCCTTAACCTGTGAAAAACAATTCAAAAACATGGGATGAGCATAAAAAGCTCAGTAAGAGATATAAACATACGGGAAGAAAACATTAGTCCATGTATACATAAAAATAAATGAAATCATTCTTTACTCATAAAACATAAGCACATTAAAATACATCATTAAATCATTAAATTTATGAATAACTCATAGAAATCATAAGACATAAAGGTAACATGAGTCATTCATAACATTTTTACGTAGGGAGTAACCCTGATGGTTACGTTTGGAATACCCATCATAGTATATTCCCCAAATCTCTTCGGAGAAACCGTAGTGTATAACTCCTTCGCATTACCCAATGCATTGGAGAGCTATCTCGGGATCACCCGCCCTTAGTTTATCATGTAACCACCCTATTTCATAATCATTTCTCAAGAACCATAACATAATCGTCTCACATAAAACATGCATAAAGGAAACATAACATTTCTACATTTTAATCACAAGATATCAATACAACACATTGATATAATCAAAACATTATCAAAACAATTTTCAATACCAAAATATATAAAAGATTATATGGTATTTATTTTCCTTTCAAAAACATTACGGCTTGTTAAGGAAGCCAAAGATCAAATAATACTCATGGCAGCGAAAAGGTCGTTGTCACCGCGTACGTTAAAAAGAAACATACTTTTTGTTGTTTAGTAAAACACTTCGTAGAGAAAATATTTCTTTGGAATAAAAGTAAAATTCAAAGGGGTTTATACACCATATAAAATAAAGTTGTGTATAAAACAAAATATACCTCAATGAAAGGAGATTGAGATGAAGTCCCGTACAAAGATGTTATCCTTAGATTAAGGATAAATAATTTACATAATTTATGTGTGACAAATATAATTACACCCAATATAAGTTGATATTAAGTGTAAAAAAATAAGATTCATTAACACATATTCATATATTAACATATTCAAGGAGTACAAGTTTAACCCAAAGAATTGAAATTGAGTTAAGAAGTTCCCTTGCAAAAATTTGACAGCCTAACGACGTCACTTTAAAATTCGGAAAATGAGTAGATGAGAGAGAAAATGGTATCTCATCACTTGGAAATCAAATTTACATAAATAAGGATATATAATAACATATCCCAACAAAATAATATGTAAATTAAAAGACATAACACAAAAAGTCTTTTAAAAAGAGGAGGGTGAAATGTTCCTTTACCGATTTGGGTAACTTTCAAAACGTACACCCCATGAAAGAAGGGTCATACAATGAAGATATAAATACCCATAAATTAAATTATATTACACAAATAGTACAATAATGGTAAGTAAATACACCACAAAAAAGGAATTAGTGGAAAATGTAGCATGATTATCACGGGAACAAAAAGTGAGATAAAAACCCCTTACCTCATTGTGATCAATCGAGTCGTATGACCAAAAGATAACATACACCAATTGAATTACGTAATAACATGAATATAAATAGAATCATGATAATATATATTAAATGGTATTACACAATACACCACATGCAATAAATAAGTGGCAAACAATAGAAATCTCACATAATAAAAAGCAAGATAAGAAATCCCCTAATGAAAATTCGGCAGCCTAACGACGCCACTTAAAACTTCTAAAAATGGATTGATGAGATCAAATAGGGTCTATAATAATATGAACAGAAAAATTACAGTATGAGTAATATAAAATAACATCCCTCAAAATAATAAAGAGGATATTATAAGAAGTGACATAAAAGAGAGTACTTAAAAATAAAGAGAGAGGTAAGATCCCTTACCTCAAGTCTGACTAGTCTTGTTCATTTATTCATATTTTGGAATAATAAAATTTGGTCAATTTATAATTTCATAAAGACCTACTTTAAAGTTTATTATTCAATTCATATCACATATTATAATGTTATAATAATTAGTTAATTATGTGAGTTCATATCAGATGTCTGTGTTAATGTTCGGTACATGAGTCAAAAATGGACTTGTTTTAAAATAATTGTCCATGTAGTTATAAGTAAATCATCTCCAGAATAGAATAAATTATTTAAAGATCATATCTATCTATTATATATTCATTTTATACTATTCCATAACATTTAGAGATAAAAAAAATGAAATGCACCGTTCATGGAGACGGTAGGCCGTACGTACGCATGAACGCTACTTTCATTTATTTATCATATTAATGGAATTAAAAATAAATGAGAGATATATATATATTATAATTATAGTATAATATATATGTTATATATTTCACATAAGTTCATTAATTTCATTCTTTATACATTCCATGTATTGCATGAATGAGTCACATCATTTTAGGGGGTGGTAGTCCACACTTCCTCAAATGAAATTATCGCATTTGCACAATAAGAAAAGCATAAAGGTATGTTTTAAATATAAAATACAGAATAATATAGAGAAAATAATTATAATTTATATCATATATAAATATATTTCCATCATAATGGCCACCATGAGAGGTGGTATGAGAATATAGAATAATCATCGTTTCGTGACGCAGTAATTCGCCATCCACAGAAACAGTATGTTCTTTAACCATTAGACGGAGGTGTGTGTAAGTGTAGCATGAAAAAATTTCATAAAAACATCTTAGTATATTTAATATACTGGTGTTGTTACAAAATAAGGTAATAAAAAGAGTTTATGGGGTTAGAGAAGCAAAATAAAACAAAAGAACATAAGAGAAGACATTACCTTTAAATCGGATAACTCCACTTGGTTTGAACCAAAATGGTTTCTTGAAGAGATTTCTGCCTAGGGTAAGGCTTCTAGGATTAAGGTAGGGATATTGGGAACTTATTTGAGTATATTTTGGACGATACAAAGGGCTTGATAAGTGTGATAGATTGGTAGGAAGTGGGGTCTTTTTATAAGGGAGAGGAGGAGATCTTTTGGAAATCCTGAAACTATTATTTTATTATAAAATGACATTCGGTTTCTAAATCTCCAAAAATCATTAAAGTAGATGATAAATTTGACCATGTTAGAAATAAAATGATCCAATTGGTATTGGATAAGTGTTGTATATTGTTTTAAACTTTATCTTCTTATGTATTTAATTTATTCATTAATGACATAAACACTGCATCATCATTATGTCATAAATAATATTATTTATTTGATGTATAAAAATTATAAAAAAAATTACCATGTTGTAGGAAATATTTTTAGATTTATAATTAATATTTATAGTCTAATATATGTCTTGTATAACCCCATGTAATTTTTTTTAGTAAAACAATACATGTTTCTGACCTTTTTATTTTTACTTTAAATAAAAGGTATTAATGTCATTATCTTACCCAAGTGGAAACATGGGGTCCAAAAAATTGACCCATTGATTGTCTGGGTTGGACATGACTCATTCAGTAAGGGTAGGACACGTGTCAAGATATTTTTATGTTTTAATAATATCATTTTTACCTTAAATTACCCTAATTACCTTTAATCGCGGTTAACAAAACTCAAAAATACTATTCACCAAAAAATTATTTTCATCACATTGAACCAAATTTTACTTACTAATGATAACCATGTATGTTTGATTTTTGAAATTAAATTCACATAAGAGGTAAAGTTTCATCTAACTAAAAATTCCTTTTTTTAACTTCCACTTAGTGGTTTCACTATTCATCAAAAAATAATGTTTTTCAGAAAAATACCAAAAAATCACCCTAAGATATATTTGATATTCCGATTTCAAAAACGATTCACATTTTACCAAATTAATAACAAATATGTTATATTAATTAATTTTATAATTAATTCCCACTGTCAAAACAAATAGTGTGTTTTTAAGAAACAATATCTATCAAAGGATTGACATTTGTTTATGTCCAATTTCAAAGTAAAATTAATTACAATGACCACCATTGGATTAAATGAAAAAAAATTATTTTAATTACACTTTAAAGCCAATTAAAAATATAATCTTACTATATAAATAAATTAGACTAAAAGGAGGTTTTGAATTAAAATACAACATTTTTCACTATTCATTAAAAAATATACTTTGTCGGAAAAATACCAAAAATTTACAGAAAGTAGATTTTGATGTCCCGATTCTAAAAATGGATTTTATTTTGTCAAATATAAAATATAAAATTAAAAAAAAGTATATTTAAAAAGGGTTCGTCATCAAAAGGCGGTTAATCGACCTTTTAGTGAATATTAGAGTACTTATGCTTAAAATTGGTTTAATATTCATTTTAAGCCTCTAACATTTATTGGATAAATGTAAAAAAAATTAAAGAATGTATATAATCATTTTTTAGTTAGTTCTATTCGTTACCACTGTTATAACGGCTAGGTGTTAACTACCATTTAAAAAAATATTATTATATTATTAGTGTGCAACGTAAGATTTCAATGAAACTCATTGTTGCGTATTGGGTATGCCATCGAACATAGAATCCTATTTAAAGTAATATTAATATTTAATTCAAAAATATTAATAAATATGAAAGTTCCATATTCTTTATTTACTCGGGATGTTTCATCCTTCCCCCCTTTTTGGGAATTGCGTCCTCGCAATTTTAAAATTGGGCTCGGAAACTTCATTGAAAGCCCCACATCAAAAAAGGAGTCAATAAAAATATCATTTTAAAAGAAAGTAATAGAATTAAAATGGTCGCATGTGATACCCTATACTAGGATTCCATAAAAACATGGATATAGAGGAGAAAAAAACCATCCAGTTCTGATGGAGAGTGATAGAAAACATGTTGAAGAGAAAGTTAACCACCAGAAAAATCACAAACTTGTGATGAGTTAAATAGTATTTGATTCCCCAGTAGATAAAGTTAATAGACAATGTTTTTTGTTACTTTTAATTGAGTAATTTATTTATGAGCTTAAGTAAAACATAAGTAAACATATTTACTTTTCATGTAGACTTTCATCTCTTACTATATTTCTAATACAAACTCATATTTTCTCCAAAATACGAGTATTTAAGAAGACTTGTTCACATTAAGAGTGCTATAATCAACTTCTAGAGAATCTCCTAATCCATAAAAGAGAAATATATATTTCCCATGTCTTTAGACCTTAACCAAAACCAAAAAGGTTAGTACGAGATCAGATAATCCCCAAAAAGGATAATCTCTTACAAAAAGAAAAACTACTCTTAATATCCAAAATTTTTCAAACAATACCCAAAGTTCAACAAAGACCGTTCAATAAATAGTTACCCATAAAATTATTCAATGTAATCCAAACTAATATTGAAACCCAAATCTCAGAAGGATTTAATCACATATTCTTCCAAGGTAAATCTTAACATTTATCTCCAAATAACATCATTTACTCTTAAAGTATCATATTGAAAAGTAATTAACCTAATCACATATCCTCCATGATAGGTTACTAATTTTCATAGATAACACAAAATCATATAAATCCATAATAAAAACATAGATTCTTCCAAAATAAAATTCCACATTTTCTCCTCAATTGAAATCTCAATTATTCTATTTTCTATAGGAAAATATTATTTCCATGAAATAGAGAAAATCTTCCAAAATGACCTTTTTTACTTAAACACCAAATAATTTTCCTACACTAAGGATATCCATTTGATAAAACATAAATTCCAAAAATCACCTTATTCTTGATCCATAAAATCATTTAACTAAAAATAATAAGTCACACTAACCAGAGACTTCACGTAGCCTAGTGGTAGGAGATGTGCCCTTGTTGCCCTTCGGTTGTGGGTTCGATTCTTGTGGCCTTGCCGAACGCGATGGGTTGTCACCCATCTTACAGGTTGTCCTTTTTATAAAACTCAAAAATAACCCTAACATGTTTTAACCTAGATGGTTTCCTTATACCTCTCATTTTCATTCCAATTCATTATGATCTCAACATCTTAATTCTTGAAGTCTTAAATATATTGTCTTTTTTTTTCACCACCATATGATAAAATAAGACGATCCCCATAATGAAGAAAATCATACCTTGATCATGGTGTCCATTTAGTTTCTTCGTCATCTTGTTCACGTAGGTATGAGGTACATGCATTGAAACAATGATTTAGGGATCCTTTAAAATCATTTGCTTCCTTCATCCAAATACACCTTGTACAACTTGGGTCATATGGGTGTTCACAGAAAAATAGTTTTGGAAAATAATCATGTAAGACATATAATTTCAAAACATCTGATAAACCATGGTTTTTATAAAACAGTCGGACTGAATTTGAGTTGAAACATTAAATCAATGGTCCTTTTAAAATACCATAAGCATGTGATGAGAGACTATATGTTAATATCAAATATACATAGGTTGCGCAAGGGTCTCCTTCTTCATCACCTTTTTTAAAATCATAATATGCTTCAAAATCTTGTGATAAGGTAAAATATTTGAAGATTCTTTGATAATATTTACCTTTCTTGAAAATATCAGAATATTGTGAATATAGGATTTTATTAAATACAACTCATGATCCACGATGATATCGAGGTATAGTGGAGGTTTTTGATATCTCAAATAACTGCTTACAAGTGATTTGTATGCTATAAAAAGTTTCACAATCATCTGAACATGACTTTGCAATAATTATTGCAAGCTTGTCATCAGGAAGAGATAGGAATGTCATTTGATATCCTCCTCCTTCCATTTGTAACAAACTTTCCTTGATATAAAAAAGTTATAAAACAAGGATTTAACTAAAAATAATAAACATAGGGACTAATCATGTGTTTACCGAAAACCCCTAATCTCTAAAGTTGTCTAAACCAACCTTTGATACCAACTATAAGGACCCGGCATTAAACATTACTTAATATTGAGTTATTATAAGAATAGACATTGAGGACCTTTTTAGGTTTAGAGTTTTATAGAATTGGATCATAAATCATGCATTACATTCCACATTTAGACAAGGTGGTTACATAAAAGACACTATTCATTTTATCCCATCAAGGAAACATATTTAAAATAAAACAGGGATTCTTTATTGAAACTTCCTCGAAACTATAATCAGATCATGTACTTTTCCCTTAACCTGTGAAAAACATTTCAAAAACTTCGGATGACCATAAAAAGCTCAGTAAGAGATATAAAAATACAGGAAGAAAACATTGGTCCATGTGTACATAAAAATCAATGAAATAATTCTTAACTCATAAAACTTAATCACTTTAACATACCTCATGAAATCATTATATTTAGGAATAACTCATATAAATCATAATAGATAAAGGTAACATGAGGCATTCATAACATTCTTATGTAGGGAGTAACCCTCATGGTTACGTTTGGAATACCCGTCAGAGTATATTTTCTAAATATCTTCGGAGAAACCTTAGTGTTTAACTCCTTCGCATTACCCAATGCATTGGAGAGCTATCTCGGGCTCACCCTCCCTTATTTTATCATGGAACCACCCTATTTCATAAACATTTCCCAAGAACCATAACATAATCATCTCACATAAAACATGTATAAAGGAAACATAACATTTCCACATTTTAGTCACAAGATATCAATACAACACATTGATATAATCAAAACATTATTAAAACCATTTACAATACCAAAATAAATAAAAGAGTATATGGTATTTATTTTCCATTTAAACACATTACGGCATGTTAAGGAAGATAAAGATCAAATAATACTCGCGGCGGCGGAAAGGTCATTGTCACCAAGTACGTTAAAAAGAAACATATTTTTTGTCGTTTAGTAAAACACTACGTAGAGAAAAGATTTCTTTTGAATAAAAGTAAAATTCAAAGGTTTTTATACACCATATAAACTAATGTTTCATATAAAACAAAATATACCTCAATGAAAGGAGATTGAGACGAAGTCCCGTACAAAGACGTTATCCTTAGATTAAGAATAAATCATTTACATAATTTATGTGTGACAAATATAAATACACCAAATATAAGTTGATATTAAGTGTAAAATAATCAGATTCATTAACACATATTCATATATTGACATATTCAAGGAGTAAATGTTTAACCCCAATAATTGAATTTGATTTAAGAAGTTCCCTTGCAAAAATTCGACAGCCTAACGACGTCACTTTAAAATTCAAAAAATGAGTTGATGAGAGAGAAAATGGTATCTCATCACTTGGACATAAAATTTAAATCAATAAGGATATATAAGAACAAATACCAACATAATAATAGGTAAATTAAAAGACATAACAAAAGGAGTCTTTTAAAAAGTGGAGGGTGAAAGGTTACCTTACCGATTTGGGTAACTTTCGAAACGTACACCCCATGAAAGAAGGGTCATACAATGAAGATGTAAATACCCATAAATTAAATTATATTACATAAATAATACAATCATGGTCAGTAAATACACCACACAAAAGGAAATAGTTTCAAATGTAGCATGAATATCACGGGAACAAAAAGTTAGATAAAAACCCCTTACCTTGTTGTGATCAATCGAGTCGTATGACCAAAAGATAACATACACCAATTGAATCACATAATACCATGAATATAAATAGGATCATGATAATATTTATGAAATTTCAGTACACAATACACCACATGAAATAAATAAGTGGCAAACAATGGAAATCTCACATAATTAAAAGCGAGATAAGAAATCCCCTTATGAAAATTCGGTAGCCTAATGACGCCACTTAAAACTTATAAAAATGGATTGATAAGATCAAATAGGGTCTCTAATAATATGAATAAAAAAATTACAGTATGTGTAATATAAAATAACATCCCTAAACATAATAAAGAGGAGCTTAGAAGAAGTGAAATAAAAGAGAGTACTTAAAAAGAAAGAGAGAGGTAGGATCCCTTACCTCAAGTCCGACTAGTCTTGTTTGTTTATTTATATTCTTGAATAATAAAATTTGGTCAATTTATAATTTCTTAAGTACCACCTTTAAAGTTTATTATTAAATTCATATCACATATTATAATGTTATAATAATTAGTTGATTATGTGAGTTCATATCAGACATTTTTGTCGATGTTCGGTACATGAGTAAAAAATGATCTTGTTTTAAAATAATTGTCCATGTAGTTATAAGTTCATCATATATAGAATAGTATTAATGATTTAAATATCATATATATCCAGTATATATTCATATTATAATATTCCATAACATTTAGAGATAAAAAAATGAAATGCACCGTTCATAGAGATGGTAGGTCGTACGTACATATGAACGCTACTTTCATTTATTTGTCATATTAATGGAATTAAAAATAAATGAGAGATATAGATAATATAATGAAAGTGTAATATATATTTTATATAGGTCACATAATTTAATTAATTTCATTCTTTATAAATTCCATGTATTGCATGAACGAGTCATATCATTTGAGAGGGTGGTAGTCCACACTTCCTCAAATGAAATTATCACATTTGCACAACAAGAAAAGCATAAAGGTATGTTTTAAATATAAAATACAGAATCATAGAGAGGAAATAAATATACTTTGTATCATATATAAATATATTTCCATCATAATGGCCACCATGAGATGTGGTAGGAGAATATAGATCAGTCATCGTTTTGTGAGGCAGTAATTCGTCATCCACATAAACAGTATGTTCTTTAACCATTAGACGGGGGTGTGTGTAAGTTTAGCTTGTAAACTTCTCATAACAACATCCTAGTATATTTAAGATACTAGTTTTTTTACAAAATAATGGAATAAAAATAGTTTATGGGGTTGTAGAAGAAAAATAAATCAAAAGAACATAAGAGAAGACATTACCTTTAAATCGGGTAACTCCTCTTGGTTTGAACCAAAATGGTTTCTTGAAGAGGTTTCTGTTTAGGGTAAGGCTTCTAGGATGAATGGATGGATATTGGGATCTTATTGGAGTAGATTTTGGACGATCCAATGGTCTTGAGAAGTGTGAGAGATTGGTAGAAAGTGGGGTATTTTTATAAGGGAAGAGGAGGGGCTCTTTTGAAAATCCCGAAACTATTATTTTATTATAAAATTACATTCAGTTTCTAAAGCTCCAAAAATCATTAAAGTCGATGATAATGTGGAAAATGTTCAAAATAAAATCATCCTATCGGTATTGTACAAGTGTTGTACATTGTTTTAAACATTATCTTCTTATTTATTTAATTTATTCATTAATGACATAAACATTGCATCATCATTGTGTCATAAATAATTTTATTTATTTGATTTATAAAAATTATAAAAAATACCATGTTGTAGGAAATATTTTTATATTTCTAATTAATATTTATAGTCTAAAATATAACTTGTATAAACCCTTGAAAAATTTGTTTTAGTAAAACAATACATGTTTGTGACATTTTTTATTTTTACTTTAAATAAAAGGTATTAATGTCATTATCTTACCCAAGTGGCTCCATGGGGTCCCAAAAATTGACCCATGGATTTTCTGGGTCGGCGATGACTCAGTAAATAAGTTTAGGAAAAGTTTCAAGATATTTTTATGTTATAATAATATTATTTTTACCTTAAATTACCCTAATTACCTTTAATCGCGGTTAACAAAACTCAAAAGTTACTATTCCCCAAAAAATTATTTTCATCACATTTAACCACATTTTACATACTAATGAAAACCATGTATGTAGGATTTTTGAAATTAAATTCACAGAAGCAGTAAAGTTTCATCTAATGAAAAATTCAGTTTTTTGAACTACAACTTAGCGGTTTCACTATTCATGAAAAATGATGTTTTTCTGAAAAATACCAAAAAATCTCCCTAAGATATATTTGATATTATGAATTAAAAAATGATTTACATTTTACCAAATTAATAACATAGAAGTTGCATTAATTAATTTTATAATTAATTCCCACTGTCAAAACAAATAGCGTGTTTTTAAGAAACAATATCTATCAAAAGATTGACACTTGTTTATGTCCAATTTCAAAGTGAAATTAATTAAAATGACCACCATTGGATTACATAGCAAAAATATATTTTAATTACGCTTTAAACCCAATTAAAAAGATAATATAACCATATAAATAAATTATACTAAAAGGAGGTTTTGAATTAAAATACAAAATTTTTCACTATTCATTAAAAAATTAACTTTATAGGAAAAATACCAAAAATTTACACAAAGTAGATTTTGATGTCCCGATTCTAAAAAAGGATTTTATTTTGTCAAATATAACATATAAAATTGAAAAAAAACGTATATTTGAAAAGGGTTCGTCATCAAAAGGCGGTTAATCGACCTTTTAGTGAATATTAGAGTATTTATGATTAAAATTGGTTTAATCCACATTTTAAGACTCTATCATTTATTGGATAAATGTAAAAAAATTTAACAATCATATATAATCATTTTGTAGTTAGTTATGTTCATTCCCACTGTTACAACGGCTAGGTGTTAACTACCATTTAATATAATAATATTATATTATTATTGTGCGACGTAAGATTTCAAAGAAACTCTATGTTGTGTATTGGGTACGCCATCGAACCTAGAACCCAATTTAAAGTAATATTAATATTTAATTCACAAATATTAATAAATATGATAATTTCATATTATTTATTTACCCGGGATGTTACAGTATTAATGAATTGATTTCACTTCATGTTTCATTCATGTATATATCATTAGATAAATATATTTACCCAATGCATTAGATTTAGATATAGGTCCCACCCATCACATAATTTAAACCGGACATATGTGTTCCATATGAACATAAATAAAATTAGTCCCCCTAAAAAGTAATGGGTTTCTTAAACATCATTCCATCATAACATAACCTATGGACAAGAAATGGGTTTCATAAATACCAATCCATCATGAACATAAACCAACCATATAAAGAATATGGATAGTTTCACTAAATAATTTCCCGATTAAAAATTATCTAAAATAAAATAACGTTTACTTATATGGAAAATTATTTTGAACGTTCATTTGAAATAATTCATGAATAAAATATCCTTTTCATTTTAAACAACACTTTTAAAATCATAAAAAATTTATCAATATTTTTCACACTGAATAACCTCTAAAATATATAAAGGAACATTTTAATACTATATTAAACATATTTGAGATACTCATCCTTGATAATTAATATAAGATCATCTAAAAAACTTTTATAACATTTTTATAAAACATTATTTTAAAGAAATGCATATTTCCAACCGAATAAGTAATTTACTTCCATGAGACTTATAATATCATGAAAACAAGTAGATTCATGATAAAGAAATAAAAGGGTTGTATATACACATATTAAAAGATTATATGTTCATAATGTAACATGTTTCCCAAAGAAAGAATATTCTGACAAAATTAAGTTATTGATTTGGTATGTTTTGAACCGTAACCCTAACGAAACAGATGTCATAAAATGGATATGTAAATACCCAAAAACTTTCAGACTAATATTAATAAAATAAATTTATGGGAATTATACACACCACATAAAATAAATAATTATAGTATATGGCATATGTCTTACCGAAATAAAAGTTATACAAAAATACCTTACCTTATGTCGTGACTTCTTTTGTATATGTTCAAACCACAAGTATAATAAATATAATCTTATTATACATCCACCAAAGAGCTATATTCATATATATATATATATATATAATACAGAATATGATTTAATTATGCCTTAATATTACTCTCTTATTATAAATTCCATGTCAAAGTTAGGTTTCAGGTGATAATCTTTTTTTCATGTTTTTGCTTGTTTTCCTTAGTCTTCCTGTATAAATCATGATGTCATCATCTCGAAATTATAAACATGATATAAACATCATATATATATTCATTAAATATTTCTTCATGGATATTAATAAAATTTAGAGATATATAATAAAATACATCGTTCAGGGAGATGGTAGGTTGTACATACGAATAAACATTGTTTTCATTTTATTACCAAATTAAAAGAAAAAAATGATATATTATCATTAAATATTAATTTTAATGTTATATATATCATATATATTCATAAAATTCAACCTTATTTTCATCCATATTAAATATATATTAAAAACAAATCACATCACATCGTGGTGATCGTAAGCCATACGTATGCATGAGTGACGTAATCATTTCCCAAAAGATTAGGAGGTAAAAAGGTAGATGTGATATTATCAATAAAGAAGTATAATTATGTCCTAAATATCATATATAATCATTAAACCCATAATAATTCCCACTCATAAAATATGGTGATGGAAAATTAGTTGCATCACTATGTGGAGATGGTAAGACAAACATATGCACGAGCGACATTTTCATTTGTTGTTATATGGGAAAGGGGTTGTATAGTGGTGTGTTAATAATAATAATAAAATTATATAATATTTATGGTTTTTAAATTTTTATCATATTATATATATCCTAGGTTTATAATATATATAGAATAGTACAAAAAGATAATGATCGGTTAGAGTAATTACCTCTTCTTCAAAATGGTTCATTTATATCTCCTATAAGGACTCTAAAGTTGGTCTTCATGGAAAACCATAAAATATATAATTTGTATAGGGAATTGGAGAAGATAAAATTTCATTGTTTTGTCGAGATATAAGTCTTAATGTGATGAAATAAGCTAATGGGTGACGTGTTCTTTTATAATAAAGGTGAGGGATATTTTTTCAATTTCTCACAAGATTAATTTATAATAAATTAATTCTCAATAAAATACCTCCAAATTGAAATGAATTAGAATATAATTTGGTAAATTGTGGTAATTCCATAAACTAATATATTTTATATACTTTTTGGTTTATTTTTAAACCTTATCATTTTGATTAACCCTTATGTTACCCATTTTACTTTTAACTATGGTAAAAAATTATTTAAAATTATAACATTGTAATTTATACTTATATAGTGTCAATTATACATAAATAGTAAATTAATGAAATTTTTGATTTTATCATAATCACTTTTTATTTTTTTAATATTGTTATAACTTTTTAAATAATTTAATAATATATTATTTTCCTAACAAATCATTAGTGTCCATTTATAAACTATTTAATACATTATCTTTAAGAAAATATAAAAAGAAAGATAACATAAAAAATCATAATACCCCATTAATATGTAATAGTATACAATAAAATTCATTAATTACCTAAATTAATTAAAATTATATTTATTTTGGTATTTTTAATCTCATTTATTTGATTTTCCCATTAGTTGAATAATTATTGTATCATAATTGGGTAATTATTTAATGTAACTGTTGATTCCCCAAAGATTATAAATAAATTACTATGATGAATATAAATCATTTATATTTCCAAAAAATATTCATAGTCAAATATATATTTTGTAAAACTCAATATTAAAAATATTATAGTTATTAAAACATGAATGTGAGAACTTTGACTTTACTTTAATTAAAATATTATAAATGTCAAAATATTTTCCATGTGTACCCAAATGGTCATTAATTATAAATTTGGATGATTATGTTCTATATATACTCAAAAAATAATATTAATTCAATTATATTGGTTTTTTATGGTCCTTATCATTTTCATTAAAGTTATTTTATTGATTTTTCTACTGCTTACACAAGCACTACAGCAGTGCTACATAATAATTAATGGTGATTGTTTCACATAAAAAAATAAAACAAATTAATAACATAAAAATAAATAAAATACTATTAATATATTCCTTTACATTCATTTATAACCTAATTTTTTCCTTATGTGGACACATAAGTGATATTTAAGACAAAGAAAGTAGAATTTTGTGTCTATTATTGATTTAAATATTATGTAAGTAATTTTCATGGAACATTTTACGTTGAAAAACATAATTTCTATACTTATGTTAAAATGGTCTAATTTTATTGATCCAAGAAAATTTTGGCATGTGTTAGATTAATTTAATAGTCTATATTATTTTATTTTTAACCTAAATTACCCAATTTAACTTTTAACATGGTAATAAAACATACCATGGTTACTATTAATATTTATCAGAAAAGGGAACTTTTAATTAAATTTGGTTCTTATAAATCTATATTTTTAGTCAATTTTTTAAAATTCACAATAGAAATGTTTTAGAATTTAATTTAAAATAAAATTGGTAAAACTCCATAAAACAGTTTTTTGGAAAATGCCCTTTTAAAATCATAAAATACTATTATAATAAATTTATGTATAAAATAATTTTAAAAATTAATAATAGAAAATTTTTAAATTAAAATTTTAAATTAATCCAAAATATAACTTGACCTTGTAAAGGATTAAAAAAAGACATTTCATTATTTTTACTATTTATCAAAACATGAAACTTCTCATAAAAATAACAAAAGTTCACCCAAATTAAATTTTGATATCCCTATTTAAAATAAGAAGTTTATTTTTCCAAATATAATCTAAAGATGTCAAAAAGAAATTATATTTTTGACAATTGATTCTTCAAAAGGACCAAAAGTTCCTTTTTAGAAAAAAATATTTTATACATAAAATTGGATTTGTTCTTATATCATTTCTTGAAAACATATAATATGAATATAAAAAACTATGATTAATATAATATATATATATATATATTATCATAATTCAAGAATATTTATTTGTTTATTTATTGGTAAAATATATATTTGGGCACATTTAAATAGTTTTTTAGAAAAAAATCCTTTTACATAAAAAATTACTTTCATTTATAATTTATTGGTCAAAAAAATATTTATACATGTGTAAAACATAATTTCATAATTCTGTTACTCATTTTCATGCCTTTAATTCTAATAGATGTGAAATAATTTTCTTGTTTAAATAATTACAATAATAAAATGATATTTCATAGAAACTTGGTGTTGTATGTAACACAAGCTCAATAGATTTTGTGTGTAATGCAAGGCATAAAATAAATAAAATTACTTTCAATAAATATATCTCTTAAAAATATATAAGCAAAACATTTTTGGGATACCCTTCCTAAATATATGATGTGGTATTATTTATATCCAAAAGGGAAAATTAATTTTTAAATTTAGAAAATAAAACCTAACATTTGATGTCCTACAATATATAAATAACTTCATTGGATAACTCTAATTTCTTGAATATGGTTCAATAATTTGATGAATTAGAAAAGTAAGTGTTCAATATCTAGTATTTTCACAAGGAAAATTAATAGTTAGCCAAATCAACAAAATTTGTGTAATTCACTTGAAACGTAGTTAAGCCACTTGATAGACAAGAGTTCATGTCATTGACTTCGTCACTTAAAAACCCCCATCACTTGAGCTTAAAACTCAGTTGCCGAACATGAGATACACCTATTTTTGTGAATTAAACAATTTATGATTCATAATCAATTATAATATTTCCAGTGAATAAGAAAGTAAATTACGCATTTATTATCAAAGAGGAAGTCAGTGATAGGCAAGATTGTAGCTGATTTGAAAGGTATTAGTCCTACGATCTATAATCATTAAATAAAAATGGAATATACTTTAAATTTTTTTAGGTTTACAGAAATATATTTAACTTATTGATGCTGTATTGATATTTCATATCATCAGTATTATTTTGATTTGTCTATTGAAAGTTGTATATAAAAATGGTTGGGACCATAGTGGCTAAAAACGATAAAACAGAATCAATACCCACTAGAACAGTCACTAGAATTAGATTTTGTTTCAAATACCATAAATTTAATGATTTTACTAGAAATAATGACTTACCATTACCCTTTATTGATAAAATATATGAATCGATGGAATGAAGATATTAGTATTATTTTTTAATTGGATACTCTGGTTATAAGAAAATATTGGTCACATATAAATATCAATAAAACAGAACACTTACCTATTTAAATGGTATATTTGATTATTAGATATTTTTTTCAGGAATTTTTAATGAACAATACAAATTTAATAAACATGTTACGGAAATATCCCATGAAATTATTGAATGCTTCTTAAATATATTCATATATTACTTCTATGTTAATGGAAATTCATTTGTTTAATGACAATAATATTGGGGAAATGTTTAAAAAATATGTAAATAATATAATTTTACTCTCAATTAGAAATAATGACCCATTATGGTACAAATTAGAATAATATTAGGCCATAAATTTTCAAGGAAAGCAATTGAAGTAGACCAAACTAGGATCAGTATAATTTCATAGCTACTCATGCCTACACGAGTTCAAGTTATCAGAGGTTTTATTTATTATGTCATATTCTACCAATGATTCATTTTGGATAAATTTTTTATTTACCATACCCTAACCATTCTATAAAATAAATTATTTAACCTTAAAATTTGGTTTTAAATGTCAAGAAGCTTTTCAAATATTAATAAAACGCTTTGTAGATGCTCCAATAATGATTTCACCAAACTGGGAATATCCATTTGATTTAATGTGTCAATAAATTTACTGAGTAGTTGTGGATAACATAGGAAAAGGAAATATATGATTTTATTATAGGTCTATTATTAGATCCACACAATACATTGTGAAAAACTAAATTTCAAAAAAAAATTAAAAAGATATAAAATTCATTTTCCTAAAATTTGGTAAATCCCAATCTTACCTATTTTTAACCTCAATGACTATGTTAACTATTCATTATACCTATGGTATTTTATGATTAAGAAATATGGAAATACTAGAATAATTCATTGGATATTTATACATTAGGAATATTACATTGAAATTATGGATAAAATGGGAAATGATAATGGCATTATCGGTTATTTATTATTCTTAAAACTGGACAAAAGTAATATCAAAATTTCATTAATAAATGAAAGGTTTCTTGATGAAAAGTCTCTATCATAAACACAATCACATGTTGATATACTAATTTGATAAATTACATTGATTCAGGTGCAGTTCATCCAAATTTATTAAAGGAGTATATGATATTATTTTTCAGTGAAGCACACCATTACTACTAGGACCATTCATTACTTTTCAAAGACTATGTAGGTGGGTGATTAGAAAATTTATATCAAAGGATGAAGTTTAAAATGTTTTTAATCTTTAAATTCATTTAAATCTGGAGGATTTCATGTTTTCCATCGAAACATTTGAAAATTTTTACAATGTCTTTTATAATGGACCACCTCAAATCAGTTTATCTAAGAGTTCATCATGAAATCTGATAAATCACATATTACTTAAGTAATTAGTTGGAATATTGAGATATGAAAACATATATTATGGGTGTTGAAATTTTTAATATATTTGGTATTTACTTCATGGTTCCATTTACCAAATCATTTAGAAAATCATAGATTCTAGTCATTGTAGATTATGTCTCAAAGTGGGTCGAGGTTGAAGCATGTATGGAAATTAATGCTTGAGTTGTAATTAATTTATTTAATCAATAAAACCTCATTTGGAATAGCAAGACTCATCTTCAGTGACCATAGTAGTCACTTAAAAAATCCATGTTTCAGAAACTATTGATTGGTAATGGATTGTTAACTTCCCACCCTACCCACAAGTATAAGCCCTCTAAAATTTAATTTTTTCAAATTTCCAAGTGTTTTAATGTTTTTTGGGTTTATATAATCATCCATTTGGTGTTCATATGAGGGGGATAAAAATTGGGTTGAACGATGGCTGCATAAGGTCACTGACAAGCTAGTGGTATTTTGGTAGAATGAATTTCCCCCAATAACTCAACTGGATATATAGTGGAAACCACTAGATAGCCAATGGGACTTCTAGAGGAGTAGGCTTACTACCACATCACCAGAGAGTCTATGGTAGCCACTAAGTATCCAATCACCTTATACTGAGTCAAATTAGTCAAGGATATATTAGTCTATTACACCCTGAAAACTCATTTTTAAAACCCCTAATCACCCCATTGGACCCTAATTCTCCATGAAAAAATAAAGGGGATCTATAAGTTTTTCATGGGATCACTCCATCAAATTTTTGTAGAAAAGTGATATCTGATCAATCAGTTTTCCTTCATTGTTATGTTTAATAAAATCCTTCTCATTTAATATGTTTCCCTTGTAATTTGAAGAATTTATATGATATTTTTTGGTAATATATTGATCATCTAATGATTTATTTCAACCCATTATAGTTTAATTATTATTTTTTCATCAAGAGGATAGAACTCTTGTTGTTTTCGGTGTGTCGTGTAGGACCTTTTAGGAATGTCCTGGTCTATCTTCTCCACCAAAATATTTCTTATGGGGAATCAATTCTAGGTTGTGCGAATAGATATTTAGGGCCTCATCTCAATTTATAAAATGTTATATTTCTTTATTGTGTGTGGATTTATTGTGGTTATTGTGAGATAAAATATTAAGGTAAGTGGTTCTGTATATATCCTAGGTTTGATGGCATGTGATTCTCTTGGTTTTCTAAAAGGTATTATATATAATAATATTTATGATCCTTGATTTTTTTATATAAATTAATTTGTGTTTTTTTATAAAATATGTGTTCCCATGTTTTGGTAATGGAAATATGTGTTCAAATCATAATGTAATGGTTTGGGAAATTGGTTTTAAAAAACAGATTTTTCATGAAAAGGGACTGTTTAGAAATTATTGTATTAAATATGATAATACCTTTTGAAATTATTTTTCATATGTTGAACATGGGATCCTTGGGTACCCTTTGGATGTGGTGTAGTGTTGGGCCTTGTCTTTTGACAACATAAGAGGGTTCACATTATAAGGTGTTCCTATATTCCAAGATCATATAGGCTTTAGATCTAGGAATATGATATTGACACAGTAAGGGGTTTAGTTTTTATGGTGTTCCTCTATCTCCATATTAGATATTCTTTGTCTCTAGGGACATGATGTTTTCACAATTTTTGATTTTTTAGGTTATGAGTGACCTCTCTAGCTTGGACCAATTTATCCTAGGGGTGATCTATATTGTTATTGATTTTGTATTGTTTGAATTTGATATTATTTTTAATGCTTTCTTTGATAAATTCAATTCAGTTATTTGATATGATATTTGAAACTATATCTCCTAGAATCTATTTTAGAACTATTAAAAATGTGAAATGTTTTACCATGATTTTTTTTGTAAACTATGAAAATGTATTATCATTCTATGTTTTCCATATATTGAGCATATTGGGAATATTTGATAGAGTCATGTTATGGAAAACCTATATGGAATCCTACTAAGCCTATTTTCTAACACCCTTATCTCTAACATGAGGACTTGAAGGAGTCCTTTTTTATAGTGCAGAAAAGATTATGGAATTGCAGTGAGGTGGTGAGGTTTTATATCAGCATGGTGGCTTGTGTTGACATGGTAGGATGTTTCCCTCATATCATGTGGAGTGGATGTTGGTTGTTGAGTTAACTTTTGTTTTCTCATGGATGTTTTCCTTAGTTTTTTCATCTTTCTTTAATTGTTCTACCACCGCTATTTTTCTGTTATGGAATATTTTATTTTTATTATCTTTCTATATATGTTAATGGAAGGTTTATTGTTCTAAATTTGTAAAACCATTCCCTATGGTCATTTTTGGATTTTGGGGTGCTTTCCTTAATTCCTTGGGTGCTATGAATTACTTTAAATTATTTTCACTATCCATTTAAGAGCCTACATGGATAGGTTTTTTGGGCCATGTCAAAAAAAATTGGTATTGAAACATTTTCCATCTCATTCTAGGGATGTTAATAGATATGAGATATTATTATTAAGAATTAAGGGGTATTTTTGAGGAAGATCCAAGCAACATCTTGATATAAATAGTCTTAAGTCACTATGGTATATTGGTATGTGTGTCTCTTATGTTAGTTGTTGATCGAGATCATAGTTTTCACTAATTTTATTTTGAGTTTTTATTTACATTTTCTAGTGGTCTAGTAATTTCCTTTTATTTTTGGTATATAGAATCATGACCCTAAAACATCTTAAAAGGATTCTTTATAAGGTTACAATGGGAAATTATCCTTAATTGAATCATCCAACTCAACAAAATATCTTAGAGGCTATCATATAAGTAGTTCGTTTCATGAATTAGAATTTATTACCTATTTAGAACTAAACTAAAGAGGTTAAACCAACAGCTGGAGGAAACAAGGATCAAGAATAAGATTTCATATGCTAGAATCCTCCATCGTTTAAGGTAACTAATTACCCTCATGAGGTATAGGACTGGATAGAAAAAAATCAATAATTTATTTCATTTCAAAGATGAACTTAAATCTATCAATGTGAAGTGTGAAACCTTTAAGATTGGGGTCCTATAAAAATGTAGTGAGACTCCATTTGTCTAGTTTAATATACATGTGGTCTCATTGTGGAAAGTCTTCAAGACACATTTAATTTAGTATCACTTACTCAAATATTTGATTATGGAAATTTCTATGGATCTTCACTCTTTTGGTAGAGATAGTTCTGGGTGATAGAGTACACCTACCATTTTAATGAGTTGGTTCATTTTTCTCATAAGTTGATGGTTAAAAAAATTAAAAGGCCCAAAATTACCTATTTTTATTACAACCAATCATTTAACCATTGGTATATATGTTGTATCTCACAACTTATGTTAAACTGGATGACTTGGCTATGATGGTAGAAATTGACATGGTGAGAAAGATTGTAATTTTTGTATCTTCCATTATACCCATTGGAAGTTCCAATAGAACTCATTGGAATAAGTAGAAGTAGAATTATAATCACAATTATGGGGGAGTTTGTCCTTAGTATCATGCTTTATTTACTCCATCATCATATTCTTGTAGTGTTCTATTGAATTTCTATTAGTGTGGAAAGGTATGGCAGACATGAAGATTTTTTCCCACACCACTGAAGAACTATAGTACATGCGACCACTAAGTCCATCTGTAGAGGTGTTTCTAGGATATTTCTACACCTAGTTATATTGTAGGATCATCAACTCCATTGTATACTATGGTGTATTCAGAAGCTTCAAATTCAGTAGGGAGCAATCCATATGCCTCCATAGTGAATTATTTTCACATATTGGAGTATAATTTGGAATAATTTGATCCAATCCCAGCTACAGTGAGGGGTAAAATGTTCATTTCATCATATATAATAACTAAATTGTTTTATAGTGGTGCCCTGTATTCTTTTACCTATTTCATTTCATTGGATGTGTTTAAAATTATGATGAAGTGTATGTCATATGTTATTGACCTATAAAAACCTCTTAGAAATAGGAGGGATGTGGGCTTTCATTATACATTATATTCTCTTTTGATGGTTAATTTTGAGTTACTTTGGGACTTCCTAGTTCTTGATCTATAAATTTTTTATTTTATCATAGGGTTAGATTGTCTTGTTTCTCACCAAATCAAGCTTGATTATTATCATAGAAAAGTTTTATTTCTTTTATTGATGTTAACCCGATTTTTTTTGTAGAGAGTGGGATCTGAAGTCTATTCAGGTATTACCTTCTTTCATGGAGTGTATGAATTTATTATCTACTAATTTGGTTGATCCCAATGGTGTATCTTCACATGATGAACTTCCCTTTCTTGCTTTTGGAGATTCTTGACGTTTTCCCAAATATATTCTTCGTCCTTACTCTATAAAGGGAGGTGGTCTTCTCAATTGATTTGGTGTCTGATAAAATGTTTATTTCTATACTCAAGAACTGTATAACACCTACTGAGTTGAAAGAGCTCATGATATATTTGTATGACATATTGGATAAGGTATTTGTTCTCCCTGGTGTTTCAACATGAATGGCCCCTATTCTCTTTTACATGAAGATTGATAGTTCTTTATGTCTCTCTATAGATTATCTTAAACTTAATTAGGTAACTTATAAGAATAGTTATCTCCTACCCTATATCAATGTCTTGAAAATTAAATTATAAGGGGAAAGGTAGTTTTCAAAAGTCATTTTTCAAATGGTATATCAACTTCTTATGTTAAAGGAATCGGATATTTATAATACTGCTTTACATTGTAGGTATATCCACATTGAATATTATTTGATGCCTTTGGTTCTAACTAATGCACCTAAAATATTTATGGATATGATTAAATGGATATTCCACTAGTATCTTGCTAACATAATTGTGGTATTCAGGGATGACATCTTGGTATGTTAATGGTATTGGAAAAATCATGGGAACAATATAAATTTTTTTGGGAAATATTGAGGAGTCAATGCCTTTATGAGAAGCTATCAAATTGTAATTTCATGATTCTAGAGGTAATTTTCTTAGGGCGCGTGATTTTGGAACATGGCCTCTCATTAGATCATGGAAAGGTGAAGGATTTATTATTGTAGGAAAAACCATGGAATTTCTTTTAGATTAAGAGATTCTAAGGTCTTATTGGAAATTATCAGTAGTTCATCAAGGATTTATGAAATATGGAATCATTATTGAAGGCTCATACAAATAAATGGGTGAAATTATATTTGGATGTCAAATGTAAAGATTATTTTGATGAATTGAAATGGAGTCTTCCATAAGCTCCTAATATGATCTTTACAAACCCTTGTAATGGCTACGTGGTATATTTTGATACCTATAGTGTAGGTTTTGGGTGCATGCTAATGTAGTATAATTATACTCTAGTTTTTTATTTTTTTTCATCTCTGGTCACATGAGAAAAATTACCCAACTCATGACTTGGTGATCACTATAGTAATGCAGGTGATCAATTGTTTAGAACATAATATTTTTAGGGAGAGGTTTGCATTATATTATGTTGTTAAGATCTTGAGTTAAATATTCACTTAGAGGGGCATGAACCTAGGGTAGATGTGATGAGTGGAATACATCAGGATGTTTGAATTTGATTTTTCATATACCCCTTGGAATAGGAATTTCATTATTGATGGTTGTGGTATGAGATACTATTTTAATACTATATTTGATGTGAAAGAGTTGTGGAATCGTATGGATATTTTCACTCAAATTAATATGAATGTGTATGATAATGATTCATATATGGTTTCGGTCAATGTTCAATTAGCATTGTCTCTCCTTGAGTCTATTATATAGAACTATGAAGAGGATAATTATTTTAGAGGAATAATGGAATCCTAATATAGTGGGGAGAATGTTCTAAGTTAGTCTCTACCCTATGGTTTCATTATCTTCATTAGGGATCGGTTCATCGTCCCTTTATATAATAGGAACTCATGTATTCACTATTTTCATAGTTCATCATGGTTAATCGATCCTAGAATGATGAAGTTGTACAATATAATAAGTTAGTGTTTATAGTGTCTAGGTATAAATAATGACATTACTGATTATGTGTTGGTTTTTTATACCTACTAGTAGATTAAAGATGAGCTCTAGAATCCTTTTTGTCTGTTCCATCCAACTCTGGCGCTATTGGGAATATTTGATGAGGTGCCCGTGGAATTCATTGTTTGATTAACATGGAATCCACATGAAAATAATGCTATCTAGATAGTGATAGATCAGTTATAAAATTCAGATAATTTCATTTTAATTATGGACACATCAAGTTTGAAGATCTAGGTAAGCTATAGTAGAGGAAATTATAAGGCTTCATGGGGTCCCATATACCATTACCTCCAATAGGGATCCCAGGTTTACCTAATGGTTTTGGAAATGTCTTCTAGAGGTGATGGGGACTCTGGTTAGGTTAATTACAACTTATCATCCATAGATAGATTTCTGGAAAGAGAATTATATATAAATATTATAGAGGATATGTTTCAAGATTATGTATTGTATTTTAGGGAGTCTTGGGATATATATATATAGTACTGGTTTAGTTTCCATATAATAATATTTATTTTCCATCTATCGTAATGGATTCATTTGAGACTTTGTATATTCATCTATGTAGTTTAACTCTTTACTTATCAGATATTGGGGAGGACTCCCTTTTGGGGATAAGTACTATTCAGAACAAATTGGTGAGGATTCAAGATATATGTTGATTCTTGGTCACTACTCAAATCAATAGAAATATTTTTCAGATCATCATGGTTATTCATTAGAGTTTTCCATTTATGCCTAGGAGTTTTCAAAGGGTTCCCCTTAATTTGGTCACTATCATCGTAGAAAATAGGTGAAGTTGGATATTAGATATGTTGAAATTTTGAAATCATTGAGAATGTTGGAATGTTTTCTTATATGTTGTAATTACAATCTTAGTTGATAGGAATTAAGTATTTTTTTACACATATCTCAAATTAATAAGTATAATTCTAATCCTCTCCATTTTTCAATTTTGGTAGGATGTTGAGTTGGGGATAGAAGTTTTAGGTGTGCAACATCTAGTTGATATTTTTGAATCTCATATAAAATTTCAACATGGTAGTTCTATTCGGGTTTTCAAGTTATTGTGGCGGCATAAACAGGATTCTCAGAAGATATGGGAGTGTGAATAATCAGTGAGGGGAAAGAGGAATCACATGTTCTAGAGATTAATTCCTCTGAATGCATTTTTGGGAAAAAAATTCATATGGTGGAGAGAATTGTAACATCCCACCTAAAACTAAGGTAGAAGGCCTCTAAAATTTCGTTTTTTACTCCATTATGTTGTACTGAAACTTTTCCGAGGTTAAAAAATCTAGTGTTGTGTATTCAAATGTGGCTGAAAATTATAGTTGGATGAATTATTTCTATAAAAGGCCACTGGCCCTCCAGTTTCATGCTAGAAGAATTGATTTATTATAGGAATTCCTGCAGCCAGCCAGTGGGACTTCTAGTGGTGTAGGCTCACTGTCTGGACCCAAAGTCTAGGAAATGGTTTTCACCAGGTAGTTATTTCCCATCACTTGGGAGGAATTTTTCAAGAGCATATTAGACTTTTATATCCCCAAAACCCTATTTAAAACCTCTAATTTCCCCCTTTGATTCTAATTTACATTTAAATAATATAAGGTCTCACTATCAATTTCTTAGGCCATATCTATCATCTTGTCATAGTAAACTGATATTTTGTCGATCTGATATTCTTCTATTAGTAATTTTGATATAATACATCTTATTTAATTTATTTCTCTTAGAATTGGTAGTGGTTCTAGGATGTGCTGTTTCAATAAATTTATCTTTTTATGAACTATTTCAACCGCTTATATTTTCAACATTTTTTATCCCCTAAAGTCCATATATGTTTTTTGTTGTGGTGCGGTGTGTTTGACCATTAAGGTATGTGTTGTTAAATCTTCTCCCTCAATATTTTTTTATAAAAAAATGAATCTTGATGTGTGAATCAATTTATATGGCCTCCTATGAATTACTCTATACTTCCCCTTCATTTTGGTGTGTGGATACTATTGTGGTTTGTGTGTGACCCAAAATTGAGGTAGGTAGTTTTGTGTCTATCCTATGTTTAATAAACTGTGAATGCTATTAGTCTTCTAAATTGAGGGAGTAAGAGGGTATGTTCACAAACTGAAAGCAAGAAGTTCCATGGATGAATGTATAGTAGGATTGTAGATCCAGTAAGTTGAGGTGTAGAACAACCAAACTCGATAAAAATGAAGATAAACTCATAATAGGTGAAGAAACATATTTTTTTAAGATTTATAGATATCCCTTTATGGAAATGATATGCATTCCACTAGTCATCCCATATTTTTTTTCACGACAAAATTGTTTCTCTTTAAGAATAATTTTAATATTCTAACATTAGGGACCACATTTAAGACTCCCAACCAAAACAAAAACCTCCAATTTATTTATATTCCCATTAATTTGTATAGAAAATAAATTATAGTAGGTTCTAGTATTGAAATTAATGATTCAAGGAAATAACCATTACCATTGCATGGGACATACCCACTAAATATGGGTAACACAGTTTTATCCTTATGTGTCTCACTACCCTTATACAATTTGAATAAAACTCAAATGACCCTTAAAAATCATTAGGAGGAACCTTATGTAGGATTTAAAAATCTCACATAACCTTTACACATCCCATGATAAACCTCAATCACCCTTACATGAGACCTAAAATACCTTTACAATAGCTATAAAATAGCCATATGTGAGTCAGTATATATGGAATCATCCTTGCACATTACAAAATCTTGAGTTTAATTATATATATTTCTATATTTCATATTTAGTATTATTTAATGTTTATAGTTTTATATAATTTTTACATAACTCAAACATAAATAAATATAAAATACAAATTGGACACTTTTGATCTGTATCAATTTTCCCCATAATTCAAATATTCAAAAATAAATCATGAATTATTTCCAGGAAAATCTCCAAGACATCCAAAATGACTTCTTATTTTTCCCCACCCATTCTTAAATATTCTGAAGACGTTTAAAAATACTTAGGATGAGCACAAAATCTCAATAAAGGTTAAAAAACAAATGAAACCATTGTTTCAGAGAAAACATGAAAATGCATATAACATTTACCTTTATCTTAAATATTCATTAATAATATGAAATAAAATATTTTAAAATGAATAAAAATAGAAATTTTTTTCAAAGAAAATCATCAAAGCCCATATCATGTAATTAAATATCTTTTGCTAACTTGGAGAATCATATATATATATCCATTTTAAAAGACCCTTAATTGGAATAACCATAAGGTTGACTTCTAGAAATTTCATTACCTAATATTTTTGAGATCTATAATGTGGATCATCTTTCTGTAATCTATATTAGGATCACCCATGAATTATAATTGGGATAAAACATTTTTATAAGCTATATCAAGATCACTGATTTCTCATGATCTATAATGGGGCTCAACCCTTCATATAAGATATATCTAGATCACTTGTGAGCTATAATGGGCCTCAATAATTCTTATATTCTATACATTGATCACCCATTTTATATAATTCTCAACTACCATATCAATATTAAAACACTCACATCATAAAACCCTTTATGAATCTATCTAAATACATATGAAAACAAATTTTAATAAAAATTACCTTTTCTTTTGAGAACCCATTTTCAATTCCCAAACACACATTTCATTGAAAAATAATTTTCAATGCCAAAATAACCAAAGAAAATAAAATAGTTTTTTTATTTAATAAAATATTTAATCATGCAATATAATCTATAAATAAAATAAAAGTCATGGTGATATGAAAGTACATTACCATCACCCCTAAAAATTCGGATATCTCATTTGTCATTTGTCAAAGCATTCATTTTAAGACACGTAAAAATATTCCTTTTGGGACCCATTGAATGAAATTAAAAATAGACATAAAATATATTTTATAATCCTTATATATTTATATCTATAAAATAACATCAAGAATATTTACATGGATAAAATTATTGGAATATTAAATATTTAAACATTCATAGTGTCTCATCCCACTTTGAACATCTAAATAATAATTCCCATAAAGGATTGGAATTCAAAAAAACATTAAATAACATCATATTATATAAAATATGAATATATAATTTTAAAGATGATGCATATACAAATTATTAATTAATAATGGTTCATAACATTAAGAGGTTCCCCAATGAAAGGAGATTGAGACGAAATCCCATAAAACTATGGTAACATTTGAATCAGAAACCCTAAAAGTAATAATCATCAAATAAAATTTATAAATATCATGATTATAAAATAATTCATCATATAATATATCATTATTGGAAGTATATGTTCAATAAAAAAAGAATTAATTCTTCCATATGATATTTATCTCACAAATGTAAAAAGTGAGATGAAATGTGATTCCCTAAAAATCTATAGTAAGAACCATGTATTCAATGGCGTGTATGACACGTGACACCAAACCCACAAAGTAATATAATATTCAGATACATTATAATATATTTACTATTTAATATATATTATATATATTTAAATTCAAGAAACACTGAGTTATCTTACATTTCACTCAAGAGCGGCTTTCCACCATAGCTTGTGTTATATGCAAGAGAGACCTTCCTCGATATCTTGCATTACAAAAAAGTTAGAGTTTGACCAAATAACAATGTATTATTAAAATATTGTTATTAAATATAATATTTTATAACCTACCCTTCTGTTATTTTTTATGAATAGTATAAACTAACTTATAAAAAATTGTGGTTGGTATAAATATAAAATTATTTCTTTAGTTACCAATTAATGAGAAATGTAAATAAGAACCTATAGGATATAATAATTAAAATTTATATTATTATGATTCCAAAGGAGTTTTATATTAATAAAAATAATTAATTACAATTATTTAAGGATTTTAATGAAATATATATTCTATTTATAGAATCAAATATTTTTTATATTCTTCCATTCGGTTCTATATGAATAAGATATGATCAAACCCTATTTTACTCATAAAAACCTATATTTTCATGCATGAAATTTTAACACCTTTTATTAGAGAACCCATTTAAAATATGAATTTTGACACATTATTTAATCTATGTTGTAAAATTAAACTTTATATTTGAATGATAAATATAATAATTTTGTTACAGTTAATTTTTTATATTTTTCTAAAACAATTTAATTTTTAATTAATAATTATCAATATTGAATTTTAGTTCAAAACTTCTTTTTCATCTAATGTATTTATAATGTTAAATTATAATTTTAAGTGTTTTTAATGTTTAACTACATAATATTTTATCATTTAATAAAAATTATATCATTGGAATAAATTTCACGTTGAAATTCACTATAAAAACATAGAAAACATTAAGATGTTTTTACTTTAAAAACTTCCAATATCATCCCTCCTATGGGATGATTTTTAAATTAGCTTCTTCACCTTAAAGGATTATAATTTAGAAAAATGGATTTCATATTTTTAATCCTAAAAATTTATAATGTATAATATGACCAACTTTGTTTTTCTACCAAAACTCTTAGTGAAAGTTATTAAAATTAATTACAATTATTTAGGAAAAATTAAGCTTACTAAAGGAATAAACCTTTAAATTAGGGTCCCAAATGACCTAGGCACATATAAAACCCCTATTTTCTGACCATAAATTTTTCATTAATCTTCCACTATTTAGTTTTTTTGTTTGGTATGCCTTTATTTTGTTATGAAATTGTGGACACCTTATTTTTTTCCAAAAATTCCAAGTGACTCATTTTCCTTCCCTATAAAAGGCCACCACCTATCCTTCTTCCACAGACATCTCAAACCACTTAGGTTCAGTGATTATCATCCCATATAGCTTCCCAAAATCCCTTCCTTATACGTTTAATCATTTATTTGGGAATAAATATTTCCAGTGAATCATTTTGATAGAAACCAAAAGTAGTTACCCGATTAAGAGGTAAAATATTCTCTCAAGATTTTCAGTTTTATTTCCATTATTCAACCCCTAATTACTTATTATTCCATTATTATGTAACAATACCAGTATCGTAAATATACTAGTATTTTTTGTTAAATGGATCTACCTACACTTACACTCACTTTCATCTAGAGGGTAACAAACAAAATATTTTTGTGTATGGTGAACTACTGCCTCATGAAATGATGGTTGTTCATATATCCCTTAACACCAATCATGGTGGCCATTACGATGGAGAATATTTTTATATATGATATATATTATTTTTATTATGTTTTTATACTTATTTTATTCTTTTTATTACACTAAAATTCAATACTTTCCATTTTACATTAATACGTAACATTATTGGAGGAAGTGTGGACTACCGCCCCCTCAAACTGATGTGATTCATTCACATGGTACATGGAATGAATAAATTAGGGTTATAATTAAACGTTTGAGAAATAAAAAACATATATATTATATTCATAACATAATTAATTTATGTAAATATATATATATCATTTTATTTATTACCTTTTCACACACTTAAAAAGGGATAATGTGGGTCGTTGATGTGTGGAATACTACCTACTCGACATAATGTTATTATTTTTACATCACAAGAATTATATATATAAGAATGCATGATTAAATAAATTTTTTTGTTATATAATGATCATTCTAGTAGGATATGGTTTTACTAACCTTCTTTAATAATGATCATTGAAAAATAGGAATGTTACTCATGGGTACGTATGGCTTACCGTATCCATGACTGTAATGTTGAATCATTTTTCATAACCATATGTAATATTTTTTTAAATTATAATTTATTTTTAAATATTAATTTTATTTCATGACTATTATTCTTTAGATATTTTATACAAACCCTATTAACCATTTTTTACCGACCAGTGTTGTTGTTGACACATTAACCAAATTTGGTCAAAACAACTGATGTAAAATTAATTGTTTAAATAGTTGTATAAAACATAGTATGAAGTTAAATAAAAGTAATGATAAACATTATAAGGTTATTATAAAAGTATAAAATTAACATAGGTTTATTATTTAGGAATTTAATGTATTTTCACTCGAAAAAAACTCATGGTTATAGATTATCATCTCACTTAGTAAATTTGTGAGATAAATGTCATGTTCACCACTTACATAATTTTTGTAGTGTATCTACTGCCCATTTTTATATATTATAATATGAATCCCTTTATTTTCATGATATTAAATTTTTATTATAATAAAATTCCTTCATGAGGTTTGTGATTTAATATGTTTTAATGTGGAATGACACACTTTGGAATGATTAAAGATTATTTTCCTCAACAATAACATTAATGAGCATTCAATGGAATTTATATTTGAGGAAATTATATGATCATTGTTCAATATAACCTAAAAGTTTCTATACTATGGTTATTCATGGTCATTGCCAGGTTTTAGTACCATTTTTCCACTCTTAGGTAATCAATGTGTGTTAGAAAATGATTTTTAGAAAACCCGACATCATTTACCACTTTAGTTAGAGAACCTATTTTCTTTTAAAAACCTGGTTTTATTAAAAAAAATCAAAATTGTTTTTAAAATTAATTGGTAAATATATATTTGACCTTTTTTATTTTACAATTTTTTTCAAAAAAATCTTCTTATCTCTTTCCAAAAAATGAATTTTTTATCCTTTAACCATACAAAATGAATATTCTTTTTACCTAGTACGGCTTGTACAGATTTTCCACCATCATTTCATTGAAGATTCCTTTTCTTGTATAAAAGTATTATTTCTTTTAAAAAAATTAAATTGATTTTCAAATTAAATGTTTTTCATATGTTTTTCCAAACAAAATGATATTTTCTTCGGGAATTTTTTTAAAAGATCATTTTATAATGATTCCATTCATCAATGAAAAAACCCATTTATTTTAATCCCCTTGGGGAATGTTGTATTGATACAATCATTAATATTTATCTAGATGTTTTATTATTGGTTTAGATAAGTATAGTATTCACATTCACTTCCTTCATTCATTTTATTCCCATTAAAATATTCAATTTCTTATGATCATTAGAAATTGAAATTCCCCTAAGTATCCATATCATTTTCCAGGGATATGATCATTGCCTAAACTTTATAAAAAAATTTATATAGTTTTAACATTGAATGTTATATTTTTACTTGTTTAAATATTGATAAATCTGTATCTCTAACTCCTTACGGATATTTGATAAGGCACATGGTTAAATCGATTATTCAATATATGAGGTGGTTTTGGACAGGTACAATATGTGTGGCCCCTATTATAGATAGACCCATGATGTATTAGTATTATCATGGGACTAGTTGTTTAGCTAGATTCATTAGATGCGATTTTAACCTATATTTTATAAACTATCATTTGAAAAGTCATGATTGTAAAGGTATCATATTTCTAGGAAACATTGAATCTAATAATTAAGAATTTCCCCCATTTAGTTTATGTTATTATTCATCCAGGAGATCTTGTGTCAACATATCTTTGGATAAAAATCATTTTTTGTTCTTTAATTAAATCGTATGGGTTTTAGTTTCTTACCTTTCCATATTTATTTTTCATTTTCTAGATATTTTAATGGAATGTTTTTCCATTTTTTACAATTCCATATTGTTTATTCATATCCTTCTCAGTTTATTGATTACAAGGTATGTGTGTTTAGTTATTTACCATGCCATAATTATTACTCTCATTTATCCATTATTTTTTATGCTATATTTTTTCTTTACCGATAATTTTATCTCACCCTTATTATTTTTATTTCCCCATGAAAACAAGAATACAACTATAAATGATATGTAGGGATTTACTAGATATATTATACTTATCCTCAACATTTTTTATTTTAAAATAAATAAAAAATTATGTTCTAATTACTATAATCATTCTCAATATATGGAACATTTATGTATCTAGTTTACCAAGACTACCAAATATATCTGTCCTTCAAGGATTGATCCCTTGTAATCATGGAAATTTAATTCATAATAGAAATTATCTTTGGGATACCTGGGGTAGGTTCACTACCATTGGTGTCAAAGGAAGTTTAGTAGCAACCTTTTGAACTCTATTTAGAAAAACATAGGTTAGAGAACATAACCCTATGGTATAATTTAATATATGTATAGAATAACTTCCTTGAATTTTGGTAAGGTAGAGATTATGTGGGTCTTCCTAGAAATATATCCCTATATGGAAAATAAAATTTTGTTTGGCTCAATAATAGATTTACCTAGGAGTAACAACTCAAAAAAAGTGTTATGATCCAAAATCAAGGTAACCTTGTACTTGAAAATGGGATTTACTATGCACCTAGTTTGACACTCCTAGGGGCGTATGCTTAGGATAATCAACTTTTTCATTAGAAACCATTATGAAGAATTTTAATGTTTAATGACAAAGAATAATCTATGTTAAACCTAAGGATCTTTAAATTTAATATAAGGTGTCATGTTTTAGAAGTCCAATAGATGATATTATGGATAAACCCTAGACTAAGGAATCACCTTTGTGAAAATAAACTGATGAAGAATTTATATATTGTGGTTTTATTGAAAACTATGGTTAAAAGTATATTTAGTTATTGACATAATTTCAAGGATGTACATCATAATTTTATTTGGAAATTATATTAATATAGATTTCTAAAAGGACACCCTATATGTCGGGTGATAAGCTATCATGTATGGTAAGGTTGCGGGTCTTCAACCCATGACATAAGGTCGATAATGGTTTCAATACAACCATTAACCTATGAAATGTCCTTATTAATTTTTCATTTTTTACTAAAACATTTTGATGAGTAAATTTTAATGATGAAATAGTAGTATAACTATTTAGTATTATAGATTAATCTATAGACCATATTGGTTTTAGAGGATAGTTAAAGACCAATAGTTATACATTTCACTCTTTTATGGGCCCTATGATCCTTTAGAATTGTATTTTTGTGTTTCTTGTAACAATATTAATTTTTGAATAAATTGAAAAATTGATCAAAGTACAACCAAATGTTGAAATTATGTATATAAAAATATATCAAATAATTATACATAGGTACTAAAATAATTACCCAACATTTGTAAAATGAATTGGGATAAAATTGTATCTTAATAACTTAATTTATGGTGAAGAAACGATCTTTTAAATCATCATATATTTAAGAAATTGAGTCTCTCAAATTTATATTGATCATTCACTTGTTTTTTATTTATAACCTCATTAAAATCCTATAAATATGTATGTGTTCCCTCCAATTACTTATATTTACATTCCACTGATGTTCTCTTACTTATTGACCTGGTAACATGGTAGTCAATGTGACATTGGTACTTTCCATCCTTTCTTTTATAGAGGATGACTTATGACCCTTCCCATGATGTGGGATTTCAAACATAAGACGTATAAAACAATACATCACCATGGTAATTTTTAATTTAAGAGAATGAAATTTAAATATGGTGGGGAGAATGTGACGTCCTGGAAATCTTAAGTAAGAACCTTGTATTTGATAGCATGTATGACACGCGACACAAAGCACGTAAGGTAATATAATATATGGATACATTATAATATATTTACTATTTAAAATAGATTCTATATATTTCAATACATGTAAACTAAATTTATCTTTATTTCACTCAAGACAAAACATCCTTGATAACTTTTGTTTCACACAACAGAGACCTTCCTTGGTAGCTTGTGTTATATGCATGACCATGTTTCCCCAAATAATAATGTATTATTAAATTATTATTATATATAATATGATATAAACATTCTATTATGCTAGAAATTATGAATATAATTAACAAACCTATGAAAATTTATGGTCTATATAAATATAAAAATAATTCATGGGATACAAATTAATGAGAAATGAAAATAAGAATCAGTTGTATATAAAAAGGAAATATTATTATTATTATTATTATTCCAAAAGAGTTTTATCTTAATAAAAATAATTAATTAATTTTTTTAATTATTTTAATGAAATATATATGTTATATATTTAATCAAATATTTGTGATATTCATTCACTCGGTTTTATATTCATAACATAAAAATAAACCCTATTTTACACATAAAAACATTAATTTTTATAAAGCCAATTATATTACCTTTTAATGGAGAAACCATTTTAAATATGAATTTTGAAACAATAATTAATATAATTTTACAAAATAAAATTCATATTTGAAATAAAAAATATAATATATAGGTAAGGGTGAATTTTTGATATTTTTAAGAATCATTTTTATTTTTAATTAATAATAAAAAATATTGAATTTTAGTTCAAAACCCTTTTTATCTAATTTATTTATAAAGATAAATTATAATTTTAACTGATTTTAAGGTTTAATGAGATAAATTTTTTATCAATTAATACAAATTATATCATTGGAATAAATTTCACTTTAAAACTGATTATAAAAACATATAAATCTTTCAGATGTTTTTAATTTAAAAACACGCAATGTCGTTCCACCAGCGGGGTGAATTTAAAAAAAAATTCTACCAAATATATGATTATAATTTGGAAAAATGGATTCCATATTTTCAATCATAATAATTTGTAATTTATTTTAGTACCAACTTTTTTTGACCCAAAATATTTGTGGAAGTGATTAAAATTAATTACAACTATTAAGGCCAATTTAAGTTTAATAAAGGACAAAACCTTTAACATAGGGGCCCAAATGACCTAGCCACATTTACAACACCAATTGTTTGTCCATAATTTTTCCATGAACCTTAAATTATTTATTATGGTTGGTTTTGGATGACTTTTTTTAGGTTGGACATGTGTCCACCTAACCTGTTTCCAAAAATTCCAAATGAGTCCTTTTCCATCCCTATAAAAGGACACCACCTCTCTCCATTCCTCACACCTCTCAAAACACATAGGTTTGGCCAATATAAATCCATATAAATTCCAGAAATACCTAAAATAAACCTTGAATCCTCACTTTGGGTATCAATCCTTCCAAGGGATCCCTTTTTTATAAACAAAATATAGTTACCCGATTAAGAGGTAATGCCTTCTCTCAAGCTTTTTAATATTATTTCCATTATCAAAACCCTAATCTCTTCTTATTCAATACCTATCTAAAAAAATATCCTAAATATACTATGATTTTTTATGTGATGGTTTTAACCAAAAATTACAAAACCATCCATATAATGGGTAAGGAACATATTGTTTCTTTGTCCAGATAACTACAGCCTTATGAAATAATGAATGATCATTTTACCCTTACCACCTATCATGGTGGTCATTATGATGGAAACATTGTTTATATATGAAATATATGATATTTCTTATTTTTTTATGATTATTTAATACTTTAATTACACTTACCTTTAATAAATTACACTTTACGTTAACATGGTAACATCATTTGAGGAAGGGTGGACTACCACCCCCTCAAAGCATACTGATTCATTCCCAAAATACATTGAATGTATAAATGGCGGTTATAATTAAAAATATGAGAAATAAAAAAAATTATGATATTAATGACATAATTACCATTTTATAAATATATATATTTTTATTTATTACGTTTTCACACATATAAAAAGTGATATTTTCGGTCGTGGACGTGTGGACTACCCCCACCTAGACACAATGTGATTCATTTTAGATCACAAGAATTATATATATATATATATGATTAATTAACATGGTATTTATTATATAATTATCATTATCTAAGGATATGTTGTTACATTTTTTCCATAACGATCATCAAAAAATAGGAATGTTTCTCATGTGTACGTACGGCCTATCATCTCTATAATTGTAAAATTGATTAATCTTTACTGAATATTTGTAATTATTCATTTTCAAAGTATAATTGATTTATAAATACGATAATTTGATGATTATTATTACTCTACAGATAAAATATAATGACCTCATTTACTACAGTTGACCTACTAAAGTTGTTTTTACACATGGACGAAATTTTGTCAAAACAACTGATGTAAACTTAATTTTTTACGTAGTTTTATACAACATGGTAAAAATTGAAATAAAAGTAATGAGATACATGAAAATTTTTCTCAATAAAAATTATAATTGTCTTATGTTTATTATACAGTATGTTAAAAGATGTTTACTGAAAAGGAAACTCAAGGTAGGTGATTCTCATCTCACTTTTTACATCCATGAGACAAATATCATGTTCACCACTTACATATTTTATGTGGTGTATATACTACCCATTTTTATATGTTATCTCTTGAATAAAATTATTCTAATTATATTATAATTTTATTTTAATATTATTCTTTCATGAGTATTATGATTTAAAATGTTTCAAACCTGTATGGGACACTCTAGAATGTTTAAAGATTATTTTCCTCAACAATAACATTAATGATATTTCAATGGTATTTCCATTTGAGGAAATTATATGACCATTATTCAATAAAAACGTTAATTTTATCTTCTCTGGTTATTGATGATAATTTCCATGTATTTGTGCAATTTTTCTACTCTTTAGCACACAATATGTTTTAGAAAATTTTATTCCCAAAACCAAACTTCATTTCCTTCTTTAGTTATGAGAACCTATTTTATTCTAAAAACAATGTATTATTAAAATTTTTACAATTTTTTTTTAAAAAAAATTAAATACATATTTTCCCTATTTTTCTTTTACCAATTTCTTCAAAGGAGTCTTCTTGTCACATTATGAACAAGGCATTTTTCTAATATTTAACCATTCAAAAGGAATGTTTTTTTACCTCATACGGCTTGTATAGATTTACCCGGCATCATTTCATTGAAGCTTAATTTTATTTTCTAACAAGGTAATTTTTATATAAAATATTTTAAAATTTTATTTTAAAAGATAATGTTTTTCAAAAAAATATTCGGAACCAAATGATATTTTCCTCAATAATGTTTTTAAAATATAAATTTTTTAATATCCCCTTTCATTAATGTCAACACCCCTTTATTTTAGTTCACATGGGGTATGTTGTATTGATACCATCATTAATATCCCCCTGTATAGTTTATAACATAATTATCCATGGATATTATTCACATTCACTTCCGTGATTCCTTTTAGTCCCATTAAAATATTCAATTTCCTATGGTCATTTAAAATTGAAATTATCCTAAGTACTAATATCATTTTGTGTGGATATGATCAATGACAAAACCGTATAACATTTTTATACAATTTTTATGAAGAATTTTATTGGATTATTTGGGTAAATATTGATAAATCTTTATCTTTTACTCCATATAGATAATTAATAAGGCACATTGTTAAATTTATTATTCAATGTATGAGGAATATTTTGGATTGGTACGACATGGGTAGGGTCAGGTTATAGATAGACACTAAATTCCTCAGTATCTGATGGGATGAGTCATTTGGCTAGCCACCTTAGATGTGTTTTAAACCTATATTTTTTAAACATTTTTTTAACGGTATTGACGGTGAAGGTATCATGTACCTAGGAAACATGGAGTCCAATAATTAAGAATTTCTCTTATTTAGTTTCAGTTATTATTCATCCATGAGATCTTGTGTTGACATGTCTGTAGATAAATTTCATTACTATGTTATCAATTAAATGAAATATGTTTTATTTTATTACCTTTCCATGTTGATTTTTCCTTATCTTGTTATTTTAATGGAATTTTTTTCCATTTACTACTGCTATATATTGTTTGTGCACTTTCTTCTCTGTTTCTTGACTACATGGTAAGTGTGTTTAGTTATTTATAATGTAATAATTATTACTCTCATTGATTCATTATTTCTTCTGAAATACTTTCCCCTTATTGATAATTTGATATCACCCTTATTATGTTTATTTTTTTAGTAATACAATAAGCGTACTATGAATGATATGTAGAGATTTACTAGTTATATTAGAGTTATCCTTAAAGTTATTTTTATAATGAACGAAAACATTATGTTATAATTAGTGTAGTCATTTATATTTATATTATTATTTGTATATCTTGTTTAATAAGACTACTAAACTAATAGTTCCTTCATGTATTGATTCCTTGTAATCATGATAATGTAATTGATATCAGACACTAGCTCCGGGTTACCTAGGGCCAGTTCGCTACCTGAAAAATCTCTTTCCTTGTGTCTTACTTTTCATGTTTGTTCTTATCTTTCTAAATAGTAAACATGTGTTAATTATGTAATTTCTTGGGAACCATTTAATATGTTATCCTTAATTTTATTTCACTTATTACATTGTTTTAAACAACTACTTAAATTGTTATGTATAATTTGTCTGTTTTGACCATATTCGATTTATGCGTCAAAATTGGTGTTGGTAGGTAAACTGTGGTCAAAGGAGACAGTATATAAATATATATAGAATAATAATTATATTATTTTTAAAATATTTTCAAATTAATTAAAAATTTAAAAAAAATCATGAGATGTGTTTTCTAAAAATGAACCAATGTTACAAACACGGATAGGGTAGGCCATACGTATGCACAAGTGACATTCATATTTTTCAATGATCGTTATGGAAAAAAGTTAAGTAAAATTTATCATTATAGAATGAAAATTATATCTTAAATAAAATATTATTTAATAATATATAATTATATATATAATTTTTGTTATGTAAAAGGAATCACATCACGTTGAGTAAACAGTAGTCCACACACCCACAAATGGATTTATCACATTTAAAGTGTGTAAAAGGTTAATAAAAATGATATATTATATTTACAAAGAAGTAATAATGTCCTGAATATGAGATGGATTTTATGTATGTAACATATATTTAATTAAACTCATTCTTAATACATTCCATGTAATGTGACAATGTATCACATCGCTTTGAGGAGGTGGTAGTCCACGTGTCCACAACAAATGTTATCATATTTACCAAAAATAGAAAGCATGAAGGTATGTGTATATAAAAATTCCATAAGTATGAATAAATAATAATTATTATATATATATATATATCATATAAAAATATTTATTCCATCATAATTATCAACCATGACATGTTGTGAAGGAAAAAAACAAATTAGATCGTTACGCAAGGCGGTTGTTCGTTGTACACGAGCGGTAATTTCATTACCCATTTGATGGAAGTGTGAGTAGGTGTAGGTAAGTCCCATAAAATAAAAACAGATTAGTATATTGAAGATAATTATGCTATTATATAATAATTTAATAATAATAAATTATGGGGTGGTGAAATAAATAATTCATAAATGCACATTGAAGAAAGTTACCTCTTTTTCAGGTAACTCCTATTGGTTTGCACCGAAGGACATCTTAGTTCGAATTATTCCCAAGGTGAGGAGTCTAAAGTGAGTTCAATGATGTTTGTAGAATATTTTTTTAGTTATTTGATTAATAAAATAGGATATAGAGGTGTGATTAAATGGGAAGGGTCAGTGCCTTCTTAAAGTGGAGGGGGAGTGGAATTCTTGTAAATATAAAAGGTAAATAATACTGAGAGGTCTCCTTTACATAATGTGACACTAAAAATGACCAAATTAGATATAAGATGTTATATGGAATAATAATTTCTAGAATATTGTTTTTTTACATGTGTATGTTTCATTTAAACTCTTAAGATTAATGTTTAACCACTAAGTAGCCACATTTTTACATTAATCACTATATTTAATTTTAATCACATTGCCAAATATAATTGGACAAAAATAGGTTGAGAATATAATAAATTATAAATTATACTAATTATAAATCATAAATTCATCTATAAAAATTACAATCACATAAGTTTAAGAAACTAAATTAAAATTAATCCCACATACGGGATGACAAAGTGGGTATTAAAAGTAAAAATGTTCCATTGTTATCTATGATTTTATATCTAAATTCAGTGTGAAATCATTTAAAATGACATAAATTGTTTTAACGTATTTAAAATAGATGTAATTATACTTTAAATAAAATTGTATAATTATTTAACTATATAAATACATGGGATTATATATAGTTTTGATCTAAAATTCTGTATTATTAACTTTTCATTAAGATATCAAATTTTTCATAAAAATACCAAAGAATCAACCAAAGAAAATATTGATAATTTGATTTCAAAATTCAAGTTTATTTTATATATAAGAGTTCTAAAAAATTATAAAATCAAATATAAAATAGGTTCTCTATTAAAATGAATTAAAATGTCCAGATTAAATAATAATATTAATAGTATATAATTGTTCTATATAACTCAGTCTTGTGTGGAGTGCAAGATTTAGAATAAATAACTATTGTGTGTCACATATATATTTTATGTAGAGTTTATTTTATGGTAAAATTAATATATAATTTATAAATATTAAAATTGTAAAAATACTTATTATATGTTTACCTAGGTTCTTATATCCTTTATATTTAATTGGTCTTTATTTTTATTTATAATTAATTTTTAACCAATTAATTCATCCTATAAACATTTATAGGTTGTAATTTTAGTATTTATTGAATCTCTTTTATTCACATTATTCCAATAGTTAAGTGATAAAAATCGTAATAATATTAATGGTATATTATTTTTCAGTTAAGACTCAAGATTGTGTGTAATAGAAGTCATCAAGGTAATTTGATTTTGTTTGTAATGCAAGATAAAATTAGAGTTAAATTTGATTAAATATAAGATATGTTTTCCATGTTACACTATATATTACATAATTTAAAATTAATTTTAAATAAAATATTTTATAAAATATCGGGATGTTAAATCCTAATTCTCCTAAAAATGAATTATACCCTCATAATTAATCTTTGTTATCATGTTATTAACATTCATAGATTTCCATTACCACATTGTGAAAAGGGTTAAAAAAACCTCTTAAAAATTTAATTTAGGAAACATAACCATTACTAGATTTTATGCAAAACTAGGATTCAATATTGGTAGAAACATTAGTGGGAAATTAAAATATTGTATTTGAAGTCAAAAACAAATTCTCATGGACTAACATGTAGTGATTGAGAACATGGTCAAGAGGAATTCAATAAAAACCCACAAACCAATTTGGTGTTGAGAATATCATTGATATCATCTAAAAATGTTGTAATAGGATAACATTTTATTTCCTTAAGATACATTCCCTAAAAATTAAGGATCCAATCACCATATATACATAGAAAATAAGAAAATATACTTACTTGATGATTAGAGATTCATCCTTTAATCATTTTTAGCATAGAATCACCTCTTTCTCCATAAAATGAGTATAAAAATGAATTTTCATGTTTGAATCACTATAATTATCTTCTTATGAATCCCATAACCCACAAAAGGATAAAATTATATTCCTCCTATCTTTAGATATTAACCAAAAACAAGACGGTTAGCCAAAAGTAAGATAATTTAAACATTCTTGTGATGAGATAATTCATTAATCTTTAAAGTTTAATACTAATACATATATTTATAACTAAATAATTCCATATACATATAAACTTAATTTTAACTAATAACATTAAATAGACATCAACATGTATTCTTCCTCAAATTAATTTTTATCATATACCTCATACATCTATTAAAACTTGATAACCGTCTCCCAAGTTATTTTTGTTATTTAAATCATTAAAATGTGGGTGACTATGAAATTGATCTTATTATCAACCTTTAAAAAATATAAAACTCCCTAGAGCTTTCATCCCTTCACAATATGGACCAACATAAACTATAGTAGTAGAAAATGATTTTTTATCCCTTTTTTCTTCTAATCATGATGATTTCCACCCTGATTAGGTTTCTTTGGACACATGTTACCTTAATTTCCCAACTCATTATAGATAAAGAATATTTATATTGATCGGGTCTCTATTATCTCATTATTGGATTGTTGATGACTCTTTTCATGACGTCATGAACCTTGTGACCAATCATACCACACTGGTAACACTTTCCAGATCAAGACATACATTCCCCAAAATGTATTATACCATACTTAAAACACATTTAAGGCTTACCTATAGAAATATTAGTTGGTTTCTTTACCATTTCCTTCCACCTTGACCATTTATTTCTCTTGTCACCTCATAGTATGTATGTGTCGTAAAACTTCATTTCAACATTTTGAGCACAATGAACCACTTTCCCATAACATTTAATTTCTCTATAGGTAAATGCTTATTATAGGCTTGGTTTCTATCCTTATTAAAGTAAATTAATTTTATTGTCAATGTATCGGGTAAATTTAACACATAAAAATCCACTATTGTGAAGTTTTATTTATATGAAGCCACATAATCATCATATTTTTCCCTCAAATCGAGGAATTGTTTCTTCATCCTTACCCAAAAAATGTTGAGGACATATTTTTCAAAGAAATGATCCTTGAATGATTCCCATTACATGGAATCAATATCATCATTCTCTCTTATATTCTTAATGAAAGACCACCATTGATAAAATTCACCTTAAAACTAATAGATAGAAATAGTTGAATCTTTACATTAAAGCATCCCTTTACATAAAATATCATCTCAAGTGTATTGATCCATCATTCGGAAACCAATGGGTCATATGATCCATTGAATGGTGGTAGATGTTTCAACATGAAATGATCCACTATCATTATTTTTCTTCTTAAAAGGTTGGGTTCCTATTTATCAAGGATTCCACCACCATTTATAGCTTGTTTAAAATGGTCAATCATTGCATAAAAATAATAAATTCTAATTCCAAACATCTCGAGATGCTACTTAGGAAGGATATTTTCCCCTTCAGTTACTTCCTACTATATGTTTCCTATTTCCTCTAAAAAATCCTTTATAAAAAGACATATTTTAGATGAATAGACATTGAGTTCTTAAAAAGATATATAATTTCAATATAACTATATAGTAATATAATCTATTGGAATTCTATAAATACTATCCAAACCTCTATAGTTTTCTAAACCTTTCCTTCGATTCCAATTATAAGAACCAAACCTTAAATATTACATAATATTGAATTTTATTCTATAAATTACATTATTTCACATTTAGGATCAATTTATGTTTAGAGTTTTATATAATTAGGTCATAAATCCTACATAGAAAAACCATAAAATACAAAGAGCACACTTCTAATCAGTATCCATTTTTCCCATAATTTAAAACTTTTAAAATAAAGTATTTATTCCTTCACAGAAAATATTCAGAACATAAAACTTGACTTCTTAATTTCCATTATCCATACTTAAGCCCAGTGAAAAGGCATAAAACCCAGTGAAAAGGCTTTAAAATCAGTGAAAAGTCTTAAAAACCATTGTATGATCATAAAATATCAGAAAGAGATATAAAAACAAAGGAAGTTATTAGTTTAGTAAAAACATTAAAACCCATATAAAAATTTCCTTTATCTTAATTTTTATTTTAGATTATTAAATAAAACATTTTAAAATGAATAAAAAAACACATTTTTCTCATGTAAAACCATTAAAACTCATAGAAAGGAATTAAACCTCTATTTGAGAGTTAGAGAATCATATATATAAAACCATTTTAAAACCCATTTAATTAGAATAATGATAATATTGACTTCCAAAATTATCATTAACCAAGGAATTGAATATTTATAATGGGGATCACTCTTCATATAAGCTATATTCATCTCACCCTTGAGCTATGACGGGTCTCAACCCTTCATATAATCTATATCTGGCTCACCCATTACTCATCAGCTATAATATGCTTCAACCCTTCATATAAGCTATATCGGGCTCACCTCTGAGCTATAATGGGGTTTAACCCTTCATATAAGCTATATCGGGATAACCCATTTCATAAAATGATCATGTAACATATCTAAAGTAAAAACGCTCATCATAAAACCCTTTAAAAATATTTTTAAATCCATATGAAAACACATGCAGATACAAAATACCCTTTTCTTATGAGAACCCAGTTTCAATACCCAAACATCCTTTTCTTGGAAATTAATTTTCAATACCAAAATAAAAAATTAAAAGAAATAGTTTTTTATTTAATAAAACATGTAATCATTAAAATTAAGCTAGAAAAAAAATAAAAGTCAAATTTACATGAAATTTCATTATCATTGTAATTTAATAATAGGATATTTCATTTTTATTTTTTGAAAATTTTATTTTTGAGATACGTAAAGAGATTCAATTTAAAAAACATTGAATTAATATAAAACATAACATATAATTTCATTTATAATCCTCTTATATCCATATAATTAAATATGTAAAATAATATATAGAATATTGACAAGGAGAAAAAAATTTTAAAATTAAATATTTATACATTCAAAGTGTCTCATACCACCTTGAACATTTAAATCATAAGGCTTGTAATATATTAAAATTTATTAAAACATTAATTAAACTGATAATATATAAGATATGAATATATAATTTCAAAGGGGATGAATAAACACCTTATAAATGATTAATGGTCTATATCATTAATAAATTCTTCATTGAAAGGAGACTGAGATGAAATCCCATACAACTTGGGTAACATTTGAATCAAAAAACCTAAAAGTAATAATCATCAAATGAAAAATGTAAATTTCATTAATAAAAAATAATTAATTATATAATATATCAATATAGGTATTATATATTCCACATAAAATAATTATGTGGTGCATATGAAATTTATCACATAGATGTAAAAAGATAGATGAAAAATCTCTTACCTTTAGTCTGACTTGCCACATGTGTCTTTATATTTAAGAATAATAAAAATATGTTAATTATCTACTTTCATGTAATTTTTTTATTTTATCATTAATTTTATTTCACTTATTACAATGTTTTAAGTAACTACTTAAAAAATTATGTTTTTATTGTGTGTTTTGACAATATTTGGTTTATGTGTCAAAAATGACTTTGGTAGGTCAACTTTGGTCAAGGGGGTCACTATATAAACACATTAAGAATAATAATCAATAAATAATTACTATATTTAAATAATAACTAAAATTTTAAAATGAATCATGAAATATGGTTATGAAAAATGATCCAAAATTAAAATCATGGAGACGGTAGGTCATACGTATGAATGAGTAACATTCTAATTTTTCAATGATCATTAAGGAAAGAAGGTAAGTAAAATTTATATTTGAGTAATGAAACTTATATCATAAAAACTATATTAATAATATATACTTCTTTATAATTCTTGTGATGTAAAATAAATTGAATCTCGTCGAGGAGGTGGTAGTTTATACATCCATGAACAACGTTATCACATTTTTCAGTGTGTGAAAGTGTAATAAAAAATATGTTATATTATATTTATAGAAATTTATTAATTTAATGAATATAAAAGGGGAGTTATTTACATAATATATTTATAATTATAAATTCCATTTAATGTGTGAACATATCACATTTCTTTGAGGATGCGGAAGTGCACACGTCCAGAAACATTATTTTCATATTTAGAAAAAATGTAAATCCTGATGGTATGTGCACATAAAAATTATATAAGTATGAATACATCATAAAAATAATATATATATATATATATATATATCAATGAAAAATATTTTTTACATCATAATGAGAAACCCTGAGAGGTGCTAACAGAAAAAACAAACGACATTGTCACGTAAGGTAGTAGTATGATGTACATGAACAGTAATTTCATTTCCAATTTGATTGATGTGTGTATTGGTGTAGGTCGATCCATTAACATAAAAAAATTAACAATTTTTAGGATACTGATTTTATTATATATTCATATAATAATAATAATAAATTGTGGGGTAGTGAATGAGATAATATATAAATTCACATTGAAGAATGTTACCTCTTTTTCAAGTAACACCTTTTAGTTTTCACCAAATGACTTCTTGGATGAATTTATTACAGTGGTGAGGCCTCTACTGTGAGGTTAGAGATGATGGGAGACAATTTTTTCAGGGTTTTTATGATCCAAATTAGATTTATAGGTCTGAATAAATGAGAATGGTGATTTCCTTTTTATAATGGAGGGGGAATAAAATTCTTGTAAATATAAAAGGTAAACAATTTATAGATGTATCCCTTACATCATGTGCCTCATTAAATGTTCACAATTATAAAAAAAATTTAATATGGTACAATAATGTCCATCAAATAGGATATTGGATAAAACTATAGGTTATTTGGGCTCTTAATATTAAATTTTAACAAATAAGTAACCAAATTTTTACATTAATCGTTATAATTAATTTCAATCATTGTAATTTATTTTAATTACATTCAATAATATTTTTGGTCAAAAAATAAGTTTAGATTATTATAAATTAAAAATTATGATTATTCTAAATATGGAATCCATTTTTTAAAATTCCAACCACATAATTGGAACAAATTATTTTAAAATTAATCTGATGTGCGAGATGACAAAGCTAGTTTTTAAAGTAAAAATATTCAAAAGTTTTCTAATATTATATATATAAATTAAGTATAAAATGGTTTAAAATGACCAAAATTGTTTTAAATGATATAAAATTTATCTTATTATACATTTAAAAAAATTAATAACAATATTTGACCATATAAATTAATTGGACGAAAATGTAGTTTTGATCTATAATTAAATACTACTAACTATTCATCAACGTATGAATGTTCTTAGAAAAATACCAAAGATTCACCCAATTTTTTTATATTTCACTTTTAAAAATGTGGTTTTTTTCTTTATTTTAAAATTTTAAATGTTTTAAAATTTAGATTTAAAATAGTTTCTCCATTAAAAGGTGGTAAAATGGGTATATTATATAATATTAATAATAATAATTGTATACTATTGTTCGGTATAACTCATTATACCATGAAACAAAAGATTTAGAAGAAATTATTATTGTGTGTTGTGTATGATATTGGATTTAGGATCTATTTTATGGTAATATTACTATCTAATTCAAAATAATAATAAATATTAAAATGACATATTATTTCAATATATGGGCTATTACATCCTTTAAATTCAATCAGTCTTTATTTTTATTTATAATTTATTGGTAACCAATGAATTTATTTTATAAAAATTTGTAAACTATAATTTTTTTTAATTTATTTAATCTCTTTAATTTCCTCTATTCCAATGGCTAGGTTATAACTATCGTAATAATATTAATTATATATTTTTGTTCGGTTAAGACTTGGGCTTGTGGGTAACATAATTTATCAAGAGAACTCAAAATTTCTTGCAATGAAATATAAACTTATTGTTGAGTTTGATTGAAGCTAAAATATTTTTTTCATATAAAATAATGTATTGATCACTTTGAATTAATTTTAAGGGATATATTTCATAAAATCTTTGGATGTTACACCATACCCTTATACAAGCTATGATCTTCCTTTTTACAAGGAGTAGTCTACCATTACATGGTCTTCGGAATATTTAATATAACATCATGCACTAGGGGGATAACCTTACATAAGTACAGGGAACTTATTATTACCATTATGTAATTTTAGGATTACACTTTCATAGAGAGGGGATACATTTATTTAGGTATTAGAAATTTACTAGTACCCTTACATAGTTAGCAGTTAACTATTACATGTGTAAGGATTACCCTTACACAATCCACAATATATCCTTATGTAGTTAGGGGTTTCTTCATATATAAAATTTGATTATTATGTTACCCTTACATATGGAATGGAAATACCTAGTAACCTTTACTCAGCCTTTTAAAAACATGACTTACCTTTTTGAAACCCCATTCTCATCCCTAAAGATAATTATTTTATTGAAAATATTCCTTTTTAATTAACATAATTTATAAATAATTAAGGAAAGGATTTATTATCACTTCCAATATCCAAAAATTAATTTAAAAATATTATAATATCATTTTAAAGTTCTTAATTAATTTCCCAAATAAACTTTTTATACTATAAAATTCCTTACCTAATTTGATAAATCTTTTGAAAACACCTTTAAATATTATAAAAGCATATAAAATCACTTCTAAAATTTATTCAAACACTCTTAAACCACCTGAAATCTTAGAATACTAAATGAAGGGCTTAGTAAAATCAATACCCTCACAAAAACACTCAAATATTATTTAATAAAATTCATATTATGTTTATGATAATAATTTTATAATTTATTGAAGTTAATTCTCTATATAATTATTTATTTATCTATCAATGAATGATTTTCATATTCAGATAATTATCAAATTACCCATAATAATATCCAAAATTATTTCAGTTCTAAAACCCATTAATTAAGTCATAATAAAACTTTAATTATTTTATTTTAATAATTACACTAATATCTCTCTATTAGTTAATTATAATATTATTTTTTTCTGCCTCAATTTTCAGGAATATACCTGCTGGGGTTCTATTTGGTCATAGGAGGAGATAAAACAAGAAAAATTGTTTGGTGATGAAATACAAGATCCCACATTCCCCCACATGTCCCAAGTATGTTTAACTAATCTAAGGGTTACATTCCCTCTTCCACACGGTTTGCGGCATGTGTTAGGAACTCATCTATCCACTGTGTTCCACCCCTATCTCTATTATTCGATCCATGGATTATATGAATAATTTCCATGAGACTGAACTCAATAAATTCACTATGCGTTATACCTTCCTAATCATTCAATCATGTGGGTTGGATGACTCATGCTCACCCAAGCATGCAAAACATAAATTCCTCTCCCATATGTGTGTTGGGATATGTGGACTAGAGGTTTTCTTGTAACCAAATATGGATTGAATATCCCCTCATCATCCTTCCATTGTCATATCCTAATAGCTTCCATGATATTTCACCACCAACACCCTAAAATGTAGAGAGAGTAAGTGTATGGGGACCACCAAACATTACCCATAACTTTTCTCAATTTCTTAATGTCCTAAATTTTATGTCATTCACTAAAATTAGTTTTTTAAGGATATAAAAACGTAGATATATTTTTTAACTCTAAAAAAATCTATAAGATTTAATTTAATATAAAACTCTAATTGAGGTGATATAATAGTGGTATATATATCTTTCTAAGATCATTAAAATTATATGTGGTTGGTCTCATGGATAAAATTTATTAAATATTTTTAAGGATTTATAAAAATATTATTTTAAACTTATCCCCACCATAACTCAAGATCTATGCTTTGGATTTAACTCAATATACTTCAATTAGATGTGTCTTGATTCATTAAATATCATTTAAAAATTATTTTCAATATTATACCATTAATTCGTCTAAAATATAGAGATATGTTTTAATCAGTTAAAATTATTTCTTGAATGTATTAGAATACATGAATTTTATTTTTATGATTCTAGTTCCATTATATTATTTTGAATAATTATATTTTATATACATAATGTTTCCTCGTGTTTCAAATATTAGGTCATTCAAATCAAATATATACATTCTTCGTAGCCTAAATTTTGTCTTGAATATTTGAAAATCCATTCAACAGATTCTAAAGATTATATAATTAATAGGATTTCATTAATATTTATAAATTGATTAAAAAAGGGGATATTTATATTCAATAAATTAAATGTTTAGATCGAAGAGATATTTGTTTTATATTTTAATATCATTCTTGAATAACATTGAATTTGATCATGGAATTTTTGTGATTCCATTTCCATTAGGATCATATTAATAAGAATAAGTATATTATAGAAGGGTTCATAAATATATATTAAATAAATGTTTTAATTAATGGGAGAGGTTTTTGATAATTAAAATTCTTTTTAAGATATATCATAAGTTGTGCATCTGATCTATGATATTCTTATAACACCACATTCATATAATCGATATGAATGAAATAGTGTATGATAGTGTTGAGACAAATTATCGGGCATGAATATGAAAATATTTTAATTTTAATAATAAATTTAATTAATAAAACATGAATTAAACATATCAAAAACAAAGACCCATACATTAATTCAACATTGCTATTCATTATATGGAGAACCTCAATATCACATAATGTAATATAAGATAAATTTTTTTATACATTATGGGTATAATATATGAGATATCATATTACTATTTTATACATATTCCATTCAAAAATATTATCATTAATTTGGATAACACATCATTTAATGATGTGTGGCATATTATTTTGGTTTTTGAAGATTATAATAGTTACGTGAGTATTAAAGGAATATATTTGAGGGTATAATTTATTATTTTTGGTTGAGTGTTGGGTTATTTTTGAAACATGAAATTTTATCGAGACTTATTAATTACTGAAGAATCTCTATAAATGGTAATTCATATATTTATTATACGTGATGATAGATTGAGTTACACTTATCCAATTTCTCCTTACTATATTTTTTTCGTTACTAATTACGTGGAACTTGAATATCACAGATGTCAAGATTATCCTTCCAAATGTCATTAATGATTTTTCATCTTATTTATTGCTTTTCATGGTAAAAAATAATTTTTTATTTCTATATAATCATCATCAACCACCCATTTTAAAGATCTAGTATACAGGAGGCATATTCTTCATATTTTTTTATTCTTTTCTTTTATTCTTATTTTATATGATCATGGATTTGGGATTTATATTTTAACTACATTTTGATTTGTTTAATTTTATTAAAACTTACCAAAGTATCCCCAATTATGAATCCATGTTTTTCATTTACAAATGTAGTTACATATGGTCAGACATAACATAATATGAAAAGAAAAATATGGTAAATTCCATTTAAATTTCACCCTTTTCACTTATAATTATATATTGTCTCATTTATAAGTACTTATATATTGATATAATATCATGGATAACTCTATTAATAGTAATATTTTGAAATTTTTGAACTAAAACTACAAATGGTTATAAGTTATTAAATCATAATCTTCTACCCTAGGTAGTTTCCTCTATAAATCAATTATAAATCTTTATGCATGTGGATACTAATCAAGTAAAATAAAAACGTGCAATTTTGTTTGTCTGAATATTATGTAATATACCAAAATGAATGATGGAACTAATATTATAAAATATAAATTACTAATATATGGGTGATTTAAGTTATGGATGAGGAAAAGTACCACCTAAAACGTAACAACTAGTATAAATAAAGTAAAAAATAACAACATATTGATTTAATATTGATGTTATCACCCCTAACTTGTCATACAAATAATTAAAGACATTTCATGTAACAGATAAATATTTTTTATGTATAACTAAAATGAATTATGAATAAACACAATAATAATGACAAAATATACTTCAATTTACAACTGAGGCCCTAATAATTTTATATTGAAACTATAATAAATAAAAATTTATATTAATATGATGAATAATAGGGATTTAAAAAATTTATCAGTACTAAATATGTAAAATACATATAAAACCCAAAATAAATTCACGTATGTCATGAACAAACATATGTAATCACTGAACTAGACACATGAATCAGCCCATGGTGAGGTAAAAAGGCTTTTCCTAATACCCATGGGATAGAAACAAGATTATGTGCATTGAAGAACTACCTCTGTGAATGATTTCATCAAAAAAAATTTAAAAAAGAAATAATATCTATCAAAAAAAATATGCAATAAAGCAACATTACAAAATATATCATAAATAAATAGAAACTATGAGCCAGTGTGTAACCCGAAAAGATAAATCCAGATAAAAAAGAAAGTACATGAGTATTTCATTGGCTATACAAGTACTCGTCCAATGGATAAAACAAAATGAACCAAAAGACTACAGAAAATATTTTTGTTAAATATGGGTCAACATTCCATTACACCAGTACCATTACTAAAACCTAACTAGCATGGATACTCACAACCTATAATTAGTGTCTTTACATTTCAAGAATGAAATATAATAATGTCTAAAAACACCTATTAAGTGTGTATAAAATGTAAGATCAACCCAAATAGGGCCCCTCCAAGTGTTCCATAACTAGAAATTATTAAATATTAAAATTATTCTCTTTAATTAATTATAAAACATGAATAATTATGATTTTGACATTTTCATATAATATATGGAGATGAACGACATTTTAATAGTTCAAATGTAAATAGATGCATAGATAAACAATTTTTGAATAAACAAATCTAGAACTATTATAAGGAATCCTAACATATATCATGTTAGGGATAACTAAAATCCTTCTCCCTTAATGGCCAAGGAAATATGATTATGTGTGTACTAAAATCCCTGGTAAACAGTTTTAGGGATTGGAGATCACCAACATGTGTGTTCCTACCTTGAAAATGTTTTTTTAGAGTTATTGTGTATACCCAATTCTATAATGGCTAAATATACCTAGTAGTTCTTTTCATGAATCACCCCCAAACACCTAATATCCCATGGGTCCCCCCCCCCTCACAAATGAACTATTTTCACAATTAAAAACATTTTCAAGAGGAATTTCATAAATCATTTTAAATATTTATCAAATTAAAAAAATATTAAATCGTCATAAACATTCCATGAAAATCAGTTTTGATTTCAATTTATTTTTAAACATCAAATAATATTTCATGAAATCAAAACCATGCCTTTAAAAAATTTAAAATCCATTTTAAACATTGTAAAACTACCAAGAATAATATGATAAATTCTTCATATTTAAACACCTACCAAAAATTTGAAATCATTTCTAGCCCAATGGAAGCCACAAACATTTGGAAGAACAGACTCCTAGAAAATAATAGAGAACCCTAAGTCCCAAAAATCAAATAAAAAAATTAAATCCCAAAAACCCTAGTATACAATAGAATTCAAGTTGCGTGAAAATACAAACAATAAAAAATAATGATCAACATATGTTAAAGAAAAATTCATACTTTGAAAAAACGTAAAGAATTAGGATAAAATCCCACCAAAATATGGAGGGATTTAGGAATTCATATGATTGTTAAAAACCAAGTTTATAGACTAGAAAAAAGAGGAGATATTACTTAAATAGACCCATGGAATAATATGGAAAACAAAACCTTTTAATGTTAGGTTTATGGGGTTATGGAATGATATCAGGATTCACATCATGAATCCCTTAAAGTCTACAAGTTCATGGCATGACCAGGTGGTTCATACTTTGAACAATCGATACATAAACTGAGTCTCAACATCATAGTTATTTATGATTTTAATGACATGTTAATTTAATTAACTCATACATGAGTAGTGATATAGGTCTTTCAAAGGAATAATGCTCCCAAACTATACATTAGATCTATAAGAGATGTGAAATAAAAAAATATTTCATAACTAAAAGAAAGAACATGATGTGATGATTCTCCCCACAATATGTCTTTCTATCCTAAAAAATTTAATATGAATAAGGTTGATCCAAAATTAGGTGATTCCATTTCTACCTTATATCTAATTCTCTCTCTCGTGTCTTAAGATAAACTTTCCCATGATTCTATACCACTCAAATCAATGAAATAGATTTCCAATATAGTATTTTTTCTAAAAATAAAATATTTGAACCTGTTACACCACAATTATCATATCTTTCTCCAAATTGTGTTCCTTATAATTCAAAATGAGAAAATTATTAGGATCATATATCTTAAGGTGAGATGCATGGAACACATTTTGTATTTAATTCAACTAAAGTGTTAATGCCAAATAACATGTCACGTTTTCAATTCCATCAAAGATCTCAAAAGGATACTTGTATCTCATAGTGAAATTTCCTTCATTTTCAAGTTTATGATGACCCACACAAGGTGAAATATTAAATAAATATTGGATACAAACCAAAAACTCCAATGTATGACTCTGAAGATACACATAAAATTTTGAAAGAAATATTATCCATCACCAACATTGTAAAATATTTTGGATATTTATCATTATCTCTAGAAAAACACTCGACCCAACCAATGAATCATCATTAACTTAAAAAAACAATTGTGTGGTCTATAAGTATGTAAATGAAAGGTTTCAAAGTGATCCATTTTGATGAACATATTAAAACTATTATTATATGAAAATTCATCAAATCCCAATTTGTAATCACAAATAACTCCAAATTCGATAATAAAAGCCCAAATCATATCCTCAAAATAATTTTATTTACTAACTATGTTTCTCTGTTAGTTTGAAGATGGTAGGTTTTTATTATCCTAACTTTTGATCTCATCACCTTATGGAGGAATTTCCAAAATTGAGGGTTAAATTAGGTTTCTTTGTCCATGATGATATATGATGGTACCACATGTAACCTATTAATTTCTATAAAGCGTAGTTTTCCAAAATTTTCAACATTTATGGGCTCTAATATTGACATAAAATGGTCCGATTTGGTTAATGTTCAATCAATACCCATATAAAAATATTACAATGGAGGGTCTACAATAGTTCAATAATAAAATTTTTTGATTCCTTATCCCACTTCTATATTGGTATTGGGAGATGTTGAATCAAATTGGAAGGATTTTTGTATTCGTATTTAATCTTTACGCATATGTATTATTGTCATGTGATGTTGGGTATATCACACTTCAAAATGGGAAACTAGAACTAACAATTCATTTCTTAATACACTTTATTAGTTCCTAAGTGAACAAACCACTAAGAGGAATGATATTATTCGATCAAAATCATTCAAATTTGTGAAGGAACTCCATACTAACTTTTGAACCAAAGAATACCCTTCAAGGAGAAATACCAATTTTTTATGGCCTCTCAACCATTTAAATAATCCATAATGCTCTATAATTCACCATATTTATACTACTCCAATATAATTGACTTGATAATATATGGTTTCAAATTTAATTATCACTAATGAAATATTCCCCCCGTATACCTTTTCATCAAATTTCATCTTATTGAAGAGTCTCAGGAGGTTTAATTCATCTATTTACTCTATTATGGACAGAAAGGACAACTTCCTACTAATGAAATCATAAAAAACATCCCCCTTGTTCATGATTTTAGGTTATTTCCAAGTCAAATGAGTGATATTACACAACCTACCAAACCATCCCAATGTCTAGGTCCTTATAAGAAAATATAAAACTCAAACATTTGTGGTTAGAAAAGATACTTAACCTTTCCCGAAAAAAGGTGATGGAACCAAAACGTAACATTTTACATGATAATAAAGATCACTAAATCATGTAAGGGTAATTATTATCATGTTTCCAAAGATGGTGATAACCATTCACAACCATATAATAACCTTTCATAAGAAAACAACTCAAACTTGTTCCTAAAACATCACAATACACCATATATCCCTGTCTCATGTTTATCAAGATATGTATAAGATTTGTGGTAAAATTTCAACTCACTTAATAAAAGGAATAATAACACCTCAAATCCCATGATAATTTCTATCTGTTCTTAATGAGGGTGGTTAAAAGTGATTCCATATTTTATAAATCTTTTAGAGACCACTGGTAATATAATTCTATTTCTCATAAATTTCGAAATAGAAATTTTTTTTGTGGATCCTCCCATGACATGACATCTTGTACCTTCTTAGGATCTGTAGAGATTCCATTCTCTAAGGTCACATATGCCTATAAATTCACTTCTAAGATCCTCAAGTGGAACATTTAGATCTTAACATAAATCCAGTGGTCTCTCAAGGATCCCTAAATATTTCTTATGTAAATATTGTACTCTTCATCGGTTATTGAATAAACCAATATATCATCCATTAATATCATGATGAATAAATCCATATATTAGATAAATATATTTTTTATTAGTGAAATAAATACTATAGAATAATTAGTCATTCCAAATTAAATTACAAGATACTAAAAATGGCCACTGAGAACCTGAAGATGGTATTTGGAATATATAACACCTTACACTACTGTAAAATAGCCATATACCCACGGTTTTACCCAAAACCGTGGGTATAGGTTTTTTTGTGAAGAATTATTCCCAAAATTATAGAAACCCATGTAAAAACATCTAAACCCAAGGTTTTTATCAAAAAAATCAGTGTAGAATTTTTTTCCAGGGTATATCCCCATGGATTTTGAAAAACCATGGGTATAGGTTTTTTTTGAAGACCTATACCAATGGTTTTAAAAAAACTGTGGGTATAAATTTCCCACATTGTGGTGGGAAAAAATATTCCACAGGACACAAAAAATTATTGGCAGGAAAACCTATACCCATAGTTTTCACTTCAATACCCATGGTTTGGATTAATATATTAAGGTAGATATAAATATGTAATCAAATATTTGTTTTAGTTGAGTTGGTGAGCCGCTCATTTGTGTTCCCTCCGATCACTGGATAAAACCCCGTTGAGCTATTTTTTTCTAATAGAGGGGGCGCGATTTATATATTAAGATAAATGTAGATATTTTAATAAAAGATGTCTTCGGCTCAATTGGTTAGTTAGTTGAATTATGAATCAGAAACGCGGGATCGAAACCTGCGGGCTCCCTTTTTTCTATTAACGTCATATATTAGTGTATTTAAAAAAATATAGTTATATAAAGTTATAAGCGGCGTAGGTAGAGTGGTGAGAAGCACAGACTTCGATTGGAAGGTCACGGGTCTGACTCCTGGTGGTCATTTTTTGTATGATTTTTACCCACACTTTTAAAACTGTGGGTATAAGGCTTGGAAAGCGTGGAATGAGGCTTGACACCAAGGAAAAAAATCTATACCCAGAAACTGTGGGTGTTGGCTGGGGACCTATCCTGACACCTCGGTTTCCTATGGTTTCGAAAACCTTGGGTATAGGCTATACCCACGGTTTTGGGGGTTATAACCATGGTTTTGAATCATGGGTATAGTTTATTTTTACAGTATTGTTATTTTTGTGTTTCTGGTCTCTAAACTAATGATAAATTTTAGGAACCATTTTTCCACCTTTAATTGATCAAACAGATCATTGAAATGAGGAAAGGGGTACTTATTTTTTATCCACACCCGATTGAGAATCCTATAATTAACACAAAATAATTTAGAGTCCTATCAACCTTTTGGATAAATAGAATTGGGGGTTCTCATGGTGATACACTCAGATGTATAAAGACCTCAGCTTTTAAATAATCCAACTAAGAATTTATATCCTTTTATTTTATAGGTTTCATATAGTAGGAAGGTGTATATATCATATGGGTTCCCAACACTAATTATATCGACCATTCCACCTATCTCATCAAATGAAGACCATTAAATCCTATAAAAAACACCATAGGAAACTCTTTGGCCACTAGAGAAAGTTTAAAACATAAGGTTTCCTGTGAAATATTATCAAAAATTGAAAACATCAACTTAACAAGATTCAGTTAATGTGGTACTACTAAGCAAGATATTATATCCTAGTATGTAAAGGTTTATGATATTATTTAGCCTTCTTTTACAATTATCGATGTCTGGTGGTTCGAGAGAAATTTCATAAATTCAAGAAGTTGTTTTTAAATGATTTTTAATTTATATAGTATTATTAAAGAGTGTTTTCAAATTATAAAATTAATTTAAAGTATACAATTTTTATTTGGGAAATTAATTTGGATGTTTTAAAATTACATCAAATATTTTAGAAGTGTTTTGGGGGTTTGTAAGTATTAATAAATGATTTTCATAATTATTGATATCTCTGATTTGTGAAAATTTAGTTTTTATTAAAATAATATTCCCATAAAAAGGATCATATCACTATATAAGGATTGCTATTTTTTAATGGATTTCATAATAATAATATAGTTTCATTACTAGCTTTAAAAGTGTAGCCTAGATTTCAAATCGACTATATATGTTTAAGGTACAATTTTACAAAGGGGAAATGTAAGATCCTAAAGCTCATTTAAGGTTCATTCTATTCTTAAATAAGAGTGAAACTATATTCCCTCATCTTGTGTAAATTACATTCACAAATATTTAAGGGTAATGTTGTTTCTGTTAGGGTAATACAAACCTTATGTAACTATAAGTCGTGGATCCTAAAAATTACATAAGGGTATCTCACCACTGTGTAAGGGTAAAAGAGAGTGTTTTTACTTATTTTAAGGTATTCCTAGAAGTGTAAGGTTACTTCACAACCTGATTAAGTGTACAGTCTCACATTAGGTTGGATTTTTGTAAGATTATTGGATTTCTTAAAAGTAAGAGTCAACTTAGATAAGGGAAAATTGAAATTATTATGGTTTTATTAGGGTAAACATTAGTGTATTATTTCTATGTAAGGGCAAATAAATATATGTATATGTTTTATCATATGATTTCTCATTTTTTTTAAGTGTAATGTACTTAGGATGCATGGTTAGAATTTTCATTAACTGGCCACGTAATGTTCCTTTCCATATCACGTAAAAGGTATTTTGAAAAATTTACTTCTCATACAAGGGTAGAAATATATATAATTGTATAACTATGTTACCCATGTGTAGTATATTCCTCTTACGCCTAGGTAATGTAAATTTCTTAAAAACATTGAATTTCTATCCCCTAACCTCATATAAATCATTTCCAAACTAAATAAATGTAATTAAAGAAGTAAATAAATGGTTTTGAATATGTTCTAAATTAGATCTTTGACCTATCATAATTACAAGTGGGAATAATTAAATGAAATCTTCTTTAATATGAATTAAGTGAAATAAAAAATGGATACTTTTATAGAGTATCTGAGGGTGATTTCTGTGAATGTTAGAAACAAGTTTTGTTCTCTTATTTTAGTTTTTTCTTCTTTCTCTTGAGTATTATCGACCCTAAATCCCCCTCATCAAGTCATCAAGATTCTACAGATTTCCAGGATTCTGATTCTTGAATTTCACAATAAGGTAAAATAATTCTCTCTTATTTATCCCTTATGTGTAGCACATTTCTTTTACCATAACCATATTGGGTATCTAGGTTTTTTCTTATTTCTATACATTTGTGGTATTAAAAATATTTTTTTTCTTGTGTGTGGATTCTAAGAGTCAACCTGATGAATATAATTGATGATATTTAATGAAATTGATGTTAATGTGGAGTTTTGACTATATTTTATATATTTTCATCATACTGTAGATATTTTTTACTTTAAAATTATTATCATGTGAGTAAGAAATATTATTCTTATTATATTGTGGTTTGTTAATTTAGATAAGAAATGGATTATCTTAAAAATAAAAAGTGATTTTCATATTAATAAATTAATATTTTTTATATTTCATTAAAATTAAAATTTGTAATTTCACACAATGTTTTAATTTGATGATCTGAAAATTAAATTATTGAAGTATAAGTATTATCATATTTAGAAATAATTATTGTTTTTAAGGAAACAAGTTGTTGTTTCCCCTTTCTTGTGAAGTTTAATAATATGTTGGTACATATGATTGATGAAAATATGGGTGTGTTTGTTTTCTAAGATAGACTTGTGGGGATGAAGTTGTGATTTGTGTTTTGGCAATATAGAGATAATATAGGATTGGTTGATATCCTAATGTATTTAATTTCATGTTTCTTATTAATTAATGAATTCAAGAGAAGTGGTGAGTTCTAATTGAATGAAATTTGGTTATGATAAATGACTTGGATCCATAAATAGATAAAATTTAAATGGGGTAATTAATTTTAATTTGTATATTGAAGGATTATTAATGAATTTGAAAATGGTCGGTAATTGATGTGGTCAATTGAGAACTATGGAATTGATGTGTGGTAATTGGATTAAATTAATTGTTAATGATTAAAATAAAATATCATGGGTTAGAATGGAAAATGAATGATTTAATTATAATTATAATTAGTGTTTATGAAGTGGTTGTTTAATATGAAATTAATGGGATGGATATATGAAATTTTTCATTAATGTGAAAATATAGAAATTGGGTTAACATTGAAAAGGTGGAATGTGGCTTGATTGTTATGAATTTATTGTGCGGGGTTGTGAATTTAGATTTAGTTGTGAATGTGTTTGATTTCATGAGTCCTTTATAGGGATTTTCTGAATGGGATGGTATTAGAACCCATTATTTGGTATTATTTTGGTGACTATTATCAATTTTACATTCATTATGATTTTTATTCCCACCCTACCAACATTTAGCACTTCACACCGACACCAAAATATTTTGAGTGTGTTTTGTCTAACATTAGAATGGTGAAGATGGTAGGATAGAAATACCATCTTCCCCACTCTATATTTTAGTCATGTTGGATATGCACAGATTGTAGTGGCCATAATTCAAAATTCCACTTGTGGTAATGTTTGATAGGGTGATGTGGTGGTTATCTGTGGGGACATGTGTGGTTAACAAAGGGAATGAAGGTGATTACTTATATATTTAAGATACCCTACTCATATGGTTATGTTTATTGTCATGATGTGATTGACTATGTGTCTTTGGAAGATATTTGATGTGATTCCCTAGGTGTCTTCTAGCAAGATATGATGCAATGGACTAAGTGTGCTCAGTTTAGATGTGATGTGATGGCCCAAGTGTCTTTGTGTATGATTTCATGAAATAGGTGGGAGTTCCAAGACATGTGATGTTAGGGTGTGATATTGAAACACTAGTGGGAAAGTGGTGAAAATTTTCCTTTACAACAACATTCTTATAATTATGTTACAACACATGGATGTGTTATTTGGATAGTGAGACTTGGTGAGGCTGAGAACAATTTTACATGATATGTTCATGTTTATTCTTCTATTTTTCATTTGGAAATTATTATAATATTATCATATTTTTAATGATATTCCATAGTTATAATACTATTTAATATAAATACATTCTAATCCTATGTATATATAAATATTTTTCATGTTTCCAGTAGGACATAATGGACTAATTTGGACATTACTAGCTCAGGCCTTGGAGTTGTTTTTGAGTTGATGCTGCTGGATTTTCTTTGATTTTTTACATGGATAATTTCACTTTATTTTAATAAAATTACATTAATGATTATATATTGTGTCTTTTACCCTTTTTTATTTTATAGAGTTGTTTTTTGTGGTTGATATTCTATATTCTGATCCTACTTTTATTTCTATTGAGGGTAATTTATCTAATATTTGTGACCTTCTTTATACCCTTAGTACAAATATCCAACCTAGGGCCCACTAGAGGTGGGACTCGAGTGGTAAATATCTCCATTAATCCTATTATATCCCATTAAGAGTACATTTTAATTGATGGGGTCATGAAAAAGTGGTATCAAATGTTTAGGGTGAAAGATATGGTGGATTTTGGAGTGAGGTATAGTGAGAATTGTATGAGTTAGTAGGTAAACGACGTTAGTTGACCATGGTGCATGACATTGGTCAAGGAAGATTTTATGGGACATGGGATATTATAGGGGAGATATGATTTTATGTAAGGACTTTGAGCCTATCAATTGACCTAGTGAGGTGGTGTTTATTATGTGGTATAGAACCATGATAGGTACATGCATCATGACTGGTTTCACTTGTGATTGAATGGGATGGTTTTGAGAAGATATGAAATTTAATTAAATAAATCATTCATTTTTATATTTGTTTCTATAAAAATGTTCATGTTTTGGTTACAAATGAACTATAACTATTTTATGAATTAATCTAATAACCTGAAAGGGAAGGTAATATGGTAATTAACTGGCCGAAGCCTTTTAATTTGAACCTTTTTGAGACTTTAATGAGTTATTTTCTTTGTTTTGTATTACATGATTATTTATGAAATAAATTTGTTTCTGTTTTTTAAATTCATAACATGATAACCTCCTTTTTCAATTATTAAATTTATTACTAAATAATTCTTATTTTTTGTTTTGAATACCTATTGAATTTTGAAAACCCTTATGAATCATGTTACATTGAGTAAATTTCATAATTCTATACTAAAATGATTTTATTGAAAACCAATAATAAGGGTATTCTAGTTTCTATGAAAGTTAACAGGCCATTAATTTTTTCTCTTTATTAATTTAAATTTAACATGTGTTATGGAATTATTATAAAACCTATTTTTGGACATTTAGATTATAAAATTTATTAAAATATTCCATCATGATATTTTATAATTCATATAAAAATATAAAAACATTAATATAAATAACCTTCTTCTCCCTTTATTATTTTATTGTTGTTATATGGTATTATCTATTCATATATTATAAGAATGGGTTTTTATTTTATAGAAAGCCTAGAGATTTTGAAAAAAATAGTTTCTAATTTTTGGAAAAAGATAAGCATGCTTTGTGGTGACCTATTGAGACTCAAAACAATTTAAATGGTTGAACTTGTTCTTTTTAAGACTAATAGTAAATTTTAGTACTGAAATTGTTGTTACTCGCATGCTAATATATGAGTATTTTTTTATGGAAATAATTCCTAATGATGAAAACATATTTTTGGTAACTATATAATTCCTAGTATGTGAGAATTGAACATGTTGAGTGTACAATATGTCACATTTATAATATGAAAGAATGATATGCACTGATCATGTTGTATTTAAATATGGATGTAATATCATTTTACCCTTATTTAAAGTCTATAATAATTTTTTCTTAAGAAATGAAATGTTTAAATAATGTTTAGTTTGATCATGATATGCATCATAGATAGTAATATAACGTGTGCAATTTTATTTTTATAATATATGATATTGTTTTATTTTCAGGATTCTAAAAGCATGTTATATATGTAATTGATGATTTTAATTGAGAATAGGAACCTAAAATATATGAATTTTAAGATGAATTTGTGATTTTGTTTACTAATTAACAAGATGAACCTCAAATTTCATGTTTAAGCATGATAAGCATGTTACATGGGATTACCCATGTGCACCTTTTGCCTCTAACATGGCCTCATGTTAGGGCTATTTAAATTAAATGGCATATATTTCCCAAGAAATGACATCGAAATATTTAATATTGTTTTTTGGTTAATTTTTTAGTGATTAATGTTTTGAAGTATTGATACGTCTCACTAAAAAAATTCAAATTATAAGATCATTTTTGAAAATGGGGTTTAAGAAGAATTTTTTCTATAATAAAGACTAATCCATAGGTAAGTTATATTTATGAACTTGAAAAACTTTGTGATCATTGATATTATGTATCCTAAGATTCATAACATGTATCCATAGTTTTATTGTGTGTTATGTTGTGGATTTATTCAAGGAATAACCCACCTTCCATAAACAATTTAAGCACATAAATCTATTAATGTTTGTTAAATAATTAATTCTAAAGACATGTTAATGAGATTTTTCTTCCTTAATGTTTCTTGGGAGAATGTTTGAATAATATATGCCTTTACATAGCTGATGAATTAGGATTCTTCTGGTCATGACCTATGATAAATGAATTAGTAAATGTAACATGGTAATAAAATTAATTGTTTGCTAAAGGTAAATGTTTGGGGTCAAATGAACACATTTTATTATGAAGGTCGAATACATTATTTTATGGCGTAGACACCCAATTCACTATATTTGTTTCATCATCCTTCTATGTTTCATTTGGATTTTATCATTTGTATGTGAGGTTAGAAGAACCTAGGATGGTTATTGGTTAATAAGATATGGGAGTTGATTCATGTGAATATGATTATGTTATAGGGTGTCGGTTCTGGTGATGATATATGTGTAAATGCCTCGGGCTTTAATGGTGGCTTGGTGTTTCATTAATAATGAAAATTTAGTCTTGGGATTCTAGATGTGTTGTTATTTGTCAGGGTGTCGGGTGTCGTTATAAGGCTAATAGAGCTGGTTGAAGCTAGTATTTCCCAATGATAATGAGCTAAAACATGAGATGCCTGCTTCATAAGGAATATTCTTGTTTTATGGTTGTATTATGGTGTGTTTACATCCCCTAGAGGTATGTATATCAAATTGTTTACATATGTTATTTCCATGATCATATCAGGATTGGGATCACTGTGCATATCTTGAAGTTTTATATTACGACACATTTTAAAACTGTTTAGGTGTTTCAATGCCTCACAAAGTGGATAATATCATGGTATGGTGGATGAATTCCTTTGATTTGTATTCTTGTGGAAACATTGTTCATCTTTGTGTGTGTGATGATTGGTGAATGGTAGGTGATGTGAATTTAAAAAATCTTGACTGTAATGGATTTTACTTATGGTGAATGGGGCATTATATCATTTTAATATTTTTCATTATTTTTCCCCTAGGGAATAATTATTTTTCAATAATCTTGGGAAAAATTTTAAATCCTGATTAAGTGGATTTTTTAACCTCTATCGTTTTATTAATTCAAGTATCATGTTAAGTTATATGTTATTTTTATTAATATTTTTTTAAATTAGATAAATATCATTCTAGATATGGGATGGTTAAATAATAAAATTTTATGAAAGAGTGTTTTTAATTTTTCAAAGTTACAAATTTGTTAAAATTACATTTCTGGTTAGATAAGTTTCAATTAATTATTTCAATAGAATTAAATTGAATAATTTGTTGACTTGTTTCATCTGTTCGATTTGAAATTAAAAATTCATTGAAAATTTAATTTTTTTGGGAGCATGTTTTCTTATATGAGAAATTATATATCTCAATAAGACATGATTTTATTTTCAAAATGTTTTCGGTGTATTAATAAATTTTATAGTGATTTTTTTATTATAATTTTTTAGATCATAATATTTTTCAAAATTAAATTTGTTATAATTTTGTAGAAAGTATGAATCCGTTGAAAATAATGCTTCGAACTCCATGACCAGTATGCCTTAATTAAATTTTTTAATAGCATATATATGTTCCTTAATAAACATTTATGAAAGAATTCTAATCTAATTTTTTCATTACATTTTAATAAAGATAAGTTTTGAATGTTATGCATTTAAATTTTAGTTAATGATAAATAACGATAAATATTGTATAGATTTTCATTTGATGTAATTCCTAATAAATGTTATTTATAATATAGAGATTAAGGTATCTTCTCCCTAAAAGAGTTTTGTGCCATTTTGTTTTAACAATTTGAAGTGTTAGTTTTTGAAATTGTTCATTCTATAGTTTTTTTTGATATTATGTTTGTATATTATATATACATGGATTTTAGGATTTGTTTTTGAAATATATGTGTCCTTATTATTATTGTAGATTTTTCACCCCCCCCCCCCAAATAGATTTTCATTATATAAGTTTTTTATTCCAAATATAGTAGAATCTTTAAACGGTGTCTTATAGGTTGGTAATATTATTTCCTCATCATTTTATCACCATCCTAATTTTGATTTAAATTATAAAGGATTATAATGTTTTTAATGGTATCTAATTTTAAAAAATATAATTTTCTCATTCCTTATTTTAGAATTATGTTGTTTTCGGTTGTTCATAAAAAATTTCATAAATTCATAATGTTTTTTTAGAATGATTTTTTAATTTATAAATGGGTTTTAAATTTGTTTTTAAAATTAGGTAAGTATTTAAAAGATTTAAAAATTATATTCGCGATATTAATTTTGTTGTTTTGAAAATTATTTAAATATTTTGGAAAATTTTTTTATATTATTAATGTTTTAATTAATCATGTTCTAAATTATTGATAAGTATGATGTTTAAAAATATTGTTTTTATAAAAACTATTTTTACCCTTACACATGATCATATCACTACATATGGGTAAATCATTTTTTAAATGGATACATAAGGGAACGTTTGTTTCATTACTGGATATATAAGGGTAGCCTAGATTTTAGTTAGGCTGCATATGGGTATGGTCCATGTTGTGTAATGGCAACCATGAGATCATGAAGCTGATGTAAAGGTCATCCTATTCTTAAATAGGGGAACATCTAAGTTACCTCAGCTCACTAAATGTAGTTCATCACTTCTAAAGGGTAAAGGAGTTTTTAAGGGTTATCCAATCCTTGCATAAAGGTAATATAAATATATTAATTGTTTTTCAAGGGTATATCACTGATGTGTAATGGTAAATAAGAGTTTCTTATAGTCATGTAAAGGTACCCCCTACCTGTGTTAGGGTATATCATGGCTTGTATAAGGATACAAACTCACATATGGGTGCAGTTTTTTAATATCAATGACTAATGTAAGGGTAACAATCAAATCTATTAATAATAGTTCCAGAATTATTGTGTTTGTGGAAGGGTAGCTGTGATTTTCATAATTCTATATAAGGGTAAAATATTCCTATATAAGGGGAATTTTATGATTTCCCTTGTTTTGTAAGGGTAATTTTCTTCTCATGTAAAGGAATTATAGTTTTTATAAGGATAGCTATGGTTCCTTTACAACTAACATAAAATTAATTCAAGAAATATTCTACTCATATAAGGATAGTAAGCCACATAAGGGAAAAACATTTACCCATACGTAGGGAATTCCTTCTACGTGTGGTTCACCAAAATCACCTAAAACTCCAAATTTCTCTTTCGGAAGCTCATGTAATGTGTTGACCATTAAAATAAATAAAATTAAATATTTAAATTTGTGGTTTTGAATCTATATTAAAATAGATATTTGACCTTTCATTATTATATATGGGACGAATTAAATTCAAACTATTCTAATGTTAATTGAAGTTAAAAATAATTTGGAATGTTTAATAGAGTATCCAATGGGGATATCTATTAATGTTAAAAATGAGTTTTCTTCTCTTATTTTAGTTCCTACATGTTTATATCAGGTTTTTTGACCCCAAACTCGTCTCTTAAAATCATCATGATTTTATAGATTTTATAGATTATTTATTTAAAATTTATAGGCGTCGAAAAATACTCCACTCTATTATATTCCATCTCTGTAGTACACCCCGGCACAATCACCATGTAGGTGATTTAATTTATCTCTTATTTATGTTCATATGTGGAATTACTATAAAGTCTCATAAATTTCAAGGGGAATTTTTTTCTTAATTTATTTGGAATTTTATGAGTATGCAGTTTCTAACGGCACCTGAATCTGAGGCTCGGTGTGCCCGGAATCAATTTCTGAAGTTTAGCACGGGTATGTTTAGTGAACGAACGAGCGGGTTTTGTATATTTTGAACTGTTTCTCGGAATTGAAATCTGATGGCACCGAAGAACACGCAGTACCAGTAATTTCTTAAGGGGACCTATACCGCAGTTGCGTTTTAAGCGGGTTGAATTTTATATTATTTGGCGATTTATTTTAAAATAAATAAAATTTTTGATCAATTTTATTTTTATATCTTGGAAGATAAACTATCCTAAATGTGGAACTTGGGTTGGAACCATTAGTTTCTAACTAACCAAGTGAGGATTAAGGTGAGGTGGGGCCCACATGAACCCCAACCTCTCATCTCCCTTAACCTTCCTTAAACCCCCCTTTAACACCCCATTCATTTAATTCTTTGACAACTCCCCTCATTTAATATGAGGAGCCTTTCCACCTCCCCCTCTCTCCCATTAATATTTGCAAATTATCTTAATAAATGGATTGATTATTTTTAATTAATTTGAATTAACATGGAAATGGAATATTATGGGAGAGCCTTTATATTATTATAGTCTTGGATTTCGTTGTGTTGGGAGGATTTTTGTGGAGAGATCAAGAGAAGAAAAGTGTTCTCCCTCTGAAGAAGAATGAGACACCGATCGTGGAGACCGACGCCAAGGAAAATGTTCTTCTTCTTCCTCCGACGTCGACGGAATCGATACCGTTCTTCCACGATTCCCGACTACCGCGACGTTCATCTTCCGTGACTCGACGACGTGCGACGTCAATTTCGAGGTAGGGGTTTGATTTTAGAATGTTAATATTCTCGTGATTGTTCCCTTCTAAACAAAGAACGTGGATCAACTCATTATCAAGTTGATCTGCGAATGTTTTTATTTTAGGGATGGGAAAATTTAATTACGGGAGTATTGTTGGGAATTAGGTTCAATTTTAATTAATTAAAATTGTGCCTCATTAGTGGTTGAAATGATGTGATGATTATTTCCAATTGATAACACCTAACACGGAGGGTGTGGGCCCAACGAACACGGCCCGACAACCCTCCAGAGATTATTGTTGGTGCGCGGATTGACGGCGACGATAGAACTAGACTGAAACAGTGATTTGAGGCCTTCTTAGTAAAGTACGGGACCCGAGATGACTGTTGGCACAGAAGAAAGTTGAATCGGACCACCAGAGCTACTCTGGAGGCCCGCGGAACCTCAAGGCAGCGCGGCGGTGCCGGCGACCGGAGGTGGCAGCCAGAGCCGTCTGGCCGGCTGGAGGGGGCGGTGCACCAGCGCGCCGCCGGAGACAACCCACCGCGGCGGCGAGGTGATCAATCCCGCCGCCGCGCGGGATCCCGGGACGACTGCGGGGTGGTGCCAGCTGGCGCCACCAATGGCAATTAGCGGCGGGGGACTGAGCCCCCCCCCCCCCCCCCGCTCCAGGCGTCCGCTCGGCCCCGCTGGCCGAGCCTCAACCGGCCGGGCCAGGCTGCCAGCGTCGGGTCGGGCCACGCCCAACCGGGCCTAACCCAGACTCGGGTCGGGTCGACCTGGTTCGGTCCGACCCAGGGGGTATTGGGCCGGGTCAGACCAGGCCCAAACCCCTTATTTTCATACCAGGTTCCTTTAAAAGCTCATATCTTGGGTTACAGACCTCCGATTGAAGCACCGTTAGTTTAGTAGGGATCCTTGGATCGAGACGGTCATTTAGATATATTACAAGCAAGGTTTCAATGAACTTTGGGTACAGCTGGGATGGTTTGAACCCGAAACTAACCGAGCCCTCAGAGCGGAAACACTTATAACATGAGCTCCGGACGTTCGATTGATGTTACATCGACTTTTTTGGATTCCTCTTGGGTATACGGTTCTTTTGAAATACTTCAACTGAGAATTGGACACATTTGGAATATGGCCGGGTTGGATTGTACCCGAAATCCAACCGGGCCCCTGGAACAGAAAATCCGATAACTTTTAGACCGGACGACCGTTTGACGAACCGATAGTGACGTTGGTAATCTCAGTGAGAAATGGTCCCTTTGAGTATACCCTATGAGATTTCGGGGTACAGTTGAGATATGGTCAGGTTGGTTTGTACATGAAACCATCCGGGGCCCTAGGACTAAAATGCTAATAACTCACAGACCGGGCGTCCGATTGACACGCCGTCTATTGCGTTGAGATCCCTTAGACGAGGCGGTACTTTGAGATGCTTTTTCATGGGAATTTGTGATTCTTGGTGTATCGACCAGTAGCTCGTGGAGAATATCCTCCCGGAGACGACCGTACAGAGTACGGAGACCTTGTAGCTGGCGGAGACCTGATGGTTGCTTGTCCGATTCGAGTCGGAGTGACTTGACTAGCCCAGTGGGGAGCACTACTGTGTTTGGGTGGATGACCCATGGTGGGGAGCACTACTATGTTTCGGTGGCAGACCCATGGTACTCAGCAGAAGGTGTACCTCTGCAGGATATTAGGGGGGGTTCACTACTGTGTTTGGGTGGTGGACCCCGATGGGGAGCACTACTGTGTTTGGGTGGCTGACCCGCGGTACTCGACAGGAGGAGTACCTCAGTAGTCTAAGGTTAGTGAGCATCACCTCGGAGTCCTGACAGGATCACTGTACTCGATAGTGGAGGATCTCTTCAGCAGTTGCGGTTTCGATAATGAAAATACTGGTTTGAGCTGAGTCAATGACCTTTGTGTTTACCACATGATTGGGATGGGTCACTTGATAACATAGGTATATGTATGGGAATATACCAAAGAAGTGGTTATCCATTGATTTCCTAACCTTTGTGTTTCCTTATGATTGAGATGGGTTAATTGATAACTTAGGTATAAGTATGGGCTTATACCTAAGTAAGGGTTATCTGTTGAGATCCTTCTTGTGGTTATCCTAGTTGGATTTAGTGAGACCTTGAGGGTCTCGGGGTCCCTATTGGGTATCATTATACTCACCCCTGCACGGGATATGCCCACACATCGTTGTGTTGGATGCAGACGATGGACAACACTGACAGTGATCGAGTGTACAAGGGCTGGACGGTACCCTGAGGTGGACCTCACGACGAGTCATTACCCAGAGGTGGACTTTATGACGAGATGGTACTCAGAGGAGGTTGGTGGGCAAGAGCATTGAGGAGGCTATCTGTACCTACCCTTCAGGTAGGATACGAGGTGGATGACCCAGGAGCTACTTCTATCTTCCAGCTATTGTCTTCTATGTTGTACTTTCGTTCAGTTGTAGCTCTACTTCTCAGTTGGATTTGTATTCTGGCTCATTTACTTTTCATCACTTTCTTTTTTACTTAGTGTATTACTTCCGCTTGTACTCTGGTTGGATGTGTTTATGTTTTATAAAGAAAATTCCTTCCTAGTTATCAGAATTTACGCCTTTGGTGCTAGTCGCCAACTCTTGTCCTATGGAAGGCGGGCTTGGGGTAGTCATGGAACGGTCCATGAGGACGGGTCGTGAAAAATTGGTATCAGAGGAGTCGGTTCTACCGCAGAACTCATGACTCTAATCATTACTTTATGTGAAGCAATAGTGTTAAGAGTACAGAGTGTGGTCTTCAGTTCAGGGAGTCCAGTGTTGGTGGGGCGGCCGACGTATCCATACACTTGGACCATGACTTCTGATTTCCAATTTTGTGCATGAAAACACTGATTTCATGTGTGTTTCCAAAAAAAATTCAAGTCATCTCAAACCAGGTCAGCTCACCAGGTATAAATCGTTGATCGTGTCACATCTGTTCAGGATTTCTCCACACAGACAGTCAGTTGGAGTTCCGAGAGTGTACTCGATGATGGACCACCATGCGATGAGACTCTGGTGTAGGGACCCCTTTCTATGTTGGCACCTTCGGGTGGTGTACCAGAAGCACCACCACCCGTTAGATAGCAAATTCCACCAGCCATACTAGTGGACGGTGCACACTGACAGAGCGCGTTGTACGAGTTCCAACAGAAGAGGCCTCTAAGGTTACGAGGCGAGACAGATTTCCAGACAGTAGTGGACTGGATGTGGGCGATTTATAGAGTTCTACGCCTGGTTTAGACACTGGTAGAGTAGATGGAGATCTTAGCTACTTGTGTTTTCTAGAGAGAGACCATGAGGTTGGTCTGTATAGTGATGGGGCTTCAGCACGTGGACCTATAAATAAGATAGTACCATCGGGTAGTGTTCTAGCTATATCACTACTTGTTGGTCAGCAGACACTACCGGCGGTACCGGTAGAGGATACATATAGGCTTAGTGCCTTACTTAGGTTTTAGAACCAGATATCCCTGATGTTCCGAGGCGATCCCGACTCACATGCGGCTGAGGACTAGCTTGAGGAGGTGTTAGAGAGTTTTCTAGAGCTTATACAGCTTCGACAGGACGACATGTCGGTAGTTGAGAATTCATCGGGACATACCAAACCATTCCTGGTACTCGATGAATATGATGCGATCAGTGCTTCATGGCTCGTACATCTGAGTGAGGTGTGTCTAAAGGACATCCAAGTCAGCACTTCTTTCTCTATGCATTCCTACTTATACTAGGGTTCTAGAGAGAACCTTTGTGGTTGATAATTGATTGGCTGAGTGGATGCATCCAGTGAAGGTTAGCAGTGGGAAAAGAAGGAAACGAGCATTAGTCTTAGAAACATGGGCATGTAAAATGTTTCAAGAAGAGGAAGTGAAAAGGAAAGATGAATCTGTAGGGCAGAAGACGTGGAAGCAGGGCTAGGAGAACAGCATGGGGTGGTGAACATTTTGCATGTTGCAACCACCCACCTTTGTAGTTCCCTCCAGGCTCAGGGAGTAGGAGGGCAGGGGAAGAGAGTAGCAACAAGAGGTCAAGGAGTGTGACCTAGGGGATCTAGGAATGATTTGAGGTACGGTCTGTGTCTACTATGAGCTTCCATATTAATAGAAATAGGTATCAATCATTCCTTCCACAAATCTTGTCCCAGACCTAGGGTTTTTGGTTAAGTCTTTGACTTGATCCTCATGTCTGGAGATACCTTTGGGAGGAGACTCGATAATCACACTTATGTCGACGGTGTGATCTGACCCTTGAGGTGAGATTTTTGGTTGGAACCTCTTGGGGGCAGCGTCGAGGCCTTACGACGTTAGTTTGAATATGGATTGGGCAATCACAGTTCATACACAAATTTACGGTATTAGGCAAAACGTTTTTTGTTTATCTATAATGTTGGGATGGGGTTTTTCCTTGGTCGGAGAAAAGGGAAACCCAGGCAACCCAAGGATAAACTCATGCTTATGAGGGTGCAGTCGATCACTCTTGAGTCGGCTAGCCTTACCCTCATGATAGCAAGAGTTTTCAGTTTTCAGTTCCTCCAGGACTAAGACTTCGAGATATTCTATACTCCTGGGAAGGGGAGCATTGTTGCAGAAGCGCTCACTAGGAGGACTGATATTCAGTTGATAGGGGTGGCGAGATAGAAGTTGGCCACGTTTCAGATATTCTTTGTGAATAGTGATGGATTCAGCACGTGTAGAACCAGAGATGGTTCAGGATATGATGAAGAAGGTTTAGATCATTTAGGATCGGATGAAGACTGCACAGAGCAGGCATAAATCCTATGTTGATAGGATACGGAGACCACTGAAGTTCGAGGATGGCGACAATGTCTTTCCTACGGGTCTCACCTCGATGAGGTCTACGGAGATGTGGCCAAGACGGAAAGTTATATCCAAGGTTCAACGGGCCTTTCTAAGTCCTCAGCAGGGTAGGCGAGGAGGTTTACCGCTTGACCTTTCCACCTCAGTTACACCGGGTGCACGATGTCATCCACGTATCTCAGCTGACGAGATACATGCATAACCCTTCGCACATCATCGACCATAGGGAGCTGGACATCAATGACGGGGCGACATTCACAGAGGTTCCAATAGAGGTCGAGGGTCGACAGGAGCAGGTTCTACATGGATGGTCGATTCCTCTAGTACGCATTTGTTGGTAGCACGGGAACCTCCAGGAGAGCACATGGGAGTGGAAGGCTCAGATTCATGCTTATTACCACTTTCGTTTTCCCTAGTGTTTTTTGTAGCTTTACGGGGATGTCAATCCCTGAGGTGGGAGTAATTAAAAGTCTCTGAAATTTCATGGGAATTTTTTTTCTAAATTTATTTGGAATTTTACGAGTACGCAGTTTCTGACGGCACGTGAATCCGAGGCCCAGTGGTCCCAGAATCAATTTCTTAAGTTTAGCTCGGGTACGTTAAGTGAACGAACGAGCGGGTTTTCTATATTTTGAACCAGTGCTTGGAATTGAAATCCGAGGGCACCGAAGAACTCGCAGCACCGGTAATTTCTTAAGGGGACCTATACCGCAGTTGTGTTTTAAGCGGGTTGAATTTTATATTATTTGGCGATTTATTTTAAAATAAATAAAATTTTTGATCACTTTTATTTTTATATCTTGGAAGATAAACTATCCTAAATGTGGAACTTGGGTTGGAACCACTAGTTTCTAACTAACCAAGTGAGGATTAAGGTGAGGTGGGGCCCACACGAACCCCAACCTCTCATCTCCCTTAACCTTCCTTAAACCCCCCTTTAACACCCCATTCATTTAATTCTTTGACAACTCCCCTCATTTAATATGAGGAGCCTTTCCACCTCCCCCTCTCTCCCATTAATATTTTCCAACTCTCTTATTTAATGGATTGATTATTTTGAATTAATTTGAATTAACATGGCAATGGAATATTATGGGAGAGCCTTGATATTATTCTAGTCTTGGCTTTCGTTGTGTTGGGAGGATTTTTGTGGAGAGCTCAAGAGAAGAAAAGTGTTCTCCCTCCGATGAAGAACGAGACACCGACTGTGGAGACCGACGCCAATGACAATGTTCTTCTTCTTCCTCCGACGTCGACGGAATCGATATTGTTCTTCTGCGACGCCCGACTACCGCGAAATTCGTCTTCCGTGACTCGACGATGTGCGACGTCAATTTCGAGGTAGGGGTTTGATTTTAGAATGTTAATATTCTCGTGATTGTTCCCTTCTAAAAAAAGAACGTGGATCAACTCATTATCAAGTTGATCAGTGAATGTTTTTATTTACGGGATGAGAGAATTTAATTATGGGAGTATTCTTGGGAATTAGGTTCAATTTTAATTGATTAAAATTGTGCCTCGTTAGTTGTTGAAATCATGTGATGATTATATCCAACTGATAACACCTAACACAGAGGGTGTGGGCCGAACGAACACGGCCCGACAACCCTCCGCAGATTGTTGTTGGTGCGTGGATTGACGACGATAATGAAACGGGACCGCAACAGTGAATGAGGCCTTCAAAGTAAAGTACGGGACCCAAGATTACCGCCGGAGTAGACGAAAGTTGAATCGGACCACTAGAGCAACTCTGGGGGCCCGCGGAACCTCAAGGCCGCGCGGGTCGCCGGCGGCGCCCCAGCGCGCCGTCGGAAAAGACTCGCGACGGCGGTGAGGCGATGGATACCGGGATGATGGCAGGGAGGAGCAGCTGGTTCCACCGATGGAAATTAGCAGCCAGGGGCCGAGCCCCCCCCCCCCCCCCCCCCGCTCTACGGCGTCTGCTCGGCCACGCTGGCCGAGCCTCAACCGGTCGGGCCGGGCCGCCAGTGCCGGGCCGGGCCGCCAGTGTCGGGCCTAGCCAAGCCATCCGGGCCGGGCCAAGCCATCCGGGCTAGGCCACGCCCAACCGGGCAGGACCCAGACCCGGTTCGGGTCGACACAGGGGGTATTGAGCCGGGTCAGACTGGGCCCAAACCCCCTATTTTCGGGCCAAGTTCGTTTAAAAGCCCATATCTTGGTCTACGGAATTCCGATCGACGCACCGTCAGTTACATAGGTATCCTTGGATTGAAACAGTAGTTTTTTTATATTACACTCAAGGTTTTAGTGAGCTTTGGGTACAACCATTTTGGTTCGAACCTGAAACCAACCGGGCCCTCGAAGCAGAAACGCTTATAACTTGAGATCCGGACATCCGATTGACGTTCCTTCAACTTTGTTGGACTCCACTTGGAGAGACGGTTCTTTTGGTATACTTCACCTAAGGATTGGACTCAGTTGGAATATGGCCGGTTTGGATTGTACCCGAAATCCAATCGAGCCCCTGGAACGGAAAAGCCGATAACTTTCAGACCGGACGACCGTTTTAAGAACCGTCAACGACGTTGGTAATCTCTTTAAGAAACGGTCCATTTGATTTTACCCTATGAGAGTTAGGGGTAAAATTGAGATATGGTCGGGTTGGTTTCTACACGAAACCAACTAGGCCCCAAGGACTAAAAGGCTAATAACTCACAGACCAGGCGTCCGATTGACGTGTCGTCTGTTGCATTGAGACCCCTTAGACGAGGCAGTCCTTTGAGATACTTCTTCGTGGGACTTTGTGATACTTGGAGTATCGACCAGTAGCTCGTGGATCAGATCCTCTCAGAGACGAGCGTACGGAGTAAGGAGACCATGTAGTTGGCTGAGACCTAATGACTGCTTATCCGATTCGAGTCGGAGTGACTTGACTAGCTTAGTGGGAAGTAATACTGTGTTTGGGTGGAAGACCCATAGAGGGGAGCCCTACTGTATTTGGGTTCCAGACACGCGGTACTCAACATCAGGAGTAACTCTGCAGGCTATTAGGGGGGTGCACTACTATGTTTGGGTGGCAGACCCTGGCGGGGATAACTACTGTGTTTGGGTGGCTGACCCGTGGTACTCGACAGGAAGAGTACCTCAGTAGTCTAAGGTTAGTGATCAGTGCCTCAGAGTCATGACAGGATCACTGTACTCGACAGAGGAGGGGCTCTTAAGCAGTTGCGGTTTCGATAATGAAAATCATGATTTGCGCTGAGTCAATTACCTTTGTGTTTACCTCATGATTGAGATGGGTCACTTGATAACATAGGTATAGGTATGGGAATATACCAAAGAAGTGGTTATCCATTTATTTTATAACTTTTTTGTTTCCTCATGATTGAGATGGGTTACTTGATAACTTAGGTATAAGTATGAGTTTATACCTATGTAAGGGTTATCTGTTGAGATCCTTCTTGTGGTTATCCTAGTTGGATTTAGTGAGACCTTGAGGGTCTTGGGGTCCCTACTGAGTATCGTTATACTGACCCCTGCACGGGCTATGCCTGCACCTCATTGTGTTGGATTCAGACGATGGACAACACTAACAGTGATCGAGTGTACAAGGACTGTACAGTACCCGTAGGTGGACCCCACGACGAGTCAGTACCCGGAGGTGGACTTCATGACGAGACGGTTCTAAGAGGAGTTTGGCAGGCAAGAGCATTGAGGAGGCTATCTGTACCTACCCATCAGGTTGGATCTGAGGTGGACGACCTAGGAGATGATTTTATCTTCCAGCTATTGTCTTTTCTATTTCACTTTCATTCAGTTGTAGTTGTACATATCAGTTGGGTTAGTATTCTGGCCCATTTTCCTTTCAGCACTTTCTTTTATAAATAGTTTATTACTTCCGCTTGTACTCTGGTGGGATTTGTTTATGTTTTATAAAGGCAATTCCTTCCCAGTTATCAGAATTTACGCCTTTGGTGCTAGTCGACAACCTCTGGCCTATGGAAGGCGGGCTTGGGGTAGTCACGGCACGGGCCCCGAGGACGGGTCGTGACAATTACCATGATTTGTTTTCTTTTGTGTGTATAATAAGTGTTATATAAATGAAAAAAAATTAATTTGACTTGATAAAGTTTATGGGAATGGTGAGTTTCTCTTAAATTTTCCTTGCTTTCATTATGTTTCTTATATGTTTTTTCTAATAAATTATTATCACATGTGTAAGGAGTATTTTTCTTATTATCTCATTAATTTTTAATTTAGATAATTTAAAAATCATCCAAGAAACCAAAAGTGATTATCACATGATGAAATTAATATTTTTAACATTTCTTTGAAATGAAAATTTTAGACCGCATGTTGTGTTATAATTTAATGATTTAGAAAATAAATAATTCATTTGGATTAATTAGTCCATTAAAAATTTATTATTTTTTCATGAAACAAGTTGTTTAGTTACCCTTTTATCTTGAAGTTGAATAATGTGGTGATATGTGTAATGGATGGAATATGGGGTGTTTTTTATTAAGATTGACTTATGGGGATATAGTGGTGATATGGGGTATGGTAATATGGAGTTGATATGGGAAAATTCAATGTCATTATCTATGTAATTGGTAGTTTCCCAGTAATTATTTTATTTTTGAAAAATATTGACTTCTTATTAAATGAACATTACTTTGGATAAATGGTTTCTAACTAAAAAAATGTTATATAAATGGGATAGTGATGTTTAATTTAAAAATGGAATGATTCTTAATGAATTTTAAAATGGTTGGTAATTGATTTCATTGATTGAGGATGATATAAGTGAAGTGTAGTAATTGGCGTAGATGAAAAATTAATGATAAAACTAAAATGGAATGGGTGGTAATGGAAAATTAACTCTTGATTTAATATTTAGTGTTTGGTTAAAGTGGTTTGTAATATTTTAAATGAATGTGAAGGATAAATTAACTTTTTTATTAATGGGAAAATATGAAAATTCAATTACCTTTAAAATAAAGGACGAATTTGTTTCATGATTTTTACCATCTTGTGTGGTTTTATGAATTTAGAATGTGTATAAAAAGTGGTGTTGGTTTTGAGGCCTTTGTGGTGATTTTTTAAACGTCATGGTATTATTTTTAAAAACCTATATGTTGTCATTATATGTGATACTATTATATATTTTTATTTCATTGTGATTTATATACACACCCCACACACGTTGATACCTTTTTTTTGACACCCAATTGTTTTGGGGGTATTTTTTCCAACATCTAGATGGTGATGATAGATGGATATAAACCCACTAATCTCCATTCTCTCTTCTAGGTGAGTTAGATATACATATTTTGTGATGGATATAAGTCTAAAAGTGAACTTGTGGTGATGTTTGATGACAAGATGAAGTGATTCGTAGTAGTTGTTGGGCTTGGAAGGTTGAGGGAATAAGATTATTGTTCATTGTGTTAAAGATAACCTACTACATTGGTTATGGGTTTTTTTTTGATTTCATGGCCCATGGGAATTTAGGATGGATGTGATTTGAGGATTTAGGTTTCTTCAGGCGATATTTAATGTGATAACCCAAGTGTATTCTGGAAGGATTGTAAGGAATATATGGGAGTTCCAATATGAATGATGTTGGCGTGTGAGAGTAACACACCAGTGGGAAAGTGGAGTGGGGTTATATTTAAATTGATACGCATCTTATTATTTTACTTTACTAGGATACATCATTTGGTGACTGTGCCTTGGTGCGTTTGGGAACTATTTGACCTTATTTCTGCATGTTGATTCTATTTTTTTCACTGTGGAATTATTGTGATCTTATAACATTTTCATTTTATTCCTTAGGTGTGAAACACTTTATTATACATGGATTATCACTCTACATATATATAAATTGTTTTTCATTTTTTCTAGGATTCCTTCATCGAATAATCTACACATTACTAGCTTGGTCGTTGGATCTATTTTTACATTGCTTTCATAGGAAATTCCTTTATTTTTTACACTGATACCTGAAAAATATTAATATGACATTGAATTTATGATTATTTTTTTGGTTACTTCACTTTTTTATTTTGTGGATTGTTTTGGTGGTTAATATCATATCCCTCGTTCATAAATTTTTCTATTGAGGGTAATACATACCATATGTGTGACCTTTTTATACCATTGGTGCTATTCACCATCCCTAGGACAATTAGAGGTTGGAATCATGGGGTAATTAACTAACTTTCTCCTTTATCATCCCTGGATGGGTACCTTTGGAGGAATGGTCATGAAACAACCTCCTTGAAATATCTTGGAATTAACATCAGTGGTAGTAAAGTAAACCTACTGATGATAAAAATCAATCTGAGATTTATATGAAGCCAACAAATCCATATAAATAGAAATAAAAGATATATATTTTAAATAATAAAAAATAACGGTGAAATAAAATTTAGGAATTTAAAATGTGAAATAGGGGAATCAAAGTCCCTACACACCCTTCTTTCTAAGAGGAATTTCTACCTCCATGACATATTTGATGATTTCTATCAATAAATTCAAATAAATTCACAGATTAGGCTGAAATAAAAGAGTGAGAGGGACAAGTATGGAAAAAAATTATATAACTATATATGAATAAATTGATATAGTGCATCTATTTGTTATAGGTACCACCTAAATTCCTATTGGAAACTCTTCCACCACATAAAGCTTCTTCATCCCAAAAGATTTTTTTTATTATAGTCATCCTAAGGGTCAAGCCTCATGGGAAACTACCTATGATAGGAGTCAATATTTCATCTATATGATTTTTAATATAAAAGTTTTTCCCTATAAGAATCAGAATGACTTCAATGATAAGAGAAGGACAGACAGAGACCTTGAAAATGACCCAGTTGTCCACAAGAGAAGCGATAATTGAGAGTAATTTAGAAAAAACCTTGTGTATGTCCAATATTTCCACACTATTCGAATGTTTTAGGGCCTCTACTAGCTATTATAGAGTGTATAAAAATTATTCTACTTCTAGGATCCATTTTCACCTCCTCAAAAAACCTTATTCTAATTCATTTTCTTTCTATAAGGGCTACTATGACTATTTAAATACATGGAAGGAAACCCGACCAAACTTGACATACCTTCATGTTCAGTATTTTCTACTTTTTACTAACTCAAAACCTTAATATCGGTGTATAATTTTAGCACAAAGACCTGAGAACAAATATCTACCCACTGGCCCATTTGAAACACTTGAGCCTTTATATTTTCATTTCTTACAACTTTAGGTGAGAAAATATAATGTTCTAAAAACATATTTGGAATACTCAATTACTATATTGTCACATTGTTGATGGGATAAGAAATATATAGACATAGGCAAAACCAATTTTTATCGAACTACTAAGTAAATATGACCTTAATTCCTTTTTACTCTTAAACTGTTATGATTCTTGTAAAGAACCAATAAATCCCACCACCTTCAACCAGGGTCTAAAATCTTAAAGGGAATACACTTAACCTTTATTTAACCATGATTATTCAAGGATTTAATGGTTCTTTCAAGTTTTCACGACTATTCCTCTACTTTATGAGGATCAGTGTTTTCCCTTGAAGGATGATGATTTATAGTGGAGAAACCTGTGGGCTTAATCCATATCTCCACTAATATCTATATCCACTTCTATAACATGAGTAGGGACTAGATATAGACCTTGATCTATAGCTAGAACCAAGAGTACTATATCAATGACAAGATTCTAATAAACCATAGGATTTTCCCATGGAATTTTATCCCTAACACCCTCCTGAGGATTCCCAAGAATCTTTCTTGGTGGCATTGAACTACACAACAACAAAGAGATAGGGGATTTATTAAAAATTGAGGAAACATCAATAAAAATCATTAATAAATCACTAACCTCAATGAGATATAAAATCAAATCAAATATTGACACAAAAATGCTTCTTTTCTATAAATACATAGGTAACATAATGCTCACCACGATCAAAACTAGGTAGGAACTCACTTGAATCTTACCCCTTTAGTCCATATAGTCTTAACTCCTATCTCCCAATACATCCTAAATAAAATAGACTGAATTTCATACCTTGATATAAAATTTTCATGAACAACCCCATTTTATCCTTCAATTAGACACCCAATATAGCCCAAGATAAGGCACAAATGATGTTTCTAATCACCATAGACTAGGAAAAATAACCACTCAATTCAATAAATATATTTTTGAATAATTTCAAAAAAAGATAAATTTTAAAAACACATATGTTTTTTCCATAAAAATTTAATAAAGAAACATCCCAACCTGTAGAAAAAATTAATAGAAAATATATCCAAGTTCATATCTTGAAAAAAAATTCAGATACAAAACAAGAGAATTCGTGAGTTCCATAGTAGATATACAAGTACTATTCCAATGGATAAAGAAAAATAAACCAAAATACTGCAACATGTCTCTATTTTACAAATGGATTGGTATCCCATCACTCCACTATAATAAATTTTACCTAACTAGCATGAATACTCAATTCATCTAATAATTTCATTTACCATTCCAACATCAAAAATAAAAAGGTCTATATACCCCAATTTGGTGTATCCATGTTGTGAGCTCAAAGCCCAACAGGGTCCCGCCAAGTTTTTTATAATAATACTTTATTAAATAAAAAAATATATCTATTTAAAGAAGTAGAAACATATATTTTTTTCAAATTTTCATATAAAACATGGATATAAACCACTTTACAATAGTTTAAAAGTAAGTTAATGCATAAATAATCAATTTTAAAATAAAATAATGTTTCACCAAGGTAGTGTATCCTAAGGTATATTAGGTATGAGATAACTATGATATTGACACCTTAATATCTAGGGGAATATAATTTTGTTGACATACACATGAATAGAACATGGTTTTAATGATTATTGATCACTAGCATACATTTCCCTACAATAATAATGTTTTGTTTTCAAATTTCTACCATAGATCACTAACATCTATAGGATTTCCACCTCTCACATACACACCATTTTCATAATTCAAAGAAAATTTAAGAGGTCATCTCATCAATCATTATATATTTTTGTAAAATAATAAAATATCCCCAAATCCAAATAAACATGCCTTGAAAATTAGATTTAACATCAATACATTTAAAACATTCAAAATAGTTTTCATTAAATTAAATCCATGAAATTTAAAATTTTAAAACATGATTAAATACGTTTGATAAAAAATACTCATATTATAAATTCATCATAAAAATCACCAAAATAAAGCCCTTGAAATCATCCCCAACTAGATGGAATCCAAAATCCAAATGGGGAAGAGAATCATATGTGGAAAGAGAGAACCCTAAACAAAAAAAACACTGATCAAGAAATTCATATCCGAAAAAACCCTAGGATATTATATCCTTTGAGAAGAGGAAACCTCTATAAGAAGAAGTAAATATAAATGGTAGATAAATAAAATAACTTACCATGATGATACCCAAATACTTATGGTGAAATAACACTAAAATATCACCAATGGTATAGAGGGTGGAATCTATTTGATAGGTATTTCACTGGGTTTGAGACTGTAAAAATGGAAGATAATTTATGTTAAATAAAATCAAGGGAAAATAGGGAAACTAAAACCATTAAAAGATATCCTGGTGGGTTCCTTTTTTGAAAATGTGATTCACGTTGTAAACCCCTTCTCCTCAACAAGTTTGGGACCTGAACATGGGGTTCATTTTGTAAACCACAACTATATAATCTTGGGCTCACCATCATAATTATTCACAAAGTGAATGACATGTTCACAACATGAATTCATGTATCAATAGTGTTTCAGGTCCTTTAATGGGATAAATAAACCAAATTATTCATATGATTAGTAATAGACATAAGAAATAAAGTGAAACAAAAATTTTGTACACATAAGCAATACGAGGATGTCGAAATGAAAAAAAATAATAAAATATGAGTTGTATAATTTAAATATGAGAATCTATTGAATAACTACTAAAACTAAAACCCCTCACAATTTACCTTTAAAATGTGATTGTAACACCTATCATAGGTTTATAAAAAATACTATTAATTTAATCTTAGAGTAAGACAACATAGACTAAGGGAATCTCTCAAAGAGCCTATTTGGATGAAAAAATATTCTGTTCACTCTAATATATTTTTTATGGTTATATTTATTAAAATAATAGAAAATGTGGGTTTTTATGTAATGTGTGTAATATTTAAACAAGAAAATAAAGAATAAAGATAGGGTGGATTTAGGTTGAAAGGATATTCACCTTGGAGAATTTCCCTGAGTGAACCTTCATCCCCCCCCATAACAAGTCTCTCTCCTAATAAATGATCAAAATTCATCATATGTGTGGTAATAACACATTGACCCTTATTTGAATATATTTTGTTCTTAATAATCACTAATAACTCTACCCATAATCCTCATTTTTTTAGTAACTTAGAGGGATCCTCAATCAAGAGAACCCCCAAACCCACCTTTTTGTTATGAAATTGAACCCATTGAACACTTACCCATCAATAATCTCTCATATCTCGTAGATTCAAGTGAATATAGGGATAATGGTGGTTGAATTTTAATTTTATACTATAAAAACCATATTTTGGAATAACTATTATTGATTCCCACCACCGATTATCCTTAAATAAACCCAAATTAGATAAAATACATTAAATATGAGTGGGAAAGGACTCAGGTTCATCACTGGATTCTTACCTCATGAGATCACATGGGTTAGTTCTTAACCATCATTAATATAGTAAATCATAGTGTAAGAACATGAAGAAAATGATATAACAGAAATAATGAAAACACTAAACATTATTAAAATTCACACCGAAATGAATTACAAAAAAGTTAATGAAAATATTATTCTTAAATAACCAAAGACCATAGTGAAATTCTACTAGTTCTAAACAAATTACAATAGAGGTAAAAAAAATATTATTAAAAATTTGGAGCTTTAGTAGGAATCAATATGTCCATGTGGTTAGTTTTCACACCTATAAATGGAAACCAAACATTTCCATGTATCAGTATTATCTATACTAACTTTGAGTTTTTAATCCCTTAAAATCATTCTCATGGTCATCATTTGATTTACTACATGTGGAAGTGACCTTGGAAGAAATTATGAGTTTTTATTGTTATTTAAAATATTCCTAAATGATTGTGTTTCCTCTTTTTATTTTAAATGAATATATATGATCAATAGAGAATTAAAAAATATCTTAATGATCAAATATAATGTTGTTCATGGAAAATAGATTTTATTCACCTTCTTCATCTTAGTTAAGTACAAATATTATGTGTATGATTTTTTCAAAATTTCACAAAGTATAAAACATCACTTATCAATTAGTTCATGGGGTATCATTTATATATAAATTTATAAACTATTATGCATCAATTATCAATTATATAATGTTTATAAATTTCTTAGGTATGGGATCACACAAATGGATGGATTCCAACATAACCAAATAATCATGAAAAACACATATAAATAGTTTTATATATGTTATCATAACATTATGTTCCAGGACGACGTAAAAAAAGGAACATAAATATCATTTAATAAAGATGAAACCCATGACCTCCCCCACACCACCACTTTGGAACACCCATGAGGATAATCCCCATATATATTCTCTATTTAATAAATTAATAATAAAATAATAATAAAATCTCAAGAAATAAGATTTTATCCCATGATAGAAATAACATATCCAAATATACCTATGAAAAAATATGTGGTAATTATGCTTAAATTATGAAATTCACGGGGATTAATCCATTAAATTTAAAAATAAGAATAATGAAAATATATTTATTATGAATTCCACCACACATAAATATTACACCCCTGGTAAACAATCATATATCTATATCAAATTCTCATAAAAATAAAAAGAAAACAATTTTCAATTATCTTTTCAAAAATAAATTATCATGTTTCATTTATGGAAAAAAATTTCCTTTCATTTTCTTCCCCCATGTCAAAATATTCCAACCCCAATTATTCATCCATGACAAAAATCACAACTTATCTCCAATGAATAATCGTATCACTCTTCACTCAAGATAATATTAATTCGGATTTGTGAACATACATGGAAAGATGAATGTATCTCCATAGTCTAGTAAAAATATCATTTCCATACACCATGAGACATACAAATATAATCTATCATGAGGTCCATTCAAGGTGATATTAGTGACTACGGGTTGGTGAGTAATAAAAATTCAATTGCTGGAATATAGAGGTTAAAATCCTATATATAAAACAAAAAAATCATGTCAATACATGAAATATACAATACTCATTCCATTTTTAATATATGACACAACACAAAAACTCCCATTTCATATAATGTTCCATAAAACAAATAATAAATTTAAGGAATTATTTCATCATTATTCTCTACTTTTTTTATTTTTTTATTTTCCTTATTTTTTTATTAAATTGTCTTTCATGGAAAATGTGATCGAATACAAATAATGTAAGCGAATGATAATTCTAAGACTATTATTTTTTATAGGTTCACGATTCATATAAGTGAACACGTTGAATATTTCAATCTCATCTTCTTCCCCTTATTTTTTCACTCTTTTTGCCGAGTATAAAATTAGAATAAATGAATTATAGTGGATAAAATTAAATAATGACAATTCCATTATAAAATTTCTATAATATTGAAAAATCCCTCACATCACACAAAAATAAAACTACTCTTCAAATAACCCAAATGCAAATTTCCTCCCCAACACTCAAACATCAAATTGTCATGATAATATATTAAGATTGAAGGTTGCTATTGATAAATCAGGTCAAAATGAGGCTAAAACCTATAATGAAACTCATAGATAATATGTGATAAAAAATTATTATATAAATTTTGGACTCATATTAAAAATATCTTTCCAAATAATAACCTCAAGCATATAAAAAAATTTCATGAACTTCAAATCTTTAAAAGATAAATAATCAAAAGTTCTAGTTTTCACACAAGTTTTATGTTTGTCTCATGAAAGTGAGTGTAATAATATTTATAAAAGGTTTACAATACCTCTATATAATATAAAAAATTAGGATTAGTGATTCATAGAAATAAATTTAAAATCTATGTGAAACTCTATACATGAAGGAAAATAAAATTCACGGAAATATTTTCATATCAACAATAATTTAAATTCATTTTCAAAAAAATCTTGTGAAACCTTTACATGTTAATTCAAGAGTTAAAATAATAATAAATATCCATTTATGATCAATGTTTATAAAAAATAAAAATAAAAAAATAATAAATTATTTTGAAGAGGTTAACACTCACCTATAGTTAAATTAAACTACCCATTGGAAATGAATCATAGGTATCATGCTTATAAAATGATGAACATGAATCAAATAATATTAAACTAAACCGTGTTATATTCCCTATTAAGTGGATTTAGTTAAACTATTAAGTACCTTTTTTACTACCTATAATGAAATATAAACAAATTACTAATTATTTCATAAATTAAAGTATGTATTAATTGCAGAAAAGTAAAGATAAAATTTAGTAATCTCTATATAAGTGTAGTATTTATAATGACTCTATCTAGAAAATATTATGGTTATCTATAATATATGTGAATATGGGGTTTCATTAAGAGGAACCACCACAACATTATTCTTCCAATTTTTATCCATATGTACTGAGTATAGAGAACCCCACACAAAACATACCTCTCTTTCCCCTATTTGTATAGTATATATTCTCGATTTTTAGTGGTGGGAACAAAATAAATTAGTGAACCCCTTATTGTTTGGCTATGGAATTGTAATCTACAAGTGATGATTAAATTAATATAGTATGTCTATTATCTTCTATTTTTTTTAGTATGTGATTATCTAGTGATTCAAAATTTTGTACCATCATCCTCATATTCTCCAATGTGAAACTAAATTGGATTCCCCATTCTCCCATAAAAACAATCCAACCAATCATTATCCCTATCTTATTTATAATTTAAGGAAAAATATAATATTTACAAATATAATGAGTCAAAATAGGGAGTATTACTGTCTAAAAAAAATTTAGAAAATGTAATGACTAGAGAGTATAATATTTTTCCATCTCCCTGAAGTGGTTAAACTTGAATCTATTATTTCTCTATGAGTTATCTTGGAAAGTACTCATGATGGTTGGGAAATAAATTTTCATCAATTGTGGCCTTTATCTCTTAAAAATATTCTTCAAAAAAGGAAGAGAAAGAAGTTGATTTTCAAGTTCTTCTTCCACTTGTTTAAATTTTGGAATGTATCCCAAGAGTCCACCAAGCTCTCTATCCAAAACATCATGGTACTATAGTTCAGGTTATTCTTTGATTTCTTCAAAAAACTCAAAGAATAACTCCTCTCTAAAAAATTTCTGTTGAACTCCCCTTATCTATTTGGAAAGAAGTTCAACTATATGGATAAAATCAAAGGGTGAGTTAAAAAAACATTATTTTTTCTTTTATGTTATATAAAAAATAAATATTTATATAAGTTTAGTGAATAGATAAGTGATTAACTTCGTCCCCTTGAAATAATTCCATATTTTACTACACCTATCAAAGGCTGGTAAAAATAGTGTTTATTTTATTATAATACAACACAGTTGTTGACATGGTCATATTTCAAGATTTATATATTGTATTGATAATTATTATTTTCTATTTATTATATTTTATGTATTTTTATATTAATGAAAATTAGGTGTATTTTGGGTTTTTTTATGGAATAGACACAAAACATAAATACGAAAATGTAAAGAGTGGATATAATAATTTTATATATAAAGAAGATACTCTAGTGATCTTACAATGTCACTTAGCCAGTATCATTTATAATAAAAAATCACACTCCATCATATGTGTGGTCATCCATCTGAACCCATGAATTTAATATAAAGTTTAACTAAAAATATCCAAACATTCTACACATCCATATCCTTATTAGTTACCAAGTTTTAGGTATCCTCAATCGAGATCACTCCCAAACCAACCTTTCTAGTAAAAAATCACACCCATTCAATTTTTATCCATTATGGCTTCCTTTTATGTGTTAATGATCTTGTTAATGGAGGGGGAATAGTGGAAGAAGAAAAATTTCATCTTAAAACAACAATAGTGAGGACTCTCTATCACCAATCACCACAACTAATTATACTTAGAGGAACCCGAAAAAGATAAAATTCCTTAAAATGATTGATACTTGGGTTCATCATCATATTATTCCATGGGAGATCCCTTGGGATAGTTCCTCATCATCATGAATATTAAAAATTATTGTGCAAGAACATGAATAAAATAAGAGAAGAGAAAAAAAAATAAAACACTCCTCTTCATTAAGATTCATAAATTTTTGAATTACAATTAAATATAATGAAAAACCTATTCCAAATAATTTAGTTATTATAGGAATAAACTACTAGTTATTTACCCCTATAAGGGACAGAAATGTAATTTAAATAACTATGGGTATATTAGATGGGATTAGATATTTTCATGGGGATGGGTTATATATATGAAACACAGGTGATGGGATCTTCCCATGTGTCATTATTCTTAATCCTATCTTTGAATTCATAAAATCTTAAAATCTACCTCGTTGTATTTGGTTGATTTTTTCCTTGTGGCATCGATGTTTTAATAATTTCGTAGTTTATATTATTCATTGTAATCTTCCAAAATTATCATGGTTTCTCCTTTTAAAATTAATGAATGATCATTGCCAAAAAATTATTCAAAAATATATCAATGGTTAAAAATATATAATTTATATCACACATCATCACTTATCCTCTATCTTCTCATAAAATTATAAAATCATATATAAAATATTTTTCAAAACATTCATTAGGTACCAAACCATAATATCATGTGGGTAATAAGGTAAACATTATATTGGAATATATAAACGGTTATGTATCAATTATCCCTTATGTAAGGTTTCATAATTTCTTATCTATGGGGTGACACATACATAAGGTTACCCACCTAATCTATAAATGATGAAAAATAAAGAAAATAGTTTTTCTTTTTAATTAATTATCAATTAAATAATAATAAAAATCACTCAAAATCACATTTTAGAACATGTTCATAATAAAGCCCAAAATTTCACTTATAAACTGATTATGTGTCAATTTACCTTAAATAATTAAATTCATGGGGATTAATTCATTAAATTGCATAGTATAAAATAATGAAAATTTATTTTTTTCAAATCCCCCACACTTCTATATTTCACTCATTGAAAATCACTATATATCCATATCAAATCCATATAAAAATAAAAAATATGATACTTTTAGAAGATCTTTTCAAAAAAATATCATTTTTAATTTATGAAAAACAATTTCATTTCATTTTCTTTAATGATATTTAAATTTTTTAGTCACAATTATTCATCTATGGTCCTATTTTAACATAGATCACATGAAAATTCATGTAACTATTGACTCAAGATAATTTTAATATATAGTATTTCACATACCTAGAAAAAATTAGGTATCATCATAGTATTTTAAAAATTCTTATATATTTACACCATAAGACATAATCTTATAATAAATCAAGAGTTATTTTCAAGGTGGTTATGTTGTATAAGGGTTGTAGGGTAAAATCATTTATAAATTGAACGGCTATAATGTTAAGGTTAAACTAAATGATATCATGCATAAATATTAAAGTAACTATATTAAATTCACCTTACTCAATTCCCCATTAAATATGTGAAAAAAACCACACTCCATTTTCTTGGCATCATTCATATGTCACACAATAAATTCAATGTATGATTTCATCATTATTCTCCACATTTTTTTTATATTTTCTTCTTCTTTTTGTATTCATATTTTTTCATGGAGGATGGGATAAAAATTGAATACAGTGAATGAATGATAGTTCATTCCCATTTATTTATGAGAGGTTCATGACTTATATTATTAAACACAATAAATAATTAAATCATATTTACTTCCCCTTATTTTTATCTCTTTTTTGGGAAAATAGGGTGGGAATAAATGAATTTCAATGGAAAAAATTAAACAATCCTTATTTCTGTATCAAATGAATATAAAAGTGTCCCACAACTCAAAATAAACAATCCTTATTTCGTAGATATTGATTTTAGAAATTTTTCATGTTATTAAAAAAATTGAAAATAAAATTCAAGGAAATGTTCCCATATTAGAAATAATTTACAAATTATTAATTCTAAAAAATTTAATGTAAAATATCTCAAAATAAATTAATGAGTTAAAAATGGTAATCAATATTCATTTAAGCTCCATGTTCTTAAAAATGAAAAATAAAAAAACCATATTTCCTAAGGATTTTAACACTCCCCCGCACTTAAATTAAATTACCCATTATAATTGAAGAATAAAATACGTGCATATAAAATTTTGGGAATGAATAAAATTATAAGGATAAATACAACATGGATTTATTATGTATTTAGTTTCTTAAGTTAAACTCTAATAAACCACACACTATAACTTACAGTGAAAAACAAATACATTACTAATTATTTGAAAATTAAATTAGTAAAATACAACATGTATTTATTATGTATTTAGTTTTTTGAGTTAAACTCTAATAAACCAAACTCTATATCATACAGTGAAAAACAAATAAATGACTAATTATTTAAAAATTAAATTAGTAAAATTTTAAAAGTAAATATAAAAATTGGTTATTACCTATAGGTGTTACATTTATACTACTTATAGAAAAGTAATATTAATGTTATCACCAATTTAAATGGGTATGGGGTTTCCTTGAAAACAACCACAAAACAATTCATGTAGTTCTCTTCCACACTCTCTGGGGGTAAAGAAACCCACGAATAGAGTACTTCATATCACCCAACCTACTATTTTTCTACTTATCAATTTGTGGATATCAGTAATGGATGAATGTTTGATACCATTTTTATTCAAAGTTATGAGTGGTTTCCACTAATGATGAATTCGTTAAGATATTATGCATATTCTCTTCTTGTTCTGGATCAATAATTCAAGTTTTAATTAATTTTAGTTTTCTACCATCGTTCATGCATTCACCAATTGCAAATAAACTGGATCCTTCATTCTCTCTTCAAAACTATGCACTAATTATTTTTTTTCTCAACTTCATCATCAATCAACATAAACTTTCATAATAATAAATACAACAAGTAAAAATATGAGGTATTAGTTTTCAAAGAAATTTTAGAAAAATTGAAGACCAGAGAGTCTAGTTATTTTTCATCTCCTTAAATTGGTTCATCTGGTATCTCTTTTTTCTATTTATGTTCCTTGTCAATGTACTCATATAGTAGATAATCTTTCGGTGTGACCTCAACCTCTTGGATCTATTCTTTAGAAAATCAATTGAAATGTAGAGACCCTATATGATCTTCATACACTTTTTGAATTTATAGAAATTATCTTGATATTCCACCAAGATCTCAAGACACATATTCAAGGTACTATGGTTTGTGTAATTAGTTGATATATTTATGAAACTCTAGAAAAAACTCCCTTGTGGTAGTATTCCTTCAAAATACCCTTGTATTCATGGAAAGTCGTGTTAATGTATACTTAAAATAAATGGGTGAGTACAAAATATCTTTTTTTTCTTTTAATTTATCTAAAAAAATAAATATTTTGAAATATGGTGCTATATTTTCTAAAAAATATCATAGTGTTGTGAAAAATAAAATTTATTTTCTCCTAGTGAAACACTTTATATGATTAAGGATATCTCTCAAGGAGACTATTTTGGATTTATAATTATAATTCTCATTTTCTTATGTTTCTTGTATTTTTATATTTAGTGAAATTGGTAAAAATAGGTGTTTTTTTTATGTAACATAGAAAAAATTTAATATTTAGAATGTAGAATAAAGATGGAATATAGTTAATGTGAAAAGTTATACTCCCAAGGGAATTACCCTATGTGATCCTTCATTTCATCTTCACCAACATCTTTCCAACTCAATAACCATACTCTAGTGTATGTGTGGTCATCCACCTCTACCCCTAATATGAATATATAATGTTACTAATAATATTTAGTAACACTACACATCCATTATCTCTTTGGATAGAAATTTAGATGGGTCCTCTATTGAGAACACCCCCTAACCCACCTTCATATTAAGAAATCACACACCTTTCGGACTTAACCATCATTATTCCATTATATAACTATATGATAAAGTTAAGAGAGATAAGGAAAAAAGAGGAATTCCATACTAATAATACTAAAGTTATTAATCATTATAACACATACCCACCATTTATTTTCCATAAAATAACCCATGGTATATAAAATTCAAGAAACATGAGTGAGAAAGAACCCATGTTCATCCCTAGATTCTTCCCTTGATATATCCCTCAAGTTAGTTATCTGAGATCAAAAAAAATCCCCCTAATTGTAATAACTCCATATTTACCTTATAAAACATTGGAATATTTTTAATAATATTTTCAAAACTAGGTGATCCGTCAGTATGGGATTATGGTTCCTGATAATCCTCAATGTAGATACAATAAAAATATTTAATATATTAAATCACATGTGAATAGTTTTTCTTAAATATTGGAATATATCATGAATGATGTTCCATGTGGAAAATCATATACTTCCATTAAATTTGGAATATAGTTTTTACCCTAGGACTGACAAAATATTTGTTTGTATCGAGTGTTTTTTTAAGAGTATTCATGGGGGATTAATAAATTCATTCATTCATTCATTCATTCATTTTTTATTTACTATATTAGGCCTAGTTAATACCTTATTTAAACCCCATTGTGGCCTAATATTTAGGTTATGTTCATAACCCTAGGGATTTGAGTGGGACTGTGGAGGATATATATTAACAAATGAAAAAAGGATTGTGGAATAATGATCATTTGTTCAAGGAGTTTTCTTCACCAATAAAGTTATTCAATCTCATAAATGAAAATAACACAACACCGTCCTTTTTTAGTGATCAATACAATCAATAGATAGGTTTCAGTTTTTTGTTTAATCCATGGTTTTTTTATTCCATATTGAATGCGAATCAATTATTATGAAAAACTGATTTACAAGTTGAATATCAATTTACCTTCCAGTAATTAGTAATTGATAATGTTTTGTAGATCCGTGTTCATTCGTTGATGTTCATCATTTTCATCATCAATAGATCATATACAATAAAAAAATGGCCATTATATTTTTCTCACTTTTCTATTTTATTATTTTCTACCCTCATTCTTCAAACATTCATTTTCAGTATATCAGTTTGACTATAGGTTCAACATTACCTAGAAATTTATCAATGTGTAGAGAATATTTGGTGCCACAGATCATTTTCAAGGGTTTTTATTCACAATCAAAAACATTTTTTGGTACGACTTAGTGTGACTCGATATCATATATGGATTATAGACCTTTTTTTTGTTATTTGGTATTTTGGTGATGTGGTTTAATGGGGAAACTGTTGAATCATATTTGGGGGATGAAATCGGGCCACTAATGACATCTCATGCACAGTCAAACCAAAATATAGGATCTATGAGAAATATTCCCAGTGTAATTAGTAGTTGTCATTGAATCTTCAATACATTGATAATATTTTAGAGACTTTAGAAATCCAATTTATATGACATGTAGTTTGGATGAACGTATTTTATGTGGTCCAATTTCTATGGAATCTTTTGTTCCATGTAGAGATAAATATCAAACATTGTGTGATCTATCCACATATTAGGTGACCTAAAACTATAAACATGACATGAACACTACGGGTAAATGGTCAAATATATGGACAAATTACTAGGAAATAACCATGTACATGGGAATAACCATTGTACATGGGCATAGATATAGTGCATGGGAACGGGCCGATGAGCATGGTCACGAATTTGGGAATGTCTAGACTTAGTGGGACACACCATGTACACTATTGAGAGTTGTTTGGATCCCTCATTCTACTTAGTATATCTGAGTATCTATAGGGTGGAATCCCTTTTTCCATCCCTAAGAGGGTATAGTTAGGCATCTAATCCTGACCATAGGATTGGGGATACCCTCTATAGGTTATTCTCAGATAAGGTCATGTATCCCTCCATGTGTCCAAGGCTATGATACTATAACATTCATCCCTAGGTTGTGTTAGGTATCCCATTACCAACTTCTATAACATGTGATCCCCCTCCTAGTAGTTTAATCTATGTAGGGTTTGGTATCCCCCATTGTCCCTAGGTGTGGTCCCCTATTTTTGTGTTGACATGTTTTGTTATCCAATGTATATATCTTCATAGAGAGACTTGAAGTTAATGTCCTCTCAAAAGAGCGCCATCAATGTTAGCAAGACCCTTAGAGTCATTAATCTTTGTTGATAATTACCTTGAATCCTTGAGTGGATTCTTAGGCTAGCAGTGTCTTTGTGACCATCATTGAGACATAGTGTATATCTTGAATATATCTAGCTTAATATTATCTTTTATTATTTACTGACTCTCTTTGATTATTTATGTTAATGATTTTAGTGTTTCCTACTAGTTATGATAATACTCACACATGCATGGTCTCTACCCATATATGTATTTACTTATGAAAAAACAAGCCTTATGATAGTGTTCTAGGTATACTAGTCACAGGTGAAGCATAGTTGAGCTAGAAATACCATAACTCGTTCTAGGAGTTTTATTTTATTGTAATACCATCCCTACTATCATGTTAGAATATCTTACAATTTTTTGGGCTTTTATTTGGACCATTATTCTTTCTTATGCTTGTTTCATACTCTAATGTGGGATTTTAGTTATATTCATGAGTATTGGAATTAGTTGTATCTTTTATTCAACATTGTATTAGAGTTTTAAGATGTATGTATGTGTATAGTTAACTTATGTTAAGCAATTTCAGGTGAGTGATTTGACTATTTGGTACTTTTCACTATCCCCGGTCTATTATTCATAATATTGGGGAGTCATACTATGTTTTCCATTTGTCATGATGGATTTGGTTAGTTGGTTCATGATATATTGGTGTCATAAGAGGATATCTTAGTATTGGAGTTTGGATATTTTATAGATTTTTTGTTTTGTTTTTGAACCAAGGAGACAATGTTAATGTATCTTGACTTCAACTCTAATGCCAATGAACCCAGTGATGGTGTGGAGGAAGATGTTTCCATTCACTGGGACTCTGATAACCAACTTATTGACTTTGTCCATGTCTAAAACTGGTTGAAGGAAAAAACATTAGTAAATGAATCATAAAGGAATGTTTTATGGTTTATATATCTATCTTTATTCATTTCCCCATATATACTCTTTGACTATTTTGAATATTTAATTCAAAGGGATTCCACCATGGGGATATCCATATATGATGTCATGAAAGGATTGTTGTGATGATCCACCTACTGATTCTGCTTTGGTATAGAGACCTATGCAAAAGGTGGTGCCCTTGGGTGGTTTTTTTATCTTACGTCCACCCATTGAGAATACATTTTCTCCATCAATGCAAGAAAAGTACTTTCATAGAATGAGAACACTCCAAGAGTTCTAGATACAATGACCTGTCAGGTTTTGAGGTATGCCAGAACCCTAAGAAGCAGAGGACTATCTTGAGGCAGTTGGGTGAGTATTCCTCCTTTTTAGGAACCCTCTCGGTCATATGGTGGAACTAGTAGCAAGCCATCCCCATGGATATAGAGAGTGAAAATAGATTTTGGTCACTCAGAAAAAAAATGATGTAACTATATCCCAGATATATTTTGAGGGCCACTTTCGGGATAATTTCAACCCATCCATGTTGTAAGCAGTATATATCCTGAAGATTTTGGAGCTCCATCAAGGTAGCATGGCTATGAAATATTCTACATTAAGGTTCACAAACCTCTCATGATACTCTATGTAAATGGTTCATACTTCATACATTCCACAATATACCTTTTATTGTGTTCTTAATTGAGATATTGGGGCCAGTGTTATATCTCTTTGAATTCCTTCTTATATTTGGGTGATATATTCTGTAATGGTAGTGGAGAGCTTTCTCTCCAAGTAGATGCCGACTATTGGTGATGGTGGTGTGCACTCTTGGGTCATGACATCAACAACTTGAAGTTAGTGTAAGACTCAAAAATCTAGGTTGAAAATAATTTTATGCATATAGTATTAGGATATGGGGTCTAAAGTTTAGGCCTATCATGATTATTCTAGTTATCTGAGGAAGAGGTGATTCTATTATTATGATGGGTGAGAAAATAACAGGTGGGATTGTCTAACTGATTGAGTGGTATATAGGGATAAGATCAATAGAACACCTCGGTAGAGGAAGTTTATAGATCATGGAGGTCCAAAGGGTAGTGGACATGGAAAATGAGCTGGGATATTACTATGATGTGGCCAATGTTTTGATCTATTACAACCACTACCCTTATGTGGTCTATGTTGGGATCATGTAACTAGCGGTTAGGGACGAGGGAAGTTGTGGGTAGGTGAGTCTTGTGACCTAGAGGCTCTAGGGATGATTTGAGATATGATATATGTAATATATTATTCAACTCTATTATTGATTAACACATGAGTGATACACTCTTTTCTTATCATATACCTAGTTTTTTATATATAGATTCTAGTGAATCCTTTGGCATGAACTTTTTGGATGGAAAAATCTACTTGAGGAGATTCAATGATCACACACTTCTAATGATAGTGAGACATAAATCTTGGAAGGTAGATATTCCTATGATATATTTCATTTCTATGATGAGGCCTTATCAAATCACTTTAGGTATTGACTATACCTTTATAGCTCGTGCATTGATTGACTATTTCAGGAAACTAAGGTGGTGTGTTTTAGGTTATGGGATGGGTTTTTACTTTTTTGGTGAGAAGGAAACCAATGAAGAGTTGGATGGGCTCATACATTGGAGGAAATAGTATATTACTCATAATTTGGATAGTATTACCCTAGGTGAAGAAGATTTTATAAGCTCTAGACATCCTACAATTGGGATGGAGTATGAAAAAGTCTCCCCTTAGGATGTGTTAGGATTATTCCCCACTAAAAGATAGAATTATACATAAACTTTCACTGATGGAATACCTTAATTTATATTCCATAATATTGAACAGATCACATGGATCTCTAGTAAATGAAGGTGAAATTTGAGTCTTTTTAGAGGAAGGGGTTTTTCTAAACAAGAGTTTCTCCAAGGGCAACCCAGGTATTGTTTGACAAGAAGGAAATTGGGAGATTGAGGTTATGTTGGGATTATTGTATCCAGATTTATGTGACCATCAATAACAATATCCACTTACAATAATTTATTCCCTCTTCATCTTATATAAAGGTGGGACTTGGTCATTGAATATTGACCACAGATTAGGCTATCACTGTCTCTGAGATTTGGTGTAGGATACATAGAACAAGGATATTTGATTTTTCTATGGTCACTATAAGTACTTGGTGATTCACTTTGGTATGAAAAACACCCCAAAAATTTTCATGAGATTTATGAACTAAATCATTCAATCCTTTATAGATTTGTTCAAGATATTATTCATCGATTACAACCTTGTATACTTGAAACTAGAGGACAATTATGTGAAACACTTGAGAATGTTCCTATAAAAATGTTGAGAGAGACAGTATTATGGGAATCTCACAAAGCTTAATTTATGGATACAAGATATCCAATTTCTTGGAAATATCATCACAGATGAGGTAGAAGCTATGGACTCTGCAACTTTTGAGGAAATTCAAGCTTCGCAACCTCCAAATAGTTGGTCTGAGGTGTGTACATTCCATGTATTAGTGGAATACTATCAAAGATTTAGGCCTGAGTTATCATGGATTTCAAAACACATGACTAATCTAACTTGAAAGTGGAAACCTTTTGTGTGTACAAATAGGTGTCGTAATTCTTTTCTAGATTAGCAGTAGAGGTTGATGACCTCCCCCATATTGAGATTTATAGTGGGGGTGTTGATTATGCGGTGTTTTTTGATGCCTCCAAAACTAGTCTTGGATGTGTTCTGATGTAGAGGCAAGTGGGTATTTCTTATGGGTCCCAATATCTAATACTTAATGAAAATAACTACATGACTCATGATTTATAGCTTATAATAGTAATATTCACGCTGAATAAGTAGAGAAACTACCTTATAGGTGAATATTTTATCCTTAAATATTACCATAAGAGTCTCAACTATATATTTTTGTAGAAAGATAATAACTTTACAAGAATTAGTGGATTATGAAATTGAGATATTATATAATCACTAAAATTGGATCATTAATGAATATTATGAGATCATGTTCATGGTTGTTGAGTGAGGTGTCAGAGAAATTTGTCTCGTTATAGATGTCCTTGGTGGATGAGTATGGTGCATATTTCCTACAGTATATGGTTGTTACCCCTACTAATTATTTAGTATTTTAGGGAGTATCAGATTATATATATTTATTTTGAGTCCTTGTGAGTTAAATTATCCACTAGATCTGCTCCTATGGATTTTTTGAATGTGTGGAGCACATCATCCTTTTTTTAGGGTGGAAGGTGGTACGAGTGATAATATTAAAGGATGTACTGAGGGAGTTTTATACAACCATTTTTTAGTATATCCCATGGAGGAAAAGATGTACCAAGAACTTATAATTCATTTCTGGGGGCTATAAATGGAGAGGTTTATAGCCGATTTTGTCTCTAAATGCCTCACTTTCCAGAAAGAAAAATCTTAGAACCAGGTTTCAATAGGTTTTTTCTCACCCCCTTGGGGTATCAGAGTGGATTTGGGATGGTATATCAATGGAATTCAAGATATGAAATCCTTGATCAGTCACTACACTATCTGGGTGATAATTTTCAGACTCACCAAGTCATCCCAATTACTGTCTACATGAGATTTGACTTTGGTAAAGAGCATGAGATGCCTTTATGTATTGGATAGAGTCTGGAATCCTAAAATTACGTTGATGATCATATAAAATAGTTATTCTTAAAAAATTTCATGATTATATAGATTACTATAGGTGGCCTTTGGGACTCAGTTATGGTTGAGCATTGAGTTTCACCCACAGACTGATAGCCATATTGAATGGAAAATTTATTTTTTGGAGGACATGATTCTAGATTGTATATTGTATTTGTTTGTACTTGGTAGGATCTCTATCCCCTATTGGAGTTCATGTATAAAAATAGTAACAAATCCAATACTTTATGGCATAGTTTTAGGACTTGTATAGAGGATTATGCTAGTCACCACTATGATGGACTAATCTATGGGAGTCAGCAGTCATGGGCCCAGAGTTGGTGCGACTGAAAACATAAAAGTTATTTATCATCCTAGAGCATATATACACAGCTCATAACCATTATAGGTCTTATAAGTTCCATTAATAGAAGAATTTGTAGTTTAATGAGGGATATCATGTGTTCTTGAAGGTCTCACCTCAAAGTGGAGTGCAGATATTTTGATGGGATATCAAGTTATCTCAGAGATTTATTTGTCCATTTTCAGATGATATGTAAGGTTATTGTGGTGGTGTACTACTTATCCCTTACACCATAATTAGACTAGGTACACAATTTCTTCCACATGTTTCATTTGAGGAGATATGTGCACAACCCATCACACATTATCAACAAGGGTTATCTATACATCATCGATACAGATACCTTTATAGAGTACCCAATTAATATTGAGTATCAGTAGTAGATGGCCCATCTTGGGTGAAAGAATACATGTTTGAGTAGATTTTTTCTTTTCGAGATGAAAATACTCGAGGTGGGAAGAATTTAACAACTCTATTTTTTCTTTCTAAATTTTTTGAATATTTTAGAAAATCTTTTTAAGATTGGTATTAATTGAGTATGGGATTATAATGCTCGGGGAGCGTCGATGTTAATATAATTAAAATGTTAAATATATTATATCACAAGCATGTGGTTTTTATTAAATAATGGAATATCACATGAATAATATTCTAGATGGGAAATTCAATAACACCAATAAATATGAATGTGGCATTCACCCTAGGCGTTACGTAACCATTTTTTGAATCATGTTTTTTTAAGAGTAATTTTGGGAAGATTAAAAAATAAAAATATATTTATATATATATTATTTATTATTTATTTAATGGCCCATACCTAATTCCATCATTATATCGACCCCATTATTTCCAAATACTCAGGTTAGCTACACAACCCTTTGGGTTTGATAGGGATCACGGAGGATAGAATTTGATGATTGAAAATGGGGTGATGTAGTAGTGATCAATTTTCCAAGTAGTCTTCTTCACCAACAAAGTTGTTGGATCTCACAAATGATAATGGAATGGAACAATCCTTCATCAAAAATGGATCAAATATTTAGGTAGGAATTTTTTTTGGGTTTAATCCCCAGTTTGTTTATTATATGTCAAACATAAATCAATTATTCATAAAAACTAATCTGTAGGAAAATTATTGATTTATATTCCTAGAATTGGGAATTGATAATGTTTTTTTGACCCATTTTTATTCTATTATGTTCAATATTTTATCCATCAACAGATCAATTCTAGTCTGAACAATGATGGACATCCATTTGATTAATTTTTTCATCATTTTCTCCCCTCATTCTTTGAGGATTTATCATCGTTATTTCTGTTTGATTGGTAGTTTAATGATACCCAGAAACTGATCATTGTGCAGTCGATCTTTTGGGTTATAGATAATTTTTGTGGATTCTATTTTGGGATAGAGAAGATGATTGTGGTTTAATTTGGTGTGATGAGAGAATAAATCTGGATCAAAGACCTTTGATTCCTAGTATTCATTGTTTCACCAACATGGTCTGATGAGTACAGTGCATAAGAAGATTGAGTAGCTAAAATATGGACACTAGTGACATCTCTCATGTAGTCAACCCCAAATATGATATCTAAGATTATGATTCTTAGTTGAATCAGTGAAGATAAAGGTATAGGGGAGACACGTAGAATTTAATGGATATTCTGAGAAAATCTGAGTTACACGACGTGTAGTTTATATGAATACACACCATGTGGATCCCTTTATATAGAGGGAAAGGTTTCACATAAAGATAAATATCAGATGTTGTTAGGTTTTTTCACACATCATGTGACCCAAAACTATATACTCAATATGTACCATATGCTTATAGGGTAATATACATGACCAAAGTACTTTGACACAACTGAGTATATGGGCATGGGCAATGTATGTAGGAACAACCAGTGTACACTCACACAAGATTATTTATATGGACATTTGACTCATGTAGGTGTGGACTTAGAAGAACACACCATGTACCACCTATACACACCATGTGCATCCTTTAGACAATGTATACCCCTTCTAGAGTCGTTTTGATCCCTCATTCTCCCAAATCTAGCAGAGTTTCTATATAGTGTGTTCTCATCATGTATTCATATGTGGGTATAGTGAGTCATCCCATCCTGTGCATACGATTTTTTATCCCCTCTACAAGTTAGTGTTAGATATAGTTAGGTATCTATCAATATGGACCAGGGTGTGGTCTATTAGCATTCATCCCTAGTTCGGTTTAGGAATAAAATTAACAAATTCTAGGGCATGTGATACTCATCCTAGTGGTTTACACCGTGTAGGATTAGGTATTCCCTAGAAGCCCTAGGTGTGTTCCCCTATCTATGTATAAACATATTCTATGTTATGGTATATACATCTTTAAGGAGGGTCCTGATAGGAATGAACTTTCAAAAAAAACCACCATTAGTGTTACCCATACCTAAGGAGTGAGTTCTATTAGAAGGGCATTATATTAAAGCATTGAGTGGAATCCATGGCTAGCAATGTGGTTGGGACCAACTTTGACACTTGGTTCCTATCTTGAGTATTTTTTCTTGATGTTTCCCTATATTATTATATAAAACTCTTTGATTATTTCTGTTTTTATGATTAGATGGTTTTCTACGGGGTATGATTATACTAACCCTACTATGGGCTATGATCGCATGTGTCATTTCTTATACAGTTTACATGCCTTATGAAGGAGTGATAGGTGGACAAAGGGTAAGGAGAACATAGTTTAGTTAGACAGACCATTATTTTTTTCAAGGAGTTTCATTTGATAGTAGTCCCCAAGCTACTAGCAGGTTGTACTCTCTTACAATTTTAGTGGGATTATATTTAGATCATTATATTTTCTAATACTTGTGCCATACTATGATGTGGGATTTGATTTTTATAGATGCATATTGGTATTATTTTTCTCTTTCCTTTGGCATTGAATTAGTTCTTGGAGATTTGTGTGTGTGTATAGGTACCATATGCTAAGTGTTCCTATATGAGTGATATGTTTACTTGGGGCTTGTCGAAATCCCAAGTCCTATTAAAATTGGGCTTCGAGATTCACTGTCAACTTACTGCTAGCCAAGAATCCCCTAGTGGGTCAGTTCATGGAACTAATTCACATGTTAATTACTATCATTTTTAATTTTTAAAATTAATATTGATTAATTTTTTAAAATTGTATTTTTGTTTTTATTTTCTTTTTTTAGTATTTTAAATTTTCATTATAATTTTTTGTAATATATATTATTTTTATATATTATTATCATATATTATTTAACAGTAAATATTATTATTTATATTAGTGTTGTTAATATTAGTATCATTAATACTTACATTCCAAATGCTTGGATATTTGTTATTCTATGCTTCAGGAGTTTGATTTTGGTTTTTTATATCACTTGGTTCAGGAGAGATGTCAGTGATTCACTTTTTATTTCTAAGATCGATGGGCTGTGATTTTTTTCACATTGTGGGTGGTTATATTAATATTTTGTCATTATATTGTCCTTTCATTATCATATTTATTACCATTTACATTTTTTATTCCTGATTTCAGGTTTACTACTGTTCCCACCTGTGCATTTTTAGAAAAGAATATTTTTTCTAATATTAGATAACTTTTTTTAATAAAAATAATAGACAATACAATATAAAAATAGAAACAAACTCTATAAGGAATAATAAATAAAGAAAAAATAACAAATAAAATTAATTTTTTTATATGTAAATGGTATTTCATGTTGGAAATATAATTCAAGGAGACTCATTAACATATTTAAGGTTATTTAGTCATTTATTTTATTCTTTGTTTTCTTCATGTAGTTTTATTAATGTCAAATATTTTGTTAATGAATTATGAAATAGTTCATACACGGGTGTCTCCATGTGTATGGTTTGTTAATTTTCTAAGTTAATTATAGATTATATGATTGAAAATATTTTAAAAATGAAAATATAATATTTTCTAATAAAAAAAATTTCACTAGACTAAAATTTCACCTAGAAATTTCAAAAAAACAAGATAATGAACTAGGAATTGGCTTTTAAACTACCGCGTATACTAAAATTTATTTTAATATGGTTCTTGAATGGAATTGAACATTAAAATATATTTTCTCAAGGAGATAATGGATATTTTTAGTGACTAAAAGTTCAATTGATGTCATGTAATTAACATCTTATGTATTTTTTTGGGAAATACTACTATTTAAGTATATAGAAAACTAAACGGACTCTATTTTTATTTATAATTTTTTAGAAAAAAAATAACTTAAAAACTAATTCTATAATTTTACTCTCCTAAAAACAAAAATAAATGAATTTTGTTTTAAATTTCATTATTTTTATCGAATCTGAAACATGCATGGATATCTAACAAGGATAACAATTTAGGCTTTAGAGTAAGTTAATAATAAGATGATATGATCCATTTTTAAAATCATAGTTTGTAAAATCATTCAACAAAATAAAGTATTAAAATAATTAAGACCGGATCATAACATTAAACAATTACCAAAAACATTAAAAAATACCCCTTGAAATTTTAAATATAAACTTTAGTATACATAAAATTTTATTTATAATAATCCTTTTGGATGTGAAGTAAGGAGTATTTTTTCAATAAAATGATAAGCAGTTGATATATTCCTTCATCGATGAAGAATTGTATGGTTATATCCTAGATGGTGTATATGGGATTAGTATCCTCTCAACTTTCATACTTCATGAATTTTAACTGTAAATGAACATGATAATTGTAATACATATGTGAAAAATGAGAACAAAATATAGAAATGATATAATAAGTATAAATTGATAGTATTTCATGTTATTTTATATCAATTCTTTATTTTTACTCTTCTTATAGGCATCCTCCTGGGATGTGTAGTTCAAAAAATTTACCTCTTAAGCTAGGATAATAAGGAAGACATTATACTTGCTTGAAATAAAATTATTCCTAATGAAATGATTTTACATATCAACATTATCCCCACTAAATAATTAAAACACAAATATATTTATGTATATTAATGTCAAAAACCTACATTAATATTGTAAAAAATGAAATGAAATCTTGAAATAAAGTTTGTATTAAATAGTCTGAGGATCACATTATGATAAAATAATTTTGAGTACTAAATAGTATAATAAAATCCCTATAATATGTAATAAATAGTTTTTTTAATATAAATTTCATTGGGTATTTATGTTAGAGTAAAGAGATAATATTAGAATATCATGGATAATGTGTAGCATAGATTTTTTAACTATATAAATTGTATTACAAAAATAATATAAGATTTTTTATATAAAACATAATTTAAAAGTAATTACTCTTAAAAAAACTAGATTTTATGCATATATGGATTTAATACTAATGTGAGGAAGATATATTTATCAATGGGATGAAATATATTCTATGATATTCCATAATGTAGAAGGAAATTGACTTCAACAAGCCTGTTTTGTTGGATCATGCAAATAGAAATACACTTCTAAAGGTTAGTTCCTTTGGCTGCATTTACTTAACTAAAATGAGTTTAGAAAATTACAAAGATGGTTTTATAGTTCCATGTTAAAATAATATGGTTACTAAAGAGCATTTAAAAAAGTTTCTTATAACACCCAATGTAAAAAACCTATAAAAACTTATCTTTGGCATTGTTAAAGGCACCTCACGGTCAGGTGAATGGTTTCTCATCCAAGGAGGAATATATTATTTTCTCATTATTAAAACATATAAATTATTTACTCTTTAATCCATCTCAAATTTACCATCTCACATCATTTCCACATACTTATTGTATATATAAAATTTCATAATGATAATAGTGCTTCATATAAAATTATATAATGTAATAGAAATTATAGATTAATTAGAAGCAGAAAATAATTCAGATGAAATGTGGATTGTTGTTTAGAGATTATTATGAATTTTATACTATTTTTTATATTTATATGTTGCCTCCAAAAATTAATACATTATTATTTTTGAATAATTTAGTTCATTTTACTCTTTGTTTAATGGATAATCATTTTACATTTCTATAGATTTTAGTATTTGTGAATTAAGCTTCCTAACCAATATTTCAACATAAATGACATTGTCAATGTGTACTGTATATGAATTCATATAGATAATTAAATTCAAAGGCACCAATGCTGGAGATATTTTGATAATTGGAAGTACCGAACTCATATCCACCAATATTTGGTTCAACTTTTTGAATGTCCATAAGCATTAGGAAAATTCCACTTGCCGGTTTGAGGAAAAATCATTCCACAATGTTTAGAACTATTGAATATTGTTCTCTTTAAAAAACAATCAATATCACCCTTCCTTCAGAATATCTATAGAATATTTGGAATATTTTTACACCATATATCATCAAAATTATTGTAAACTACATCCCAATTAGAAGCTATCTTGGGAACCCAAAATGGATTTTAACACCCTAATTTTATGTAATGGTAATCTATTCACTCTCTCTCACTCTCAGCAGCATCAAAAAAGTCAAATTGGAATAATTTATACAAAAATGAGAGTTTTTTATTTATCGAATTTCATTAAATTTCAGGCCAAATTCATATATGCCAAAAATTTATGCAGATATATAAAAAACAAATTTATAGAGAAAATATATAATTCTGGGCTTAATGTTTTTGGTATTTTCATAAATATTTTATATATATACAATTAAAAGAATTATAAAATTTTTAGAAATTATCATATAGAACGTTCTATATATTTATAACCTATATGCAAAACCCATATATATTTTATAGATATTTTCATTCTAAAATAAGTACATCGAGAAATAGGTTCATATTTGTACTTATTTATAATTATCTATAAATATTCTATATACATATTCCTTATTTACTTACATCTGTATGTACCTAGTTTATATATACATTAACCATGTAACACTCTTGACTATAGTGAAAATGTAACACACAAAGATGTCAGGAAATACTTTTTCAATATAAATTTAATTTCATTGATATATTGGGTTATAAGAAACACCATGTTTATCTCATGTTACATGAAACATGGACTTTATCTTTCATTACCCAAAACACTGAGCTTAAATGAAACTCAGCGTACAATTAAAATATTATTATTTAATATTATAGTAATCACCTAGACATTAAAAATTAGGTTTTATTAAGATTATAAAAATTATGAAAATATATCATTTACACATGAATATAAAATTAATTCCTTGGTGACCCATTAATTATAAACTAAAATTAAAAAAATGAAGATGAATCAATTCTCATTCTGAACCAATATTTCTTATATGTATAAACCCTTTATATCTCAATATATTAAATAAATAATTTTGGTTATTTATTTTAATAAAATATAAATTTTCTAAAATCAATCAAATTTTTAAAATTTATCTTATTTATTTTCTAGGAATGATTTTGTAATAAATCTAATTTTACACTTAAAATCACTATTTTTCAAAAAAACATATTTTTCATATTTCTATGTTCGTGTTTTAAAATAAATTACTATAAATTTTAGAAAATTTATTTGATTAAATTACCTTAATTATTTAAATTATCATGTCAAAATTATCTTATAGTGAATTGGTTATATTTTTTTAGAATGATAAATTTTTTTATCAATAGTAAAAAATAATAGTTTTTATTAAAAAAACCCTTTTTATTCGTAGAATTTTAAAGCATACTATTTTTATAACATGGTTATAAATGTAATATTATTTCAATTATAACACTATTAGTTCAATATAATCCATTTTAATCAATCTCATATGGAATTTATATATAAAAACTTTATAAACATTTTAAAATTTCTCTTTGGAAAAATATTTTTCAATGTGTCTGTGGGATTGATTTTTAAAATTATAAATCTTCCACTTATGTTAAATAATTTTGGAAAAATTAATTCCATAGTTTGAATACTCATAATTAATATTATATTTAATGGTCAACTTAATTTTTTACTTTAATGAATCGTGAAAATAGTAAAAATTTATTACCATGGTTAAGGTTAAAAAGGGTTTATCAGGGGTTAAACTGAAACAATTTAGTGTAAAATGAAATATAAACATTTCAAGAAGAAATTTTATGGACTTATTTATATCATTGATCCAATAAGTTTCTATAATGACCCATTTTTATCCTTTAATCCTGTCCAAAATGGGGGTATAGTTTATTCTTTTCAAATATTCCATGTGTGTCCTCTCCCCCACTTATAAAAGTTCATCCCCTCTCCTCCCCTATTCACGCAACAAGAAAACTTTTTATAATAATATAAATGGAAAAGTATCCTACTTAAATCCATACCCACATCTAATATTCCTTGGTGAGATCTGAAATATAGTCTTAGAAGGATTTAGTTTAACCCCAAATAGGTTGTCTGAAGAAGAGGTAAGGTTTTGAAAAACACATTTTTTTACATTTTATTTTAACTCATTTAGATATTATTCAATTATGATGATATTATAAAAAAATTATATCCTATATAATGAGACTTTATTATAATAATATCATAATTTATATCCATCTCCTCTTCCATCAAATGTGAAATGAAATCATCGATCATGTGTATAGAGGACTAGCTGCTCATGAACCGATGTAATTTATTAGGCATCACCAATTTTGACTTCTATATATAATGATAAATTTAATTATTAAATACTATATATATAATATAATTATACCTATGTAATTATAATATAATATATACCATCTTTCCTGTCAACCCATTGGAAAACAATAATGTCGCTCCTGTATACGTCAAACTACCGCCTCACGAACCGATGTGATGTGTTTTTCAATTTCCATTTTACATGGATGTCAATAAAGATATAATTAATCAAAATTTATTAAAATTTTAAAATAATTATTCATATGTAATAAATATATCAAATATACCTTCATATTTTCCATTCCTTGGGGGATACGATAATGGCACTCGTGTCTATGGTGGACTACCACCTAATGAAACTATATGATTTTTTTTTCAGTAACCATTTTCATAGAAGGTAGTAAGTATAAATTTATTAAATATATGTGATAAATATTACATAGTAATTATACTATATATTTGAACTATTATTTACCTCTCATTTTTTCATCTGTTAAAAAATTGGGACATTGTTCATGTGTATAGAGAGTCTATTATCCTCATGAACAATGTATTTTATTTTCCAACTCTAACATTTAAGGATTACTCTAAATACATATATAATAAATATATATGATATATATATCATGTATAAAATTCTTTAAAATATTAAACCATGATCAAAAAATAGTTACCAAATATACCATACCAAAACATACACGAAAAAAAAGTAGTTATTTCCTAAAATCTGATTTCAACAATAAATTGTTAATAAATGGGTAAAAAGAGGTCACAGGTAAATAATATATTGTAAGATATATATGATTATTTTTCCTTAATATATATATATATATAATAAACATATATTTATAATATAGAAGGTCCAACTGTGTATGAAGTAAGTCAATAATTATGGTAAGTGGTTTTTGCCTCAATTCATATTCACTGGAAAATACATTATATTATGAACCAATATAATTTTTTAGGTGTATATACATACTATTTTACATATAATATCTTTAATTTATTTATTATATTTATATTTAATGATTAATTTAATGATATTCCTTCATGGACATTGTGATTCAATGTTACCAAATTGGTATAGGTTTTATGATACCATCTCATTGTTTATCAGGATTGTTTATGTATCTACTTCTGAAAAATAAATATTATGAATTATATCTAAAGAAAATAATCAATTATATTATTCTATACTAATTTATTTAGAATAAATTTTTTCCATTCATTTTCATCTCTTTATGTACTCCTAATTCCAAAATAATTTTTTTATTGAAAATATACTTCATTCCTCTATTCGGTTGAAAACCTTTTTTTCTTCTATACCAATGTTTTCTAATAATGTTTTTTTTAAAAAATTAATCTTCTTATGGTATTTTTAGGTAATTTTTTCTCTTATATTACTTTTTTCAAAAAAAATTAAAAGAAATATTCAAGTTGTTTTCAAAATAAATCAAGTTTGGATTTTACTAAAAATATGAAAGGAATATTTGTTTTAACATGTATAGTCAAAATGAAATTTCCATCCTCTATGCCCATTATTTACATTGAATATTACTTTATAAGATTTAATGTTTATTTTAATATAAAAATATTTCCACAATATTTTATGAATTTTTAATTTTAAAAATATGACTTTAAAATAAGCACTTATTTCCTTAAGAAACATTCCTTGTGATTTTTCATTCCAAATGACATTCAATATAAGATGAATTACTTTGATGATACTTAATATTTTCTAGGGATATGATACAATTATACCATATATATTAATTTTATATATGGTTTATTTTTATGATAATAATATTTTTATGAATCTCGTTACATTTAAATGGGTTGTTATATGATAATATGCTCTATAAAATCCATTTATTTTCAAACGTTCTAATATGATAAATGAATTATCAAAACCATTTCCTTTAATGAGTTTTGATATAATGAATTTTGTATGATATTGTCCCATGTGTATGTATGACTTCCATTATGTGATTTATGGGATATATATCTCCCTCCAATTCATTTGGTAACGATTGATATATCATTAGATAAACCAGATTGGAATGGGGAGTGAATCCAGTTAGGAAAGGAACTTTGTCCACTATGATAGTCTTGGATGTGAACCCATCTCACTATGATATATTTTAAGATAAGCCTTTACTACTACAGAAATTACTTTCAATGATTATGTCTATGCCATAATTCCATGTCTTATTCCAATGTTATAATGTTATTGCTCATGAACTTGGATTCCCTTATAATTCATGTCATATGAACTAAAAATAATTATTTCGTGAATCAATTATATCTTCTTTGATATTCAGGGTATGGTTTTCAAATATTATACTCGTTTTATAAAATCCTTATTCTCTTTTTATGCTTGCATATTTCTCTTTCTTACCATTACAATGTATATGATCTCTCTTTTTCTTATGTTTCTTTTCCCATGGTTATGATTATAGGAATTATGTGTGATATTTTTATGAAGGGTTATATTTATGAATAAATAAGTGGGAGATGATATATAACTCTTATGAACTAGATGTTTATATTTAAAATTTTCCAAATGATTTATACATTTACCATCCTCATGTGTGTGTATTTTAAATGTAATGAAAATTCATCTAAAAATAGGAAATATCTATATATGAAAAGATTTGGGTCTCTATTGTTGGTGTAAAAGGATTGGATTAGTTGATCTTTGGAAACTAGGATGAAAAAAAATTATTGGTATCCCTACGTATATTTCTATGGATATGACTAGGCATATTTCTAATGGTATGTTAAAGTATGGGTCAAATTATAAGAAAATATACTGGAATTTTGTTAAAATATTGTGAGTGGTTTTAATGAAATTAACTCCTTTTATGGATAATAAAATTGGATGTGGCTCTATAATAGAGATACTTAAGGGTAATAACTATAAAAGGATAGAATTTAGTTTGACTCAATCACCACCTAGTGCATAGAACAAGGTCTTATTGTACACCTAGTTTGAAACTCTATGGGAATATGCTTTTGGAATTTACAAACACTTTAAAAAACATCATAAATTATTTAGACAATGAACTAGGATAATATTAATGATTCATATTTTAACATCCAAATTAAGTAAAGAGTAATATATTTTCATATATATGTCTACTTATGAATTATATAGTGTTTTAGAGGCTTAAAATGAGAATAAATCCAATCTTAAGCATAGAATACACTAATATTTTTAAAAGATTGTTTTACTGCCTTTTGATGGAAAACCATTTTTAAATCTAACTATTAACAATTTTATAAGCTCTAATTGTAAAAATAAACTTATTATTTAGAATTGGGACATTGAAATTTACTTTGGATAAATTTTTGGTATTTTTCTGATAATGTTCATTTTTTTATGAATAGTGAAAAATGTTGTATTTTAATTCAAAACCTCATTTTAATCTAATTTATTTATATGGTTAGATTATCTTTTAATTGGTTTTAAAGTTCAATTAGAATATTTTTTTACAATTTAATCCAATGGTGGACATTATAATTAATTTAACTTTGAAATTGGACATAAAAAATTGTCGATCTTTTGATAGGTATTGTTTCTTAAAAACACTTTATTTGTTTTGACAACGGGAATTAATTATAAAATTAATTAATGAAAATTATATGTTTTGAATTTGGTAAAATTAACATAATTTTTTAATTTTGAATATCAAATATAGCTTAGGGTGAATTTTTGGTATTGTTCTGAAAAACTTCAATTTTTGATGAATAGTGAAACCACTAAGTGGTAGTTAAAAAAACTGGTTTTTCGTTTAAATGAAATTTTACCGCTTCTGTGAATTTAATTTCAAAAATCCGACATACATGGTTTTCATTCAGAAGTAATGTGTGGTTCAATGGGATTAAAATTATTTTTGGTGAATAGTAACTTTTGAGTTTTATTAACCGCGATTAGAGGGAATTAGGGTAATTGAAGGTAAAAAAATGTTATAATAATATTAAATTACCTTGAAACAAGTCCAACTCTTATTGGATGAAACATGGACGACCAATAAAATCCATGGGTCAATTTTGGGGACCCCATGGATCCACATGGGTAAGATAATGACATTAATACCTTTTATTTAAAGTAAAAATAAAAATATCACAAACATGTTTTGTTTTACTAAAACAATTTTTATAAGGGGTTATACAAGTTATCTTTTCAACTATAAATATTCATTAGAAAGATACAAATATTTCCTAGAACATGGTAATTTTAATATAATTTTTAGACATCAAATAAATAAAATTATTTATGACACAATGATGATGCAGTGTTTACATCATTACTGAATAAATTAAATAAATAAGAAGATAAAGTTTTAAACAATATCCAAAACAAGTAAAATACCTATTTGATGATTTTTTATCGAACATGGGACACCATATTCGCGACTATAATGATTTTTGGAGCTTTAGAAACCGAATTTAATTTTATTATAAAATAATAGTTTCAAGATTTCCAAAAGAGCCCCTCCTCTCCCTTATAAAAAGACCCCACTTCCTACCCATCTATCACACTTCTCAAGCCCTTTTAATCGTCCAAAATCTACTCAAATAAGCTACCAATATCCATATCTTCATCCTAGAATCATTATATTAGGCAGAAAGCTCTTCAAGAAACCATTTTGGTTCAAACCAAGGGGAGTTACCCGATTTAAAGGTAATGTCTTCTCTTTTGTCCTTTTGTTTTATTTTGCTTCTCCAACCCCATAAACTCTTTTTATTCCATTATTTTGTAACAAAACTACTACCTTCAATAAAATAGAAATTTTTTATAAGAATTATTTTATTTACACTTACGCGCACCTCCGTCTAATGGTTAAAGAACATACTGTTTCTATGGATGGCGAATTATAGCCTCATGAAATGATGATTGTTCAATCTTCTTTTAACACATTTCATGGTGGAAATTATGATGTCACTGTAGTTATATATGATATATAATATATTTATTCCCTCTCTATGCTTCTGTAATTTATATTTAGAACATACCTTTATGCTTTGCATGTTGTCAAAATGTGATAATTTCATCTGAGGAAGTGTGGACTACCGCCCCCTCAAGTTATGTGACTCATTCATTCCAAACATGGAATTTATAAAGAATGTAATTAATGAAATTATGTTTCCTATATAAAATATATAATATACTAGAATTATAATATATATATATATATATATCTCTCTCTCTCATTTAGTTTTAATTCCTTTGATGTGACAAAGAAATGAGAGTAGCGTTCATGCGTACGTACGGCCTACCGTCTCCATGAATGGTACATTTCATTTTTTATCTCCAAATGTTATGGAATAGTATAAAATGAATATATACTGGATATAAATGATATTTAAATCATTAATACCATTCTGTAGATGGTTTACTTATAACTACATGGTCAATTCTTGTTAAACAAGTTTATTTTTGACTCATATACCGAACATCATCAAAATGTATGATATGGACTCACATAATTAACTAATTGTTATAACATGATAATATGTGATATTAATTGACAAATAAACTTTAAAGGAAGTCCTTAAGAAATTATAAATTGACCAACATTTATTATTCAGGAATATAAAGAAACAAACAAGACAAGTCAGACTTGCGGTAAGGGACTTCGTCTCAATCTCATTTCATTGAGGCATACTTAAATTTTTATATGACCTTCTTTTATTAGTTGTATAATAAACCCTTTTGAATTTTAATTCAAAAGGAATCTTTTTATACGAAGCGTTTTACGAAACGACAAAAGGGAATGTTTTTGTCTTATGTATGAGTCGACAACGACTTCTCCACCATCGTGACCATTAATTGAGTTTCGGCTTCCTCTACAAGCCATAAATTTTTTTTAAATGAAAAATAAATACCATGTTTTAATTTTCATTTATTTTGGTATTGAAAATAGTTTTGATAATTTATTTATTATATCAATGTGTTTTGTATATCTTGTGATTGAAATGTGGAAATGTTATGTTTCCTTTATGCATGTTTTATGTGATATGATTATGTTATGGTTATTGGGAATTGTTTATGAAGATAGGTTGTTCCATGATAAACTAAGGGCGGGTGACCCCAAGATAGCTCTCCAATGCATTGGATAACATGAAGGGGTTAAATGCTAAGGTTTCTCCGAAGAGATTTAGGGAATATAATGTAATGGGTTTTCCAAACGTAACCCTGCGGGTTACTCCCTACGTAAGAATGTTATGAATGCCTCAAGTTACCTTTATGTCTTATGTTTTCTATGAGTTATTCATAAATCTTATGATTACATGAGGTATGTTAAAGTGCTTATATTTTATTAATAAAGTATGATTTCATTGATTCTTTTGTATACATGGACTAATGTTTACTTTATGTACTTTTATATCCTTTACTGATCTTTTTATGCTCATCCCAAGTTTTTGAAATGTTTTTCACAGGTTAAGGGAAAGGTATATGATGTGATGATAGTGTCGAGGAAGTATCAAGAAAGAATCCATGTTTTCTTTTAAATATGTTTCCTTTCATGGAATAAATTACTATTATCTTTGATGTAACGACCTTGTTCCAGTGTGGAATGTAATGCATGATTTTTGATCTAATTATATAAAAATATAAACCTTAGAAGATCCTCAATGTGTATTCTTGAAATAACTCAAGATTAAGTAATGTTTAAGGCTGGGGCCTTATATCTGATATCAAAGGGAGGTTTAGATAACTTTAGGAGTTGGAATTCTATTAAATTCTTATCCAAAAATATTTTTTTTATGGTCAAATTGAAAATGATATAGCATTTGAAGATTACCATGTTGCTTCATCTAAGACATGTTTGTTCAAAATGGATTTTCATAGAGGAAACAGGGAAGCAGTGCTAGGAAGGCATACAGAAGGAAATGACCTTCCGAATCAGCATTCTGAGATGGTCGGAATTGGAACTGAACAGTTTGTTGCAGCAATGACACAATTGACTCAAGTGATAAATGGTGGTGGTATCCATGCACGAGATCAGCCAGATCAACTGCAGAGGAAGATGTCAGTGGTGGAACATTTCATGAGGCAATATCTTCCATCATTCAGAGGATCATCTGAACTTGTGCTAGCTGAAGGGTGGATTAAAGCACTGGAGTATATTTTCAATGTCATGGGGTGTTCAGATAATCAAAAGGTTAGTCTTGTTGTTTACCGTTTGGAGGGTGAAGAAGATCAGTGGTGGTCGATGGTTAAAAATTTCAGGGACATTGATGAAATTGATGCTCTTGACTGGGATGAATTCAAAGGTATGTTTCTTGAGAAATATTTTACTAAGGCTGTTTGACTTAGGATTGAAAAAAAATTCTTGGAATTGTGGCAAGAGGACGACTCAGTGGATGCTTATGAATAAAGGTTCACTCGATTGGAAAGGTATGCTCTAAATTTTATCTGAAAACATGATAGTAAAATCAATTGTTTTTACTCATGATTAAAGCCAAAATATCAAAGGGAATTAGCTTCTCATTAGTTAAAAAGTTATGAAAATCTTGTTCGATGTGTTGAGAAGGTGGAAATGGATTTTTCCGATGATCAAGTGTTCTATGACAACCAACAGAAGAAGAGACCGAGGTGGGAGGAGAATGGGAAGAATCCTTCAAAAAGGTTTGATGGTAAGAAGACTATGTTTTCAATTTGTGATAAATGTGGTAAAAATCATGATGTGGAATGTCTTTTAAATTCTGTAAAGTGCTACCAATGTGGTAAGATGGGACATAAGGCTCGTGATTGCACTGGAAAAGATCAGGGTGATGGTAAGACAAAATTTGATTTACAGTTAATGAAATGTTTCATGTATAATGAGATGGGTCATTATGAAAATGAGTGTCCGAAAAAGAGCTCGAATGATGGGAAGTAGTCAGACTACAAGCAGAAGAGTGTGGTGAAATCCTTTGCAACTACTTCAGCAGATGTTGGTCCATCAAATAAAGTGGTATCAGGTACTTTGTTTGTTTTTTTAGATTATGCCAATGTGTTGTTTGATTCAGGGTCTACACATTATTTCATCTCTGAAAAATTTTCTAGTAAATTGGAAATATCATCTCCAGAAATGAATCCTGAACTTGTGGTAAAAACACCTGGGGGAAATTTTGAGGAAAAAAGAATATATAAGAATCTTCATATCCATGTCCGTGGAATGAAACTACTTAAAAACCTTATTTTTTTTACCTCTAGTAGAGTTTGATGTTATCCTGGGTATGGATTGGCTCTCTGTTTACCATGCTAAGATTGATTGTTTAGTTAAAGAAATTTATTTTCAGAAAGACTTTCAGTTTGTGTACAAGAATGAACCCTTACTGTTGATAACATATCAAGAGGATGAGAAAATTGTAAAATATGGAAATGAATGTTACCTTGAACATATTGTTGAAAACAAAGGAACTGTTTAGATTAATGATGTTCCAGTGGTAAATGAGTATCCTGATATTTTTCCTGATGAGTTTTCTGGAATAATACCATACCGGGAAGTTGAATTTACTGTTGACTTAGTTCCTTATGCTAAGCCAATTTCAAAACCCCCTTATCGAATAGATCAAATTGAACTTTTAGAGTTGAAGGAGAAATTGAAAGATTTATTAGAGAAAGGATTCATTCGACCTAGCACATCACCATGGGGTGAACCTGTCTTATTTGTTAAAAATAAAGATGGTTCAATTAGACTTTGCATTGATTATAGATCCATGAATAACATCACTATTAAGAACAAATATCATTTGCCTCATATCGATGATTTGTTTGATCAGCTCCAGGGAGCTCAGTATTTTTCAAAGATTGACCTGATATCGGGGTACCATTAGTTGAAGATAAAGGAAGAATATATTTAGAAGAATACGTTTCGTACAAGATATGACCATTATGAATTTGTAGTAATTCCTTTTGGGTTAACCAATGCACATGCTATATTCATGGACCTTATGAATAGAATTTTCCATGAGTTCTTGGATAAGTTTGTGGTTGTTTTTATTAATGATATTTTGGTGTTTTATAAAAGTAAAGAGGAGCATGAAAGTAATTTAAGGGTTATTTTACAAACCTTAAAAGAAAAGAAATTGTATGGGAAATTTATCAAGTGTGAATTTTGGTTGCAACAAATTTCTTTCCTTGGTCACTTTGTTTCTAAAGATGGAATAACTATTGATCCTGCAAAAACAAAATTTGTTGAAGAATGGCCAAGACCCACAAATGTAACTGAAATTCGTAGTTTTCTTGGTTTCGTGGGCTATTACTAATGGTTTGTTAAAAAATTTGCACAGCTTTCCAGCACATTTACTAAGCTAACTCGAAAGGGTGTTACGTTTATCTGGACAAAAGAATGTGATGATTGTTTTCAGGAATCAAAAAGAAGATTGGTGAATGCTTCAGTTTTGGCACTACCCTCCAAGAATGGTGAGTTTCTTATCTTCAGTGATGCTTTATTAAAAGGACTTGGTTGTGTCCTAATGCATAATGATCAGGTAATTACATATGCTTCACGTCTGTTGAAAAATCATGAGATAAATTACCCTACACATGATTATGAATTAGCTGTTATGGTTTCATTTTAAAAATTTGGAGGCATCATTTGTATGGTGTAATGTTTGAAATATATATTGATCACAAAAGTTTAAAGTATATATTCACTCAGAAAGAATTGAACATGAGACAGAGGAGATGGATGGAATTAATCAAGGATTATTATTTTACAATTCATTACCATCTAGGAAAAGCAAATAAAGTGGTTGATTCTTTGAGTCGAAAAATTAATGCTTCATTAACCATGTTACATTTGGAACATGATACTTTGGTTAAGGATTTGATGAAATTTGGCATAGAAGTTGTTGGTGCAGGATGTTCTTCTGTTTTGTTTCAGGTATCAGTGAAATCTTCTCTAAAACACAGAATTAAGCAAGCTCAGAAGCAAGATAGTGAGTTGCAAAAAAAGGTAGAGCTGGTTCATAAGGGTATGTTACCTGAATTCAACATTGATAATGATTGTGTTTTGAGATTTTGGAAGAGATTGTGGGTGCGTTGTGATTAACAGTTGAAGAGAGAGTTGTTATGTGAAGCTCATAGTTCTCCGTTTTCAGTTCATCCTAGCAGTACTAAGATGTATAGAGATCTTTGGGAGTATTACTGGTGGGATGGAATGAAAAGAGATATTGCTGATTTTACTATGAAGTGTTTGACTTGTCCATAGGTTAAAGTAGAGCGGCAGTTAACTAAAGGGATGCTTTGGCCTTTACCAGTGCCAGATTGGAAATGGGAGAATATATCCATGGACGTCATTGTTGGATTGTTGAAGACACCTCAAGGTAATAATTAAATCTAGGTTATTGTTGACCACTTGAATAAATCTTCTCATTTCCTTTCTATACGAGATATTTTTTTCCCGAGATCAACTTTCTCGTTTGTATCTTAAAGAGATAGTCAGGTTACATGGAGTTCCTCTCTGTATTGTATCTGATCGTGATCCCAGGTTTACTTCTAACTTCTGGAAAGGCCTTCAGAATTCGTTGGGTACTGAATTAAATTTTAGTATATCTTTTCATCCTCAATAAGATGGGTAGTCAGAACGAACAATTCAGACATTGGAGGATATGCTACGTTCTTGTTCGATGGATTTTCAGGGAAGTTGGGACCAACATATTTCTTTGGTTGAGTTTTCTTATAATAATAGTTTTCATTCCAGTATACAGATAGCACCATTTGAGGAATTATATGGGAAGCGGTGTCGAACTCCAGCTTTTTTTGGATGAAGTGGGTGAAATGAAGTTGATGGGACCAGAATTGGTAGAAGATTTGGTAGAAAAAGTTCCACTGATACAGAAACACATGAGAACAGCTCAGAGCAGGCAGAAAAGTTATGCAGAAAACAGGAGGAAGGATCTCTCTTTTGAGGTAGGTGATCATGTCTTCCTCAAAGTTTCACCATGGAAAAGTGTGATGTGATTTGGTAAGAAAGGAAAGCTAAGTCCAAGGTTCAATGGACCATATGAAATTCTGGAGAGAGTTGGACCAGTTGCATACCGAGTGGATTTACCTCTGAATTTATCTCAGGTACACAATGTTTTTCATGTTTCAATGTTATGAAGTACATGCCAGATCCATCTCATGTTTTGAGTCCGGAGGTAGTTCAGCTGGAAGAGAATCTATCTTATGAGGAAAAAACAGTCCAGATTCTTGACCACAGGGAGAAAGTTTTGTGGAATAAGGTGATTCATCAAGTAAAGGTTTTGTGGGAAAACCACATGATTGAATAGGCAACATGAGAATCTGAAAATGCAATGAGGGATAAATACCCACACTTATTCGATAAGTAAATAAATTGCGGGGATGTAATTTTATAAAGGGGGAAGGATGTAACATCCAAATTAAGTAAAGAGTAATAGATTTTCATATCTATGTATATTTATAAATTACATAATGTTTTAGAGGCTTAAAATGAGAATAAATCAAATCTTAAGCATATAATACACTAATATTTTTAAAAGATTGTTTTACTTCCTTTTGATGGAAAACCATTTTTAAATCTGACTATTGATAGTTTTATAAGATATATTTTTCAAAATAAACTTATTCTTTAGAATTGGGACATTGAAATTTACTTTGGATAAATTTTTGGTATTTTTCTGATAATGTTTATTTTTTTATGAATAGTGAAAATGTTGTATTTTAATTCAAAACCACATTTTAATCTAATTTATTTATATGGTTAGATTATCTTTTAATTGGTTTTAAAGTTAAATTAGAATATTTTTTTACCATTTAATCCAATAGTGGAAATTATAATTAATTTAACTTTGAAATTGGACATAAACAATTGTCGATCTTTTGATAGGTATTGTTTCTTAAAAACACGTTATTTGTTTTGACAGCAGGAATTAAGTATAAAATTAATTAATGAAACTTATATTTTTGGAATTTGGTATAATGAAAATCATTTTTGAATTTGGAATATCAAATATATCTTAGGGGGAATTTTTTTTATTGTTCGGAAAAACTTCAATTTTTGATGAATAGTAAAACCACTAAGTGGTAGTTAAAAAAACTGATTTTTTGTTTAAATGAAATTTTACCGCTTCTGTGAATTTAATTTCAAAAATCTGACATATATTGTTGTCATTAGGAAGAAAAATTTGGTTCAATGGGATGAAAATATTTTTTGGTGAATAGTGACTTTTGAGTTTTATTAACCGCAATTAGAGGTAATTAGGGTAATTTAAGGTAAAAATAATGTTATAATAATATGAAATTACCTTGAAACATGTCCTATTCTTATTGGATGAGTCATGGACGACCATGAAAATCCATGGGTCAATTTTTGGGACCCCATGGAGCCACTTGGGTAAGATAATGACATTAATACCTTTTATTTAAAGTAAAAATAAAAATATCACAAACATGTTTTGTTTTACTAAAAAAATCTATAAGAAGTTATAAAAGTTATATTTTTGACTATAAATATTAATTAGAAAGATAAAAAAATTCCCTAAAACATGATAATCTTAATATAATTTTTAGACATCAAATAAATAAAATTATTTATGACAGAATGATGATTCAATGTTTACATCATTAATGAATAAATTAAATAAATAAGAAGATAAAGTTTTAAACAATATCCCACACTTGTCCAATACCTATTGGATGATTTTTTTTTCGAACATGGGACACCTTATCCTCTACATTAATTATTTTTTGAGCTTTAGAAACCGAATTTAATTTTATAATAAAATAATAGTTTCAATATTTCCAAAAGAGCCCCTCCTCTCCCTTATAAAAAGACCCCACTTCCTACCCATATCTCAAACTTCTCAAGCCCATTGGATCGTCCAAACTCTACTCAAATAAGCTCCCAGTATACGTCTATTAATCCTATATGCCTTACCTTAGGAATAAATCTCTTCAAGAAACCCTTTTGGTTCAAACCAAGGGGAGTTACTCGATTTAATGGTAATGTCTTCTCTTATGTAGTTTTGTTTTATTTTGCTTCTCCAACCCCCTAAACTCTTTTTATTCCTTTATTTTGTAACTAAAACATTATCATCAACATACTAGGATTTTTTATGAGAATTATTTGATTTAAACTTACACACACCTCCATCAAATGGTTAAAGAACATATTGTTTCTGTGGATGGCGAATTACTGCCTCGCAAAACGATGATTGGTCAATCTTCTTTTAACACCTTTCATGGTGGCCATTATGATGTAACTTCATTTATATATAATATATAATATATTTATTCCGTCTCTATTATTATTTAATTTATATTTAGAACATACCTTTATGCTTTTTATGTTGTGCAAATGCAATAATTTCATCTGAGGAAGTGTGGACTACCGCCCCCTCAAGTGATGTGACTCCTTCATGACAAACATGGAATTTATAAAGAAGGTAATTATTGAACTTATGTAACCTATATAAAATATATATTATACTGGAATTATAATATATATATGTCTCATTTAGTTTTAAATCCTTTTATATGACAATGATATGAAAGTAGCGTTCATGCATACGTACGACCTACTGTCTCCATGAACAATGCATTTCATTTTTTATCTCCAAATGTTATGGAATAGTATAAAATGAATATAAACTGGATATAAATGATATTTAAATCATTAATACCATTCTGTAGAGGATGTAATTATTACTACATGGGAAATTCTTTTCAAACAAGTTTGTTTTTGACTCGTATACCGAACATCGTCAAAACGTATGATAAGAACTCACATAATTAACTAATTATTATAACATGATAATATGTGATACGAATTTAACAATAAAAATTAAAGGAATTCCATTAGAAATTAAAAATTGACCAATGTTTATTATTCAAGAATTTAAAGAAACGAACAAGACAAGTTCGACTTGAGGTAAGGGACTTCATCCCAATCTTCTTTCATTGAGGCATACTTCAATTTATAAACGACCTTCTTTTATTAGTTGTATAATAAACCCTTCTGACTTTTAATTAAAAAGGAATCTATTTACATGAATCATTTTACTAAACGACAAAAGGGAATGTTTTTGTCTTACGTATACGGCGAAAACGACTTCTCCGCCGCCATGACCATTATTTGAGTTTCGGCTTCCTCTACAAGCCATAACTTTTTTTTAAATGAAAAATAAATACCATGTTTTAATTTTATTTTATTTTGGTATTGAAAATTGTTTTGATAATTTTTTGATTATATCAATGTGTTATTTATATCCTGTGATTGAAATGTGTAAATGTTATGTTTCCTTTTTGCATGTTTTATGTGATACGATTATGTTATGTTTCTTGGGAATTGTTTATGAAGATAGGTGGTTCTATGATAAACTATGGGTGGGTGAGCACGAGATATCTCTCCAATGCATTGGGTAACATGGAGGGGTTAAACGCTAAGGTTTCTCTGAAGATATTTAGGGAATATAATGTAATGGGTATTCCAAACGTAACCATGAGGGTTACTCCCTACGTAAGAATGTTATGAATACCTCAAGTTACCTTTATGCCTTAAGTTTTCTATGAGTTATTAATAAATATTATGATTTAATGAGGTATGTTAAAGTGCTTATATTTTATTAATAAAGTATTATTTCATTGATTGTTATGTATACATGGACTAATGTTTACTTTCTGTACATTTATATCCCTTACTGATATTTTTATGCTCATCCCTAGTTTTTGAAATGTTTTTCACAGGTCAAGGGAATGTTAAATGATGTGATGATAGTATTGAGGAAGTGTTAAGAAATAATCCATGTTTTATTTTAAATATGTTTCCTTTTATGGAAAAAATGAATATTGTCTTTGATGTAACCACCTTGTTTAAATGTGGAATGTAATGCATGATTTTTGATCTAATTCTCTAAAAATCTAAACCTGAAAAGATCATTAATGTGTAATCTTGAAATAACTCAACATTAAGTAATGTTTAAGGCTGGGCCTTATACATATATTTAAAATATCGTTTCATGATTTATACATCAAATTTTTTTTCTTGATTACGTTATTTCCCATTATGATTATTATTACACACACTATGCTTTTCGGTATTAGTAAATGGAAGGAACTAAAAGTAACTGGGTTAATGTATAATGTGATAGAAAATGTGTTAATGAGAAACCAAATGGGATGTAGAACAATAATATAGATTCCACATTAAAAGGTTCTCTAGGTCAGTTGACCATTAGGCCTTAAGTGTGCCCCCCAATATGCCAAAGGCTACCAACTATAAGAGGAGGATTAAAGAGGATATAATGGGGAGATTTTACCCTAAAATAGTTATAATAATAATGGTATGTGTATGAAAAATTGTAACAAATACCATAACCAGCATAAAAAATAATAATAAATAGTGGAATCATAAACAGACAACATTTGTAATAATAGACATGCCTCAAATCATAATAGCATTTTTAAACACGTAAAACAAGTCATATATAGTCATATAATATAGTTAAATAGAAGGGCCTCCCATGGCCGAGCATCATTACCAAAATATAAAAACATGTTAGAATAAAAGATGAAACAAAAAAATAAACTCTAGAAGATATAGGAACCACTATTCTCCCTTTCTATTTGTCCAATGAAAAATGTCCAACTAGACCACTATGGTTCGTCTCTTATTATTGGTTCCTTACCTGATCATATAAACATAAATTATACATAAATCCCAAGGGGATCATGAAGAGTGTGAGAATAAATATAATTATATCACAACCAATTTCTTCCTTCCTTACATCCATGATAATGAAGGTTTATTTAAATTGAAATAAAATAGAACATGATAATCATATAAATAATTATATTCCCTTGTTCTCAGCATCCACAAGGAAATGATCACCGAAATTGGCCATTTCTAGTATGATTGAATACATACCCTAGTTATATATATATATATATAATATACGACCTCTCTGTATAAAAATAACTACATTGGTGAAGAGTCATGGAATAAGCCAATGGAATCCTCTAACGATAATGCATCCCCGGTGAACATCCATGTTCCAGCTATAAAATATCACCTTTCACCTCATTCCATAAATCATAGAACCCATCATCCAAATACTGCACCCTATCAATTGATACATGGTCCCTATAAACCATCTCAAAATACCCCGTTGTCTAGAATCCTAACATCTCGACGCATAGATATTTCCATCCTCCAATAATAATCATTTTCATCTCAGTAGCCAACATCAAGACATATAGAAATATTCCTCCTCCTAATTCCAGTCCTAACGTCCTCAAGCATGATGGTGAGCCTCATCCTAGAGCTGACGATTTCAACTCCATCAACTGATGGTTCCTCACTATCCAGGTGGCATTCTACTATGATCACCCCCAAACATAATTGAAGGTCAACAACATCACCTATGTTGCATGGTCTATGGGGGTGTCCACCCACATGAGTGGTTAACACCACCTTGATCTGAGTCCTATCTATGTGTACATGACTCCAAAGGTGATTATGTTGACAAATGATAATCTTAAATCACTCATAAAAGTCCATGTGACACATCATACTAGTACCTCATTCCCCTGGGAGCATATCTCCCAGCCTGATGGTCAACACCATCTCACACGTGTGATGTCGTTATCCTGATGACCTCATCGAAATAATATGATACCTGTGTCACCCAGCCTAGTTTTTAACATCACCATGAGTATCCAAAGACAATACCATCCTTACAAACCTTGTTTCCTCAGTCTATGTATCCAACGTCACCTCAATCCTCGAGCCAAGCCGATCATGGTCCCATGGAACCAAGTAATATTTATCATTAAAAAATCAATTTAAACAACTCCCAGGATGTTATGTCCAAGTGTTACAATCCCTTTAACTATATTATATTCATAAAAAATTATATGGTATTATTAACATCATCCATCAACACCATTTAATTAATTTATATATAAACATCATTAAATTTGGGTCTCTCTCAGACAACCCACATGGTCGTATATGAAACGTACGCCTAAAAAACCATAACAATAAAGAAGGAATATGAAAACCAACTGCCTCATACTAGTAGGTGTAGGATCATCTCATATAATCCTCAAACATGATCCAAAACAATAGTAATTGGTGTTTCATTTTAATTTCCTAAAAACAGGGTTTAATGGATCACACAGATTTAGCAGACCATATGAAAAAACCAATGAAAAAAAGTGGCTAGAAGATTTAAATCCTTATCATGATGAATTTTTGTCCACCAATATATCAAATATTTATTCATGGATATAGGATATCACAAGATCCTTAGTGGGGAGAGGGGAGAGGCATACGACCTCTATGTCGCTACTTCTTCTTTCTACGAAGGAAAAAATAAAATTTGGAGGTTATTCCTACCCAGCTCTTTACAAAAATCCTAGAACATACATGACATGTAAACTTTTACACATCATGTATTGGGTTCATTTAATGTAACCCAATTACACATCATGCCTTCTTCGGTTTGGACTCTTGAGAATTCGCACCCGCACATCATGTAAATTACTTACACATCGTGAAAGTGTTACATGTGGTCTATTTCTAGCTAGAGCTACTTTAAATATCCCAATCCCCATGGACTTAAACCAGCATTATACTAAAAACCTAGTTCATCCAGAAAAATATATACCACACCTAAAATAATTTCTATATTCAAAACAACACCTAGAATGAGGTTCCAAAGATCAATAAAATAGGTTGGTACACCCACGCAAACTCAAAAGTTCAAAATTTAAAATAAAACAACCCGTTTAAAAACCCAAGAAGTTATAATAACTCAAAAATTAACATAGATCATCCCCAAGATATAAGGTATTACCTGGAGATGGTAATGAAAAATAACATCCCATATAAATCAACCAGGTCTACCAAGGATAGTTACAGGTCAAATCTCTTCACGCACTCCCCACATTAATAATTACTTACCCAATCACATCATGACCCAAAATAAAAACATTATTATGGTCCATTAACCATCCCTAGACTCAGAAGACCTCCCATAACATACCATCACATCTTCACCTCTTTAGTTTCTCAAATAATTCCCATGTAATATCTAACACCCCGAAAATCCTACATTTGATATCATTTTAATAATAAGTATCAAGGAAATGCACCTAATATAAAATGTGTATCATATCGATTCCTAGATTCCAATGATCCTCAAGTAGAACCCACATCATATATACATTTGACTTCCAATCAAAATTCTGAAGCCTCAGCACCACATTCATAATTGTCATCATATCGATGGCCAAATTCCTATTCTCGTCAAATAGAATCAAGACTACATTGATTCTAATAAATTATCTCGGTGACACACACCTCATATAAAACCCACAATGAATCGATTTTCATCCATGATCCTAGTTCCAAACACATCATATATATATAACACATCATATCTGTTGGGAAAAAATACCTCAAAGTGTTCTCTCAGTATGTTTTTGGTGAAATTGTGTTTTTTGGAAAAACTAGATGACCTTGAATGAGTATGTTTGGTGTTTTCTAAAGATAGGTTTTTAAGGTGGTGCAGTTTCCTAGTGTTTTCCAAATTATTGGGCCTCAAAATATGGAATTTGGGTTTGGAAATGTATGTTTTTCTTCATAGGACTGAATGGTGTGAAGAATGGAAAAAAATTAGAAAAGTAAGAAAAACTTAGAGCCTCGGATATGGAAAACGTACCATGTACGGGAAGGGTTTGTGGCCGTATACAAGGCAGCAGGAGCAGTATGCGGGAGCGGTTCAGGGAACCAAAAATGGTTTGTGGTGACAATTTTTGTCGAAAGTCATGTGTTATGCAGAAGGTTTACAGTTCGTGGGATGGCATAAAATAATGGGTCTCATAGGACCAAAGATAATATGTTGACCGCCATGGAAAAATGGTCTGTTGAATGGTTGTGGTCTGTGCTAGAAGGATTGGTATGCGATGGAGGCTGTACTGAATCAAAGATTTGGTAAATCTTGGATTAGTGAGTTTTGATTATATCTTTGCCTATATAAAGAGAAATAATCCCACTGATTATAATGGAGAGTTAATATAATTAGGGAATAACTATTTTCTACATTAATTTGGAAAAGTCTGAAGGAAGTTTGTGAGGAGAATTCCATGAATGCTGAAGTGGTTCACACGGATGAATTTACATAGATGGTTTTTGTAGGGAACTCAACCCTACAATGAAATTTGTACTCAGAGTAGAATTTCGGGTATGTGGAGGAGGATATCCAGTACATGGAAGTGAATTCAATACACGAAGAGAGAACAGTTCATGGATATAGGGTAATTTTTAGAGGAGGTTCGTAGAGTCAGTACATGAAGGTGGTATATAGCTTCGAAGGATAAGGAGTATGTGGATGAAGGGTCTCTCACAAAAGTGGCAGTGGTATGGGGATAATGTGTTACACATACCAAACCTAGTACTTAGTACGTGGGATAAGGAGGTGGTTCGCAGTTTTCACAAAGAGGCTTGAAAAAGCTTAAAATCAATTTGTGAAAGTATTTTTCGGTACCTAGAAGTACATGGGAAGGTGGATTTCATATAAGGGTGAATATGGGAATCCAACAGAGTATCTACCTATTCCTGAGGATGTAGGAATCAATCCACCAACAATGAGCTAGATAAAGAGGCATAGGGAGGGACCCTTGGGAATGTTGTTAGCAAAACCTAAATCTTATAAAGGTAGTGATCCTCGGCATAGAATATCTATCCTGATCATTGTACTCATTATTGGTTGTAAGGCTTAGTGAATTTGGAACATTGGCACGTCATCATTGTGTGATCTTTGGAAATATCCCAGTGTGGGTGAACCATGTAAAAATAATTGTGTCTTGGACATGACTTCATATCTATTAATAAATTTCTATGGGATGAAGAGATAATTGAGTTTTTTTAACGATGAAACAAGATCCAAAGGAGAAAAAGTGTTAATCTGTCATACCCTGATTCACCCCCCTCCCTCTAAGGGTGATTAACCTTGTGGACATAATAATTGGTATCAAAGGGAATAGTTAAAAGTCAGTGATTCTCTATTAGAAGAAGAAATATAGGTGTTCAATCATAAAGAAATTCCGATCTTTGACGGAAATAATATTCAAATATGGAAGAATCAGATGCACGACTACTTCCAATCAGTAGGGATGTGAGTCTTCATAGAATCAATGCATGGATTATCAATAGACATAAATAGTGGTTCCTTATCAGAATATGAAATAAGGTAATTAGATGTTGATGTTAAATGGATCGATGCTTTGGGGGGATCCCTATCCATTGAAATTTATACAAAGTTGACGTCCTAAAAAACATCACATTCTATGTGGGAAATTTTTTTGAACATTTATAAGGGAGACACAGAAGTCTGAAAAACAAAGCTGCAAGTTATGTGGAACAAGTATGAGGATCTCTGAATGAACTCCACTATGACTATTGATGCATTATTCAAGAGGGTAAATTTTATTCGGGATAACATGAAGGGTCTTAGAGAAGTATTTTAATATATAAAGATTTTGAAATGTATCTTAAGGAAACATCCACCATGGTTCAATATGAAAGATTTAGTATTAGAATACAAAGACCTGAAAGAGTTGACATTGTACAACCTTCACAGTACCCTTGTAGCATATGAGCTGAGAAACGATGATAAAGATGTAGTGAAAAAGGTAATTTCCAAAGAAGTGGAATTCAAGGCAATGAAGAATATCTCTGTTGAAGATATCCTTGGGGAGGAAATTTTGGATGAAGTCATGTCATTTCTCTCTTGAAATCTACAAAGAGTAAAAGGGATGTTCAAAAGTAAACATCCATTTGTGTTCATTCAATATGGAAAGATTAGGAATTTTGTAATAAAGTGTCTTAAGAAGTTTAACGATGATGATGATGACAATGATGAAATTCCCAAAAATAATTATTCATCAAACATAAATTTTAGGAGAAGTTCTAAGAGAAATTTCTTCAAAAAGAAGAATCTTCTTTCAAAATAAGATGAATGTTCAGAAGAATATGAGGCATAATATTTGGTGGACTACACAGATCATAAAGTAGATTCATTAGTGGAAGTTTTCAGAAATTCTTTAAAAAGATAATAAAGTGACATTGAAGATAGAGAAATTGAAGGAAGGGTTAGTCTCCATGCTTAATTAGAAGCATCCCTTAAAGAGGTAGATATTTTTAGAGACAAAAAAAGGAAAGATAATAGGGTTGTTTGTGATTCCAAACTCTATATACAGCAGCATAGAGAAGATAATTCTGAGATGAATATAGAAATTGAAAATATGAGGTCTTAAATGCCAAAAAGCACAGAAAATGTGGTTGTGTACAAACTAAAAACTAAAGAGCATGAAATGGAAATAAATAGTTTGACTAAAACTGGAAAAGATTAAATAAAATGTATTAAAGAACTAGAAGAGGAAGTAGTTGGTCGGTGATGAATAGTTAAATATCAAGAGAAACGGTTACCTATTGGTTCGACATCAGGAATGAAGACCATATAGGAAACAGAGAAGATGAGATTTGAGCAGAGTGGTCCAGATGAATAGAAGCAACAATCGTCTTAGAATTATAAGGTTGGTATGGGGATTAATCTAAAACCAAATGTAGTTAGGGTTCTTGTCAAACCAAAAGAACCCACTCCTTGATTGTAGATTTATTTGGGTATGGAGTAGAATCAAATGATTCAGAGAACCCAAGGAATAACTAGTGGTGCATCATTGCCACATAAGAATGTGCCTCACATAGGATTTTATTGTTGTGGTAAGATGAAACACTCTCAAAATGTATGTTCCATAGAAAATAGGTACCAAAGTGAACAAGACCAATATATGTGGTCATATAGAGCTCAAAATTCCAAGTCATCATTTTATTTCCTTTGTTTTAGATGTAGAGGACTCATTCATATGGAAATATATTTCACATTAACAATTTGAGTTATAAAGTTAACGACATGGGTCAAAAAGAAAAGGGTTGAGCTGGAAGTGGTTATAGAAATTACATTAAAGGCATCAGATCGCACTGGGATATGGTTCATTAACAGTGGATTCACTTCCCATATGATGGGAAATAAGGATCTAGTTATCGTAATCCGGTATAATATATAAGGTATTGTAAGATTTGGTAATAATGAGGGCTTGAAAATTATTTTCTTGGGAAAAATATTTTTTTGGAGTAAAAGACGTGAGACGAGTAGATGTCTTCGTTATTGAGGGGCTTAGTCACAACTTTCTTAGTGTTAGTCAATTGGGTGACTTAGGGCATGCCGTATGTTTTTTCAAGAAACTATGTATCATCAAGTCCAAGGATGGTTCTATTCTATTTCAAGGTAGGTGTACAAAATGGAATATCTAACTCATGAGTGGAAAAGAAGATATGTGTTTTTTTTCAAGGATGAAGAAAACTAGTTATGGAATAAGCATCTTGGCCACATAAGTCAAGCATCCTTGGAAGATCTGGTGAAATGTGATGCTACTCAAAATCTCCCTATATTATCACATGATAATACTCATATGTGTGATTCCTTCCAATAAGGGATGATCATTCGAAATACATATCATCCAAAGGAGAAAAGGTCAACAAGATTGCTTCATTTGGTACATATTGATGTGTGTGGACCAATTTCGCCAAGAGATTTTGATGGGATGAGATATTAAATTCTCTTCATTGATGATTATATAATAATGGCATGGGTTTCAATCAACACATACAAATTTTAGGTTCTCAGTTGCATTATAAGATATCGATGTGAATATGAAAATATGCTTGGTCAAAAAATACAGAATATTCAAATGGATAATGGAACAGAGTTCAAAAATAGACAAGTGGAGGGATATCTTTAAAATAATGGGATAAGGCATCAGGTTTCAGAAGTAAGAACTCATCAGAATGGGGTAGTTGATAGAAGAAATCGAATTTTGAATAACATGGCTTTAACAATTCTCTTTGTGAAAGATGTACCGTAAAAGTTTTGGAAAGAGGTAGTGTGACAGCAGTCTACACATCAAACAAAGCCTTATTGTGCCCAAAATAAGACAATACTTCATATGAGCTATGGTATGGAAATAAGCCATCATTGAAATACTTTTGATTCTTCAGAAGTAAGTGATTTATTCTCAATAAGGAGAAACATAGTAATTTTGAGTCTCTTCTCAATGAAGGGATATTTATTGTCTACTCATAGAAGAGAAAAGAATATAAATGCTTTAATAAGTGTATAGGGAATATTGTTGAAATCGATGATGTAACCATATTGGAGAATGAGAAAAATCTTAAGAAAATACATGATCTATATGAAGAGGATAGTGTTGTATAGATTAGTAGATTGAGAGATAATTCAGTTCCAGAGATTGATTCAGAAGAATATTTGGATGGTGAGAATGATGATAATAATATGGTGTCTAAACATAGATCAACAAGATATGAAATTTATAGACAGAACATAATTGGTGATCAGAAAGGAATAGTGCAGATGAAAGGGATCCATTTTCTACAGAATGAATCATAATTCTCACAGATGGAACCTAAATGTTTTAATGAAGCATCTAGATATGAGAACTGGGTACAGGATATGAATTGATATCTTGATCAAATTGAAAAGAATCAAACATGGGAGATTGTTTCAAGACCAATAGAAAATAATTTCATCTAAAAAAATGGGTTGTTTGTAACAAAATGAATGAATATAGTATTTTGATTCAAAAAAAGCATGACTTATGTAACACCCCAAGCTTTCACGATACACTTCTCTTTCAATAATGCAATAGCTTTCATTGTACACAAGTTCGAGATTCTAACACGCCGCGACCAATCAAAGTAGTAGTTATGAATATTAATACCCACTTTTTGGAATTATATAAATTTTATATTTCAAAATGGACTTCATTTTTGTATTCGGAATATCGAAATTATCCAAAGTTAAATTTTTTGTAATTTTCTGAGAACTTCCAATTTTTTATGAATAGTGAAAAATACTTAAAAATAACTTTTTTAATCAAAATATTTTATAGTGATAAATTATACTATTGAGTGGTTTTAAAATATAATTAGAATATATTTTTACTATTTTATCCAATGGTGGTCATTATAATTAATTTCACCTTGAAATTGGACATAAGCAATTGTCAATCTTTTGATATATATTGTTTCTTTAAAACACGCTATTTGTTGTGACAACGGGAATTAATTATAAAATTAATTAATGCAACTTATATTTTTGGAATTTTGTAAAATAGATATCGTTTTTGGATTCGGAATATCAATTATATCTTAGGGTGAAATTTTGGCATTGTTCTGAAAAACATCAATTTTTGATGAATAGTGAAACCACTAAGTGGTAGTTAAAAAACTGATTTTTCATTTAAATGAAACATTACCACTTCTGTGATTTGATTTTCAAAAATCCGACATACGTGGTTGTCATTAGGAAGTAAAATTTGGTTCAATGGGATTAAAATAATTTTTTGGTGAATAGTAACTTTTATGTTTAATTAATCGTGATTAAAGGTAATTAGTGAAATTTAAGGTAAATATAATGTTATAATAATAGGAAATGACCTTGAAACTTGTTCTACCCCTATTGTATGAGTCATGTCCAACCAAGGAAAACCATGGGTCAACTTGGGGACCCCATGGAGCCACTTTGGTAGGGAAATGACATTAAAAACTTTTTATTTAATGTTAAAATAAAAATGTCACAAACATGAGTTCTTTTACTAAAAAAAATTTAAATAGGGTTATACAAGTCATATTTTTGACTATAAATATTCATTAGAAAGATAAAAAGATCTCCTACGTCATGATATTTTTTTATAATTCTTGGACAATAAATAAATTAAATTATTTATGACACCATGATGATGCAGCGATTACCTCATTAATTAACGATTTAAATAAAATGAAAAGATAATGTAACTTCCAAGGAATAAACTTGTCAAAAACCAATTGGATGAGTATATTTATAACCCTTATCACCTTATCCTAGAACTATATCATTGTGGGACCTTTAGAATCCGAAAATCATTTCATAATAAAGTAACATTTCAATCTTTCCAAGAGTGCCCCTTTTCTCCTCTTATAAAAGCCCCCCCCACTACCACCTTATTCACACCTTCAAGCCATTTGGCTCAGCCAAACTCTTCCAAAATACTCTCCCAACTTCCCTCTCTTACTCCTAGAAGCCTCACTTTGGGCAGAATTCTTTCCAAGGAATCCTTTGGCTCAAATCAAAAAAGAGTTACCCGATTTTAAGGTAATGTCTTCTCTTATGTTATTTTGTTTTGCTTCTCCAACCCCCTAAACGCTTTTTAACCATTTATTTTCTAAAAAACCAGTATCCTAAATATATTAGGATGTTGTTATATGAATTATTCGAGCTACACTTACACACACCTACATCTAATGGTTAAAGAACATACTGTTTCTTTGGATGGCGAATTTCTGCCTCACGAAAAGATGATTGTTCAACAATCATATAACACCTTAAAAGGTGGCCATTAAGATGTAAATATATTTATATATGATATATAATATGTTTATGTTTTACTTAATCTTATGTATTTTTAATTTATGGCATACCGTTATGGTTTCAATTATTGATAAACACGATATTTTCATTTTAGGAAGTGCGGACTACCGCCCCCTCAAAGTGATTTGAATCGTTAATGCCATATGTGGGATGTATAAAGGATGGAGTAAATGATATTATATATGATATTATACTGGAATTATAATACACCTGTCACGACCCGCCTTCGGGGTCCGTGCCGTGACTACCCCAAGCCCGCCTTCCATAGGCCAGGGGCTGGCGACTAGCACCAAGGCGTAAATCCCAGTAAAAAGGGAAGGCATTGCCTTTGTAAAGTAAACAAACTCCACGGAGTAAACAAGCGGAAAGTAAACACTAAACAAAATCAGAGTACAACTGAAAGTGTGGAAAAGTAAATGGGCCAGTATACAAACCCAAACTGAAAGTAAAGTACAACTCGAAAGGAAAAACAGCAACTGAAATGTAAAAGCCGCTACTCCGAGCTGTCCACTGGAAATCCCACCTGAAGGGTGGGTACAGATAGCTCCTCTGCTCCACGGGTCCCACCATCCGCTCCGAGCACGTCCCACCCAGTGGTCCACCTCCGGGTACCGTCCCGCTCTGCAAGCCTCAGCTAAGGTCAACGCTGTCCGTCGTCTGCAACCAACACAACGTAGTACGGGCAAAGCCCGTGCAGGGGTGAGTATAAGCTACTCAGTAAGGACCCCGAGACCCCTGAAGGTCTCTCAAATCCACAAAGGATAAACCACGAAGAAAAGTAACAATCATGAAGTAATAACCGACACTGCTTAGGTATATGCCCATACATATACCTAAGTCATCAATTCAAATACGCTCTATCCTCCGAGCCCAAGTACAACTCAGTCCACACAGGAAAGTAAACGTATTCCACACAGGAAAGCAAAACGTAATCCACACAGGATTGCACAACACAATCCACACAGGAAAGCAAAAGGATTCAGCTCACACAGGTATACTTCTTCAAGGATGATAAAGATGATCACTGATCCATCTAAGTCGTCGGACCCACGAAAGATCGATAGGTAACTAACCCCCACAATGACCCACACAGGATCGGGCCCACACAGGACCTGTAGGCGCTGGCTCACACAGAACCGCTGAGCGCAAGGACCCACACAGGATCGGACCCACACAGGATCGGTAGCACTGATCCACGTAGGATCGCTGAGTGCTGAAGTCGTCGTCGTCGAATCCACACAGGATATCTGTACTGTCGTCGTCGCAGTCACAGTAGCAGTAGTAGCAGTAGAACAGTCGCAGCCACACTAGGGTTCCCGCACACAGCAAACTCGTTCGGAGGGTCCGCTCCACGAGCCGAGAGGCTGATACATCAACTGTCACGAAGACCAGAGTTGATGTATCCACAAGTTCTGTATCGTCAACAGGAACTCAACGCAACAGACGGCGCGTCGATCGGACGCCCGGTCTGAGAGTTATTGGCATTTTCGTCTCTGGGGCCCAGTTGGTTTTTAAGGCAAAACCAACCCGACCGTACTCCACCTGCGTCCAAACCTCGGGCGGAGTATGCCAAAAGATCCGTCTCACGAAGAGGAACACAACGTGACTGACGGCACGTCAATCGGACGTCCGTAGCTCAAGATATGAGTGTTTCCGCTCCAAAGGCCCGGTTGGTTTCGTGAACGAACCAACCCGGACGAACTCAAAGTAATCCGAAACCTTGAGTGCGATATACCGAAACGACCGCCATGATCCAAGGATCGCGTTTCCGCAGACGGTTCGTCAATCGGAGGTCCGAGGATCAAGTTATGGCCAAAAGTCCAGAACTGGTTCGAAACGGGGGGGTCCGGGTCTGGGCCGACCCGGCCCGACCCCCCCCCCCCCCCCCTGGGGCGGCGCGGCGGCGCGGGGGCCGCGGCGGCCTGTCGTCGCAGGGTGGCTGCACGCGGGGGCTAAGCCCCCGCTGATTGGAATGTCGGTGCGGCAATATGCCGCGCCCCTTCTGCAAACCCCCCCCCCCCTCACGTGGGGGGCTTGATTGAATAAAAACCGGGGGGCTGCTGCCCCCCCTTCCTACATGGAAACCGCCCCCCTCTTAAAGAGGGGGGTTTTAAACGTTGGTCGGGGAATTAATTTTCCCCGGTTTAACGTCATCCGGCCGGCCAGCTGGCCGGCCGGTTTTCTCCAACGGGACCGGAAATTCCGGTCCCCTCTTCGGCTTCCGACGCCGGCGGCCCGGCCGCCGGTCTTCTCATTCCGCCGCAGCCCAGAACCGGCCGCGGTCTCCTCGTCCCGCCGCGGCCCGGAACCGGCCGCAATGTTCGTCGTCCGGCGCGGTGCGACGACACCGCGCCCCATCGCCGTGCCTTGATTCCTTTCAACGCGGCGCGACGGCGTCGCGTTCTTGAAGATTCTTCCTCGGCGTGGCGCGACGGCGCCGCGCAAAATAATTGCACGATTATCCACGTGGTGCGACGGCACCACGCCACTTTGCTTCCACCCGCAAGAATAAACAACAAGAACGATGGAGGGGGTTCGGCCGTGTTCATGCGGTCCGGCCCCCTCACGTTAAGCAATAACGCATCTTAAAATAATCCAAATCCACACGTTAGACTTGCTGAAATTCATGATAAAAAAAAGAATAACTAAACAATAATCAACAACCCCTACCTCGGGTATAAGGTTCGAAGATTGTCAACGTTCCGCGGAAGACGACGTCGCGGAGGTCGGGCGTCGCGGTAGCCGTTCGTCAAATCCGATGACGAAGGGATGCGTTCGAAGAGACACGTCATTGGTGAAACTTCTTATGTCGACGAAGGGAATCCGAGGAGGAAGCGGTGTTCCCACTCGTTAACACGGAAGACGAAGAAGAGCGAAGCGGCGTTCTTCGTCGGGACTTGAGCGTTCTTCGTCAAGTTGAGTGTTCTTCGTGATCTTCGTCAGAGATGAAGAAGAAGAAGAAAAAGCTCTCCACCTCTCAAGAAGACAAACAATTAACCAAAATAAAATAAGACAACATCTTATTTTATTAACACATAACACACTAGAATTTCAAATGTTTGAAATTCAAAAGGATTAACTCCCATAATTAAATAAGTAACTCAAGTCATTTATTGAGGCGTTAAGGGAGTTGAGAGAATATGAAAGGTTTAGGGGTTCGTGTGGGCCCCACCACACTTAATCCTCCCAAGGGAGGTTAAGTGGGTGTGGGTCCCACTTCCAACCCCCTTTGGTAGGTTTTATCAAGTTATAATAAAAAATTTTCTTCACAAATTTTATTTAACTCAAACTAAAAACTCCAAAACTAACTTTCCACCCGCAACAAACGCAACTTCCGAAAAGGTCTCTTTAGGCGAATATCGGTGCTGTGAGTTCATCGGTGCCCTCGGATTTCAATTCCGAGCACCGAATCAAAAGTTAGGAAAATCCGCTCGTTCGTTCACTGAACGTACCCGAGCCAAACTTCAGAAATTAATTCCGGGCACTCCGGGCCTCGGAATCAGGTGCCGTCTGAAACCGCGCTCTTATAAAATTCTAAAGAAAATTAAGAAAAAAAATTCCCTTGAATTTTACGGGTCTTTACATTACTCCCACCTCAGGGCTTTACGTCCCCGTAAAGTTACATCAAAAACTAGGGAAACAAATGAGGGTACTGAGTACGCATCTGAGCCTCCCGCTCCCACGTGCTCTCCTGGAGATTCCCGTGCTGCCATCTGATGCGCACAAGAGGAATCGATCGCCCACGCAGGACCCGCTCATGTCGATCCTCTATCTCCACCGGGACCTCCGTAAAAGTCGCCCCATCATCAACGTCAAGCTCCCCATGATCAATGATGTGCGTCGGGTCGTGCACGTATCTCCTCAGCTGAGATACGTGGAAGACGTCGTGCACCTGGTGCAACTGAGGTGGTAGAGCCAGACGATAAGCCACCTCGCCAACCCTGCTGAGGACCTGGAAGGGTCCAATGAAGCGCGGCGATAACTTGCCGCCTCGGCCAAATCTCTGAATACCACGTCGAGGTGAGACCCGCAAGAAGACGTGGTCGCCATCCTCGAACTCTAGTGGCCTCCGCCTCCTGTCAGCATAAGACTTCTGCCGGCTCTGAGCTGTCCTCATCCGCTCCTGGATGACCAGGACTTTCTCTGTCGTGGCCTGGACCATCTCTGGTACCACCAGTGCTGACTCTCCAGGGTCTGTTCAGCACAAAGGAGATCTACAAGGTCGGCCGTACAACGCCTCGTACGGTGCCATCCCGATGGTGGAGTGGTAGCTGTTGTTGTACGCAAACTCCACCAAGGGTAGGTGGTCCTCCCAGCTACGACCAAAGTCGAGGACACATGCGCGGAGCATGTCCTCGAGTGTCTGAATGGTCCTCTCCGTCTGACCATCCGTCTGAGGGTGAAAAGCGGTGCTAAGACGTAGCTGCGTCCCGAACGCCTCCTGTAACCCCTTCCAAAGCCGGGAAGTAAAGCAAGCATCTCGATCGGAGACGATAGATGATGGCACGCCGTGGAGCCGCACAATCTCCTGAACGTAGAGACGTCCCAAGCTCTCTACTGAGCCCTGCTCTCTGATGGGTAAGAAGTGTGCCGACTTGGTGAGTCGGTAAACAATCACCCAGATGGAGTCGTGACCTCTGGAAGTGCGTGGAAGTCCAGTCACGAAGTCCATAGATATGCCGTCCCACTTCCACTCCGGAACCTCCAAGGGCTGTACCAAGCCTGCTGGTACCTGATGCTCTGCCTTCACCTGCTGGCAGGTGAGGCATCGAGAAACGAACTCTGCTACTGCCTTCTTCATGCCCGGCCACCAGTGCTGTCGTCTGAGGTCCTGGTACATCTTCTCCACTCCAGGATGTACCGCCAAAGGAGAAGTGTGAAACTCTCTCAGCACTTCCTCTCGCAAAGCAACTGGTACCATGGTACGTCCTCTGAAAAGGATGTCGTGCTCTGCTCCAAGGGAGAAACCATCAGGTGCCTATCCCGAGGATATCTGTGCACGCCGTGTCTCACAGTCAGCGTCCTCACGCTGTGCCTCCTTGACCCGCTGTAGTAGTGGAGGAGTGACTGTGAGAGACTGAAGAAAGGCTGCTCCATCTCTATCCACGAAGGATATCTGCAAAGAGGCTAGCTGCTCCGTCGCCTCCTCAAGTAGCTGAATGCCCGTCCTCCTGCTGAGGGAATCGGCTACTACGTTCCCCTTCCCAAGAGTATAGACTATCTCAAAGTCATAGTCCTGGAGGAACTCGAGCCATCGTCGCTGTCTCAGGTTCAGGTCCTTCTGCGAGAAGATATACCTGAGACTCTGATGATCGGAAAAGACTGTAAAGTGCTCGCCCATCAGATAGTGTCGCCATGTCTTCAGAGCGAAGACCACTGCTGCTAACTCCCGGTCATGGGTAGTGTAGTTCTGCTCATGCGACCTCAACTGACGTGATCCATAGGCGATCACGGCCCGCTCCTGCATCAGAACACATCCGAGTCCGGTCCCTGATGCATCGCAGAAGACTACGTACCCTACTCCCTCTTCAGGCAACCTCAAGATAGGTGCACTAGTCAATCTCTGTCTCAGCTCCTGGAAGCTCTGCTGACATCTGTCTGACCACACGAAGGGTTTCCCCTTCATCGTCAAAGCTGTGAGTGATGCCGCAACTCTAGAGAAGTCTGGCACGAATCTCCTATAGTATCCAGCTAGTCCCAAGAAACTCCGAACCTCAGTCACGCTCCTGGGTGGCTCCCATGCTAACACAGCCTCAATCTTCGCGGGATCCACTGCAACTCCCGCCTCAGAGATAACGTGACCCAAGAAGTGGACCTCACGTATCCAGAACTGGCACTTCGAGAGCTTACCATAAAGCTGGTGCTCTCGGAGTGTGTCTAGTACAACTCGCAAGTGATAGGCGTGCTCCTCCTCTGTCGTAGAGTAAATCAGAATGTCGTCGATGAAGACCACGACAAACCGATCGAGGTATGGCTGAAAGATCCTGTTCATGAGATCCATGAATACTGATGGAGCATTGGTTACACCGAAAGGCATAACCAAGAACTCATAGTGGCCATACCGACATCTGAAGGCTGTCTTCTGCACATCCTCGTCTCTGACTCTGAGCTGGTGGTAGCCTGACCTGAGGTCTATCTTCGAGAACCACCGTGCTCCTTTGAGCTGATCAAAGAGGTCATCAATCCTCGGTAGCGGATACTTGTTCCTCACTGTCACCTGGTTCAGGCGACGATAGTCAACACAAAGTCGCAAGCTCCCGTCCGCCTTCTTGGCGAACAATATCGGGGAAGCCCAGGGTGAAACACTGGTTCGAATGAACCCCTTGCCCTGCAAGTCTTCCAACTGTACCCGTAGCTATCAAAGCTCGGTGGGGGCCATCCGATATGCTGGAGTGGATATCGGGGCTGTCCCGGGGTACAAGTCAATATTAAATTCTACCTCTCTGCGAGGAGGTAGCCCTGGGACGTCGTCGGGAAAAACGTCCGCAAACTGATCCACCACTGCAGGGAAACCAGGACTCCGCACGTCAACTGCTCCAAGGATGAGGCTAGCCAACTGATGAGTGATGGGCTGTCCTCTCCTCCGCGGAAGTCCATCCTGTGCTGTTAAGGCTCCCTTCTCGCCGGTAAAGGTGAACCTGCTCCCGTCGGTGCGTACACATCGCACCTTGCGCCTAAAACAGTCAATCTGTGCATGGACCGTAGATAGCCAATCCATGCCCAAGATGACGTCGTAAGGCCTCGACGCTGCTACAAGAAGATCCCAGCCGAATCTCTCGCCTCCTAGAGTAAGCTCACACTGCCGGAACCAGTGCGTAATCGTCGAGTCTGCTCCCGTAGGAGTCTCTAGCCGTAAGGATCGAGCCAACGGCTCTGTCGGAATCTCCGAGCTCCGAACAAGGGCAGCGGCTATGAAAGAGTGACTCGCTCCTGTGTCTATAAGAACTGAAGCAAGGGTGGAGTAGACACAGATAGTACCGTGAATCATCTCGGGTGCGCCGTGGTCGTAGGCCTCTGCTGCCTGGAGCTGTGCCTGTCGCTGCCCGCCAGCTCCCTGTGGTCGGGGTGGACCTCCTGGTGGTGGTGGTGGCAGAGCCTCAAAGCGTCGCCCACCACCGGCTGCTCGTCCAGCTCCTCTGCCTCGTCCGCCTCCTCCCTGTGGACCTCCACGGTCGACCCTCTGCCTCTGCCTCGGTGGTCCCTCTACCGTCTGCTGCCCCTCGGCACGGTGGGTCGGGCAGTCACGAGCCATGTGGCCCTGCCCGCCGCACGAGTAGCACTGTCTGCCTCTCGTAAGACTGGCTCCGCGCTGTGTGCCCCGCACTGCTGAGCCAGTGTCCTGAGGTCGTCTGCCCGAAGGTCTGGTCTGTCTGGACCCCAGAGTCATCCGTCGACTACCTGCTGCAGATGACTCTGCCACGTGCCGCCCTGCGGTGGGTCGCTGTGCTGGTGTAGACTCAGCAAGGAAGCTCTCGATCAGAAGAGCCCGCTCCAGTACTCCTGTCTGAGTCGGTATGCTGAGGGAGATCAGCGATGCCCTGATCTCGTGTCTCAAACCCTGCTCGAAGGTCCGGGCCCGGAAGAATGGGTCCCGTACCATGTCGGTCGAGTAGCGCGAGAGATCGGTAAATCTCGCCGAGTACTGAGCGACCGTCATGCTGCCCTGCCGCAGCTGTAGAAGCTCCTAGATACGCACCGCACGAAGGGTGGCTGAGACGAACTCCGAGCGGAAGAGGCTCTCAAAGTCCGTCCAAAGTAGGGATACCTCATTGTGCACCTGGAGCATCAAGCTCCACCATCGTCCTGCTGCTGCGTGTAGTAGGCTCGCAGCGAGGATCACCATGAGGTCTGCTGGTGTCCTCACTAGCCTAAACACTCGAACCACTGCCTCCAGCCAGTCCTCTGCTGCCTGGGGATCCGTCTCCCCGCGAAACATGGGCGGTCGCTGGCGCTGAAACTCATGCAGTGCGCTGAGGCGACGTGCATCGTCAGCGGCTACTGCTGGAAGCATCGGGGGATCGGCGGGTAAAGCTACCGCCGGTGCCACTACTGGCAAAGGGCCCTGCACCGAGGCCTCGTCGCTCGGTGGGCTGTCGTCTCGCTCGACTCTCGGAACCCTAGCTGGCTGTCGTCGTGGGGCCATCCTGAAAAGGAAATAGGTGCGCCACGGTTAGAATAGTATACCTGGTGAGATGATATAAGTAATCACAAAGAAAACTTTGAAACACACATGCAATCAATGTTTTCGTGCATTAAGTCAGAAATCAGAAGTCAGGGTCCTGGTGTACGGATACGTCGGCCGCCGCACCAACACTGGACTCCCTGGACTGATAACCACACTCAATACGCTAAACATTATTGCTTCACATAGAAAGATCAGAGTTCGCGGTAGAACCGAACTCCTCTGATACCAATTTGTCACGACCCGCCTTCGGGGTCCGTGTCGTGACTACCCCAAGCCCGCCTTCCATAGGCCAGGGGCTGGCGACTAGCACCAAGGCGTAAATCCCAGTAAAAAGGGAAGGCATTGCCTTTGTAAAGTAAACAAACTCCACGGAGTAAACAAGCGGAAAGTAAACACTAAACAAAAGCAGAGTACAACTGAAAGTGCGGAAAAGTAAATGGGCCAGTATACAAACCCAAACTGAAAGTAAAGTACAACTCGAAAGGAAAAAACAGCAACTGAAATGTAAAAGCCGCTACTCCGAGCTGTCCACTGGAAATCCCACCTGAAGGGTGGGTACAGATAGCTCCTCTGCTCCACGGGTCCCGCCGTCCGCTCCGAGCACGTCCCGCCCAGTGGTCCACCTCCGGGTACCGTCCCGCTCTGCAAGCCTCAGCTAAGGTCAACGCTGTCCGTCGTCTGCAACCAACACAACGTAGTGCGGGCAAAGCCCGTGCAGGGGTGAGTATAAGCTACTCAGTAAGGACCCCGAGACCCCTGAAGGTCTCTCAAATCCACAAAGGATAAACCACGAAGAAAAGTAACAATCATGAAGTAATAACCGACACTGCTTAGGTATATGCCCATACATATACCTAAGTCATCAATTCAAATACGCTCTATCCTCCGAGCCCAAGTACAACTCAGTCCACACAGGAAAGTAAACGTATTCCACACAGGAAAGTAAAACGTAATCCACACAGGATTGCACAACACAATCCACACAGGAAAGCAAAAGGATTCAGCTCACACAGGTATACTTCTTCAAGGACGATAAAGATGATCACTGATCCATCTAAGTCGTCGGACCCACGAAGGATCGATAGGTAACTAACCCCCACAATGACCCACACAGGATCGGGCCCACACAGGACCTGTAGGTGCTGGCTCACACAGAACCGCTGAGCGCAAGGACCCACACAGGATCATACCCACACAGGATCGGTAGCACTGATCCACGTAGGATCGCTGAGTGCTGAAGTCGTCGTCGTCGAATCCACAGAGGATCTCTGTACTGTCGTCGTCGCAGTCACAGTAGCAGTAGCAGCAGTAGTAGTAGTAGTAGCAGTAGAACAGTCGCAGCCACACTAGGGTTCCCGCACACAGCAAACTCGTTCGGAGGGTCCGCTCCACGAGCCGAGAGGCTGATACATCAACTGTCACGAAGACCAGAGTTGATGTATCCAAAAGTTCAGTATCGTCAACAGGAACTCAACGCAACAGACGACGCGTCGATCGGACGCCCGGTCTGAGAGTTATTGGCATTTTCGTCTCCGGGGCCCGGTTGGTTTTTAAGGCAAAACCAACCCGACCGTACTCCATCTGCGTCCAAACCTCGGGCAGAGTATGCCAAAAGATCTGTCTCACTAAGAGGAACACAACGCGACTGACGGCACGTCAATCGGACGTCCGTAGCTCAAGATATGAGCGTTTCCGCTCCGAAGGCCCGGTTGGTTTCGTGAACGAACCAACCCGGCCGAACTCAAAGTAATACGAAACCTTGAGTGCGATATACCGAAACGACCGTCTTGATCCAAGGATCGCGTTGCCGCAGACGGTTCGTCAATCGGAGGTCCGAGGCTCAAGTTATGGCCAAAAGACCGGAACTGGTTCGAAACGGGGGGGGTCCGGGTCCGGGCCGACCCGGACCGACCCCCACCTGGGGCAGCGCGGCGGCGCGGGGGCCGCGGCGGCCTGTCGCCGCAGGGTGGCTGCACGCGGGGGCTAAGCCCCCGCTGATTGGAATGTCGGCGCGGCAATATGTCGCGCCCCTTCTGCAAAACCGCCCCCCCCCCCCTCACGTGGGGGGCTTGATTGAATAAAAACCGGGGGGCTGCTGCCCCCCCTTCCTACATGGAAACCGCCCCCCTCTTAAAGAGGAGGGTTTTAAACGTTGGCCGGGGAATTAATTTTCCCCGGTTTAACGTCATCCGGCCAGCCAGCTGGCCGGCCGGTTTTCTTCAACGGGACCGGAAATTCCGGTCCCCTCTTCGGCTTCCGACGCCGGCGGCCCGGCCGCCGGTCTTCTCATTCCGCCGCGGCCCGGAACCGGCCGCGGTCTCCTCGTCCCGCCGCGGCCCGGAACCGGCCGCGGTGTTCGTCTTCCGGCGCGGTGCGACGACACCGCGCCCCTTCGCCGTGCCTTGATTCCTTTCAACGCGGCGCGACGGTGTCGCGTTCTTGAAGATTTTTCCTCGGCATGGCGCGACGGCACCGCGCAAAATAATTGCACGATTATCCGCGTGGTGCAACGGCACCACGCCACTTTGCTTCCACCAGCAAGAATAAACAACAAGAACGATGGAGGGGGTTCGGCCGTGTTCATGCGGTCCGGCCCCCTCACGTTAAGCAATAACGCATCTTAAAATAATCAAAAGCCACACGTTAGACTTGCTAAAATTCATGATAAAAAAAAGAATAACTAAACAATAATCAACAACCCCTACCTCGGGTATAAGGTTCGAAGATTGTCAACGTTCCGCGGAAGATGACGTCGCGGAGGTCGGGCGTCGCGGTAGCCGTTCGTCAAATCCGATGACGAAGGGATGCGTCCGAAGAGACACGTCGTTGGCGAAACTTCTTATGTCGACGAAGGGAATCCGAGGAGGAAGCAGTGTTCCCACTCGTTGACACGGAAGACGAAGAAGAGCGGAGCGGCGTTCTTCGTCGGGACTTGAGCGTTCTTCGCCAAGTTGAGCGTTCTTCGTGATCTTCGTCAGAGATGAAGAAGAAGAAGAAAAATCTCTCCACCTCTCAAGAAGACAAACAATTAACCAAAATAAAATAAGACAACATCTTATTTTATTAACACATAACACACTAGAATTTCAAATGTTTGAAATTCAAAAGGATTAACTCCCATAATTAAATAAGTAACTCAAGTCATTTATTGAGGCGTTAAGGGAGTTGAGAGAATATGAAAGGTTTAGGGGTTCGTGTGGGCCCCACCACACTTAATCCTCCCAAGGGAGGTTAAGTGGGTGTGGGTCCCACTTCCAACCCCCTTTGGTAGGTTTTATCAAGTTATAATAAAATTTGTTCTTCACAAATTTTATTTAACTCAAACTAAAAACTCCAAAACTAACTTTCAACCCGCAACAAACACAACTTCCGAAAAGGTCTCTTTAGGCGAATATCGGTGCTGCGAGTTCATCGGTGCCCTCAGATTTCAATTCCGAGCACCGAATCAAAAGTTAGGAAAACCCGCTCGTTCGTTCACTGAACGTACCCGAGCCAAACTTCAGAAATTAATTCCGGGCACTCCGGGCCTCGGAATCAGGTGTCGTCTGAAACCGCGCTCTTGTAAAATTCTAAAGAAAATTAAGAAAAAAAATTCCCTTTAATTTTACAGGTCTTTACATTATACTTTTATGATTTCATTCCATTAAATACGAAATAGTAATGAAAGTAGCGTTCATGCATACGTACGGCTTACCGTCTCCATGAACGGTAAATTTCATTTCTTACCTCTAAATGTTATGTAATATTATAAATGAATGTATATAATGGATATATATTATATATATGATATCTACATCATGAATATAATTCTGGATATAATGGATATTTCACCACATGAACAACTTGTAATTATAAGAAGTTTATTTTTGACTCAAGTACCAAAGATCGACAAAATGACCGTTATTAACTTGAATAATTACATAATGTTCCTAACATGGTAATAAGTGATATAAAAGGAATAATGAACATGAAAAAGGTTATTAATTAAATAGAAATTAACTCTAGTTTATTATTCAGGAGGTTAAAGAACGATCGAGTCAAGTCGGACATGAGGTAAGGGAACTTTTTAACCCAATTTCTATTCATTGGGTTAATCTCCTACTTTAAAATTATGTCATGATATTATTATGGTCTATCTTATATTTGTACTTACATTATGTGTACCTATATTGAATACACATAATATATCTATTTTATTTAAAAATGATCTTTGTAAGGGACTTCGTCTCAATCTCCATTTATTGAGGCATATTTTGTTTTATACACAAATTCCTCCTATACGGTGTATAAACCCCTTTGACTTTTATGTTTTTTCAAAAGGAATCTTTTTTATACGAAGTATTTTACTAAATGAAAAAAAGGAATGTTTTTTTTGTCGTACGTATGCGGAGACAACGACTTCTCCGCCTCTGTGAGCACTATTTGAGTTTCGGCTTCCTCTACAAGCCATAACTTTTTAAAAAATAAAATAAAAAAAATACCATGTTTTACTTTTCTTTTATTTTGGTATGGAAAATGCTTTTGATAAAGTTTTTATTATATCAATGTGTTGTATTGATATCTTGTGATTGAAATGTGGAAATGTTATGTTTCCTTTATGCATGTTTTATGTGATACGATTATGTTATGGTTTATGATATGTTTAAACCTGTTCATATGAGGAATGCATTGGACTTAATAAGTGACGGGTGGATCCCGATATAGATCCTCGATGCATCGGCATGTCTCATGAGATAAACTAGTTTCTTGGAATGAGGCCTTGACAAAATCTTATTTGCAATCTTGGGACGAGGCCTTGGCTACGTGGTTATGATAGTCTGGCATTATGCATTCCATCATTATGAAAGTGGTTATTGATATTGAATGTGATTATTAGGCCAGTAGAATATCCATGTGAGGAAGTAAATGGCCTTATCTCATTTTACTTTTTCCATATTATGTTGAAGTTCAAGTTTAAAAGACTTTTGTTTTATTTATACATTGCCTTAAATGTTTATGTTTATTGATGAAAGCTTCTGTTATATTGTTATCCTTACTGAGCATCTGAGCTCACCCCTTTCAATGTTTTAATATTTTCCAGGATGTGAAGAAGTATTTTAGGAATGACCTATAGGGATAGTATGGAGGGGATATAAGTGTGGAAAATGGAGACTATGTTATTGTGATTTTTCACTTTATGATGTAATTTAAAACTTATGAATGTATCTAGTGTTTCCAAGACTACTAAACTAATCGGTCTTTCGAGACTTGATCTTTTATGATCACTCCAATGTTACGCAATAACGCACCGACTCTAGGTAACTGGGGTCGGGGCGTTACAGTTGGTATCAAAGGCAGTTTAGTACTAACCTTAGAAGCTAGATTTAGATAAACTCTAATTAGAGCACATAGCACAAATATAAACTTTGAGGATTAGTATAGAAGAACTTCCTAGAATTTTGTTGTTGTAGAGATTTTGTGAACATTCTGAGAAATACATCCCTGTCTGGATACGAGCAGGTAGAGGCGGCTCTGGCATAGATGTACCTAGGGTTAAAACCCAAAAACACCGCTTTGAGCTAGACTCGAATGGGAAATGGTGCACAACAACGGGCCCTGCTGCACTCTTGGTTACGACACTCCCAGGGGATATGCTTAGGATAATTCTCATTTTCATTACAACCCATTATGAATGGTTTATGAGTATATACTTCCTCAAAGAAAACATTTATTTTTATGATTATGGATTATATCCATAAATAGATCAATTTATGTTAAGTGTTTTACAAGTATGGAATTATGTATTTTAATTCACACACTAATCTAGTTTATGCCATTGTTTAGAAATGGATCCTAGTGGGAGGAATGGAAACCGTATCAATGCACGCACTCCGTGTAGGGATTTCCCTCCTTCTCAAGATAATTATTGTGGATATGGAGATACAATTGGTGCTGATCAACTTATTACCATACTGGTACAACTCACTCAGGTTATGAATAATAACCTTACTCGTATGGAGAACCCTGATCCGCAACGTGGAGGATCAATGTTAGATCGTTTCATGAGGTAACAACCACCAACATTTAATGGGGGTACAAATCCATTATTAGCTGAGCAATGGATAAACTCCTTAGAGAAAATATTCCACGCCTTGGGGAGTAGTGAAAGGGAAAAGGTTATCATGGCAGTTTACCTCCTCACTGGAGATGCTGATCAATGGTGGTCATTGATTCAAAATAAAAAGTAAGATGATGAAGTATCGAATATGTAATAGAGGGAGTTCAAAGAGCTTTTCTTAGAAAAGTACTTTCCCCGTGACCATAGAGCAGATATGGAAAGGCAATTTCTGAGTCTAAGGCAGAAGGAGGATGAGAATGTCTCAAAGTATGAGTCTAACTTTACACAGTTAGCGAGGCATGCATCAGATTATATATGTAACCCAAGAAGTAAGATTGATCGTTTCTTTGATGGGTTAAAACCGTTTCTCCATCGAGCCTTAGTCTCACAATCCTTCTCATCATATGAAGATATTGTCTCATGTGCTATCAAGACAGAAAAGGAATTCTCTAAATCTTATGACAATAAAGTAAAGAAAGAGAAGAAGAGAATGGTGGAACAAGTGACAGATAAAGGGAAAAAGGGAAAGAAGGATTTTCCATTATGTGATAATTGTGGGAAGAATCACCCCGGTACCTGCCTAAAAGGAATGGGAGTTTGTTATAAATGTGGAGAAAAAGGTCACCAGGCTCGTGATTGCAAGGGAAAGAAAGAGGCTATCAATGTTGAATGCTACAATTGTAGGGAAATGGGGCACTATGAAAATGAATGTCCTAAGTGTCAGGGAAACTTACCTCAGAAAAGGCCAAGGGATCAAGGACAATCTTATGTTGTTACTACAGTTGAAGCGGAATAATTAATGTATTGGTGCTTTTGGACTCAAGGATTATATTTTGGTTATAAAAATAATGTGATATATATAAGGATTGTACTGCAGTACTTGTTATTATCATTAAGGTTTTAATATGATGAAGGAAATCATATTTTTAGTATGTGACAATAAGAGAAACTTTACTTTGTTTAGGGAATCTAATGTTACAATTGATTTTGGAATTTACAGACCTTTTAGAGAAAGTCTGGAAAGAGGTATTTTGGATAACTATAAAGGTTGGAATGGATTAAGTTGATCTTTTGATAGTATTGTTTAAGGTTAAAACATTTCTGAAGATTATTTTTGGAATATTATAAAACTATAGTTTTAGTAAAAGGACAACCTTGAGGGTGGGGCATAACCCATCGCATCGGACAAAGATGCAGGAATCGAACCCACAACCATAGTGTGACAGGCCTTTATTACCTACCACTAGCCTATAGAAAGTTCCTGGTTATTATAAAATAGTTTTCCTAATCTAAATGGTATGTGGTAATATTTAGAACCTTATACAATTAGGATAAATAGAATATTTTTGAGTTCTGTTCCCATTTGGAGTGAAAGATGGGTTTGTGGTAAAAATTTATTAAGGAAGGAAAGTCTACATGAAAATTAAGTATATTTCCTTACATTCTTAGAAAATCTCTTAAATAAATTCCTCAACTTTATAAAAGGTAACATAAAACAAAAATGTTGTCGGTTAACTTTTCCAACTGGGGATTCAATGACTGTTTAACCAATCACAAGTTTGTGATTTTATTATTGTTAAATTTCTCCTAATACTATTTTCTACAACTCTCCATCAGACCTTGCTGGTTTGTTTTTCTTCCATATCCATATTTTCATAGAATCCTAGTATGGGCTATCTCGGGTGACCTTTGTACTTCTCTTTCTTTCTTTTAATGTTATATTCTTATTAACCCTATTTCTGATGTGGGTTTTCCACAAAGGTATTTTCTATTTTCAACCTTTTATTTTCGAAAAACATTTTCAAATTGCGAGGATGCAATTTATTGAAGGAGGGGAGAATGTAACACCCCAATCTTTCATGATACACTTCTCTTTCAATAATTCAATAGCTTGCATTGTACGCAAGTTCGAGATTCTAACACGCCACGACCAATCAAAGTAGCAGTTATGAATAGTAATACCCACTTTTTAAAATTATATAAATTTTATATTTTAAAATGGACTTCATTTTTGTATTCGGAATATCAAAATTATCCAAAGTTAAATTTTTTGTAATTTTCTGAAAACTTCCATTTTTTTATGAATAGTGAAAAATACTTAAAAACAACTGTTTTAATCAAAATATTTTATAGTGATAAATTATACTATTGAGTGGTTTTAGATTATAATTAGAATATATTTTCACTATTTTATCCAATGGTGGTCATTAGAATTAATTTCACTTTGAAATTGGACATAAACAATTGTCAATCTTTTGATATATGTTGTTTCTTAAAAACACGCTATTTGTTGTGACAGCGGGAATTAATTATAAAATTAATTAATGCAACTTATATGTTTGGAATTTTTTAAAATAGACATCATTTTTGGATTCGTAATATCAATTATAGCTTAGGGTGAAATTTTGGCATTGTTCTGAAAAACGTTAATTTTTGATGAATAGTGAAACCACTAAGTGGTAGTTAAAAAACTGATTGTTCGTTTAAATGAAACATTACCACTTCTGTGATTTTATTTTCAAAAATCCTAAAAACATGGTTGTCATTAATAAGTAACATGTGGTTAAATGGTATTAAAATAATTTTTTGGTGAAATAGTAACTTTTAAGTTTAATTAATCGCGATTAAAGGTAATTAGTGAAATTTAAGGTAAATATAATGTTATAATAATAGGAAGTGACCTTGAAACTTGTCATACCCATATTGGATGAGTCATGACCGACCAAGACAAACCATGGGTCAACTTGGGGACCCCATGGAGCCACTTTGGTAGGGAAATGACATTAAAAACGTTTTATTTAATGTTAAAATAAAAATTTCACAAACATGAGATGTTTTACTAAAACAATTTTTAAATGGGTTTATACAAGTCATATATTTTACTATAAATATTCATTATAAAGATAAAAGGACTTCCTACATCATGATATTTTTTTATAATTTTTATATATTAAATAAATTAAATTATTTATGACACCATGATGATGCAGTGATTACCTCATTAATTAACGATTTAAACAAAATGAAAATATAATGTAAAATACAAGGCTTACACTTGTCAAAAACCTATTGTATGAGTATATTTCGAACCTGTATCACCTTATCCTCTAACTATATCATTTTTGGACCTTTAGAATCCGAAAATCATTTCATAATAAAGTAACATTTCAATCTTTCCAAGAGTGCCCCTTCTCTCCTCTTATAAATGGCCCCCACCACTACCACCTTATTCACACCATAAAGCCATTTGGATCGGCCCAAATATGCCCAAATACTCTCCCAACTTCCCTATCTTACTCATAGAATCCTCACTTTGGGAATAATTCTTTCCAAGGAAGCCTTTGGCTCAAATCAAAAAAGAGTTACCCGGTTTTAAGGTAATGTCTTCTCTTATGTTATTTTGTTTTGCTTCTCCAACCCCCTAAACTCTTTTTATCCATTTCTTTTGTAACAACACCAGTATCCTAAATATACTAGGATGTTTTTATAAGATGTATTCTACCTACACTTACACACACCTACATCTAATGGTTAAAGAACTTACTGTTTCTGTGGATGGCGAATTTCTGCCTCACGAAAAGATGATTGTTCCACACTCATATAACACCTTCAAAGGTGTACATTAAGATGTCACTATATTTATATATGATATATAATATTTTTATGTTTTACTTAAGCTTCTGTATTTTTCATTTATGGAATACTGTTATGTTTTCCATTTTGGGTAAACACGATATTTTCATTTTAGGAAGTGCAGACTATCGCCCCCTCAAAGTGATTTAAATAGTTAATGCCATATGTGGGATGTATAAAGGATGGAGTAAATGATATTATATATGATATTATACTGGAATTATAATACACCTTTATAATATTATGATTTAATTCCATTAAATATGAAATAGAAATGAAAGTAGCGTTCATGGGTACGTACTGCTTACCGTCTCCATGAACGGTGCATTTCATTTCTTACCTCTAAATGTTATGTAATATTATAAATAAATGTATATACTGGATATATATGATATATATGATATCTAAATCATGAATATAATTCTGTATATAATGGATATTTTACCACATGAACAACTTTTAATTATAAGAAGTTTATTTTTGACTCAAGTACCAAAGATCGACAAAATGACCGTTATTAACTTAAATAATTACATAATGTTCATAACATGGAAATAAGTGATATAAAAGGAATAATGACCATGAAAAAGGTTCTTAAGTAAATAGAAATTAACTCTAGTTTATTATTCAGGAGGTTAAAGAACAATCGAGTCAAGTCGGACACGAGTTAAGGGAACTTCTTAACCCAATTTCTATTCTTTGGGTTAATCTCCTACTTTCAAATTATGTCATGATATTATTATGGTCTATCTTATATTTGTACTTACATTATGTTTACCTATAGTGAATACACATAATATATCTATTTTATTTAAAAAATGATCTTTGTAAGGGACTTCGTTTCAATCTGCATTTATTGAGGCATATTTTGTTTTATACACAAATTCCTCCTATACGGTGTATAAACCCCTTTGACTTTTACATTTATTCAAAAGGAATCTTTTTTATTTGAAGCATTTTACTAAATGACAAAAAGGAATGTTTTTCTTGTCGTACGTATGCGGCGACAACGACTTCTCCGCCTCCGTGAGCACTATTTGAGTTTCGGCTTCCTCTACAAGCCATAACTTTTTAAAAAATAAAATAAAAATAAATACCATGTTTTACTTTTCTTTTATTTTGGTATGGAAAATGGTTTTGATAAAGTTTTTATTATATCAATGTGTTGTATTGATATCTTGTATTTGAAATGTGAAAATGTTATGTTTCCTTTATGCATGTTTTATGTGATACGATTATGTTATGGTTTATGATATGTTTAAACCTGTTAATATAAAGAATGCATTGGACTTAATAAGTGATGGGTGGAGCCCGCTATAGCTCCTTGATTCATCTGAAGGTCTCATGAGACAAACTAGTGTCTTGTCACGAGGCCTTGACAAAATATTATTTGTAGTCTTGGCACGAGGCATTGGCTATGTGGTTATGATAGTCTAGCATTATGCATTCCATCATTATGAAAGTGGTTGTTGATATTGCATGTGATTATTCGACCAGTAGAATATCCATGTGAGGAAGTAAATGGAATTATCTCATTTTACTTTTTCAATATTATGTTGAAGTTCAAGTTTAAAAGGCTTTTGTTTTAGTCATACATTTCCTTAAATGTTTATGTTTATTGATGAAAGCTTCCACTATATTGTTATCCTTACTGAGCATCTGAGATCACCCCTTTCAATGTTTTAATATTTTCCCGGATGTGAAGAAGTATTTTAGGAATGACCTGTAGGGATAGTCTGAAGGGGATATAAGTGTGGAAAATGGAGACTATGTTATTGTGATTTTTCACTTTATGATGTAATGTAAGACTTATGAATGTATCTAGTGTTTCCAATACTACTAAACTAATCAGTCTTTCGAGACATGATCTTTTATGACCACGCCAATGTTACGCAATAACGCACCGACTCTGGGTAACTGGGGTCGGTGCGTTACAACTTGTGTGCAATGGGTACTCCCAGATAGAGGGTATTGATGTTGATGAGACATTCCCACTTATTTCAAAGCTAAAGACAATCTGATTATTCAGGGCCATGATAGTGCAAAGAATGTCTAAGGCTTTCCAAATGGATTTCAAGTTATAATTTATAAATGGAGTTCTACAAGAAGATGTTTAAATTGAGAAACCACATGGTTTACTCATTCAGAAATATGTGAAAAGAGTTTTTCGGCAGAAAAAATCTTCATATTATTTAAAGAAAGTGTCGAGAGCATGGTATTCAAGGATTGATGAGTTTCTAAAGAATCTTGGTTTCGAGTAAGGCGGAGTTTATTACAATCTATATTTCAAAAAATGAAGTAATCAAATGATGATGGTGCTGTTTTTTGTTGACGACATAATCTTTGGTGTATTAGATGACGCACAATGTAAACAGTTTTTTGAATTTGTGAAAAGTGAGTTCAAAATGTCGATGATTTGCGAGCTGGAGTTTTTCTTTGGCTTACAGGTGACACATGGAAAGAATAGAACTTTTATTTCTCAATATAAATATTCCATGGAGGTTATGAGAAGTTTTGTAATGGATAATTCCAAATATATGAATTATATGGTTGCTACCTGGGGAAAACTATCATGAAATGATGAGGGCAAGGCAGTTAATATCACAGAATACAGGAAAATCATTGGAAGTATGTTGTACCTGATAGTTTCGAGGCCTAATATTGTATTGTCCACATGCCAAGTAGTGAGGTATCAAAGAAATAATAAGGATATCCACATTATTTAAGTAAAAAAAATTCAGTATATCTGGGGAATGGTGTATTTTGGCTAAATGTATAATGACAAATCTCAGCCAGATTTATTGGGATATACAGATGGAGATTGTGATGTTTTAATAGATGACATGAATTATACATCTGAAGGTGCCTTCTATGTTAGTGGATTGTGTATTTATTGGTTGATAAAGAAACAATATTTCATCTGATAAAGCACTAAAGAAGCTGATTACATTACGGATACTCAAGCATGTACACTATTACTGTGGATGAAGCATCAGCTTGATGATATGATAGTTGAAGTAAAGTCTATGATCAGAATCCATTGTGATAATTCATGTGCTATATATATTATCAAAAATAAATTTAATCACTCAAGGAAAAAACACATTGAAATCAAAAAAAACATTTTATCAGGGAGAAGGTGGAGCAAGGTCTTGTGAAGTTGTAGTATGCGTTAATAGAACAAAATGTTGTTGATATTCTTACGAGGGCCTTACCCAAGGAAGAATTTTAAAGGCATCGACTCTCTCTGGGAGTCCAATCGACTCCTCACACTATAAAATTTTTTGATATGGGACCATATCTCCCCAAGGTATGCTGTGTTTTTTTTAATGTATTGATATGTGTTATTTACCCTGTTGCAGACAAACTTGAAGTGCCCTTCAGGTTCATTGACAAAGGGGGATAAATTTTTCCCTATTTCAGATGAAGAAAATAAATGGGGAGAAGCTGTTAATTGGAGCAGCGATATAGGGGTAGTTTAAGCTTATCTGAAGATGGTTGGATGAGATATAACATACGGGGTATATTAAATCTCACAATGCTAGAATTGATCTATAAATGATTACATATCCCAACAACTAAGTTTTTTGATTAAAGAAGGTGTTTGGTTTCAAGTGTTGGTGTCAGGAATGAAATGATTCATTGATGAACCATGAATTATACTCTTATTTCACGCAGCGAGAATGGATCATGTGGTCTTAGAGTATTTTTTGAGTAAATCCTTGATCACTATCTTAATTGCATGATGTGAATTTCAGTTGAAGATGGAAGGAGTTTTAATGAGGTATAAAAATGTGTAGAATTGTTATGATAATAGTTTTCAACAAACCCAAAGGGGGTATTGTTGGGAAAAATCCATAAATTTTATCTATTGGTATGTTTTTGGTGTGATTATATTTTTTCACAAATCTAGATGAACACGAATTAGTTTGTTTGGTGTTTTCCGAAAACAAGTTTTTAAGGTGGCGTAGTATCCCAGTGTTCACCAAATTTTTGGGCCTCATAATCATGAATTTGTGTTTGGAAATGAATGTTTTTATTCATAGGAATTAATGGTGTGAAGAATAGGGAATGAAATCAAAAAATGAAGAGAAATGTGGATCCCGAGACATATATCGCATACCATGTCTGGGAAGGGTTTTCGGTTGCATTCTATGTAGCAGGAACGGTATGTTGGAGTGGTTTGTGGAATCGAAAATGGTTTGTGAAAACGGTTTGTGGTGAAAGTCATGTGGTATGTAGAAAGTGTGACAGTTTTTGAGATGCAATAAAAGAATCAAATCTCATAGGATCAAAGTAAGTATGAATACCACCATGGAAAAATGGTTTCTAGAATGGTTGTGGTCCACAAGAGGAGGATCGTTATGCGATGGAGGCTGTATTGAATGGTTGTGGTAAATCTTAGATTAATGAGTTTTGAGGATATCTTTTCCTATATAAGGAGCATTAATCCCGTCAATAATAATGTAGAGAGAATATAATTAGAGAAAAACTATTTTTGTTGGGGATTCGGAAAAGTTCGAAGAATGCTCGTGAGGAGATTTCTGCGAAGGCAGAAGTGGTTCACGCATAAGAAATTTTGCTGAAGATTTTATTAGGGAACTCAAAACTAAAAAGGAATTAGTATGTAGAGGAGGATGTATAGTATATGGAGGAGGATATCTGGTACGTCGAAGTGAAGGTAGTCTTAAAATAGAGAACATTTTCCAGATATATGGTGATTTGCAGAGGAGGATCATAGACTCTATACACAATGGTGGTATGTGAATGTGAATGAAGAGGAGTCAGCAGAAGAAGGGTGGTTCATAGAAGAGTCATTGGTTTGTAGAGAAGGTGTTCCACATACAAAACTTAGTAATATGTATGTGGTAAAAGGAGTTGGTTTGAGGTTTTCTCATGGAGGCTTGAAAAAACATCAAAACCGTTTGCGAAAGTATTTTCCAGTACCTAGAAGTACCCAAGATGGAGGATTTAATCTTTGGTAGAAAAAGGGAAATTAATAGAGTATCTACCTATAGTTGAGGATATAGAAATTCATACTACTGAAGGTACCTACATGTCCATAAACTGGGTTTGACTTAAAATTCATTAAACTTTTAGTGGATTACCTTCCAAAAGTAGTGAGAGAAAGAAGGGAAATAAGGTGACCCTTTCCACCGACAATGAGCAAGAGAAAGTGGCACAGGGAGTGACCCATGGGAATTCATTGAGTAGAACTTATATCTTTTAAAGGTAGTGAGCCTGAGCATAGAATATATAGCCCAATCATTTTACTGACTACTGGTAGAAAGACATAGTGAATGTTTTACATCAGCACATCGCCATTGTATGCTCCTTGGATGTAGCCCAGTGTGGGTGAACCAAGAAAAAATCATTGTGTCATGTTCTTGATTTCATATATGTCCATAAATTTATATGGGTGGAAGAGAGAATTTGGTTTTGTTTAACAACAAAATAAAATTTCAAGGGACATAAGATTTAATCTTTCATACACTGATTCACCCCCCCCCCCTCAGGGTATTAGACCTTGTGGACCAAACAATATCTGATTCCAACCTACTAACCATCACATGGTTAGTCTGAAATAAATACATTTATGCATCTCATGCACCCAAACTAGCCGAATAAAAAAGAAAAAATATATCAGGTCACACCCATAGCATACCTCTAACCATCATCAACTTCATGGTATGCTCTTAACCTAACAACTCAACTATATGAACTTTCCCTAAATCACAATTGATTGAGGTTTGGATTCCATGTGGTGTTGTTCTATCCCCTGGCCATTGATCCCACTACTGGGACACATTGCCTCTACTATGACCCCCATGTGTATCTGAATCATGGCTACCAATTCCTTGTACTACTCTGATCCAACCTAATATTCTTGAGTCTATCCTTGTCCATGTATCCCATCTATTTTAGAAGGTTTCTTGAAGAACCTCTTGGGATACCTGATCTAGCCAAATTCCTCATCACTCATTTGGAGGCTGCTCACACGGAGTCTAGACATGTTCTGGCAGCCTGCACTGGAAGCATAATGCTAATGTCCCACTCATTGGTGGTCTTCATGAATCCCACACCTGACTGCCATACTAGTATTCTTCTCATCCCCATATCCTTCTACCTAAATCATCGCCTCTAAAATCACTTAATGCTATCACTGGACTCAGATATGACTTTTCTATTAGATTCCCCTCAGTTATAAATTCTTGGTTGACTACCTTTGAAAATAAAGATAGCTTGAATATGTTGACCTACACCTTGATGGAATACGATAATCCTTACTCAAAATGTTACATATCTGGGATGTTTTCACCTACCATCATAGGTGAATCATATAACAGGTTAGTGAAATTTTCTGCATATTCATGATAAAAGTCTCCACCTATTAAATATTCAAGAACTCATAGGCCCTTCCTCCCTCAGCCTCTCTAAGAATATGTGATAAAATAACCTAGCCTCAAAATAATTCCAAGACAGTCTCTCATATCTGAATACTTATACCTATATATCCCACTAGTGATCTGCTGGTCCTCTGAGTATGTACATTGCCAGTTTCACCCTCTAGAATGGGGGTGTGTCAAGGTAGTCGAAAATGGTTTGTACTAACTCTTTCCTATTATCTACCATCTTTGTTCAACCATCATCCAGAAATATATTTATGTGTTGATATTGTAAATCATTATTTAGATACTCCATCAATGGCTCAGCTTCTTGATCACCCTCTCAATACTCTGTATAATATAAACCAAACTTGCTCTAATATTTTCATCAAGGAGTAGCCCCAAAGAGTCAATATAATGTGGATTTCCCTCTTATACCTAATCATATACCTATTCCTATAAATGTGTCTCATGATCATCCCAACTCTCTAAGGCCTCATACCATCCCTCAAGGTCCTTATCCTGTGCACTCTCATGTGGTACCGAATCACCTCCCTCCTGAAACTTCACTAGAGCCCATCTATGTAGTATACCATTGAATACCTGAACCATAGTTAGACAAACATAATAGTATATATATATATATATATATATATATCACATATAGGTAATGTTATAATAGGAAACTCATCTCACCACCCTCACACTTCCCGATTGCACCATGTCTCAGGACATCCGACCACAAGGCCCCTTACCTACCCATACCAGGCTCAGGTATCACATGAAAGATAGACTAATGTCCCCCTTCCTACTGACATCGGAGTCCAAAATAATGTATCACCTAGCCTCATGGACCCATTCCTTTCATTAATAGGGTAATCCATAACATAAAATCTGATGTATGTAAGTAGAATTCCACCAAATCATCTATACAAGAAAACAATATTTATCGTCCTTGTTGAAAATTTAAATTGATCACCCCCTATAATCTTACATTCCGACTCATACTGAAATTTAGGCCAATATATCACATTCATATCACATCACACAACATCACATGTAGATTTCATTGGAAGCGTAATCCTGGTCTAGTTTGGTAGAATTCCCATAAAAAGTGGCTATGTAAGAAAACACTATTTAGCTTCATTTATTGACACTTTTAAAAACCCAACCCCAATTAGTGAAATTGAGGATACAAATGAAAATAAGTCACATGAACATATATATATATATATATATATATATATAAAATAACACCCTATGTACCTCACATAATGTAAAATAAAACCTCCCTTATCATATCAGGACAAGGTAAAAAATACATAATATAGATAAAAATTACATCTCAATGTGTTACATGAGGTGGAAATCAAATCAAATGTAAAAGATAATTGAATACCATAAAATTACTTCCCTTGAAAACTTGTTCTGCCCCATGTTCATGAGGTTACAGGCACCCAAACACAAGCTCTAAAGTAATATATGACAACATCCAAATCTCTAATCTACCATTACCTAAATAGTAAGACCCAATAAATAAAAGAAGATATTTTATGGAATTAGTATCCAGCTTAATTATACTACCAAATCCCATAAAGGAAAACTTTTTTTATAACATTTACAACACCCCGACCAAGATTCCACTTTAAACAGTGCTCTAGGCCGATTGACCACTAGGCCTTATGTGTGCCTCCTCGTATGAAAAATGATTCCTACTAGCAGTGATCATCTAAAGAGATGATATTGGGGATACTATACCCACATATGGGGATAATAATAATGGTCTGTGTATAAAAAATTGAAAGAAAGACAACACTCGTTGGAAGAAATAACAAGTAATAATGGAATAATAAATAGAAAGAAGCAGTAATAATCAGCATTCCACATATCACAATACCATTTACAGACACATACAAGAATTCATATCAGTTCATACAATAACAGATGACCAAAAGGGTCACATGTGTCCAACCATTAGTACATACATATATAAACATGATAGAATAAAAAAGAAAATCAAAAATGAAACTCCATCTGTTTTAATAACCACAATATTCCCTTTATATCCATCCTTTTAAAATGTTTCAAATTAACCACTAAGGTCTAGCTCTAGTGCTCATCCTTATACCTGATCACAGAGACATAAATTCTATATTCATCATATGGGTTTCATATATTTTGTGAGAATAAATTTCAGTATGCCACCACCAATGTGTTCCAATATTACATCCCTAATAATGCAGGTGTATCTAAATAGAAATAAAACATCACATGATCATCATATTAAGAACTCGCTTACCTTGTGCTCAGCAGCCACAGAGAAGCGATCACCTGATTCTTCCATCGATGATAAGTCTGAATATGTTCTATTACATATATATATATATAATACAACACCTATATATATATATATATAATGATGAGGATCTATGAAATGATACTAAGAAATCCCCTGATGAAAATTCAGCCCATGTGAACCCTTGGGCTCCACTTCCAAAATACCACCTGAAACCTCATGCCATCAATATTAGAACCCAGCTTACAAATGGAATTCCCAATAAATGTATACATAGTCCCTTGGATCCCATCAAAAAACTCCCACTTGGATCTAAACCCAACATCATGAAGCAAAATGATGTTTTTCCTACAATAATAGTCATGGTTATCTTATTAGAAGACGTCCCTTTGTATTCTAATATTCATCCTCCAAAGTCCTAGCCTAATGGCCTCAGGCATGAATGCGAGCCTAATCCCCCTACCGATGGTCTCAAAACGTTCAATATATTGTCCATCACCATCCACATGGGTTTCTATAGTGAGTTCCCCTAAGGATAACTGATAATCAACATCATCAGCTATGTTTCATGGTCTATGGAGGCCTCCACCCACACATATGGTCAACACCACCTCGACATGAGTCCTATCTATGTGCACACGACTCTAAAGGAATGTTCACCAACACAAGTTGAGCATAAATAACCTAGAAAAATCACTAAGACATATCATCCAAACACCTAATTCCCTGACAACCATTTCACTCATCCCAATGGTCAACACCATCTCACTTGGGAAATGCCCTTATCATGATGACCTCATCACCAAAATATGATGACTATGTCACCCAACCTAGTGATCAACCTCGCCTTCAATATATTGGTCCAATACCATCTTGATAAACCATTCCACCTATGTTTAGGTGTCCAACGTAACATCTATCCTCAGGCCAGATCCATCAGGTTCACATAGAACCATGGGATTCATTATAAAAAAATAAATTTAAAGATCACCCATCCTATCCTTCTGAAGTGTTCACAGGCCCTTGACTAAGCATGGAATCATAATCAAGGATGGTTAATATGTATTTAAATCCATCAAAATCATTTAATTAATTTATAAACAAATATCATTTTATTAGGATTTCTCTCGAACAGCCCTTGTGGGTGTATATGGAACACGCCCCTGAAACACCTGAACAATCGATGGGAAATCTAGGTACCACCTACCTCGTACTTATAGGAAACGTTTTCTATGATATTTTACTCTAACATGATATAGAACGAGAGAAATCAGGGTTTTAGATGAAATACTTGAAAACAGGTAAAATTTCTTTCATGGTTTTAACGCACCATTTGGAAAGAGAAGAGAAGAAAAGAGGCCAGCAGATTGAAGGACTTGCCAAGATGAATTTGTAGACACCAATGGATGATGATTGGAGCTTAGAAATTAGAGATATAAATATCCCTAGTGGATAGGGGAGATGAATTCAAGCTCCTTATAAACTACCTCTCCTGTCCATAGAGGAGAAATAAAATGATGGGGATAATCCCCCTAGGTTGTTAAAAAAAATTCCCACAACATACACAGTCTACAAATTTTTACACATTGTGTACTGGGTTCACAACATGTAAACTAGTCACACATCTTTTATTCCCCATTTTTTACTCCAGATCCTTTATACCCTTTTACACATTGTGTAAATGAATTACTCATATTGTAAATTTAATATGATGATTTTTTTACTGGATCTGTTATAAACATCCCAATAACTCAAACCATCCATTGGTGTTTTTCTGAACACCCAAGTCATCCACTAAAATGTAGAACACACCAAAAATAAGTTCTTGGTTTAAAAAACACTAATAAAGAGTTTCTAAATATAAAAAAAGGTGTGGCACAACCAAATAACTTTAAAGACCAAAAATACTTGAAAATAAAACCATTAAAAAACCTAGGACATTACATGGGGTGATGAATAGAGTAAAGGATTGTGATTATGCCTAATAAGTTATCATTATATATGAAAAACAAATTTCAACTCAACCAAATCTAAAATTCACTAAAGAAGAGAAGGATGAAGTTATCTGAGATCTGGTGTAGTAGAGACCATGGAGGACTAATGCTCAATTTCCTATATGTTGAGAATGTGGGAAGAAGAACTCAAGGTATTGTATTAAATCAATGAGAATATGAATTTATTATGGAAAATAATGGCACATAGAAAGTAATTTCTGAATAAAAATGAAAATTTTATTCAACATAAAGGATGAGAAAAATGGTTTCCCTAATGAATCATCAGTGTTTGAATGTTATAAATGTGTAGAGTATGGGAATTATGAAAATAAATGTCTTAGGGTGAAATAAAACTAAGAGAATAATCAAGGTAGTATGATTGACGGTCATACTACTAATTATGAAGATACCATGAATGACATAATAAAGGTATGGTTTGTTCTAATAGTATTGTTTATGTCAAATGTGAGAAGCATGATTAAATTGAGGTTGATGAATTTTAATGCGTGACTCGTATATCATATTTTAGTTATGAGGTATTATGGAATAAGATAATAAAGCCTAATTAATAGTTTAATAATGAATTTTAATGATTAAAGTGTTTATGTTTGTGAAATAAAGAATTATGTTATATGAATCATGAATTACAGAAGGATTGTTCTGTAGAATTTATTTATTAAGAATTTCTAAGAATATGATGAATGGTACTGATGAAATAGAAAATTTATTTTCATGTCAAGGTGTACATTTTTTAGAAAATATATGATTAAGGGATGGTAACATTTAATATGTTCTTGATGTTGAAAAAATGACGTTTTTTGGGGAAAATATTTGATTTATATGGATAAAAAAAATGGATAGTATTTATAACCCTGCGAATAAATAATGATTTGATGATAATGTGGTATATATTATCATTGATGTATTTTACAGTACTTATGTATTTGTTGAATATACTCAATAACATGTTGTTTTATTTAAGTAATGAGCAATCATGTATTTTTTTAATTGAGGTTTTATGCAAATTTTAGTTTTTAGGATGCTTTAGATAATATACGACCTAGGTATTCACATATTTTTCATGTGACAATTAAGAGATAATTAAATATATTCGGAGGATTATTGTTTTTTTTATTTTTGGAAATTAAGTGGCCTTATTTATAAATTTTTATTTTTGGAATGAAAAAAAGTTTAACTATTTATGTAATTATTTAAGTTGAAATTTTGATGAGGTTTTAGAGATTATTTAATTACATCACTATATGAATATTTTTATGTATTGGATAACTTGTGATAAATGTTTTGTTAAGATTATAGCTAGAGATTGAAAGAATGAATTTTTACTATATTATGGATATTGTGATTTATAATTTATTTAGGAATAAAATATTCATCAACATTTCTTTGAGTAAGATATGATGTGAAAATTGATCAAAGAACAACCAATGGATGAAATTTTTCTTATGATATAAAGGAAGGATAAAACCTATCTATATCTATCCCTTCGAAATTATTGGTCCTATAGAGATGGTAGCCTATCGATGATCACTTCTACCAAAACTCTCTCAAAACCATTATTTCCTCCATGTATCTCTACTAAGGAAGTATATTCATTATCCATCACATGTACTAAACTTAGTGATCGTACCACGGGAACATGATCTTTCTTATGAGGAACAATTAATAAAGATTATGGATCATATAGAGAACATTCCATGAAACAATACCACTCACTTTGATAATGTTTTGTGATGAATCCCTAGCTCGGGGAAGCTAAATAGAAACTTCTAGTTTTATTGAGGCTAAATTATCCTCATTGTTATCATAGTACCAAAAATTTTATATAGAAATTAATTTTAAGAGGGGTATAATGTAACACGCTGATATTTTATGAAATATTTTTTTAGACAAATTTAATTTTAATGATAGATTTAGTTATATAAACCATAATTTTTATCATGTGTTACACTCAACACTATGTTTAGTATTCATTTCATGAAACACAAAGCTTAAACGAAACACGATATTCAATTAAAATATTATTGTTTAATATGATAGTTATCGCATCGCTATTTGAAAGATGGGTATGAATAGGACTAACTAAATTATGAAATTATATGGTTTAGATATGAATATAAAATGGATTATTTTTTGGTCCAATTAATCATAAATAAAATTTAAATAAATTAAAATAAAAACATTTGAAGAAAAGGTAAATCTTTTTATAAAAAATATTTTTTTCACACACAAATGCATTTTATCTCAATAAATGAAATAAATAAATATTTTTTAATGATTTTAATGAAATATGTATATTATATATTCAATAAAATGATTAAGCTTCATCTTATGTGTTTTTTAATCATGATTTAAGAATAAATCATATCTTACTCTTAAAATGAATATTTTTCTAAAAATAAGTTTTGTCTCATTTTCAAACACTTATTTTAAATTATTTTTTGTAATGTATGTAATATTTATATTAAAAATGAACTTAATTTTTTATATTATCATTTAAAAAGTAAATTACAGTTAATTTTTTATATATTTATGAAAAGTTATTTTTTCAATGAATAATGGGAAAAATTGGTTTTTATTAAAAACTGTCATTTCATTCAAATAATTTTAAATATAATTTTTATATAATATTGTATTAAATGTAAAATTAGTTAAATTATATATCTATTACTCTAATTTAATCATATGGAGTCAATTTCATTTTTAATTATTATATAAAAACTTTTTTAACAATTCAAAAATTTCTCTTTCTAAAACAACTTATTAATCCTATCTACAAGATTAATTTTTTTAATTAATTTTTTCTACTTATATGAATGGAATTTGGAAAATGCATTACATATTTGGAATCATAATAATTAATATTATATAGTTAATTCAACTTTATTATTGACCATAATGAATACTAAAAAAATTACAATAGTTAAGGATACAAATTGTTTATCATAAAGTTAAACTAAAAAGGTATGGTGTAAAATGATCAATAAACTTTTCCAACACCCATTTCAAGTATATATAATCCTTTTCACCTATAAGTTTTAATAATGAACTATTTGTTAGTCTTTATTCATTTTAAAAACCTGGGTACACTTTATTCTTTTTAAAAATTCCATGTATGTCAGCTACCCCACTTATAAAATTTCACCCACTATCCTCCATTGTTCACTCTTAAAAAATCATTTGGTTTAGAAAATCACAACAAAAATTTATTCCTTACATCCCTACTCACATCATATAGTCCTTTTTGAGATCATAAATCCAATCTATGAAGACTTTAGTTTAAACCTAAAGAGTTTTTCAAAAAAATCTATAAAGTTTTCAACTATGAATTTTTATTTTACTTCTTTATCATATAACATAAAATATTAATAAATTATGATAATATAATGAAACCAGTATCTCCCATATATTAATATTTTCTATTTAAATTTAATAACCCATATTAATGTCCTCTTCTATCAAATGGTAAATGAAACTATCGATTGTGTGTATAGTAGACTATTGTCTCATGAACCGATGTCATTTTTTTCAATCACAACCTCTCACATATAAATATAATGAGGTATTTAATGTTTACATCTTATGTTTATTATATTATTATATCTATTTATGTCACGACCCGTCCTAGTGGGGCCCAAGCTACAACTCCCCAAGCCCGCCTCCATTAGGCCAGGGGATGGTAACTTGCACCGAGTAGGCATGTTACTAACATGGGAGGCATTTCCTATAAACCTATACACACGAACACACATCTCCAAGCCCACAACACTGAAAAAGTAAAATCTTCTAAAAATAAAAAATGCATGCATACACTAAAATCCCAACCAACAGAGTACGACAGGAAAGTAAAGTACAGTAATGTAAAATCCTGGGCCAAAAGTACAAGCCCACCAAAATAGTGTCTGCAACAAAGTCCAGCCTATAAAAAAAGGTACTGGGACTGCAATCTGTAGCCGTAGGGACACGCCTCAGCCTGCCTGATCTCACTAAACACCGTCTGGTCCTGGTCCACCTAGAATCTTGTCAAAGGCTCGCTTTTCTGCACAATACACGACACGTGGGGGAAAAGCCCATGCAGGGGTGAGTATAAAAATACCCAGTAGGACACCCCAAAACAAGAGAGGAATAAAATAAGGGGAAAATACCACAAAGGAAAGATACAGTCATATATACACAGTATATGTTTACAGAACATAAAACAAGAATATCCAGATATACTAATACGCAATCGACTATCGTGAAACCACCAGTAAGATCTAGATCGAAGATTCCACTAAGCATGTAACAAGGAGAACACACTCCTAGGTCTGAAGATAGATACATGAAGCACTCAATCTAGGAGAACTCACTCCACAAGTGCTTAAGAATATTATGTTCAGATGAGGATGACAACCAATAGCTATGGGGTGATTCCAAAAACTCAGTCTGAACTAATCCGCTAAGCAGAGAATCGGTGCCCGGGTAAAGTTGGTCACGTCGATACCAAGAACTCTATCTAGGGTACCATGGTGGAATAGAGGATCTGGCTACAAGTCTCACAGAGGAGATTCCAACAACTCTATTCAGGAAGTCCTACTGAAGGGATCATACTCCTGTACAGAGGAAATGATACCAAAATCCTTCAAGGAAATGAACAAGGGTACGAACCCTAAGAAAGCTAGTCCAAGTCATAGAAGAAAAAAAGGCTCCAAACAAGTAAAACAAGTTACACGGCGTGTAGTAGGATCACACGTTAGGTTCCTTGACTCCGGGTACTTCTTGTGTAAATGGCTCGTGTCTCCAGTCCAGGTGTGTAAAACTAGACTACACGACTTGTTGAAGGATCACACGTTGTGTTCCTCGACTATGGGTATTGCCCGTGTAAACGGACCTTGTCTCTAGGATTGTCATATAAAAAGTAACTAAACGTAATGTAGAAGGATTACACGCTATGTCTGAGTGTTAGGGGTTTTCTCCATGTACGCTGGTCATGTGCCCGTACACGGCCTAGACCTATGTTGCCTATCCTGTGTACCAGTACATGGGGTATCCCATGTATCTGGCCAAGTCTGGCCGGGGAAGGGTATACACGTCGTGTCCTTGGCCATGTACCCAACCCGTGTCAGTGTACTCCCGGAGTACACGACAGGTGGTCCACCGAGGAACACACGCCGTGTAGCCCATAGTACATGGTGTGTAGTCGGGATTTCTCCAGAACCATCATCTTCCTCCTCACGCCTCGGCCAGATTTCCAAATCTCGTTTCTCTTGTCCGTTTACCGCGAAACTTAAGATCTCAGGTGACCTCGTTGTCGTGATGCTGAATCCGTCGGTTTTAGGCCTTCGATCAGCTCTAAAATCTGATTTCAGTCACCAGTGCGGAAATCATTCGAAGAACAATATCTTCTGATCTACTTCGATCTATGCATCGCCACCGTAGTTGCACCTCTTTGGGGTTTTACCAATGCCAGATCTTCAATTTGGGATTGTTGCGGCGCACAACATATGTGCAACGATCTGTCATTAATATCTCTGTGAAGAACGCGTAGAACGCACGTGAAGAACGCGATAAATCGAGGAAGAAAGGCACAACAACTCAATAGGGATGATCCTCGATCGATGTTTGTTTTGATCATGGTTTGTCACCATTATAAGTCTAAACGAAACCAAAATAACCTTCAAGAATCAATCCCCAAGATCCCCTCAAAAATCCCATCCCGCAAATACGATCGATCCGCGGGATAATCTGTTTGTGTATTAGTCCACGTTTGTCATAGGAATAAAGTACAGGGAAAGGAAACCAAAACCAAACATCCTACCTGGATCCGCGACGTTCTTTGGTGAAGATCTGGTCGGTGTGTTGTTGTCGCCGGTGAAACCCGTCAACAACAACGTATCCTCGTTGGGGTTTTTTCTAGACCATCTAGAGCCTCCAAGGGTTTCAGGGTTATGAGGTCTGTAACCCTAGACCCCTGCACAAACCTTTATTTAAAAGGATAAAAATATCTCGTTGTAACAAAATTTAATAAAATATTTTTATTAAATATTTTATTATGGTTACGTCCAAAAACTAGATTTCACCACCAACCTGTGACAGCCGATGTTAGGTCTCTCCTAGGGTAAACTCGCTGCTCTGGACACAACGGTGCCCTTGGATTTCTGATCCGAGCACCCATTCAGGAGTTATTCCACATTTTCAAGAAAACCACACTGGCTTGTAATTTAATTATTTAATTAAATTCAAACATTTGTTCTAGGCTCACCGAGCCTCAGAACTACACGTCATCTCAAAGCCTGGTCTCGAAATAATTCCCATATAATATTAAAATAAAAATACGGAGAAATATGAGACATTACATCATTCCCACCTTAGGGATTTACATCCCTGAAAATCCAAAACAAAGGCTACTCAAAAAGATGTGGGTACTGCACACAAATCTGAGCCTCCCGCTCCCACGTGCTTTTCTGGAGATTCCCATGATGCCACCGGACACACACCAAGGGAATAGCTCTCCCATGAAGGATCATCTCCTGCCGATCCTCGTCTCCACTGGGTACTCAGCAAAGGTTGCTCCATAATCGATGTCTATTTTTTCCCAGTTGATAATGTGTGATGGGTCATGCACGTACCTCCACAGCTGCGACACATGGAAGATGTTGCGTACCTGGTCCATCTGAGGAGGTAGATCCAAGCGGTACGCCACCTCTCTAAATCCAATCAGAATCTAAGAAGGTCCTATGAACCTCGGAGATAGCTTGCCACCTCGGCCAAATATCTAAAGTCTCCATCTAGGCGAGACCCGAAGGAACACATGGTCTCCCTCCTCAAACTCCAAGGGCCTCCGTCTCCTGTCGGCATAAGACTTATGCTGACTCTGTGCATCATTCATCCGCTCCTAGATGACCTGCACCTTCTCCATAGTAGCTTTCACCATCTCTGGGCCCATGAGTGCTGACTCTCCTAGGTCAGTCCAATAAAGTGGTGACCTGTAAGGTCGCTCGTACAAAGCCTCGAATGGTGTCATACCAATAGTGGAATGATAACTATTGTTATAAGAAAATTACACCAGTGGTAGGTGATCCTCCCAGCTATGACTGAAGTCAAGTATGCAATCTCATAGCATATCCTCCAGAACCTAGATGGTCTACTCTGTCTGACCATCAGTCTGAGGATGAAACGATGTGCTCAAGTGTAACTGAGTCCCAAAAGCTTCTTAAAATCCCTTCCAAAAATGAGATGTGAAAAGAGCATCACGATCTGAGACGATATTTGATGGTACTCCATGAAGCCGAACTATCACCTGCACGTAGAGGCGTCCCAAGCTCTCTACTGAACTCTGCTCCTGTATGGCTAGGAAATGGGCCGACTTGGTGAGTTGGTAAACGATCACCCAGATGGAATCGTGTCCCCTAGATGTACGTGGTAAACCCTTCATGAATTCCATGGATATTCCGTCCCACTTCCACTCGGGCACCTCAAGGGGTTGAGTCAAACTTGCTGGCACCTGGTGCTCAGCCTTTACTTGCTGACAAGTAAGGGACCAAGAAACAAACCCTACCACACTCTTCTTCATTCTTGGACACTAGAACTGACTTCGGAGGTCCTGGTAAATCTTTTCCATGCCTGGATGCACCGCTAAAGGAGATGTATGGAACTCCCTCAGAACCTCCTCCCGCAATGTCAATAGTACTACTGTGCACCCTCTGAAAAGAACAACGTGCTTCTCACCTTTTGAATATCTGCCGATAGCATCACATGCCGATATCTGAGCACGTAGAGTCTCACAACTAGCATCCTCGAGTTGTGCTTACCTGACTCACTGTAAGAGTGGAGGGGTAAAAACCATCGACTGAAGGTATGCTTCCACATCTCTGTCCACGAAGGATATCTATAAAGAGTCCAACTGCCTCATCACCTCATCTAGCAACTGTGAACTGGATTTCCTGCAGAGATCATCTTCTAAAACATTCCCTTTACCAGGAGTATAAATGATCACAAAGTTGTAATCCTGGAGGAACTCAAGCCACTGCCTCTATCTCAAATTCAGATCCTTCTGAGAAAAGACATATCTGAGACTCTTGTGATCAGAGTAGACGATAAACTGCTCGCCCATCAGATAGTGTCACCACATCTTCAATGTGAAGACTACCACTGCCAACTCAAGATCATGGGTCATGTAGTTATGCTCGTGTGGCCTCAACTGATGTGATCCATAGGCAATCACCGATTGACACTGCATTAGGACAGAACGAAGCCTGATTCCTGATGCGTCGTAGAAAACTACGTACTCAACACCCTCTTCTGGTAGTCTCAAGATCGGAGCGCTCATCAGACTTTGTCTCAATTGCTGAAAAGCCTACTGGCATCTCTCGGTCTATAGGAAAGGCTGCCCCTTTCGGGTCAAAGCTGTCATGGGTGCTAAAATCCTGGAGAAATCAAGAATGAATCTCTGATAGTAGCCTGCCAACCCCTGGAAACTCCGCACCTTCGTCATGATCCGTGGTGGCTCCCATGCTAACATTGCCTCTACCTTGGCGAGGTCCACTGCTACACCATCTGCTAAGATAACGTGTCCCCAAAAGTGGACCTCCTGTATCTAGAATTGACACTTCAAGAGTTTCTCGTACAACTAGTGCTCCCGAAGTGTGTCCAGAACCATCCTTAGGTACCTCACGTGCTCCTCCTCGAATGCAGAGTACACAAGGATATCATCGATGAAGACAACTATGAACCGATCTAGATAAGGTTGAAAGATCCGGTTCATGAGTCCCAAAAACACTGCTGGGGCGTTCCTCATGCCGAAGGGCATCACCAAGTACTCGTAGTGATGGTAGCGACATCTGAAATCCGTCTTCGGTATATCCTCATCCCGTACTAGCAACTGGTGATAGCCTGATCGTAGATCAACCTTCGAGAACCATCGTTCCCCTCTTAACTGGTCGAAGAGGACATTGATCCTTGGTAGTGGATATCGGTGCTTCACGGTCACTGGATTCAAGCATCGGTAATCCACACATATCCTCAAGCTCCTGTCTGCCTTCTTGGAAAACAATACTGGGGCCGCCCAGGGTGAAACACTGGGTATCACGAAGCCCTTCCTCTGCACGTCTTCCAGTTACACTCTTAGCTCGCAAAGCTCAATAGGAGACATCTGATATGCTGATTCTAATATCGACGTCGTCCTGGGTTTCAACTTAATGCATAAATCTATCTCTCGGTGGGGAGGTAGTCCGGCGACATCCACCAGAAATACGTCCGCGTACTCAGCCACTACTGTTGGAAACTAGAAACTCGTAACATCTGATGCGCCAATGGTTAGGCTAGCCAACTGATGTGAAATCGGTTGTACCTTCCTATGCATGAGTCCATCTTGCGCTGCCTGGGACTCCTTTTCACCGACAAATAAGAACCTTGTTCCATCACTGCAGACACACTGCACCATTCACCTAAAACAGTCAATCTGGGCATGAACTGTGGATATATGATCCATACCAAGAATGACATAGTAAGGCCTCGACGCTACCACCAAGAGGTTCTAACTGAAACTCTCGCCTCCATGGGTCAGGCCACACTATCTGCAAAGGTGTGTGACCTCCGAATCTTCTCCAGTCGGTGTGTCTAAGCATAAGGGTTGAGTCACTGGCTCAACTGGAATCTCATGGTCTCGAACAAGATAAGCTTCCATAAAAGAATGACTAGCACATGTGTCTATCAGTACGGAATCCAAAGTAGAAAAGACACATATTGTACCTATAATCATTCTAGGAGTACCTGGGTCATAAGCCTCTGCTGCATGCAGCTATCCCTACCTCTGTCCACTAGCTCCCTAAGCTAGGGGTGGACCTCTTGGGGGTGGTGGTGGTAAAAGGTCAAAACGCCGACCACTTCCAGCTACTCTCCCAGCTCCTCTACCACGTCTATCGCCCCACGGATCTGTCTACTCCACACGTTGCCTCGGCCTCGGTCGTCCATCCACCGCTCCAATGTCAGTAGTACGGCAGGTCGGAAAATATTGAGTGAGATGTACCATGCCATCACAAGAGTAGCATCTCTTCTCTCAAGGCTGGCTATATGTGCCCTACGAACCCTATACGGTAGATCCCCTGTCCTGGGATATCCTCTGAAAATGTCTCCCATGCTTGGGTCCCTGATATCAGCTCCCTACTGCGTAGGTCTCCACTCCATCTCGCTCACTACTGACAACTTTCGGCTGTCTCTGCTCCACGAAGAATCTCTGGACCACCAAAAACTGCTCGAGTACCCCAGTATAATTAGGAATACTCATAGGGATGATGCTATCTCGGATGTCTCTGCGCAAGCCCCGCTCAAAAGTTCGAGCTCTAAAGTACTGATCCTGGACCATATCCATCATGTATCGTGAGAGGTTGGTAAACCTCGATGAATAGTCAACCACCATCATGGTTCCCTACTGGAGCAGAAGAAGCTCATGTATACGTACTGCTCTCAGGTTAACCAGTGAAAACTCGTCTCTGAAGAGATGCTCAATCTTTGACCATGCAAGAGTCGCCTCGTCGTGAGTCTGGATAACCAAACTCTACCATCACCCTGTTGAGCCCTACAGAAGGCTCACTTCCAGGATCACCATCTGGTCTGCTGGTGTCCTGACCAAACAGAAGACTCTGGCCACTGCCTCAAGCCAGTCCTCTAGTACCTGAGGGTCAGGATTGCCTCAAAACCTTAGGGGTCTCTATCTCTAAAACTCGTGGAGTGTGCTCAGCCTACGCTCCTTATCTACTAGTACAATAGGCACTAAAAACTGCTCCGCAGGTGGTGGAATAGTTATCACACCACACGAAGGTAAAACTGGGGGATCTGGTCCCTGTACCGAAGCTTCATCACTGAGGGGGGTCATCCTCGTGATCGAGCTGTTGGATCCTAGCTGGTGTGTGTCGCGGAGGCATCCTGTAATGAAACAAGATGTATCACAGTCAGTGAGTATATCTAGAGAGCTGACTCAAGAAGGAAATGGAAACCAAAACCCATTCTTATATGATGCATGTACCATCATTTTTCCCTGCAACTAGTGTTCTCATGTTCCGAGTCGAAAAAAAAGTTATCAGAGTCTTGGTGTACGGATACGTCAGCCGCCCGTACCAATACTGGGGTCCCTGGCCTAAAAGACGAACTCAAAACACTTAACATTGTTTCCCCAAACCAACTCACAGACTCTCGGTCCAAAGGTAGAACCGACCACCTCTGATACCACTCTTTCACGACCCGTCCCAGTGGGGCCCGAGCTGTAACTCCCCAAGACCGCCTTCAATAGGCCAGGGGTTGGTGACTAGCACCGAGTAGGCATGTTACTAACATGGGAGGCATTGCCTATAAACATGTACACATGAACACACATCTCCAAGCCCACAACTCTAAAAAAGTAAAATCTACTAAAAATGGAAAATGCATGCATGCACTAAAATCACAACCAAAAGAGTACGATGGGAAAGTAAAGTACAGTAATGTAAAACACTGGGCCAAAAGTAAAAGCCCACCAAAAAAGAGTCTGCAAAAAAGTACAACCTGTAAAGAAAGGTACTGGGACTGCAATCTATAGCCATAGGGACACACCTCGGCCTGCCTGATCCCACTGAACACCATCCGGTCCTGGTCAACCTAGAATCCTGTCAAAGGCTCGCTCGTCTGCACAAGACACGACACGTGTGGGAAATTCCCATGTAGGGGTGAGTATAACAAAACCTAGTAGGACACCCCAAAACCAAAAAAGAATACAACAAGGGAAAAATACCACAAAGGAAAGATACAGTCAGCTCTACACAGTATATGTTTACATAACATATAATAAGAATATCCAAATATACTCATACATGATCGACTATCACGAAACCACCACTAAGATCTAGCTCAAATATTCCAATAAGCACGTAACAGGGAGAACACGCTCCTAGGTCTGAAGAGAGAGACATGAAGCACTCATTCCGGAATAACTCACTCCACAAGTGCTTAAGAATATGACGTTCAGATGAGGATCACAACCAATAGCTACGGGGTGATTCCAGAAACTTAGTCTGAACCAATCCGCTATGCAGAGGATCGGTGTCTGGGTAAAGTTGGTCATGTCGATACCAAGAACTCTAACTAGGGTACCGGGAAGGAATAAAGTATTTGACTCCAAGTATCATAGAGGGGATTCCAACAACTCTATTCAGGAAGTCCTACTGAAGGGACCATACTCCTGTACATGTGAAATGATACCAGAAACCTTCAGGGTAAAGACCAAGGGTATGAACCCAAATAACGCTAGTTCAATTCACCTAAGACAATGGCTCAAGCCATGTAAAAAAATGTAAAGACCCGTAAAAATCAAGTGAAATTTTTTATTCTTAATTTTCTTTGGGATTTTACATGAACGCAGTTTCTGACGGCCCCTGATTCCAAGGCTTGGTGAGCCCGGAATAATTTTCCGAAGTTTAGCTTGGGTATGTTCAGTGAACGAACGAGCGGGTTTTTCTAACTTTTGATCCGGTTCTTGGAATTGAAATCTAAGGGCACCGATGAAACCGCATCGCCGGTAATTGCTTAAGAAGACCTTTAATGGAGTTGCGTTTGCTCGAGAGGAGTTGTTAAAAATTAGGGAATTAAATGTTAGATAAAATAAATTGTGTGTAAATTTATTATATCCATGGTAGTTTAATTCTCTCATGGGAAGTTTTTGTGGGACCCACAACCACCCAACATCCCATGTGAGGATATGAGGGCGGTGGGGCCCACACGATCCCCCATCTTCTCATATTCCCTAACTCCTCTAATCTCCCTCTTAAGTGTGTAACCCTTAAAACTTCCCATTTAATTTGTGACCTTCCCTCTCGCCACATTTATTCAAAGCCAATTATTTAATTTAATTAAGTGAGTTATGTATTTGAAATTTGTAATTTTGAAAGGCATGACTTACGATAATAAAATGAGAGGGATCTTATTTTATTATGCTGGCTTGTGGTGTAAGGGTATTGGGGAGAAGAAAACTCTAAGTCTTGAAGTTCATCTTCTTCCTCGTCGAAGAATGCGAAGAACTCCGATCCTTCGATGAAGAACTATGTCACCACAAAGGGGAGTTCGTCGTACTATCTTCTTCCCTCCCCATAGCCGGTGAGAGACGCCATCCTTGGAGATCGACAATGTGACACTGTGTACCGCGACGCCAATCACTCTCTTCTCCGTGACGCCGACGACGCTTACGGAGTCTTCTTCTGTGTCGTTCTTTTCCACGACGAACCTCCGTTCATCTCGTTATCAAGGTAGGGGTGTGTTTTTATTTGAGCCACACTGATTCTTCCTTCCTTTTTTTATCTTGACCTGCTTTCTACCAAACTAACATGGAAGGACCAGGCCAAATTAACACGGCCCGATCCCTCCGCCATTTTGTGAATGTTTTGTGGGATCTTCGTGTTCTTCATGGGTGACAAATGCCGGAACGTTGCGAGTTTGTTGTGCGATGCAACGATCCCATTTGAAGACCCAAAATCACGACGTCCTATCGAAGGTGTGACGACGATAGTGGGCGATGGATCAAACCGGAATGGGAGGGACCGTCACTTGACCGTTCTTCAAGTGGGTGAATCAAATTGTGATTTTGGAGCCGATTGGAGGCCCGAAAACACTAGAGACAATTACAGGACATCGGGGAAACTTAGTGTCCGAATTTTCGTGATGAATGGACCGTCATAACAAAAAACAGACAACACGGGATGCGCGCTGGCCTGAGGTGTCGATTCTGGAAAATTCCAGAATACATGGCGTGTACCTCTGACAAACATGTTGTGTAGTGTGGGCGTACTGCGTCTTGAGTTTCGGGTTTAGACAAGTAACAAACTGCGTGTGACCCCGGCCACACGGCGTGTAATCTCTACGCAGAATAGCAGAAGCATCTTTGTAAGATATGGCGTGTGTTCTGGAAAATACACGGACACGGGCAGTAATACACGGCCAAGAGGCATGGCGTGTATTCTCTTCACAGAAGAGCAGAAGCGGCTTCGCGGGACTTGGTCTGTATTCCTGGGATACACGGACATAGAGTGGAGTACATGGGCATGTACTCCACCACACTACCAGGCATGGCCAGCATACACAGAGCTGACCCCAGATGTTTGGACACGGCGTGTAACCATACCACACGCCGTGTACATACCTTTTTACACGAACAGACCATCGACACGGGCTGTGGTACACGGAAAGTACCCGTGGACAGAAGACATGGCGTGTAACCATACCACACGCTATGTACTTTCTTTTTACACGACCAGCCCTGCGACACGAGCCGTAACACACGAGAAGTACCCGGTGTCTGATGACACGGCGTGTATTGTATATCTACATGTCGTGTACCTTTGGAAAATGGCTTGGTTGTCTTGTTCTCTGTGAATTGGGCATGTTTTTCTTGGTTTTCCCCTAAGACGTGGGACGGAACGTTGGGTTACATTAACTCTGGTCTTCGTGACGGTTGATGTAACCATCCCTTTGACTCGAGGAGAGGATCCTCCCGAAATGAGATTGTTGTGTGCGGGAACCCTAGAGTTGGTTGTGACTGCGATGACGATGACGACTATACAGAAATCCTCTGTGGATTCGACGACGACGACTACAGCACTCAGCGATCCTATGTGGATCAGTGCTGTCGATCCTGTTTGGGTCAGATCCTGTGTGGGTCAACGCTCAGCGGTCCTGTGTGGGCCAGCTCATGCCATTCCTATGTGGGTCAGATCCTGTGTGGGTCATTGCGGGGGTTAGTACCTATCGATCCTTTGTGGGTCATTGCGGGGGTTAGTACCTATCGATCCTTTTTGGGTCATTGCGGGGGTTAGTACCTATCGATCCTGTGTGGGACCGACTGCTTAGATAAATCAGTGGCTATATCTAATCATCTTTAACGTCTTACGAAGAAGTATTCATGTGTGAGCTGAGTCTTGACTTTCAATCATTATCTTTGATAAGATTGACTTGACATCCTGTGTAGATTACGTTATGTTTTCTTGTGTGGACTGGGTTGTACTTGGGCTCAGATGTTAGAGCTGAACTAGAATTTATGACTTAGGTATATGTATGGGAATATACCTAAGTAGTGTCGGATGTTACTTTGTGATCTTATCTTTCATTTTTGGATTATCCTTTATGGATTTTGGGAGACCTTCGGGGGTCTCGGGGTCCCTACTGAGTAGCTTATACTCACCCCTGCATGGGCTATGCCCGCACTACATTGTGTTGGATGCAGACAATGGACAACACTGATCGTGGTGGAGGATTGTGGAGAAAGTCGGTACTTGGAGGTGTACCACTGGGCGGGATGTACACAGAGCAGACGGCTGGACTCGTGGAGCTGAGGAGGCTATCTGTACCCACCCTTCAGGTGGGACTTCCAGTGGACGACTCAACGTTGCGGCTTTACTTTTCAGTTGTTGTACTTTCTTTCCAGTTGTACTTTACTTTCAGTTTGGGTTTGTATTATGGCCCACTTACTTTTCCGCACTTACTATTGTACCCAGTTTTACATAGTGTTTACTTCTGCTTGTTTTCTCTGCGGTGTTTGTTTACTTTACAAAGGCAATGCCTTCCCTATTTATCAAGAATTATGCCTTGGTACTAGTCGCCAGCCCCTGGCCTATGGAAGGTGGGCTTGGGGTAGTCACAACACGGTCCACGAGGACTGGTCGTGACAAATTGGTATCAGAGGAGTTCGGTTCTACCACAGAACTCAGGACTCTAATCTTTTTCTATGTGAAGAAATAGTGTTAAGAGTATTGAGTGTGGTTATCAGTCCAAGGAGTCCAGTGTTGGTGTGGCGGCCGACATATCCGTACACCAGGACCCTAACTTCTGATTTCCGCCTTAGTGCACGAAAACATTGATTTCATGTGTATTTAAAGTTTTCTTTTTGATTACTTTGTGTCAGCTCACCAGGTATACTGTTTTGACCGTGGCGCACCTGTCTCTTTTCAGGATGGCCCCACGATGGCAGCCAGCTAGGGTTCCGAGTTTTGTACATGACTACAGCCCACCGAGCGATGAGGCCTTGGTGCAGGGCCCTTTGACTGCGGAGGCACCGGCGGTACCACTACCCACTGAGCCACAGATGCTACCAGCCCCAATCGTTGATAGTGCACATCGCCTTAGTACACAGCACGAGTTTCAGCATCAGCAACCTCCCAGGTTCCGCGGGGAGATAGACCCTTAGGCAGCCAAGGATTGGCTAGAGGCAGTTTTATGAATTTTCCATTTGGTAGGGACACCAGCAGACATCATGGTGATCCTTACAGCGCGTCTCCTACACGCGGAAGTGAGTAGATGGTGGGGCTTGATGCTTCCGGTACACGTCGAGGCATCACTTCTCTGGATGGACTTTGAGATCCTCTTCCGCTCGGAGTTCGTCCCATCCACCCGCCATGCAGTGTGCATCCAAGAGCTATTACAGTTGCGGAAGGGTAGCTTGATGGTCGCCCAGTACTCGGTGAGATTTACCGATCTCTCACGCTATTCGACGGACATGGTACGAGACGCATTCTTCTGGGCTCGGACCTTCGAGCAGGGACAGAGGCATGAGATCAGGGCATCGCTGATCTCACTCATCATTCCGACACAGGCAGGGGTACTGGAGAGAGCCCTTCTCATTGAGAGATTTCTTGCTGAGCCTACACCAGCAGTGAGACCTATCGCAGGGTGGCACGTAGTAGTGTATTCTGCAGCTGGCAGTCAATAGATGACACATGGGTCCAGGTGGACCAGACCCTCAGGTGGATGACCTCAGGACACTGGCTTAGAGGTGTGGGCACACATCACAGAGCCAGTCTTACGGGAGGCAGATAGTGCTACGCATGCTGCGGGCAGGGCCACCTGGCTCGTGACTGCCCGACCCGCCGTGCCGAGGAGTAGCAGACGGTTGAGGGGCCACCCAGGCAGAGGCAGAGGGTTGACCGTGGAGGTCCGTAGGGAGCAGGCGGACGAGGCAGAGGAGATGGACGAGCAGTAGGTGGTGGGCGACGCTTTGAGGCTTTACCACCACCACCACCACTAGGAGGCCCACCCCGACCACAGGGAGTTGGCGGGCAGAGACAGGCACAGCTCCAGGCAGTGGAGGCCTACGACCACGATGCACCCAAGATGATTCGAGGTACTATCTGTGTCTACTCCACCCTTGATGCAGTTCTTATAGACACAGGAGCGAGTCATTATTTCATAGCCGCTGCCCTTGTTTGGAGCTCAGAGATTCTGACGGAGCCGTTGGCTCGATATTTACGGGTAGATACTCCTACGGGAGTAGACTTGACGATTATGCACTGGTGCCGGTAGTGTGAGATTACTCTAGGAGGCGAGAGCTTTGGCTGGGATCTTCTTGTAGTGGCGTCGAGGCCTTAGGACATCATCTTGGGCATGGATTGGTTATCTATAATCCATGCTCAGATGGACTGCATTAGGCACAAGGTGCGATGTTTTCGCACCGATGGGAGAAGGTTCACCTTCACCGGAGAGAAAGGAGACTTTGCAGAATAGGATGGACTTACACAGAGGAGAGGACATGCCATCACTCATCAGTTGGCTAGCCTCATCCTAGGAGTAGTTGACGTGCGGAGTCCGATCTTACCTGTAGTGGTGGATCAGTATGTGGAATTTTTTCCTGACGACGTTCCAGGACTACCTCCTCGCAGAGAGGTAGAATTTTATATTGAATTGTACCCCGGGACAGCCCCGATATCCACCCCAGCATATCGGATGTCTCCCGCCGAGCTTCGAGAGATATGGGTATAGCTGGAGGACTTTTAGGGAAAGGGATTCATCCGACCCAGTGTTTCACCCTGGGCTTCCCTGATATTGTTCACCAAGAAGGCGGATGGGAGCTTGCGACTTTGTGTTGACTATCGTCACCTGAACTAGGTGACAGTGAGGAACAAGTATCTACTACTGAGGATTGAAAAACTCTTCGATCAGCTCAAGGGAGCACGGTGGTTCTCAAAGATAGACCTTAGGTCAGGCTATCATCAGCTCAGAGTTCAGGATGAGGACGTGCAGAAGACGGCCTTCAGATGTTGGTATGGACACTATGAGTTCTTGGTTCTACCATTCGGCGTAACCAATCCTCCAGCAGTGTTCATGAGTCTCATGAACAGGACCTTTCAGCCATACCTCGATCAATTTGTCATGGTCTTCATCGACAACATATTGATATACTCGACGACTGAGGAGGAGCACGCCTGCCACTTGCGGGTTGTACTGGACACACTCCGAGAGCACCATCTTTATGGTAAGCTCTCTAAGTGTCAGTTCTGGATACGTGAGGTCCACTTCTTTGGACACATCATCTCTGAGGCGGGATTTGCGGTGGATCCTGTAAATATTGAGGCAGTGCTTGCTTGGGAGCCACCCAGGAGCGTGACGGAGGTACGGAGTTTCTTGGGACAAGCTGGGTACTACCGGAGATCCGTGCCAGACTTCTCCAGAGTTACGGCACCACTCTCATCTTTGATGAATAAGGGGAAACCCTTCGTGTGGTCAGACAGATGTCAGTAGAGCTTCTAGGATCTGAGACAGAGATTGACCAGCGCACCTATCTTGAGGCTACCATAGGAGGGAGTAGGGTACGTAGTTTACTATGATGCATCAGGTACCGGACTCGGATGTGTCCTGATGTAGGAGCGGGCAGTGATCTCCTATGTATCACGTCAGTTGAGGCAGCATGAGCAGAACTACGCTACCCATGACCTGGAGTTAGTAGCAGTGGTCTTCGCTCTGAAGATGTGGCGACACTATCTGATGGGCGAGCTCTTTACAGTCTACTATGACCATTAGAGTCTCAGGTACATCTTCTCGCAGAAGGACCTGAACCTGAGATAGTGGCGATGGCTCGAGTTCCTCCAGTACTATGACTTTGAGATAGTCTATACTCCTGCAAAGGGGAACGTGGTAGCTGATGCTCTCAGCAGGAGGACGGGCATTCAGCTACTTGGGGAGGCGACAGAGCAGTTAGCCGCTTTACAGATATCCTTCATGGATAGTGATGGGGCAGCCTTTCTACAGTCACTCACAGTCACTCCTCCACTACTACAGCATGTCAGAGAGGCACAACGTGGGGATTTTTACTGTGAGATACGGTGTGTGCAGATATCCTCACGACAGGCACCTGATGGATTCTCTGTGGGAGGAGAGCACATCATCCTTTTCAGAGGATGTACCTTGGTACCAGCTACTTTATAGAAGGAGGTTCTGAGGGAGGTTCACACTTCCCCTTTAGTGGTACATCCAGAAGTGGCGAAGATGTACCAGGATCATAGATGACAGCACTGGTGGCCGGGTATGAAGAAGGTTATGGCTGAGTTCGTTTCTCGATGCCTCACCTGCCAGCAGGTGAAGCCAGAGCACCAGGTACTAGCATGCTTGGTACAGACCTTGGAGGTCTCGGAGTGGAAGTGGGACGGGATATCTATGGACTTCGTGACTGGACTACCACACACTTCTAGAGTTCATGACTCCATTTGGGTGATTGTCGACCAACTCACCATGTTGGCCCACTTCTTACCCATCAGAGAGTAGGGATCAGTGGAGAGCTTGAGACGCCTCTACGTTCAGGAGATCGTATGGCTTCATGGTGTGCCATCATCTATCATGTCCGATCGAGATGCTCGCATTACTTCCCGACTTTGGAAGGGCTTGCTGGAGGCATTCGGGACATAGCTACGTCTGAGCACCGCCTTTCACCCTGAAATCGATGGTCAGATGGAGAGGACCATTCAGACTCTCGAGGAAATGCTCTGTGCATTTTTCCTAGACTTTGGTCGCAGGAGGGAGGATCACCTACCCTTGGTGGAGTTTTCATACAACAACATCTACCACTCCACCGCTGGGATGGCACCATACGATGCGTTGTACGGCCGACCTTACAGATCACCGCTGTGCTGGACAGACCCTGAGGAGTCAGCACTTGTGGGACTGGAGATGGTCCAGGCCACGGCAGAGAAGGTCCAGGTCATCTAGGAGCAGATGAGGACAGCTCAGAGCCGGCAGAAGTCTTATGCTGACAGGAGGCGGAGACCGGTAGAGTTTGAGGATGGTGACCACGTCTTTTTACGGGTCTCACCTTGACATGGATTACAGAGATTTGTACGAGGCGGAAAGTTGCCTCCGCCCTTCATCGAACCATTCCATGTCCTCAGTAGGACTGGCAAGGTGGCTTATCGCCTGGCTCTACCACCTCAGTTGCATCGGGTGCACGACGTCTTCCATATATCTCAGCTGAGGAGATACGTACACCACCCGACGCACATCATCGACCATGGGGAGCTAACCTTGGAGATGGGGTGACCTTTGCGGAGGTCCCGGTGGAGATCGAGGATCGACAGGAGCGGGTCCTACGTGGACGGTCGATACCTCTAGTGCGCATCAGATGGCAGCACAGGGACCACCAGGAGAGAACTTGGGAGCGGGAGGCTCAGATGCGTGATCAGTACCCACTTTGGTCCCCTAGTTTATGATGTATCTTTACGGGGATGTAAATCCATGAGGTGGGAGTAATGTAATGACCCTTAAAATTAAAAGGGAAATTTTTTTTTCTTAATTTTATTTGGGATTTTACAAGAACACAGTTTCTGACGGCCCCTGATTCTGAGGCCTGGTGAGCCCAGAATAATTTTCCGAAGTGTAGCTCAGGTACATTCAGTGAACGAACGAGCAGGTTTTTCTAACTTTTGATCCAGTGCTCGGAATCGAAATCTGAGGGCACCGATGAAACCGCAACACCAGTAATTGCTTAAGAAGACCTTTACTGGATTTGTGTTTTCTCGGGAGGAGTTGTTAAAAATTAGGGAATTAAATGTTACGTAAAATAAATTGTGTGAAAATTTATTTTATCCATGGTAGTTTAATTCTCTCATTGGAAGTTGTTGGTGGGGCCCACAACCACCCAACTTCCCATGTGAGGATATGAGGGTGGTGGGGCCTACACGATCCCCCATCTTCTCATATTCCCTAACTCCTCTAATCTCCCTCTTAAGTGTGTAACCCTTAAAACTTCCCATTTAATTTATGACCTTCCCTCTCCCCACATTTATTCAAAGCCAACTCTTTAATTTAATTACGTCAGTTATGTATTTGAAATTTGTAATTTTGAAAGGCATGACTTAAGATAATAAAATGAGAGGTATCTTATTTTATTAGGTTGTCTTTTGGTGTAAGGGGGTTGGGGAGAAGAAAACTCTAAGTCTTGAAATTCATCTTCTTCCTCGTCGAAGAACGCGAAGAACGTCGAGCCTTCGATGAAGAACTCTGTCACCGCAAAGGGGAGTTCGTCGTACCTCCTTCTTCCCTCTCCACAGATGGTGAGAGATGCCATCATTAGAGATCAATTAAGCAAAGCTATGTATCATGACGTCGACGACTCTCTTCTCCGTGATGCCGACGATGCTTACGGAGTCTTCTTCCGCGACGTTCTTTTCTGCGATGAACCTTCGTTCATCTCGTTATCAAGGTAGGGGTGTGTTTTTATTTTAGAAATGGTGATTATTCATTCCTTTGTTTATCTTGACCCACTTGATACCAAACTAATGTGGAACGACCAGCCCAAATGAACCCGGCCTAATCCCTCCGCCGTTTTGTGAATGTTTGGTGGGATCTTCGTGTTCTTCATGGGTGACGAACGCCGGAACGCTGCGAGTTCGTTGTGCGACTCAATGATCCCATTTGAAGACCAAACATCATGATGTCCTAGCGAAGTTGTGATGACGATAGCGGGCGACGAATCAAACCGGAACGGGAGGGACCGTCCCTTGACCGTTCTTTAAACGGGTGAATCAAATCGTGATTTCGGAGCCGATTGGAGGACCGAAAACACCAGATAAGATTACGGGATATCGGGGCGACTTAGTGTCCAATGTTTCGTGACGAACGGGACGTCAGAATGAAAAATGGACAACACGGGAGGCGCGCTGGCTGGAGGCGTCGATTCTGGAAAATTCTAGAATACACGGCGTGTACCTCTGGCGAACACACCGTGTAGTGTGGGCGTATTGCGGATTGTGTTTTAGGTTTAGACAAGTGACACATGGCGTGTGACCCTGGACACATGGTGTGTAATCTCTACGTAGAATAGTAGAAGAAGCTTCGCGAGACATGTCGTGTGTTCTGGAAAATACACGGACACGGGCAGCAATACACGGCCAAGAGGCATGGCGTGTATTCTCTTCACAGAAGGGTAGAAGCGGCTTCGTGGGACTCGGCGTTTATTCCGGGGATACACAGACATGGAGTGGAGTACACGAGCATGTACTCCACCACACAACCAGGCATGGCCAACATACACGGAGCTGACCCAGATGTTTGGACACTACGTGTAACCATACCACACGCCGTGTACATACCTTTTTACACGAACAGCCCATCGACATGAGCTGTGGTACACGGACAGTACCCGTGGATAGAAGACACGGCGTGTAACCATACCACACGCCGTGTACTTTATTTTTACATGACCATCCCTGCGACATGGGCCGTAACACACGGGCAGTACCCGGTGTCTGATGACACGGCGTGTATCATATATCTACACGTTGTGTACTTTTGGAAAATGGCTTGGTCATCTTGTTCTCTGTGACATGGGAACATTTTTCTTGGTTTTAGCCTATGAAGTGGGATGGAACATTGGGTAACATTATCCCTGGTCTTCGTGGCGGCTGATGTAACAATCCCTTTGACTCGAGGAGAGGGTCATCCTGAAATGAGCTTGCTGTGTGAGGGAACCCTAGAGCTGGCTGCGACTGCGGTGATGATGAAGACTGTATATAAATCCTTCGTGGATTCGATGGCGACGACTACAGCACTCAGCAATCCTACGTGGATCTGTGCTACCGATCGTATGTGAGTTAGATCCTGTGTGGGTTAGCTCTCAGCAGTCCTCTGTGGGCCAGCGCATGCCGATCCTATGTGGGTCAAATCCTGTGTGGGTCATTGCGGGGGTTAGTACCTATCAATCCTTTGTGGGTCATTTCAGGGGTTAGTACCTATCGATACATTGTGGTTCATTTCAGGGGTTAGTACCTATCAATCCTGTGTGGGTCTGACAGCTTAGATGAATCAGTTGCTATATTTGATCATCTTTAACGTCTTACGAAAAATTATTCATGTGTGAGTTGAGTCTTGAATTTCAATCATTATCTTTGATAAGATTGACTTGACATCCTATGTGGATTAAATTATGTTTTCCTTTGTGGACTGGGTTGTACTTGGGCTCGGATGTTGGATCTGAACTAGAATTGATGACTTAGGTATATGTATGGGCATATACCTAAGTAGTGTCGGATGTTACTTCGTGATATTATATTTACTTTGTGGATTTTGGGAGACCTTCAGGGGTCTCGGGGTCCCTACTAAGTATCTTATACTCACCCCTGCAAGGGCTATGCCCGCACTACATTGTGTTGGATGCAGACGACGGACAGCGCTGATCGTGGTAGAGGCTTGTGGAGCAAGTTGGTACCTGGAGGTGTACCACTGGGCGGGACGTACACGGAGCGGACGGCTGGACCCGTGGAGATGAGGAGGCTATTTTTACCCACCCTTCTGGTGGGACTTACAGTGGACGACTCGATGTTGTGGCTATAATTTTCAATTGTTGTACTTTCTTTCCAGTTGTACTTTACTTTAATTTTGGGTTTGTATTCTGGCCCACTTACTTTTCCGCACTTACTATTGTACCAAGTTTTACTTAGTGTTTACTTCTGCTTGCTTTCTCTATGGTGTTTGTTTACTTTACAAAGGCAATTCCTTCCCTATTTATCAGGAATTACGCCTTGGTGCTAGTTGCCAGCCCCTGGCCTATGGATGGCGTGCTTGGGGTAGTCCCGGCACGGGCCCTGAGGACGGGTCGTGACAAACAATTTATACGGCCTGTAGTAGGATCACACGTTGTGTTCCTTGACTCAGTGTAATGCCCATGTAAATGGCCTGTTTCTCCAATCCAGGTGTGTAAAACTAGACTACACGGCGTGAAGAAGGATCACATGCCGTGTTCCTTGACTCCAGGTACTGCCAGTGTAAACGGCCCATGTCTCTAGCCTTGTTGTATAAAAAGTAACTACACTATGTGTAGAAGTATTACCCACCATGTACGAGTGTCTGGGGTTCGCTCTGTGTACGCTGGCCATGTGCCCGTACACGGCCTAGACCCGTGTTGCCTTGCCCGTGTACCAGTACAGGGCGTATCACATGTATCTGGTCGGGTCTGGCTGGGGAAGGGTATACACGCCGTGTCCTTGGCCATGTACCCAACCCGTGTCCATGTAATCCCAGAGTACATGCCAGGTGGTCCACCAAAGAACACATGCCGTGTAGCCTATACTACACGCTGTGTAGTCGAGATTTCTCCAGAACCGTCATCTTCCTCCTCGCGCCTCGGCTGGATTTCCGGATCTCATTTCTATTGTCCGTTTTCTGTGAAACACAAGATCTCAGGTCACCTCGTCTTCGTGATGCCGAATCTGTGGGTTTCGAGCCTTCTATCGGCTCCGAAATCCGATTCCAGTAACCCATGTAAGAATACTTTGAAAACCGATATCTTCTGATCCTCTTTGATCTATCTATCGCCACCGCAGTCCCACCTCCGTGGGGTTGTACCGATGCTAGATCTTCAATTTGGGATCATTGCATCAAAAAACGGATGCGCAATGATTCATCATTCATTTCTCCATGATGAATGCGTAGAAAGCACACAAATAACGTGAGAAATCGGGGAAGAAAGGCACAACAACTCGAGAAGGACAAACCTCAATCGATGTTCGTGTAGATCATGGTTCTTCACCGTTAGAAGGCTAAATTAAACCAAAATAACCTTCAAGAATCAATCCCCAAGATCCCGGTAAAAAGGCCATCCCACAAATACAATTGATACTCGGGCTAATATATTCTTGGATTAGTCCACATTCGTTGTAGGAATCAAGAACGGGGAAAGGAAACCAAAACCAAACATACTACCTGGATCTGTGACGTTCGTTGGCAAAGATCCAATCATCGCGTTGTTGTTGCCAGCAAAACCCATCCAGAATGTTGTATCCTCGTTGGGGTTTCCTCGAGACCCTCTAGAGCCTCCAAGGGTTTCAGGGTTATCAGTTTTTTAACCCTAGACCCTTGTGCAAACCTTTATTTAAAAGGATAAAAAGATCTCATTATAACAAAATTTAATAAAATATTTTTATTAAATATTTTATTATGGTTACTTCCAAAAACTAGATTTCACCACTGACCTGTGCCAGCCGATGTTAGGTATATCCTATGGTAAACCCGCTGATCTGGATGCAAAGGTGCCCTCAGATTTCCGATCCGAGCATCTGTTCGGGATTTATTCCACTTTTTTAGGAAAACCACACGTGTGCATAATTTAATTATTTAATTCAATTCAAACATTTGTTCTGGGCTCACTGGGCCTCGGAACTGCACACCATCTCAAAGCCTGGTCTCGAAATAATTCCCATATAATATTAAAATAAACATACAGAGAAATCCAAGACATTACAATTTAATTATAATACCACATCATATTTCTTACCTACCAACCCATTAGGGAACAATAATGTCGCTCGTGTGTATGGTGGACTTCCGCCTCACAACCCGATGTGATGTGTTTTTTTATTTCTATTTTTCTTGGATGGTAATAAAGATATATTTCATTTATATATATATATATATTATTTTTAACATAACTATACCTATATAATAAATATATCAAATATACTTTATTACTTTATATTCAATGGGGTATACTATGATGTTGTTCCTGTGTACGGTAGACAAACCCTCGGGAAGCAATTTGATTCATTTTTCACTAACGCTTTTCATAGAACTAAGGATAAATTTAAAAAATATATTTTATATATAAGAAATAATAATTATACTATAAATTTGAATTATTCTTCACCTTTATTTTTTCCATCCATTCAAAAATAGAAATACCATTCATTCGTACATATGGCTTATTGTCTGTATGAATGGCGTGTTTCATTTCCTATCATTAACATTTATATATTTCTATAAGTATATATATACTGAATATATATTATATTTATATAATTTTTAAAATTATTTTTATTATGGAACCATGAAAAAAATATAAGGAAAAAAATACAAAACTAAAGCATATATGAAAGGCGAAGCAGTTATTACTTGAAACGTGATTTTATCTCAAAATAGTTGATAAACGGTTAATAGAAGGTAATAATTAAATCATATATGGTATGATAAATATTAATATAGTTATTTATTAGATTTTTAATAAAATATATATTTATTATACATTAGTTTCTAACATGTATGAACTAAGTCACGATTTATGGTAAGGGATTTTGGTCTCACGTTTTATTCATTGAGACATAAGTTATGTTATGAACCTATATTATTTTATGCTATTTATATACAGAAACCTTGAAATGTAATAAAATAAATTAATTCACTCTCCTAATATTTTAATATTAATTTAATTTCAATTTTTCATGGGGGGAATGATTCAATGTTACCATAGTGGTAAGGGTTTTACGATACAATCTCATTATTTATCAGTGTCATTTATGTTTATGCTAACAATGATGAAATATTATCAACAATATCTCTAGAAACTTATAAATTTTCTTATCTAATAGTTATTTATTTATTTTATATTTTCCCTTTATTTTCATCCCTTTATGTAATCATTATTTCAAAATAATACTTTTAAAGTGTACCAAAATTATTTCTCTCTTTGAGTGAAAACCCTTTTTCTTCCATATCCATGTTTTATAAAAATGTTTTCAAAAATATTTTACTGTTATTATGAGATTTTTTAAAGTCATATTTATATTTTCTAATTTTCTTAAAAAATTCTTAAAATGAACCATCGTATATCTTTCAAAACAAGTCTTATTTGGATTTTATTGAAAATGTTAATGAAATCATTATTTTAATGTGTACAACATGTATAGAATTTCCCACCATCATACCATTATTTTTTTAAGATTCCTTTATAATTTTTCATGTTTATTTTCAAATAAAATTATTTCCCCAATATTTTATGAATTTTAAATTTTAAAAAAGTTGATTTTTAAAGAAAGGATATTTTCCTCAAGAAACATTCCGAGTGATTTTTCATTAAAAATAATTTTTCATATAAGATGACATACTTTGATGTCACTTAATATTTTCTGGGTATGTTATCCAATGATAAAATCTTTATTCTTTATCTGAATGGTTTGTGTTTACGATGAAATGATTTTTATGTAGCCTCTTATATTCCAATGAGCTATTCTTTGACGAATTTTTCTTTGAAACCCGTTTATTTTCATGGGTTCTAATATGATGAATGATTTATGAAACCCATTTATTTTCTTGGTTTCTAATGTAATTAATGTTTTATGATCTAATAACTCAGGTATGTATGATTTTTATTATGTGATTGGTGGGAAATATATCTCCATCCAATGCATTGGGTAATTATTGAATTCTCATGTGATAAATTGGAATTGAATGGGGAGTGAACCTAGTTTAATAAGGGACTTCTTCCACTATAATAGTATTGGGAGTGAACCTCGATAGATATGATGGTTTAGGGATTTAACCCATTCCACTATGATAGCCTTGGAAAAGATCCTTCTCCAATTCAATAAACAATTTATATGCTTATGTGTATTCCAAAATTCCATGTCTTATTCCCATTATATGATCTTATGGATCATTTTATTTGATTCCAATATGATTTGTGTTTTATGAACTACCAATATTTACTCCATGACTCAAGATTATGATTTTTGATATGCAAGGAATGGTTTTCAAATATTATTCTCATGTTCTCATACCCTTATGCTCACATAATTCTTACATATTTCCCTTGTTTACCCCTACCGCACATCTGAGCTCCCCCTTTCTTATGTTTATTTTCCATATATTATGATGATATGTATTATGTTTTTTATGTCAAATAAGGGTGTTTGTTTTTATGAACTAAGTGGGAGACGATGTAAAACTCATATGAACTAGTTTTTTATGTTTCCATGTTTCTAAAGGCACTATAGATTTATGATTCTCAAGCATTTGATTGGTTAATGTAATGAATATTCATATAAATGGACATAATTTGTATGTATGGGAAGTTTGGGGTCTCTATAGTTGGTATCAATGAATAGGTTTAGTTGAAATTTATAAACTATGATGAGAATAACATAATGAGATTCCAAGGTATATTTTCATGTATTAATCTAGGGATGTGTATATGGGTAAGTCTAAGGATGAATCAAAGTATAGAAAAATATAATAGAATTGTGTTAAATGATATAACGAGTGGTTTACAAAAAATTAAATATTTGTTTTGATACTAGAATTAGATGTGGATCTAGAACAGATATTCCAAGGGGTTATAACATTGGAAAGGGTTTATTGAGCTTGAATTGATCATCACCTAGTGCATGATAACGGTAATTTCTCTACACCCGATTCGATGCTCCAAGAGGATCTACTTTGGGAATTCACAAACTCTTTATAAACCATCATTATGGAATTATATAATAACCTAGGTTTAACTTAAGTTTTCATAAAATTAAAAGATGGTTTCATTATTCATACATATTATAAATTAATTTTCATGATTATGAGGTTTCCCATTATGATTATTGTTACTTGGACTATTCTTTAGGGTTTTATTCAATCATGAGAACCCGAAGGAAATGGGATGACATTTAATGTCATAGAAAAGGTGTTAATGAGGAACTAAATTGGGAGATGACTATATTAATTTATATTTTTATTATTTCTTATTAGTTATCATGATATATAACTAACAAATAGAACCTCAACCAACTCTTAGTCACACCTAAGTAGAGAAGGATAATTTTCGTCAAGATATAGGGTGGTGGATATCATGGAGGAAAGATGAACAAGTTTCATATATGTCAATAATGTAGGAAAAAAACTCAAGGGAATGTCTCAAAGGGGTGAGAATATGTTTTTACTATGGAAAATAACAATAAAAGTCAAGTAATTTATGAAGAAAAATGAAAATTTTGTTAACATAATGGATGAGAATAATGGTTTCCCTAAGTAATCATTAATGGTTAAATATTATAAATGTGGAAATGAAGAGGATTATATAGATGAATTATTAGGGGTAATGATCATGAAGAGAATCAATAGGGTGGTATGAGTAATACTTCTGAAGATAATGATTAGGAGACCATTAAAAACATATGATAGGTGTGTTTTTTCTAATAGAATGTTTTTTTAAATGTCATAATGATGATTAAATGGAGTTTGATGAATTTTATGAAATGATTCATGTTTAATATTATATGAAATAGGTATTATGGAATTATATGTTTAATCCAAGTTAATGGTTTATGAATAAATTGGAATGATTAATGTTCTTGTGAATGGTAATTATATATTTATTCGATATGAATCAAGAAATATATAGGGATTATTCTATAGATGTTTTTCCTTAAGGAATTGTAAGATTATTATTTAATGATAATTATGACCTAGAAAAACGATTTAATGACGTAGTGATATTTTATAGAAAACACATTACTATGGAATGATAACCCTAAATATGTTCACGATGTAAAGAAAATGTTGTTTATTTTGGATAAAGAGGTAATTGGTATAGATAAAGTAAAATGGATAGTATTGATGACCCTGGAACTGATTAATGATTTTTTGATAAATTGGTATATGTTATCATTGATAGAGTTTACACTATTTTTGTATTTATTGAATATAATCAATAATCTCTAGTTTTATTTAATTAATGAGGAAACATGTATATTTTCATTGAGTGTTTTTGGTATTTCATGTTATTAACATGCCTCAGAAGAATAGATGACCAAGGTTTTCACATATTTGGCATGTAACCATTAAGATATAGTTAATAATATTAAAATTATCAATGTTAAGTAGATTTTGGGAAATTTGGTGTCTTTATTTAAAAATATTTAATTTTTTAAGGTTCATAAGTTCAACAATTTATAAAATGGTTTAAGTTGAACTTCAAATTAAGTTTTAGAGATTAATGTATTACTTCACTATATGAAGATTTTTATTTATTGGATAATGTGTGTATTACATTTTTATTATGATGATAACTAGAGATAAAATAAATGACTTATCATTATATAATGGATCTTATGATCAATTAGTTCTTTAGGAATAGAAAATTCATCTCCATTTATTGTATTATGATATCAAGTGTAAATTTATTGAATCCCAAACAAAGGGTGAAATTGTGCTTACAATATAAAGGAAATTTATGCACTAGTTATATCAGTCCCCTTGAAATTAGTTATCATATTCATAATTTTTCATATATATTGGATCTTTTTCTAAACCTCTCTCAAGTACATGATTTTTTCATGTATCTCTCCTATGAAATTAGATACCTGACCCATCACGTATACTGAACTTAGAGTTCATACCACTAAAATATGATCTTTCTTTTGAGGAACAACCAGTAAATATTTTGGATCGTGAAAAGGATGTTATTTGAAATAAACCCACTCAATATGTCATTTTTTTTGTGAAATCCTATCTAATGGATTCCATGTAGGAACCTTGGGATATAATAGGGTAGAAGTTTCCTCATTTATTTTATTAGAGTGACACATTTCATGGGAAAGTTCATTTTAAAGAGGGTATAATGTAACACCCATATATTATATTAAATATTTTTTTCAAATAAATTTTATTATTACATATGTGTTTTATACACAACACTTATTTTAGATTGAGTTACACACAATATTGAGTTTAGATTCATTACACACAACATTTTTCTTAAACAAAATGTGACATACTATTAAAATTTTATTATTTAATATGATAGTTATCACTTAGTAAATATAAAGGATGGTATGAAAATCATTAACAAAATTATAAAATTATACCATCTAAACAAGTTTATAAAATAGATTAGTTCATGTAAATTTAATTAGAAAATAAAATTTAAAATACAATTTGATGAAAAAGAAAATATTTTTCTGAAAAAACTATTTTCTATGCACACAAACGTGTTTTATCCCAATAAATTAAATAATTAACTTTTGATGAATAAGTTTAAGGAATGTTATATTATTTTATATTTAATAAAATATTAATCCTTCATCTTAAGTGTTTTCTAGGAATGAGATGAGAATAAATCCAATTTCTCCCTTAAACCCTATAATTTTCTAAAAAGTAGTTTTATTGAATCCTTGAGCATTTATTTTAAAAATAATATCTTTTCACATTCATAAAATTTATTTCAAAATAATTATCATAAATTTTTAAATCATATTTTTGAAATAATATTTTTGTGAGTTTTTTATAATTTTCTAAAAATTTAAATTTTCCATTGAATAGTAAACAATACTCATTTTTATTGAAAAACTGCCTTTTCATTCAAAGAATTTACAGGATAATTTTTTTTAACTTGTATAAAAAAGGAAAATTAGTTAAATAATATATATTATTCCAATTTAATTAATATGAATCAATATAAAAATTAATTTTGATATGAAAACTTTTAAAACTATGAAAAAATTTCAATTTAGAAAACCACCTTTTCATTACGTCTGCAGGATAAATTTTTTAAATTAAATATTTTCAATTATGTGAATGAAATTTTTAAAAAATTTATTTGATATATTAAATCACCATAATTAATATTATATAATTAGGGTAACAAAAAATCCATAGTTAGTAGTGAAACAATAAAAATTAAAATACAGTGGTTGATGTAAAAAAATTGTTTTCCAGGGGTTAAAAAACACAAGGTGTAAAATTACCTTTAAAATTTCCTGGAACCCATTTTATAGAAATATTTAGAGATAATAACCTTAAACTGTGTATAATTACCCATTTTTTTATTTTTTTGGATTAGAAAAATGTGGGTACACTTTATTATTTTTTAAATTTCCTTGTGTGTTATCTCTCCTAATTATAACAGTTGGACCCCTATCCTCTGATATTAACACATCCAAAACCATTTAGTTCATCTGATACATACCCAAATATATTCATTTAATATATAAACAAATAATATTTTCCTTTTTCATATCATAAATCCAATATAGTAGTTTTATATGTTAAACAACCGAGGTTGTCTAAAAAAGAGATTAAATTTTAAACTATGTGTTTTTTTACTTCTTCTTCAAAATCCATAAAATATTATTAAATTACGATGAAATAATAAAAATAGTTTCTAATTTATAATTATATTTTATTATGTTAATTTAATATATTATATCCATTTTCTCTTCTAGAAAATGGGAAACGAAATCATCGATCGTGTGTACAGAATACTTCCACCTTACGAACCAATGTTATTTCTTTTCAGTCACCACCTCTCACATATTGATATAATGATAAATTTAATGTTTATATATTAAATTTATAATATTATTATAACTATGTAAATATAATTCCACATAAAACCTCTTACTTCCATACCCATTGTAAAATAATAGCATCAGTTATGTATACGGCGGACTACTGCCTCACAAACCGATGTGATGTGTTTTTTCATTTACATTTTACATGGATGGTAATAAGGATATATTTAATATGTAAATAAGGTATTTTAATGATATTTATACCTATAAAAATAATATCAAATATACCATATTACTTTTCATTCTGTGGGGGATATGATAATATCACTCGTGTGTACATCAGATTACTACCTTGTGGGGCAATGTGATTTGTTTTTCACTATCTCATTTAATGGAGGCTTAAAAAGAAAAAATATAATAAATATATTTATATATAAAACATAATAATTATATTATGATGGGAAATTACTATTTACCTATAAAGACCCGGAAATTTCAAGGAATTTTTTTTTCTTAATTTCTTTGGAATTTTACAAGAACACAATTTCTGACGGCACCTGATTCTGAGGCCCGGTGTGCCCAGAATAATTTTCCGAAGTTTATCTCAGGTACGTTTAGTGAACGAATGAGCGGGTTTTCCTAAATTTTGAACCGGTGCTCGGAATCGAAATCTGAGGACACCGATGGAATCACATCGTCGGTAATTTCTTAGGAACACCTTTTCCGGAGTTGCGTTTGCTGGGGTGTGGTTCTTAAAATTTTGGGTTAAGTAAAAGAATAAAATAAAATGGTGCAACCATTTTTATTTTATTTTAACCTAAGCTAAGTGGTTGGAGTGGGACCCACTATATCCTACTCCACTAGGTAGGATATTTGTGGGGTGGGTCCCACATGAGCTCCACCTTTTTCAACCCCCCTTCTTTATTTAAGTAACGCACCTGCACCCCCCTTCTTAAATGAATTCAACTCGTGCGTTTAATTAGATATTAAACGCCTCTATTAATTGGGTGGTTCAAACGTTGCAATTAATTCAATTAATTGATTGATTCAAATTTGAATTTCTCAAACGTTTGGCTTGTGTGTTAATAAATAAGACAAGTCTTATTTTATTAAGGGGTTCGTTGTGCATGAGGGTTTGGGAGAAATTGCTCAAAGTATTGAAGTTTCTTCTCATCGACGAAGAACGCGAAGAACACAGACCTCCGACGAAGGTCGACAAGAATTCCGGATCCTCGGAGATCGACCACGCGATGTTGACGAATCTTTTATCTGCGACGCGATGATCCTCTTTCCGCGACGCCTTCTTCCGCGACGTGCAATTCCGCGACGAACCTTCATTCAACTTTTTCTTTGAGATAGGGGTTTTATTGTTGTTGTTATTCGTGAATTCTTCTGTCATCGTTCCTCGTTTGAAATTGGACCGCTTGTTATCGGTTAACGGGAGGGGCTGGATCGCACAAACACGACTGACCCTCCTCCCTTATCTTTGTATTGTTGCGGTTTGAAGGAAAGTGATTAAGTGTCGTCGCACCGAACGGGATCATACGACAAGGATGCGTGGCGCTGTCGTGTGGTGCCATTGAAGTAGAAGAAGGTCACGGTGCCATCGCGCCGCGCTGGAGAATCACGAAAACACCACGGCCGGAGCGGGGCCGCGGCGGAGGGCCACGATGCCGTCGCACCGTGCCGGATGGACCAAGGCCACGGCCTTAGGCCACGACGGAGAAGGGAGCGACAACCAATTTCCGGCCGCCGGCGTCGGAGCAGGGGGACGGGACTAGCCGGTCTCGTGGCTGCAGCAGCCGGTCAGCCGGAGCGGGCCGGCCGGTCAGGGGAGAAGCCGGGGGTTCGTAACCCCCAACTGGCCGAAAAGCAGCGGCCCCCACGTGGGGGGGGGGCGTTTAATTGAACAGGGGGCAGCCCCCCCCCCCCCCCCGATCGCCCAGCTCGGTTACATTGAGCGGGCCAGAAGACTACCAGCGCGTCGGGCCGGGCTGCAGCCAAGCAGGCCGGACCCAGACCCGGTTCGGTTCGACCCGGTTCGGGCCTACCCAGGGGGGGTCTCGGGCCGGGTCGGTCCGGGCCCAAAACCCCCACTTCCGGACCTCTTTCAGTCTTTTGCCCATAACATGGGCTATGGACCTCCAATCGATGCATCGTCAGCTGCGATGTGATCCATGGATCGAGAAGGTCTTTTCGATATATTTCACTCAAGGTTTCGGAGAACTTTGGGTTCGGCCGGGTTGGTTCGTACACAAAACCAACCGGGCCCTCGGAGCAGAAACACTTATAACATGAGCTTCGGACGTCCGATTGACATGACGTCGACTTTGATGGATTCCTCTTGATGAGATGGAACTTTTGGCACACTTCGCCTAAGTTTTGGTTGCAGTTGGATAGTGTTTGGGTTGGATTGTACCCGAAATCCAACTGGGCCTCTAGAATGGAAAAGCTGATAATTTTCAGACCGGACGTCTGTTTGACGAACCGTCAACGGCGTTGGTGATCACGTTGGGAAACGGTCCCTATGGGTATACCCTATGAGAGTTCGGGGTACAGTTGAGATGTGGTCGGGTTAGTTCGTACACGAAACCAACCGGACCCCTGGGATGAAAAGGCTAATAACTCACAGACCGGGCGTCTGATTGACGCACTGTCTATTTCTTTGAGACCCCTATGACAAGGTGGTACATTGAGATACTTCTTCGTGGGAATTTTGATACATGTAGTATCGACGGTAGCTCATGGAGCGGACCCTCTCAGAGACACGCTAGCAGAGTGCAGAGACCTAGTAGCAGACTGAGACTTGACGACTGCTAATCGATCGACTCGGAGTGATTTGGATAGCCCAGTGGGTGTGCTTGGTTGTAGAGGTAGACCCATGGCAGTGGTGCGCTTGGTTGTAGCGGCAGACCCACGGTACTCGACAGAAGGAGTACCTCTGTAGGCTATGAGGGGGTGCGCTTGGTTGTAGCGGCAGACCCATGGAGGGTTGCGCTTGGTTGTAGCGGTAGGCCCATAGTACTCAACAGGTGGAGTACTAAAGCAGTCCAAGGTTAGTGGGACGTGCTTGGTTTTAGCGGCAGGCCCACTGTACTCAATAGAGGAGAAGTTCTCCAGCAGCCATGGTTTCGTTTTCATGAATAAAATCATGGTTTGAGCTGAGTTGTTGACCTTTCTGTTTTCCTCATGATTGAGATGGGTTACTTGATAACTTAGGTATATGTATGGGCATATACCTAAGTAGTGGTTATCCATTGACTTCATATCTGTGTGATACCTCGTGGCTGAAATGGGTTACTTGATAACCTTGGTATAAGTATGGGCTTATACCTAAGAAGGGTTCTCTGTTGAGAACTTTCTTTGTGATTATCCTTGTTGGATTTAGTGAGACCTTAAGGGTCTCGGGGTCCCTACTGAGTATCGTATACTCACCCCTGCACGGGCTATGCCCGCACCTCGTTGTGTTGGATGCAGACGATGGAAAACGCTAACGGAGGCTGAGCGTTCGAGGACTGGACGATACCCAGAGGTAGATCTCACAACGAGTCGGTACCCGGAGGAGACAGACAGACGGACGATCGGATGTGGAGTACTGAGGAGGGAATCTGTACCTACCCTTCAGGTAGGATCTGTGGTGGACGATCCAGGAGCTGCGTGTCTTCTTCCAACTTCTTGTCTTTTCTATTGTACTTTCGTTCTGTTGTAGCTGTACTTTCAGTTGGGTTTGTATTCTGACCCATTTACTTTTCAGCATTACTTTTGTACTTAGTGTTTTAGTTCCTCTTGTACTCTATGGTGTTTTGTTTAATTTTATAAAGGCAACGCCTTCCCAGTTATCGGGAATTATGCCTTTGGTGCTAGTCTCCAGGCCCTGGCCTATGGAAGGCGGGCTTGGGGTAGTCACGGCACGGGCCCCGAGGACGGGTCGTGACAAATTGGTATCAGAGGAGTCGGTTCTACGGAAAAACTTATAACTATGATATTTCTTTCTGTGAAGAAATAGTGCTAAGGGTACTGAGTGTGGTTTTCAGTTCAGGTAGTCCAGTGTTGGTGCCAGCAGCCGATGTATCCATACACCAGGACCCTGACAACTGATTTCCAACTCTGTGCATGAAAACACTGATTGCCTGTGTGTTTCGAAAAGTTTTAAAAGTCATCTCAAACCAGGTCATCTCACCAGGTATAAATAGTTTGACTGTGTCTTGTTTGTTACTTTCAGGATGCCTCCCGTGGACGAGCAGCTAGAGCCCCGAGAGTTGTACGTACTGACAGCCCGCCGAGCGACGTGGCCTCAGTACAGGGCCCTATCCTAGTTGAGGCACCAGCGGAGGCACCAGCGGTACTACTACCCGTTGGGCCACCGATGCCACCAGCCCCAGCAGCAGAGGGTGCACGTCGCTTGAGCGCACTGCACGAGTTCCAGCGCCAGAGGCCACCTAGGAACAGGTGGACATGGGAGAGCACAGCTTCAGGAAGCAGAAGCATACGACTACGGAGCTCCGGAAGCAAGTGGATAGGAGCGGAACTAGTTGTTTCCTTTTTTTCTTCGTACTTCTAGTTCCATGTTATTGTTACAGTTGTGTCTTTGTAATATGAGCTGCAATAATAAAAAAGACACTTACCTTTGTGACATTTTCTTCCTTCCTTTTGTGTACTAAGAGGTTCCGGTTTAAACTGTTGACTTGACCCTCACTTTCGAGATTCCTGCTGGAGGAGACCCAGTTACCTCACGCTGATGCCGACAGTGTGACTCGACCCTTAGAGGCGAGAGTGACGGTTGGATCTCTTGGTTGTAACGTCGAGGCCTTACAACATCGTCCATGGCATGAATACATTATTCATGTCCGGATTGACTGTATTAGGCAAAGAACATGGTTCATCCAGGGGATGAGACCGAATTTCTCTTATCAGAAAAGAATAAATCATAGCAGCTCTTGTGGGACCAGAGATGGTCCAAGCCATGACAAAGAAGGTCCAGGTTATCCAAGAGTGGATGAGGACAGCTCAGAGACAATAGAAGCCTTATGCTGACAAGAGGCAGATACCACTAGAGTTCGAGGATGGCGACCACGTTTTCTTACGGGTCTCACCTCGATGTGGAATTACGGAGATTTGGCAGAGGCGAAAAGTTATCTACGTGCTTCATCGGACCCTTCCAGGTCCTCAGTAGGGTTGGCGAGGTGGTTTACCGCTTGACCATTCCACCTCAGTTGCATCGGGTGCATGAAATCATCCACGTACCTCGGCTGAGGAGATACGTGAATTATCCTTCACACAACATCGACCTCAGGGAGTTGAACATCGATGATAGGGAGACATGCGTGGAGATTCCAGTGGAGATCGAGGATCGACAGGAGCGGGTCCTACGTGAATGATCAATTCCTCAGTTGCGCTTTCACTGGGAGCACAGGAACCTCCAGGGGAGCACCTAGGAGCGGAAGGCTCAGATGCGTGCTCAGTACCGCTTTTGTATCCCTAATTTGTGTTAAATATTTACGGGGACGTAAATCCCTGAGGTGGGAGTAATGTAAAGACCCGGAAATTTCAAGGAATTTTTTTTTCTTAATTTCTTCAGAATTTTACAAGAACGCAGTTTCTGACGACACCCGATTCTGATGCCCGATGTGCCCGGAATCATTTTCTGAAGTTTAGCTTGGGTACGTTCAGTGAACGAACGAGCGGGTTTTCCTAACTTTTGAACCGGTGCGCAGAATCAAAATCTGAGGACACCGATGGAATCACAGCGCTGGTAATTGCTTAGGAACACCTTTTTCCAGAGTTGTGTTTGCTCGGGTGTGGTTCTTAAAATTTTGGGTTAAGTAAAAGAATAAAATAAAATGGTGCAACCAATTTTATTTTATTTTAACCAAAGATAAGTGGTTGGAGTGGGACCCACTATATCCTACTCCACTAGTTAGGATATTTGTGGGGTGGGGCCCACACGAGCTCCACATTTTTCAACCCCCCTCCTTTATTTAATTAACGCACCTGCAGCCCCCTTCTTAAACGAAGTCAACTCGTGCATTTAATTAGATATTAAACGCCTCTATTAATTGGGTGGTTTAAATGTTGCAATTAATTCAATTAATTAATTGATTCAAATTTGAATTTCTCAAACGTTTGGCTTGTGTGTTAATAAATACGACAAGTCTTATTTTATTAAGGGGTTCGTTGTGCTTGAGGGCTTGGGAGAAATTGCTCAAAGTCTTGGAGTTTCTTCTCCTCGACGAAGAACGAGAAGAACACCGACCTCTGACGAAGGTCGAGAAGAACGCCAAATCCTCGGAGATCAACCACGCAACGCCGATGAATCTTTTCTCCGCGACGCGATGATCCTCCTTCCATGACGCCTTCTTCTGCGTCGTGAAATTCCCCGATGAACCTTCGTTCAACTTTTTCTTCGAGGTAGGGGTTTTATTGTTGTTGTTATTCGTGAATTCTTCCATCATCGTTCCTCATTTCAAATTAGACCGCTTGATATTGATTAACGGGAGGGGGTCGGACCGCACAAACACGGCCGACCCTCCTCCCTTATCTTTGTGTTGTTACGGTTCGAAGTAAAGTGACGTGGTGTCGTCGCACCGCGCGGGATCATACGGCAAGGATGTGCGGTGGTGTCGCGTCGTGCCATTGAAGTCGAAGAAGTTTGTGGTGCCGTCGCACCACGCCGGAGAATCAAGAAAACACCGCGGCCGAAGCGGGGCCGCGGCGGAGGGGCGCGGCGCTGTCGCGCCATGCTGGACGGACCAAGGCCGCGGCGGAGCAGGGAGCGGTAGCCGATTTCCAGCCACCGGCGTCGGAGCAGGGAGACGGGACAAGCTGGTCCCGTGGCGTTAGCAGACGGCCGACCAGAGCAGGCCGGCCTGTCAGGGGAGAATTCGTGGGTTCGTAACCCCCGGCTGGCCGAAACAGCAGTGGCCCCCACATGGGGGGGGAGGGCGTTTAATTGAACAGTGGGGCAGCCGCGCCCCCACCCCCCCCCCCCTTGACCGCCCAGCTCTGTTACATCGAGCGGGCCAGCGGACCACCAGCGCACTGAGCCGGGCCACGCCTAAGAGGGACGGACCCGGACCCGGTTCGGGCTGACCTAGGGGGGTCTCGGGCCGGGTCGGTCCGGGCCCAACACCCCCACTTCCGGACCTCTTTCGGTCTTTTTCCCATAACTTGGGCTACAGACCTCCGATCGACGCACCGTCAACTGCAATGCGATCCTTGGATTGAGATGGTCTTTTAGATATATTTCACTCAATGTTTCGGAGAACTTTGGGTTCGGCCGGGTTGGTTCGTACACAAAACCAACCCGGCCCTCGGAGCGGAAACGCTTATAACTTGAGCTCCGGACGTCTGATTGACGTTTTGTCGAATTTGATGGATTCCTCTTGATGAGACGGATCTTTTGGCACACTTCTCCGGATTTTTTGTTGTAGTTGGATAGTGGCCGGGTTGGATTGTACCCGAAATCCAACCGGGCCTCTAGAACAGAAAACCTGATAACTTTCAGACCGGACGTCCGTTTGACGAACCGTCAGTGAAGTTGGTGATCATGTTGGGAAACGGTCCCTATGGGTATACCCTATGAGAGTTCGGGGTACAGTTGAGGTGCAGTCAGGTTGGTTCGTACACAAAACCAACCGGGCCCCTGGGACGAAAAGGCTAATAACTCACAGACCGGGCGTCCGATTGACGCATCGTCTGTTTCTTTGATACCCCTCTGACGAGGCGTTCCTTTGAGATACTTCTTCGTGGGACTTGTTATAGATTGAGTATCCACAATAGGTCGTGGAGCGGACCCTCTCGGAGACGAGCTAGCAGAGTGCAGAAACCTAGTAGCTGACTGAGACTTGACGACTGCTGATCGACCGACTCAGAGTGATTCGGATACCCCAGTGGGGTGCGCATGGTTGTAGCGGCAGACCCATGGTGGAGGTGCACTTAGTTGTAGCGGCAGACCCGTGGTACTTGACAGAAGGAGTACCTATGTAGGCTATGAGGGGGTGCGCTTGGTTGTAGAGGCATACCCATGGTGGGATGCGCTTGGTTGCAGCGGCAGGCCCACAGTACTCGACAGGTGGAGTACGTCAGCAGTCCAAGGTTAGTGAGACACGCTTGGTTGTAGCGGAAGGCCCACTGTACTCGACAGAGGAAGAGTTCTCCAGCAGCCGTGGTTTCGTTTTCATGAATAAAATCCTGGTTTGAGCTGAGTTGTTGACCTTTGTGTTTTCCTCATGATTGAGATGGGTTACTTGATAACTTAGGTATATGTATGGGCATATACCTACGTAGTGGTTATCCATTGACTTCATATCTATGTGATACCTTGTGGCTGAAATGGGTTACTTGATAACTTAGGTATAAGTATGGGCTTATACCTAAGAAGGGTTTTCTGTTGAGAACTTTCTTGTTGATTATCCTTGTTGTATTTATTGAGACATTGAGGGTCGCAGGGTCCCTACTGAGTATCATATACTCACCCCTACACGGGTTATGCCTGCACCTCATTGTGATGGATGCAGATGACACACAGCGCTGACGAAGGCCAAGCGTTCGAGGACTGGACGATACCCGGAGGTAGATCTCACGACATGTCGGTACCTGGGGGAGACAGACGGATGGAAAATCGGACGTGGAGTACTGAGGAGGGCATTTGTACCTACCCTTCAGGTAGGATCTGTGGTGGACGATCCAGGATCTTCATTTCTTCTTCCAGCTGCTTGTCTTTTCTGTTGTACTTTCGTTCTGTTGTAGCTGTACTTTCAGTTGGGTTTGTATTCTATCCCATTTACTTTCCATCACTACTTTTGTACTTAGTGTTTTACTTCCGCTTGTACTCTATGGTGTTTTTATTAATTTTATAAAGGCAATGTCTTCCCAGTTATCGGGAATTATGCCTTTGGTGCAAGTCGCCAGCCCCTGGCCTATGGAAGGCGGGCTTGGGGTAGTCACGACATGGGCCTCGAGGACGGGTCGTTACATTAACTACCTTTTCTTCTATCTATTATAAAATGGAAAAATGATTCATGTATACATACAGTTAGTCTTCTCCATGTACAATGTATTTAATTTTCTAACTCTAACATTTATGAATTAATCAGGGTGCATATTTATAAAATATATATAATATTCATATCATTGTTAAAATTATATACCTAATGTATCCATGATAAATAAAATTACTTAAAATAAAAAACTAAAACATACATTAAAAATGTAGTTAATACTCCAAATTTTATTTTGATAAGGAATTGATGATAAACAGGTAATAAAAGATCAGAAGTAAATCATATATGGTATGATATATATTATTATGGTTCAATATATGAGTTAAAATATATCTATATTTATTATATAGGTGGTTCAAAAATTTATGAAAGAAATCGAGACTTAAGGTAAGGGAGTTTTTGTCTAATTTTGTCTTCTTTGGGACATAAATTATGTTATGCACTTATATTCCTTTATGAGGTTTATATAAATCCCATTTGACATGTAATATCATGAATTCATTTATTATAATGATATTTTAAGTTTAATTTAATTTTCTTCCTTCATGGGACTTACAATTCAAAGTTATCAAAGTGGTAATGGTTTTATGATATAATCTCACTATTTATTGGGATTGTTTATATTTATCCTTCTAATGATTTGATATTATGAAATAATAATCAAGAAAATCAGGAATTTGATTATTCACTGGTTATTTATTGATATTAAATGTTACCCTTTAGTTTACTATCTTCAGGTACTCATGATTCCAAAACAATATTTTTTATATAAAGATGACTTTATTTCACTATTCGGTCAAAAATCCTTTTCTCTTCTATATCCATGATTTCTAAAAACGTTTTCAAAAATGTTTTGATTTTATTATGGTATTTTTTAAATTCATTTTTACACATGTTTTAATTTTATAAAAAACAATTAAATGAAATCTTCATGTCATTTTCAAATCAAGGCTTCTTTATCTTTTACAAAAAAATGTGAAAGGAATCATTGTTTTAATATGTACAACATAAACAGAATGTATCATCATCAGGGCCAATATTTTATTTGAACCATACATTAAAAAATTTCATGATTATTTTCAAAAAAACGTATTTCCAAAATAATTTATGAATTTTTTTATTTAAAAATGTGATTTTCAACGAAATGATATTTTCCTCGAGAAATTTTCCAAGAGTTTTTTATTTCAAAATAATTTTCCATATAAAATTAAATAATTTTATGTTACTTAATCTTTAATGTGGATATAATCCAGAAATACCATATAATATTTTTCTTTGTATGGTTTATGTTTAAGATTAAAATATATTTATAAATACTATTACTTTTCTATGGGGTATGATATGATGAAATATTCTATGAAACCCATTTATTTTCATAGATTTTAATAAGTTGAATGATTTATGAATCCAATTTATTTTCAAGGGTTCTGATACAATAAATGATTTATGATCTTATGGAAAATGTATGTATGATTTTCACTATTTAATGGGTGGTACCAATATCTCACTCCAATGCATTGGGTTAATATTGATATCTCATGAGATAAATAGGACTAGAATGGGTGTGAACCCGGTTTAGTAAGGTAATTTTTTCATTAGATAGTCTAGGGAGTCAACCATGACTACTAAAATGGATTGGGGAGTAAACCCATTACACTATAATATTTTTGATAATTATTGTTGACAACTATGTAAATGACTTTATATGCATATTTCTATGTCACAATTCTATGTATAATTCTAATTTTATGGTCTTATGGCTTGTTTTATTTGATTCCCTTATGATTATTGTCTTATAAACTATGAATATTTATTCCATGACTCAATATTATAGTCTTTTATATACACCATATGGTTTTCAAATATTATACTCATTTTCTTATATCGTTATGTTCATATTATGTTTATATATTCCCCTTGTTTACCATTATTGAGCATCTAAGATCACCCCTTCACATGTTTCATTTCCAAATGTTATGATGATAATAAGGATATTATTTATGAGGAACTTATTGGGAGACGATATATAACTCTTATAAACCAGTTTATTATATTTCCATGTTTCCAAAAGAACTATACCATTACGATCCTCAAGAATGAGTTTGTGTAATGTAATGAATGTTCATCAAAAAATATGTAAAATATATGTATGTAATGTTTGGGTTCTCAATTGAAAATGTGTAAAATATATATGTTTTTGAAAAAAAATAAAACAATGTATAATGTTGATATATAATTATTTATATCATATTCTAACATGTCATAGCAGTGCTAAATAAATCTTGGAACAACTGATATTGGAGAAATAATAAATGTTAATTCTTTACATAATTAATTACACTTGTCAATTTATACTATGATAATGAAACTGTAATTCCCCAACCCCAATTACCTAGAGTCAGTGCATTATTTTAAAAAATTGTCATGATTATAAGGAATCAAGTCTTGAAGGACCGATTGGTTTAGCAGTCTTGGAAAATAGATTACATACGTGAACGTTACATTACACCTTCCAACATACAACATAAAAAAAATAATCCATTGATAATGCTATTGATCCCTTAGCATAACCCTGCTTCTCAAACATAAAACACTTCTTGGGGTCTTGGGAAAATAAAACATAAGAAATAGGTGAGCTCAGATGTGCAGTAAGGGTAAATAATTTAGCGGAAGCTATAAACTTTTAAGGAAATATGTGTAATAAAAACAATAGCCTTTTAAACATAAACTTGAACATAATACGGTAAAAACAAATCAAAAATTACCATATAAACATGCACGTGGATATTCTAATAGTCTAATAATCACATGTAATAACTAATTTCATAATGAAGTAATTTATAGTACCAGACTTTAATTTCTGTTTCAAGGCCTCATGTCATGCCCTAGGGGATAACTGTAACTGGAACCCAACCCGAAGAGCCTCTGTAACCGGACTCCAACCCAAAGAGCCTCTATAACCGGACTCCAACCCGTAGAGCCTCTGTAACTGAAATCCAACCTGAAGAGTCTGCTGTAATCGGACCCCAACCCGGAGGGATTACTTTTAACAGTCCCCAACCAGAATCATACTAGTCCAACACATTCATCTTAAGAAGAGGTCGAAATATAACATAAACATTCTTATTAAAACTAGCATATGAAATGTCAACATTTTAACCATAAACCATTAATGGCATAAAAATAACTTATCCAAAGCAAATAATATCACAAAACATTAAATACAGTGTGAAATATTTTTATTATAATAAATCAACTTCAAACAAGTGTAAAATTTATCAAATGATGTTGACATAGATGAAGTCAAAACTATTTCAGAGAAATATCTCTTTCTATTTTTAAATAATGTAAGAGTCACATAATTATAAAGAAATAATTTATTTTGATAATATTCTTATAAGCTAGTAAGGGAAGATTCTATGATTTTATAATGGTGGAAAATATCCACACCCATCATATAAGTTAAAAAACATTCTTACATTAATTTTTCCAAAAATGTCATAAATTACCTTATTTGGAAAACGACAGAAACATTCCATTCAAAAACATATAAGGTAAAATAAGGGTATAAATGACTTTATCCCATTGTATGTTAAATAGTAATTTTTTTTTGAAATACATTTTTAAGAAAACATGGATGTGGATGATAAAGAGTTCCTAGTAGATAATTACGTATAAACAACCTCAGATAATGAAGTGATTGTATAATTAACCCTTACCACGTTGTAATCAATCGAGTCGTATGACCAAAAGTTATTAACCACCAAATCATTCACTGAATACCATGAATATAAAGAGAATAATGATAATATATTTCAAATGGTAGTACACAATACACCTCATGCAATAAGTGGTGAACAATTGAAATATCACAGAATTAGAAGTGAGATAAGAAACCCCTTACCTTGCACTTTCCTTTGGTCGAGGGTACATTTAACCTCATGTATAAGGAATATTGTATGTTATTAGATTATAACAGAACCATATTCATATTTATTATATCAAACCTTATTCATTTATGACTTTATAGTACCCATTTAATAAATATTTTCATGTTAAATTAACATTTTGGGTAATCATCACTTTCATTATTATACATATTTTAACTTGTTATTCTTGATCGTATCATTTAGGTCATGATTTAAATACTTCCAGAATATATAAACCATGATTTATATATCATATATATTTAGAATATAAATATTTATAATAGATAGATATACGAAATGGAAAACGCAGATTAAGGAGACGGTAGGTCGTACGTACGCATTAACGATGTCTCTGTTTTCATATCGTATTGAACGGAAGTAAGTGAATAAGATATATTTAAGTACATAAATACATATATATATATATATATATATATATATATATCTCCAGTAGAATTATTATGTCATAAATTACAAACTTATTAGTAATATATATTTTTATAATCATCGATGAATGGTGAACGTGGAAATGAATCTCATCACGTCGTGGAGACGGTAATTCGTACGTACGCACGAGCGATAATATAATTTCCTTAAAGGTGTGGAATTGGATGGTATATTTATTCTAAAGATACATTATCATGTCATTTTATTTATTTATATACATATTAATCATTATTATATCCATCCTAATAACATAGTGTTGAATAACAAATTACACCACGACGTGGAGACGGTAAGCTGTACGTATGCATACATGGTGACATTATCATTCATAGTATGGATAGAATAATGAATATGGTTGTTACATATTTATAATAACATCACATTTTATATAAGTTACTGGAGTTATTATTTTGGTATGGTAATAACAAAGAAAGTGTAAGTGGAAGAAGAAAAGAACTTGAAAGTGGGTGGTGAAATCATTACCTCTTCTTCGAGTTCTTCCTTTTGATTTGATCAAAATGGATCCTTAGGTTGGTTTTATGCTAAAAGGAATACCTCTAGGGTGAAGGGAGGATAGTGGAGATGATATTTGGGTAGGGTTTGGTCAATAAAAATGGCTTTGAAGGTGTGAATGTGAGAGAAGGGGAAGTGCCCTTTTATAAGAGGAGTGAGGGGAACCTTGGGAAAGATTGAAATATTATGTTATAATAAAATCCTTTTCGGTTTCTAATGGATCCAAAATAAATTATTTAAAATATAAGATGGGGATGGGTCAAAAAATACTCAACCAATATGTTTTAGACAGGTTTGGGTCACTATATTAACCTTATATTTTAGATTTAACACTTAGTTAAATAGTTTGACATTTACCTTGCCTCTTTGTGTTTTTATATTATATGGTTTATATACTTACTATAGACTTCCAAGAGAACCTAAATGGGTTAATTAATGATACATATATCATTATATAAGTCTTTTGTCTAAAACTAAGATTTTTAGGGTTATTATATCCACCAATAATATTGTACTTGTTTTAAAAACTCATTTATGTCAATTTTGAAATTATTTAATAATTGATTTTTTTTAAGTCCTAAAAACTTTATTACTAAAAAAATACTTTTAATCAACCCTAGAATGTCATAGGAACCTATAAAATTTTTTTATGGCATCAAAACTATCAAATTATACTTATTTTAGTATTTATAATATCATTTATTTGATTATTTCTTTAATAAGGAAAATAGTGCATCATTATTGTGTCATTTATAAATATATTAATTTTATGACTAAAAATTATAAATAAAATATCCTGAGGTAGGAAATATTTTTAGATTTATAATGACTATTTTTATTATAATAGATCAATTATATATACTCATATAATTTTTTTTTATTAAAATATATTTTTTTTTGTTATGTTTGTCTTTACTTTAGATTATTTAATATAAAATGTAATTATCACTCCCATGTGGATCCATGGGGTCCCCAAATTGATCCAAGTATGCCCATTTTCGGACATGTATCATACAATAGGGTTAGGACATGTGATAGAGTAATTTAATATTATTATAATATTATTTTATAACCTTATTTATTGGATTTACCCCTTTAACCATGGTAAATAACATATTTACTAAAGTAAATATTACTATTTTATAAAAATAAAACATACCTATTTACATAATATGGACCTACTGATTCTAAATATGGAATCCATTTTTCCACATTCAAAACACAGAAGTGGCAGAAATTAATTTAAAATTAATACAGGTCGTCAAAACAAAAAAACGTGTTTTTATAAATTATAACTATCAGAATATTGACACTTGTTTATGTTCAGTTTAATCGTGAGATTACATCCAATGACTTAAATTATATTAAATAATAAAAAAATAATCTAATTATACTTAAAAATCATTCAGATGTATAATTTAACACTATAAATTATTTCGATTAAAACACTTGTTTTTAATTAAAATTTAGTATTTTTACTATTCACCAAAAATTGAAAGTTTTTAGAAAAAAAAAAGAAAAAATTCACCCTAATCTAATTTTGATATTAAATATCCAAAAATGAAGTCCATTTTGAAAAATAAAATTTAAAAAATTTAAAAAATTGGGTATTACTATTCATAACGGCTAGTTTGATTGGTCGTGGTGTGTTAGAATCACGAAGTTGCGTGTAGTGAAAATTATTGAATTACTTTGGAGAAATAAATTACTATGAAATCTTGGGGTGTTACATTCCTCCCTTATTCAATAAATTCTGTCCTCGAAATTTTAAATTGTTCTTTGAAAATAAAATGTTAAAAATAGGAAATACTATTGTGGAAAACCCACATCAGAAATTGGGTAAATAAAATTTAGTCTTAATTAGAGGGAAAGGGAATGAAAAATTTACCTCCAAATTATGATCTCGATTAAGAGAAAATTGGTGGAAATTAGAGACACATAAATGGAGAAAAAATGTAAATATTTATAGGGACTTATTGAGGTCATCAATCGCAATCAATTGTAAAATTGAGGGCCTCAAATCCATCAATGTATGATGATTTAAAATACCAGCAGTTCAACAAAACATAAGGTATTAGGATAACATATTTTTGGTTTTAATATCCCTTACCTAAAGTTTAAAAATTGATTTATCCATTTAATAAGAGGTAAAAAGTTATATATATATATATATACTTGATAAGGAGAGTTTTATCCTTCAACTAATTCCTACCACAAACTCATCTTTCACTCCAAAAGATTTTAAAAAATATTCTATTTATCCTAATTGTATAGAGTTCCAAAAATAATGAATTTATAATTCACCTATCAGACCCTTTAAAAAAGAAACTACATTATACAATCTAGGGACTTCATGTAGTCCAGTGGTATGCAGTAAATCCCAATCACACTATAGTTGTGGGTTCGATTCCCATAGCTTTGTCTGACACGATGGGTGGTCACACTGTCTATGTGTTGTCCTATTTATAAAAATCCAAAAATAACCTTAACAATAGTATCCAATTTCAAACTTAATCCATTCTAACCATTAGACTTATCCAAAATACTTCTATCCAAACTCAAAGTTCAATATTTATAAGGAAGTTAGACACAATGAAGATCCTTTTTTCCATGTAATAACATGCGAACACCTTCATCATTTATTATTTTAAAACATAGTAACACCCTGAATTACCATAAAACCTTATTGATTACATTCATGCTCCCTTATCCTTTATATAATATTGGATATATTCCTTATATCAAATTTTTTTGAATATTCCCTACAATGATGAAATAAACAAACTATTAATCAGTTATAAGGAAGTCAAGAATATTCAAAATAATTTATCCAAATCAACCATCTCTTATTCCAAAATCACTACCTCATTATCAGGACCATATTAAGGATTACCTTTCCTTTAACCATGTATTTTTTCAAAAAAGTGTAGCTTACTATTATGTTACTTTTCTTAGAACCATATAATCTCAAATCCTCAATAAAATAGTATATTAGTACAATCCTTATTTATCTTCATAATTCATATAACCATTATATTGTTGATACAACACTCAAATGAAATAATTCTATAATAACAACAAAAGAACACTAGTCATTCCTCTTCATCTGAGGTAGTATCATAACTTGATTATTATCCAATAGCATCATTTGTGGTATACTATGATGACTAGGAAATTGATTCACGTATTGTCCCAACACCTTTCAAATGAAGCATTTTATATTTAAAACCTTTTTCCTACCCTTGCAATCATGTACTTGGTGTCCTTTTTCTCCACACTTATAACAAACTCCCATTCCCTTCAAGCATTTCCCAAGGTGATTATTTCCTCATTAATCACATATGAGGAAATCATTCTTTCCCCTATTCCCTTTATCCATATTTCTTTCTACCATCCTTTTCTTCTCTTTCTTCCCTTCAAAGCCATAGGACTCAGAGAATTATTTACTTATCTTATTAACACATGATATTATTTCTTCATATGTTGAGAATACATGGGAGACAATTTCCCTTCTAAATGTTAGCTTAATACCATGAATGATATGATCCTTCTTACTCTATGGATCATACGTATTTTTGGAGTTCTCATTCCTTCTATTGGGTGCCATTTCTATACAATGGAATACACTAGGTCAGTTTATGAATTGCAATGAATAATTCCAAACTTGTAAAATACCTAACATAAATTGAACAGTTTATGGATATAATCTGTAATCATAAAAATATTTTCTTTGATGAGGTATATACTCATAAATACTTCATAATTATTTGTAAATTAAATGAGAATTAACCTAAGAATATCCCCCGAGAGTGTCATAACCAAGATTGTAGTAAGGGTCATTGTCGTGCACCAGTTCCCGTTCGAGTCTAGATCAAAGTGGTGTTTTCGGGTTTTACCCCTAGGTACGTATGTGCCAGAGCTGCCTCTAACTACTTGTATCCAGACAGGGATATATTTATTGGGAAAACTCACAAAATTTCTACATTAACAGAATTCTACGAAGTTCTTGTATATTAATCCTCAAATTCTATCTTAGGGTAATGTTCTCTAATCAAAGTTTATCTAAATCTAGTTTCCAAGGTTATTACTAAACTTCCTCTGATACCAACTGTAACGCCCAGACCCCAGTTACCCAAAGTCGGTACATTATATTAATACATTGGCATGATTATAATGAATCAAGTCCCAAAGGACCGATTGGTTTAGCAGTCTTGGAAAATAGATTTCATACATGAACGTTACATTACACTTTCCATGATACAACACACACAAAATCCTCTGAGAATTGATCGTTCCCTTAGATTAACCCTGCATCTCAAACAACTCAAACATAAAATACTTCTTGGGATCCTGGTAAAATAAAACATAATAAAAGGGTGAGCTCAGATGCTCATAAAGGGTAAATAATTTAATGGAAGCTACAAACTTTTAAGGCAATATGTGTAATAAAAACAATAGCCCTTCAAATATAATCTTGAACATAATATAGTAAAAAATCAAACATTACCATATAAAAATGAACATGGATATTCTACTAGTCAAATAATCACATGTAAAAACTTATTTCATTATGAAGGAATGTATAGTACTGGACTTTAATTTCTGTGTCAAGGCCTCATGCCATGTCCTAGGGGATAACTGTAACCGGACCCCAACTTGGAGAGCCTCTGTAACAGGACTCCAACCCGGAGAGCCTCTATAACTGGACTCCAACCTGAAGAGCCTCTATAACCGGATTCCAACTCAGAGAGTCTACTGTAACCATACCCAAACCCAGAGGGCTTACTTTTACCAGTCCCCAACCCAGAACATACCAGTCCAACACATTCATCTTAAGAATAGGTTTAAATATAACATAAACCTTCATATTAAAACTAGCATACAAAATGTCAACACTTTAACCATAAACTATGAATGGAATAAATATAACTCATCCACAATCAAATATATCACAAAACATTAAATACAATATAGAATATTTTTATCATAATAAAGTAATAACAAACAAGTGTAAAATTTATCAAAGGATGTTGACATAGTTGAAATCAAAACTATTTGAGATAAATATCTCTTTCTATTTTGAAATCAATTAATAGTCACATAATTATAAAGAAATCATTTATTTTGAAAATATTATTATAAGCTTTTAAGGGAAGCTTCAATGATTTTATAATGGTGGAAAATAATTGCACCCATCGTATAAGTTAAAAAAACATTCTTACATTAATTTTTCCAAAAAGTTCATAAAGTACCATATTTGGAAAACTATGGAAAGATTCCTTTCAAAAACATATAAGGTCAAATAAGGGTATAAATGACTATAACCCATTTTCAATTAAATATTAAAAAAAATTGAAACAAATTTTTAAGAAAACATGGATGTGGATGATAAATGGGTCTTAGTAGATAATTATGTATAAACAACCTCAGATAATGAAGAGATTGTAGAATTAACCCTTAACATGTTGTAATCAATTGATTCATATGATTAAAAGTTATTAACCACCAAATAATTCCCAAAATACTATGAATATAAAGTGAATAAATATAATATATATCAAATGGTAGTACACAATACACCTCATGTAATAAGTTGTGAACAATGGAAATCTCACGTAATTAAAAGTGAGATAAGAAACCCCTTACCTTGCACTTTCCTTTGGTCGAGGGTATATATAACCTCCTATATAATGACCATTGTATGTTATTAGATTATACTAGAACCATATTAATATTTATTATATCATACCCTATTCATTTATGACTTTATACTACCCATTTAATAATGATTTTAATGTTAAATTTACATTTCGGGTAATAATCGCTTTCTTTATCGTACGTATTTTAACTTGTTATTCTTGATCGTATCATTTAGGTCATGATTTAAATAATTCCAGAATATAAACCTTGAATTATATATCATATATATTTATAATTTAAATATTTATAATAGATAGATATATGAAATGGAAAACACCATTTATGGAGACGGTAGGTCGTACGTACGCATGAACGTTGTTTTTGTTTTCATATCGTATTGAACGAAAGTAAGTGAATAAGATATATGTAAGTAAATAAATACATATATATATATATATATATATATATATCTCCAGTGGAATTATTATTTCATATATTACATACTTATTAGTAATATATATTTTTATAATCATCGATGAATGGTGAACGGGGGAATGAATCTCATCACGTCGTGGAGACGGTAATCCGTACATACGCATGAGCGACAATATTATTTCCTTAAAGGTGTGTAATTGGATGGTATATTTATTTTACAGAGACATTATCATGTTATTTTCATTATTTATATACATATTACTCATCATTATATCGATCCAAATAACATAGTGTTGAATAACTAATTACACCACAGTGTGGACACAGTACGCCGTACGCACGCACGCATGGTGACATTATCATTCATAGGATGGATAGAATAATGAATATTTTTGTGACATGTTTATAATAACATCAAGGTTTATATAAGGTACTATAGTTATTATTTTGGTATGGTGATAACAAAGAAAGTTTAAGTGGAAGAAGAAAAGAACTTGAAAGAGGGTGGTGAAATCATAACCTCTTCTTCGGGTTCTTCCTTTTGATTTGATCAAAAGGGATCCTTAAGTTGGATTTCTGACCAAATTAATTATTCTAGGGTGAATGAAAGATAGTGGATAAGATATTTGGGTAGGTTTTGGCCGATCCAAGTGGCTTTGAAGATGTGAATTTGAGATAAGGGTAAGTTCCCTTTTATAAGACGGGTGAGGGGCACCTTAGGAAAAGATTAAAATATTATTTTATAATAAAATCAATTTCGGTTTCTAATGGCTCAAAAATGAATTTTTTAAATTATAAGGTGGTTATGGGTCAAAAAAAACTCAACCAATAGGTTTTATATAGGTTTTGGTTACAATATTAACCTTATATTTTAGATTTAACTCTTAGATAAATAGTTTGACATTTACCATGCCTCTTTGAATTTTTATATTATATGGTTAATAAACATAGTATAAACTTCCATTAGAACCCAAAGTGGTTAATTAATAATAATAATATCATTATAAAAGTATTTTTTCTGAACCTTATGTTTTTAGGATTATTATATGAACTGATAATATTGTATTTGTTTTAATAACTCATTTATGCCAATTTTGAAATTATTTAATAATTAATTTTTTTTAAAGTCATAAAAACATTATTACTTAAACAAAAATACATTATATCAACCCTAACATTTCATAGTCACCTATAAAAAAAATTTAGGGCATAAAAACCTTCATATTATATTTATTTTAGTGTTTATGATATCATTTATTTGATTGTTTCATTAATAAGGAAAATATTGCATCATTATTGTGTCATATATAAATATATTCATTTTATGTCTAAAAATTATAAATAAAATATCATGAGATATGAAATATTTTTATCTTTCTAATAACTATTTTTAGTCGAATATATCAATTATATATCCTCATATAAATATTTTTTTATTAAAAGATATTTGTTTTTGTTATTTTTGCCTTTACATTAGATTGTTCAATATAAAATGTCAATATCACTCCCATGTGTCTCCATGGGGTCCCGAAATCGACTCTAATATTCCAATGGTCGGAAATGTATCAGAAAATAGGGTTAGGACATGTGTTAGGGTAATATGATATTATTATAATATTATTTTTTAACCTTATTTACTGGATTTACACCTTTAACCACGGTAATTAAAATATTTACTGATGTAAATATTCCTAATGTCTAAAAATAAAAGTTACCTATTTACATAATTTGGATCTCCTGATTCAAAATATGAAATCCATTTTTCCAAATTCAAAACACATAAGTGGAAGAAATTAATTTATAATTAATTCCTTTTTTCAAAACAAAAAGTGTGTTTCTTTGAAATAATAAATTTCTAAAGATTGACACTTGTTTATGTCTAGATTAATTGTGAGATTACATCCAATGACATAAATTATATTAAATTATAAAAATATAATCTAATTATACTTAAAAACAATTAAAATGTATAATTTAACACTATAAATTATTTCGATTAAAAAAGTTGTTTTTAATTAAAATTTAGTATTTTCACTATTCACCAAAAATTAAAAGTTTCCAGAAAAAAAAATTCACCCTAAGTTAATTTTAATATTCCAAATAAAAAAATAAAGTCTATTTTGAAAGATAAAATTTATAAAATTTAAAAAATTTGCTATTACTATTCATAACGGCCAGTTTGATTGGTCGCGGTGTGTTAGAATCTCGAAGTTGCGTGTAGTGAAAATTATTGAATTACTTTGAAGAAATAATGTACTATGAAATCTTGGGGTGTTACAGAAACTATGAATATTTTCTTAATATATTGATTTTCAATAGAATTTATCATGTAATAGTAATGTTCATAGTGAAAATGTTGTAGATTTATTGATTAAAAATGAATAATATATACAATTTAATATAACCAAATATTCAGATATCAAAATCCCAGCAGAAAAAAGGTGATGAACATACAATTGAATAAATGATAATAGTTAAAAGAAAATTTAATTTTTCAATAGTGAAGAAATTTCAGTGTTTAATGAGATTATAGAAATGGTATAAATTAAAGACAAACTAACTTGAGTGTTCTTATTTCCTTTAATCGAAGTCATGGATAAAACAAGTTGAATGAATATAAGATAATAATGAATTAAATAAATCATATATCATTGATAATTGATATAGTAAATCCCATTTATAAAGATAATCTTTTTTATAATCATAAGTAATTCACACTAACAGATTTGAAAGCAATAATAAAGGGCAAAATATGAATTGAAATTAGGGTTTTGAATTGAGCATTCCAATATCATGGAAAAATGGTTGATAAACTAATATTGATGAGGATAAATCATTGTTAGATAGATATCCAAATATCGGTAGGTGGAGAATCTTGTGAGGAGGTGATGATATGGGGTAAATGAGGATGAATTTGAGGTAAAAGTGGAGGTGGAGGTGGAGGTGGATGTGAGTCAGCAAAGGTTGACAGATAGGGAACTGGGGATGGGGAGTCTGAGCCTAGTATAAGGTGAGGTGGGGCCAATGGACATTGAGGTTAGGGTCCTCTATATCCATGATAAATGAGAAGAATATGGGGATGTTGTGATATCAGAGAGTGAGGGGACGTAAAGATTGTGTGTTGAGGATTGTGAGCGAGGAGTGGGGAGCGGGGAGTTGGGATTGGGATATTTCAATGGGGTGAACTGTTTGTGTCAAGATGTTAGCTAAGTAGAAAAATATTTTTTCACATTCTATAATTTTAATACTTCATTTATTAAATACCAATTTAATTTATTTCAGATGGATATTTATTTTTCTTAAATTATATTTGTACTTTTTAAAAAATGATTCTTTCTTGTTCAATTATTAGTTGACTAAGCGATACTAAGTAGGTTATCATTACAACAAATTGTAATGAAAATTGGTGACGTGTATTTATAAAAAAAACTAGTCAACTAATTTTTTTATATATATCATTACATCAGTAAATCACCTAACGTTTTTCTTAAATTGATGAATGGGACCTTAAAAAATTTGATATATACAAATAATCATATAAAAAATCTTATAAATTTGTATATGTCGAAAACTGAGTAAGATAATTATATAATCATAAGAAAATATATATAATCACAACATTCCATAAAATAACTTCTTTAACTAAAATAGTGGAAATTATGATAAAAAATTTCAACACAAACTAGTGAATGAATAACCCAAATCTCAGTTGGAAGAAACCAGTGGTTATCAAACTACTCAATAAAAATAGGGGACAACATAAATTATATTCCTATACCAACTTGAAACCTACATAAAATCACAAGGTAAAAGATATCAATAGGTATATTGACCACCCCCATATAATTAGAAACAATATTATGAGAAAAACTGAAAACTTTTATCATGCTATAACAAAAATTCAACTTAATTTGGAATAAATCCTAGTAAAAATCATGTCAACCACTCATTAAAGGTTCGAAACACAAAAAAACAATACAAAATTTAAATATTACATTTTTAACATGGATAATAAATTAGCTAAGATTTTTTTATAAATATGTGAAGGAACATAAGGAACTCTATTTGGAGACACAATAATAAACCCAAGATAAGAGGTAAAAGTTATCACATTACAAAGTGGTGCACAATTCTCAGAATGATAAAAGACTATATCTCAACAAAAAAAGTGACACCTACACATTTTATAATTATATAAATTCAATATAAAATTATATTAGAGATGAAGAAAAATTAAAGGAAGATAAAAAACATTACAAATATAAAAATTAATTAAAATAAAAGTAAAATGAAGCATTCAGTGAAAGAGTGAAAGAAGAAACACCGGCTCCCCTTTCCTATAAATATTGAAGAATGTAATGTTAGATGAAAAATTCTCAAAATTCATAAAGATACTCATGAAGCTTCACATAAATATTCCATTTAAAAAATAAATCAAAAAAATATAGTACTATGCTAAATTCCTCAAATATATGTTTTCTAAACTAAGAAAACATACTGATGTCGAAATGATTTTAATGTAAGAGAAATTTTTAAGGGTCATACCAAGATCCATATTTATTAAAATGAGTGATCATTAAAGTTTCATTATACCTTTAATATTCTATAATGTAAATTTTGGATACATCAATAGGAAATTATATCTACCACTAACATTATTTAATATAAACTTCTTGAAGAATTAGGGATCGAAAAATTAAATCTTTCTAGGGTTACCTAGAGTATGAAAAACCAATTAATGATGCATCCTTTGGGAGTTTTAGAGGACGTTCTCATCAAGGTTGAATAATTTTATATCCCCACTAACTTCATCATCCTTGATATAGAAGAAAATAAGTACATCCCATTCATTCTATATAATGACTTAGACTTAACGTACAAAGACACTATGTAATTTTTTAGGAATATTCTATATATTACACAAATACATACCCATATACTGTATTAGTTTATTTCCTTTGGAAATTTTAACTCAAAATTCTTTTCTAGTGAAAGATATTAAATATCTCACATAAAGATATTCCCTTTTAGAATTCATACCTAAAACCATTATCTATAACCTGAGGAAATGAAACATAATAAAATGGTGACCTCAGGTGCTCAATAAGGATAAAAAATGAGATATCAATCATAACATAGTCATAAAGAAAAAGTACATAAATAAATTTTTTGAAAATATTATCATGTATATCAAGGATCATGATATCATGTCATTGAATAAATAATATAAGTTCATAAAGAATCAACAAACCTATTCTATGAGATTATAATATAAGATATAGAATTATGGAATACACATAAGCATAAAAAATAATTTCCATATTAGTCAAAGATCAGTTAATAGACCATAACAGTGGAAAATCCCTTTACTAAACTGTGTTCACTCTCCATTCTAGTCTTGTATTACTGAACTGAGTTTACTCCTTTTCTAGTCATGTATTGGTGAACAGAGTTTACTCTTGTTCCAATCATGTATTACTAAACAAAGTTCACTTCTCATTCCATCCATATCCATCTCATGAGATATAACTCTTCACCAAATGAATTTTATGGAGATATAGTTACCTCCTATCACATAATAAAAACTATACATATGTGTTCCATAATAACATAAATCATATCATAACCCATAAAAATAAATTGGTTTCATAAAAATCTTTCCATCATGACATAACCCATGGAACAGAAATGGTTTTTTAAATACCAATCCATAATAAAAATAAACCAAATACAGAAATAATGAAGATAGTGTCACTAAATCATATCACCATTAAAACATAAGTAACATCAAATAATGTTGTCTTATATGGAAAATCATTTTGAAATATCATTTTAAATAATTCTTGAAGAAAATATCCTTTCTTGTTTAAAAAATATTTTTATATCATAAAACATTTTGAAAACATTTTTCACTGAAAATAAACATGAAAAAATATAAATTAATATTTTATTACCATTTTAAATATATTATAAATAATCTTCCTTAAAAATTCATATAGGATCATGTAAAACACATTTAAAACATTTTAACAAATCATTTTTTCGAAGAACCACATATTTCAAACTGAATAGATAATAAACTTACTTGAATTTTATAATATTGTGAAATGAATTATATTCATGATACAAAATTTCAAAGGGTATTATATACACATCATAATATAAAATAGGTTCAAAATATAACAGGTGCCTCAAAGAAGAAAAATTGTGACAAAATTACCTTATCGATTTGGTAACTTTTGAATGGTAACCGCCATGATAGAGAAATCACCAAATTGATATTTAAATACCAATAAATTTTCAGAATAAGACTTATATAATAAATTAATGGTTATTATATAAACTAAACAAAATAAATGATTAGTGTATATGGCATATGTCCCATGGAAATAAAAGTGAGACAAAAATCTCTTACCTTCAATCTTGACTTCCTTTATATATGTTCAAACCTCTTATATAATAAATATAATATTATCATACAAATACCATAGAACCATATTAATATATATATATACTACCATATATTATTTACTTATTACTTCATATTACTTCCTTATTAACAATTCCATGTTAACTTGTGTTTCAGGTAATAACCACTTTGTTTTTCGTTCATATTTTGACTTGTTATCCTTGGTATTCATAAATAACTCATGATTTAACCATATAAAAAATCATATCCATGATATAAATATCATATATATATTCATTACATATTTATTCATAGTGATTCATAAAATTTAGAGATAGAAAATAAAATACAACATTCATGGAGACTGTAGGTCGTATGTTTTCATGAACATTGTTTTCATTTTCTTATCATTTTGAAAGAAAAAAGAGTATATAAAATATTATCAATATAGAATATTTTTTATGTTATATATATAATATATATTAATTAAAATTAATCATTGGTACCATCCATGTGATGTTTAGATGAAAACTAAATCACATTGCATTGTGGAGATGGTAAACCATATGCACGCACGAGCGATTCTATCATTTCCCAAATGATTATGTGGTAAAAATGTAGATATGATATTATAATTCAAGAAGAATAATAAAACATAAATACATTATATAAACATTACACCCATCATAATTACCACTTATAAAATGTTCTAATGGAAAATTAATTATACCGCTACAAGGAGATGGTATGTCGAGCGTACACATGAGAGACACTTTTATTTCTTATTTGAGCGAAAGGGGTTGTATAGTGGTGTGTTCATAATCCTAATAACATTTAAGAATATTTATTATTAAAAAAATTTATTTTATGATATATATATATATAATATTTAGAGGATATATATAATAGTATAAAAAGAGAGTTATCAGTTAGAGTAATTACCTCTTCTTCGAAATAGCTCATTTAGATCTCTTATAATTACTCTTGAGTTGGTCTTTTGGGAAGAAAAAAACATATAGAATGTGTCTATAGAAATTTATTAGATAATATGTTATATTTTTTGAGATATAATGGTCAAATTGATGAAATTATATAATGGATGAGGTGTCCTTTTATATTGAAGGGTATTAGCGTTTTGGGAATTTCTCAACAGATTAATTTATAATAAATTAAATCTCATTAAAATACCTCCAACTTGAAATGGATTTTAATATAATTTTAGGGTGTTAATACCATCAACCAATATATTTTATATAAGTTTTGGTTTAATTTTAAAACTTATCATGTTCATTAACCCTTAATTAACATGTTTTACTTTTAACAACGATAATAAGTTATTTAATATTAAAAAAATGTAATATTTACTTAGATGGTTTAAATTTTACATAAGTAGTAAATTTATGACATTTTATAACTGATCCTAATAAATATTAATTTTTTAATTATTTTTATGATTTTGTAAATAATATAATAAAATTTTATTTTCATAAAATATCGTGAGTGTTTATTTTTACACTATTAATTACATTGACTTTAAAATAGTCTAAATAGTAATATAACATAAAAAATAATAATATAATACACTCATAATATTTCATAGTAACTTATAAAATATTAGGATCACCTAAATTAAACAAAATTATATTTATTTTACTATTTTTAATATCATTTATTTTATTTTTTCCATTAGATGATTAATTATTGTATCAAAATTGTGTCATTATTTATGGTAATTATTTATTCACTATAAATTATAGGTAATAAACCCTTATTGATATAAATAATTTATATTTTTAAATAATATTTATAGTATAATATAGCTTCTGGAAAACACAATATTTAAAATGATATATTTATTAAAACATGAAAGTGACAACTTTGACTTTACTTTAAATAAAATATTTTAAATGTCGTTATCCTTTCCATATGGCTCCAAATTGTAATTAATTCAAAAATTGGATGATTATGGTCGAGATATCATTAACCAATAATATTAATTGAAGTATTTTGGTTCTTAATGGTTCTTATCATTTTCATTATTATCATTTTATTGATTTTTCATCTACTTTCACAAGCACTACATCTGTATTTCATAAGCTTTAAAGGTGATTATTTCACATATAAAAATTACAGACAAATTACTATCATAAAAAAATTAACTAATCTTAATATAATCCATTATATTCATTCATAACCTAATTTGGTCGTTATGTGGAAGCATAATAGGTATTTAAGACAAAGAAAGTGACATTTTTTGTCTATCTTTGATTTTAATATTATTTAATTCTTTTCATGTAAAAGTGTCAATTTAAAAACTAAATTTAGATAATAATATGTTAAGGTTAGAATTAAATTTTTCAAATTTACTTTTTTCATGTGTTGGAGTAATTTTATAGTCATTATAATTTTATTTTTTGCCTAAATTACCCAATTTACCCTTTACTGTGGTAACAAAATTTACTATGGTTACTATTCATTTTGACCTAAAAATGGACATATTAAATAAATATGGAAATTTGGAATATAAATTTTTTCACCCATTTTTTAAAATTAAAAACATATATGTTACAGAATTAAATTTAAAATAAATCAGGTAAAACACAATAAAAATATTTTTTGGAAAATGGCCTTTTAAAACAAAAAACATTTTTATTGTAAATTCATGTTTAAAATCCTTTTAAAAATAAAAATTGGATTATTTTAAATTAAAATAAACCAAAATAACATTTTACCATGTAAAGGAGTTAAAATAAAATAGATTTTTCAATACAAATAAGTATTTTTACTATTCATCAAAACATGAAACCTCTTAGAAATATACCAAAAGTTCAACCAAAATAAATTTTGATCTCCCTTTTCCAAATAAGATGAATATTTTGTAAAATATATTATATTAATGTTTCAAAACAATATTTTTCACAATTGTTCCATAAAAAGGTGGTTAAACTACCTTTTTAGAGAAATACTTCATTTTTGCATAAAGTTTGATTTTTTCTTATATCATATATAGAAAACACATAATATGAATTTTAAAAATTGTATTGAATATATTTAATATATTTAATTAATATAATCTAAGGAGTATTACTTGTTTATTTGTTGGTATAAAACACACTTGTTCCCATTTAAATAGTTTTCCATAAAAAACATTTTTTTAAAAAAAAATATATATTCATTTATAATTAATTGTTCAAAGAATTATATTTAAATTTGTAAAACATAATTTCATAATTAATTTAATATTGTTTACACCCTCTATTATAATGGATAGTTTTTAATTTTCTTATCTAAATAAGTACAAAAATTCAATGATGTTTCATAGCAACTCAATATTGTGTGTAATGCAATCTTAGGCGATATTTCATGTAACAAAATAAATAAAAGAAATAAAATTAATTTACAAAAATATCTCATAAAAATCTCAGTTTGTTACATTATACCCCATAAAAATGAATTACTACCATGAAATTCATCTCCATTATCAAAGTTTTAATACTTTAAATTTTATTTCATATAAACCCACATCTTAAAAATGGATACTAAAAATTTCATTTAAAAATTGAAAGTTTGAAATTTATCAGTTATCTAAAGTAACAAAAAACATGGTTTCCACATATAAGAACATATATTCCAATTGAAAACCTGGACATCAAAGAAAAATATAATTATCATGTTTTAAACAGAGTGATAGATAACATGGTTAGTACAAAGTTAATGACCACAAATACAAAACCCAAAGAGGATTCAAAACGTTCATTGATATCATCAAAAATGATGACCACATGATAAAATTTTATTTGAAGACCCTTTTCCTTATATTTGAATAGTTTTCATGAGAAGATACACTTACCTGATTTCTAGACAACCTCACCCTTTGTTGGGCCTATATCAATTTTTGAGTTCATATCTTATTCCAAGAAATGAAGGTGAATTTTTCATTCCTAAAACGATAAAAAATATTGAGATCTATAATTAGAATGATTGGTCATTCTATCAATATTTATCACAAAAAAAATGTTTAGAACATGTTATCAAATATGCATAAATCCTCATATGGGGAGATAATAGTTTAATCTCTAAAAAAATATTCAATGTTTAACATAAATTGTTTCATAAATGGTTAACCTTATAACCCTTATAAAATATGAAAGTCCAAATTTTTAGAATGAGGATCACTAAATCTCTTAGTAAGCTTGACATTAATCCACCATATACCATAAAGTACCCATTTACTATCGCATACTAAACATGTGAATACCTTTATCCCATATTTTCTTAAAACATTCTAATAACTAGAATTTCTATAAAACTTTAGTGAAAACATGCATGCTTTCACAAAAATAATGGTTTCATCAAACCATTATTCTGAAAATTCTATAAACTCATTCCATGATATCATAATCCTCTTTGTCATCATTTCCAAGGTCATAAATATTATCCCATTGATTTTTTTCACAACCAAATAAATATTTATTTTATTATCCCAACATCATCAGCCTACCACCTCAATCACATTTTATGGTTACCCGTACCATTTCAAATGTGTTCTCAAATCCTTAAGGGAAAAAAATAGTTGATAAATCCCTATATGTTTCATAAAATTACTTTTACAACATTGTTCTTGAATTATAATACATTAACAATAAATCATTCCACTATCTTATTACACCATTAACAAATATTCATTATTGTATTCCCTAATACTTTTTTAATCTCATATGTAATTTTTAGTGTCCACATAATCAGTAATAAAATCATTAATTATACCACACTACTGATTATATTTGTGATCTTTCCCCTTGGGAAATCAATTTTCATAATTCCAATTCTTTCCACATTTAAAGAATTCATAAATTGATTTTACATTTGGTTCGACAATAATACCATCTATTGTGTTAAATAAACTTTTCATTTTCTCTTTATAATTACTTGATTTCTGTTCTTATTTTCCACGGTTAAACCGTCTTAATCTTCCTCAAAGTTATCCATTTCGGTGTTTCCTTCAAATTCATGACATAAAGGAAACTGGATCTTTTTTCCTCCATGGTATCCATTTCCATAATTCTCGTCATACTCATTCCTTCTCTTCCTGGTTGAGTCTGATGGTTGGTTAAGGTATATGTTGTCAATAATGTTCTATGAAAAATAATTATTCATGATCCCAACATCCTTCACTCTAGTGATCATCCCTTTTAACTGATCATCAACAAATTGTTCATCACATTCCAGATTAAACCAGTTCCTTCTGGTTCCCTCCATAGGCTGAAAATAGAAAGCATAGTGCGAGATAAAATTATCATAGATTAAAACCACATAAATATGAAAAACCATGTATAGGATATCTAAATTATGAAACCTTAATTAATCTAGGAAACCTTAGGTTTAATCTTAGGATACTCATGATTATTAGAAAAACTATAGGGCTATAAACTATAATTATACTTATCCTTAGATACATCACTATACTTATCATTAGAAATATATCTTGGGATCTCATTAAATTTTTCTCCTCCTGGTTTCCAAATATTGACAAAATGTTTTCTCTGATACCAATTATAATTACCCAATAGTATTGAACATAGTTATTAAATAATTTTTTTAATATTTCATAAATTACATAAACAAATTTAGAAATACCTTATTAGTTTAGGTCCTTTGGAAACACAGAACTCAAACTTATAGTTTGGAGAAGTGTCTTAAATGTTTCCCCCAATGATTCCCCTTTATTATTCCTATCTAAAACATTTCTTTATAACCAAAGGAAAACAAAAATATGAAAAGGGTGTGCTCAGATTCTCATTAAGGTTAAATAAAAAGATATATCAATCATAATATAATCATAAATCATTAGTACATAAACAACAAATTGAAAATCATATCTTGTATATCAAAGATCATGATATCGTGTCATAGAATAAATCATAGAATTTAATAAAGCTACATAGAACATATTCTATGAGAGCATAACATAAGGCATGGAATTATGGAATACACTTAAGCACAAAAAATAATTTACATACAGAGAAATGGTCATTTAAAAGACCAAAATAGTGGACAAAGTCTTTTACTAAACTAGGTTCACTCTCGAATCTATCCCCTGTATTACTAAATTGAGTTTACTCCCATTCTAGTATTGTATTACTCAACTAAGTTTACTCCCATTCTAGTATTCTATTACTGAAATTGAGTTCACTTCATGTTACATTATTATATATCTCATGAGATATAAATCAATACCCAATACATTATATGGAGATATAGGTCCCACCAATCACATAATGAAAACCATACATATGTGTTCGATAAGAATAGAAATCGTATCAGAATTCATAAAAATTAATGGGTTTTTAAAACATCATTCCATCATAACATAACCCATGGATAAGAAATGGGTTTCATAAATACCAATCCATCATAAATATAAACAACCCATGGAAATAATAAGGATAGTTTCACTAAATAATTTCCCCATTAAAAATTAGGTAATATCAAATAACATTTAATTATATGGAAAATTATTTTGAATGTTCATTTGAAATAATTCTTGAATAAAGTATCCTTTCCACATTAAAAAACACCTTTTAAATCATAAAAATTTTATCAATCCTTTTTCACACTAAATAACCTTGAAAATATATAAAGGAATATTTTAATACCATCTTAAATATATTTGAAATACTCTTCCTTGAAAAATCATATAAGATCATTTAAAACACATTTAAAACATTTTTAGAGAACATTGTTTCGAAGAAACACATATTTATGATCGAATAAGTAATTAACATCAATGAAACTTATAATATCTTGAAAAAAATTAGATTCATGATAAAAAAATAAAGGGGTTGTATATACACCTCTTAAAATAATATTGGTTCATAATGTAACATGTATCTCAAAGAAATAATATTCTGACAAAATTAAGTTATCGATTTGGTATGTTTTGAACCACAACCCCAATGAAAAATATATCATAAAATGGATATATAAATACCCATAAATTTTTAGAATAATATTATTAAATAAATTAATGGGAATTATACATACTACACAAAATAAACATGTATTGTATATGGCATATGTCTTACCGAAATAAAAGTGATACAAAAATACCTTACGTTAAGTCTTGACTTCCTTCGTATATGTTAGAACCGCATGTATAATAAATCTAAGCTTATTATACATCCACCACAGAGCCATATTCATATATATATAATACAACATATGATTTACTTATGAATTAATATTAGTCTCTTCTTAACAATTCCATGTCAAAGTTATGTTTCGGGTTAAAATTTTTTTTCATGTTTTGGCTTGTATCCTTAGTATTCTTATATAAATCCTGATTTAATCATCTATAGAATTATATTCATGACAATAAAATCATATATATATATATATATTTATTATATATTTATTCATGAATATTCATAAAATTTATTGATATAAAATAAAATACATCGTTCAGAGTGATGGTAGGTTGTACGTACGAATGAACATTGTTTTCATTTTATTATCTAATTAAAAGAAAAAAATAGGTGATATATTATCATTAAATAATAATTTTAATGTTATATATATCATATATATTCATTAAATTCAACCTTAGTTTCATCCATGTTAAATTTAGATTAAAATAAAATCACATCACATTGTGGTGATGGTAAGCCATACTAATGCATGAATGATGTAATCATTTCACAAAATATTAAGTTGTAAAAATATAGCTTTAATAACATAATTAAAGAAGTATAATTATGTAATAAATTTCATATATAATCATTAAACTCATCATAATTCCCACTCATAAAATACAGTGATGGAAAATTAATTGCAACGCTATTTGGAGATGTTAAGACATACATATGCATGAGTGACATTTTCATTTCATGTTTGAGGGGAAAGGGGTTGTATAGTGGTGTGTTAATAATAATAATAAAATTACATAATATTGAGGGTTTTTAATTTTTTATCTTATTATATATATCCTAGATTTATAGGAGATATAGAATAGTACAAAAAGATAATGATCGGTTAGATTAATTACCTCTTCTTCAAAATGGTTCTTTTACATCTCCTATAAGGAATCTAAAGTTGGTATTTATAAAAGACCATAACATCCATAATGTGACTAGGTAATTGGATAAGATAATTTTTTAGTGTTTGGTTGAGATATAAGTCTCAAAGTGATGAAATGAGATAAGGGGGAGGTGTCCAATAATAAAGGTGAAGGGTGTATTTGCAATTTATCACAAGATTAATTTATAATAAATTAAATCTTAATAAAATACCTCGAAATTGAAATGGATTAGAATATAATTTGAAAACGTGTGTTAATTCCCTAAACCAATATATTTTATATAATTTTTGGTTTATTTTTAAACCTTATCATTTTGATTAACCCTTATTTAACCCATTTTACATTTAACAATGGTAAAAATTAATTTAAAATTAAAACATTGTAATTTTTTACTTATACAGTGTAAATTATAAATAAATAGTATGTTAATGAAATTTTACAACATATCATACTCACTTTTTATTTTTAAAATATTTTTATAACATTTTAAATAATTTAATAATATATTATTTTCATAACATATCATTAGTGTATCTTTTTACACTATTTAATACATTGAATTTATGAAAATATAAAAAGAAATATAATAAAAAAATTAATACACTATTAATATTTAATAGACTCTTATAAAATTATTCTATTTCCATAATTAATTAAAATTATATTTAGTTTAGTATTTTTAATCTCATTTATTTGTTTTTTCCATTAGTTTAATAATTATTGTATCATAATTATGTAATTATTTCATGTAATTATTTATTCCTGAAAAATTATAAATAAATTACTATGATTAATATAAATAATTTATATTTACAAATAAAATTTATAATCAAATATATCTTTTGGAAAACTATATATTAAAAATATTATAGTTATTAAAACATGAATGTGAGAACTTTGACTTAACATTAATTAAAATACTATAAATGTCATAATATTTTCCATGTGTATCGATATGGTCATTAATTATATAGTTAGATGATTATATTCTATATATACTCAAAAAAATAATATTAATTCAATTACTTTGGTTTTTTATGGCTCTTATCATTTTCATTAAATTCATTTTATTGATTTTTCTACTGCTTACACAAGCACTACATCAGTGTTTCATAAGAATTAAAGGTGATTATTTCACATATAAAAAATAAAACAAATTAATAACATACATATAAATAAAAAAATCTTAATATAATCCTTTACATTCATTAATAACCTAATTTTCCCCCTATGAGGACACATAAAAGATATTTGAGACAAAGTGGCATTTTGTGTCATTCTTTGATTTAAATATTATATAAGTAATTTTCATGGAACTTTTTAAATTGAAAACCATAATTTTGATCCTTATGTGATAATGGTCTAATTTTATTGATCCAAGAATATTTTTTCAATTGTTAGATTAATTTTATAGTCTATATCATTTTATTTTTAATCTAAATTGCCCAATTTACCTTTTAATGTGGTAATAAAATTTACCATGGTTACTATTCATATTAATTTTGTATTGCATGCACAAGCACTACATCACTGTTTCATAATAATTAAAGGTTATTATTTCACATATAAAAAATAAAACATTTCAATATCATAATAATAAATAAACTAATCTTAATATAATCTTTTACATTCATTAATAACCTAATTTTGTCCCTATGTGGACACATAAGAGATATTTAAGACAAAGAAAGTGGCATTTTGGGTCTTCCATTGATTTAAATATTATATAAGTAATTTTCATATAAATTTTTACATTGAAAATCATAATTTCGATCCTTATGTGCTAATAGACTAATTGTATTGATCCATGAAAACTTTGGCATGTGTTATATTAATTTTATAGTCTATATCATTTTATTTTTAACCTTAATTACCCAATTTACCTTTTAGAGTGGTAATAAAATTTAACCTTTTTAAGAAGGGTCTCCTAATAGGGAAAATTTATTTTTATATTTAGAAAAGAAAACCTAAGATTTGATGTCCTAAAATATATTGAATCATAGTTAATCCACTTGATAGACAATAGTTCATTTCATTGATTCTGTCACTTAAAAAAACCCCATCACATGAGCCTAAACCTCTGTTGTCGAACACGAGATGCACCTATTTTGATGATTTAAACTCTTTAAGATTCATAATTAATTATAATATTTCAATTGAATAAGAAATTAAATTACTCATTTTTATCAAAGAGTAAGTCAGTGATAGGCAAGATGATAGCTGATTTGAAAGGAATAAGTCTTATCATCTATAATCATGAAATAAAAATAGAATATACTTTAAAATTTGTAGGTTTCCATAAATATATTTAACTTATTGATGCTGGATTGATATTTCATATCATAAGTAATATATTAGTTAGTCTATTAAAAGTGGTATATAAAAATGGTTGGGACTATAGTTGCTGAAAATGATAAAGGAGAATCTATACCTACTAGAACATTCACTAGATTTAGAATGTGTGTCAAATACCATAAATTTAATGATTTTAATAGAAATAATGACTTATCAATACCCTTTATTGATAAAATCTCTGAATCTATGGTATGAATATATTAGTATTATTTTATAAATTGATACTCTGGTTATAAGAAAATACAGGTCATAGAAAATTATCAATAAAAAAGAAAAATTTACCTATTTAAATGGTATATTTTATTATTATAGAATGTTTTATGGAATGTTTAATGAACCATACACATTTAAAAAAACATGTGATGGAAATACATCATGAAATTATTGAATACTTCTGAGATATATTCATATATTACTTCTATGTTTATGGAAATCCCTTTGTTTAATGTCTATACTATTTGGGTAAAGTTTAAAATAATGTAAAGAATATAATTTTATTCTCATTTGAAAAAAATGAACCTTTTATGGTACAAAGGATAATAATATTAGGGTATAAATTTTCATTTAAATGAATTGAAGTTGACCCAACCAGGATCTGTATAATTTCTTAACTACCCATGTCTACACGAGTTCAAGTTATTAGAGGTTTTGTTTGGTATGTGAGATTCTACCAATGATTCCTTTTGGATATATTTGTTATTCCCTATCCCCTAACCATGATATTAAGAAAATATTTAACATTAAAATTTGTTTGTAAATGGTAAAAATATTTTCAAATATTAATAAAACGCTTTGTAGATACTTCAATAATGATTTACCATATTTGGAACAACCATTTGAATTAATTTGAAATGAAATTTACTTGGTAGTTTGGGGTAACCTAGGGAAATGGAAATAAAGGATTTTTTGATAGTTCTATTATGTTATCCACAAATTTCATTATGAAAGAAAAAATTTCACAACACTTAATAAAATATAATATTAATTTTCTTAAAATTTGGTAAATATCGATCTTAATTATTTTTATCCATAGTGAGTATGTTTATTTTTCATTATACTTGTGGTATTTGATGAGTATGAAAGATGATAATACTAGAATAATTCATTAGATATTTATACTTTAGGAATATTACTTTGAAATTGAGGATAAAATGGGAAATGATAATGTCATTATCAGTTATTTGTTATTCTTAAAACTGGACACAAGTAATATCAATATTTCATTAATCAATGAAACATTTCCTGATGAAAACATCTACGCCATCAACACTATCACACCTCGGTATACTGATTTCATGAATTACTTTGATTCAGGTGTAGTTCATCCAAATTTTTCAAAGGAGTAGAGGATATTATTTTTTAGTGAATCACCCCATTACTACTAAGACCATTCATTACTTTTCAAAGAATACGTAGATGGAATGATTATAAAATGTATATCAAAGGATGAAGTTGACTATTTGTTTAATATTTATTTTCATTTAATACTGGTGGATATCATGTTGTGCATCATAACATTATAAAATTGTTACAATGTGGTTTATAATGGACCACCTCAAATCAGTATATCCAAGAGTTCATCATGATCTGTGATAAATCCAAAATTACTTGAGGCGTTAATTAGAAGCATGAGATACCACAACATCGATTATGTGTGTGGAAATTTTTAATATATTGGGAATTTACTTCATTGGTCCATTTAACAAATCATTTTGAGAATCATACATCCTAATCTATGTGGAATATGTGTCAAATTGGGTGGGGGTTGAAGAATGTATGGAAATTAATGCTTGAGTTGTAATTAATATTTTGAATCAATACCACCTAATTTGTAATTCCAAGACTCATCTTCAGTGACCTCAGTAATCACTTAAAAATATATGTTTCAGAAAATAATGAATTGTAATAGATTTGTAACTGCCCACCCTACCCCAAGTATAAGCCCTCTAAAATTTCATTTATTCTAATTTCCTAGTGTTTTATTGTTTTTTGGGATTATAAAACCATCCATTTGGTCTACAGAGGAGGGGGGATGAAATGTGGATTGAATGATGGATATATAATGTCGTTGATAGGATAGTGGTATATGAGTAGAATGAATTTCCCCCAAGAAATACACTAGATAGCTGGTGGAAACCACTAGATAGCCAACGGGACTTCTATAGGAGTAGTCTCACGACCGCATCACCATATTATCAGTGGTATCCACTAGGTAGCCAATGGACTTGTACTGGGTCAAATTAGTCAAGGATATATTAGTCTATTATGCCCCTAAAACCCATTTTTACACCTCTAACCACCCACATTGTAGAGGCCCAAATCCTGACATACATGGACATTACATTACTTTTGTGGAATACTTAGTACATAACATAAACACACACACAAGGACCGTAATAGTTTAGTGTCTTTGGAAACTCGGAATATAATCTTCTAATCGTGGTGAAAGATCATCAACATCTCCCATAAAGATCTTTTTTTTTACCTAAAACCTTTCTTTATATCCTGGGGAAATGAAAACATAAAAGGGTGAGCTCAAATGCTCAGTAAGGGTAAACAAAAGAAATATCTATCACATCATATTCATAAGAACATAACAATTTGGAAATCTTACCTTGTAAAAGAGATCATAATTTCATAACATGGGATAAATCATGGTAGTGAAATGTAATCACAATAATCATAACTTAAAACAAGAAACATTGTGGAATACACACATAATCATAGATAATCATTTCTTATTAGTCAAGACTCATTTCCAAGACTATCATAGTGGGCAAAGTCTATTTATGAATCGATTTCACTCCTCGTTTCAGTCATGTTTCACTGAACCGGTATAACCTACCGTTCCAGACATGTCTATCTCATGAGATATAAAATCTTTACCCAATGCATTGGAGGTAGATATAGGTCCCACCCATCTCATAATGATACCATTCTTATGTGTTCCAAAATATCATAAATCATACATCATTTCATAACCCATGTAATAAAAATGGGAATCTTAAACATTATGACATCATCAAACAATTCATATAAGATAAAGGAATTCATAAAAATAATTCCATCACAAAATAATCAAATCAATGTAATAATAGGGATAAAAAAGAACCCTATATTATCTTAGATGTAAAACAATTTTGATAAAACACTTGAACTCCATTCTTGAGGAAAATATCCTTTCTACTTCAAAAACATTTTCCTTTTTTAACATGTCATACAATTTTAAACTAAAAGAAGTTGTATAAAAATAAACTTGAAAACTTGTAAAGGAAGATTCTTGGAAATAATGTTTTAAAAATCCATTCATTCCGTATAAGTTAAAAAAACATTCTTCTTGTACTTTTTTCGGAAAAGTCAAAAAGTACCTCGTACGAAAAATGACAAAACATTCCTTTCATATCTTTTACTAAAAACTCACCGAAGGGTAAAATTGGATTTAAACCGTTTTAGGTGGATGGAAACAATATTAAATATTGAGGAAACATGGATGTGGATGATAAAATACACCCCAGTAAATACCAAAGTATAAACAATCTCGGATAAAAATGATATTGTGATATTTTCCCTTACCTTAGGTCCGTTTTTCTTCGTAAGTGTCTGAACCTCCTCTTCTTTGAAGCGCCTCTTTGAGATCTCCTTTTAGGGCACTAAAATTGGTCTTTGAGGAAGACTAGAACCTCTAGGATGTTTCTATGGAAGTGGAGAATGGAATTTGGCAGGGGTTGGCCGAGCTTGAAGGCTCAAAGTGGTGTGAGGAAGAGGGGGAGGAGGTGCCCTTTTATAAGGGAGGAGAGGGGCACCTTTGGAATAACTAAAAATATTATTTTATTATAAATCCAAAATCAGTTTTAAATAGCTCAAAATTGATTTATTTCGAAGCTAAGGTAGGTATGGGTCTAAATCCTCTCATCAAATACAATTTAGACAAGTTTAGGTTCCTATTTTAACCTTATCATTTAGATTTAACATTAAGTAAAATAATTTTACTTGTACTGTGTATTCTTGTGTTCTTATACTATAAGGTTAATAAAATTACTATAAGCAGCAAAACGAACCCCAAGTTGTTTATTATTAATATATATAACCTTATCTAAGTCATTTGGATGAACCTTAGATTTTTAGGAATAAAATAAAAATTACTAATATAATATTTGTTTTAAAACTATTTTATGTCAATTTTGACACTATTTAGTAATTGATTTTTGTAAAAATCATAACAGAATTATTAGTTCTAAAAAAGTTAATTAAATCAATACTAACATGTCCTATTAACCTAGAAAATTATTGGAATTCATAAAAAGTCTCAAATTACATTTATTTGGGTATTTATAACATCAATTATGTCAATATTTCATTAATAAGATAATTACTGCATCATCTTTGTGTCATAAATAAATTACATTATTTAATGTCTAAAAATTAAAAATAAAATACCATTATGTATGAAATCTTTTTAGCTTTCTAATTAATATTTATAGTCGAATTTATATTATGTATAACCCTATATTAAAAATGATATACTTATTAAACTTTGATTTTAACTATTTTAACCCTTCTTTAAATAAATTAATAATAAAGGTCCTAATCTAATCCAAGTGGGCCTAAATGGTCATATTTTATTTCTAATGTTGTTTATGGTCTAATTAAACTTATCCAATATAATTAGGACATGTGTTAGGGTAATAATAATATCATTTTTACCCTTAATTACCCTATTTACTTTTAACCGAGGTAAAAAAAAGTAAAAAGTTACTATTCACCAAAAAATTATTTTCATCTCATTGAATTACATTTTACTTACTGAAATCAACCGTGTCTCTCGGATTTTTGAAATTCCACTCACAGAAGTGGTAAAATTAAGTTTTATGAAAAATTCATTTTTTTTAACTACCACTTAGTGGTTTCGCTATTCATCAAAAAATGAAAGTTTCCAGAAAAATACCAAAAATTAGGCCTAAGCTATATTTGATATTATGAACTCAAAAATTATGTCTATTTTACCAAATTCAAAACATATCAGTTTCACTAATTAATTTAAAAATTAATTCTCGTCGTCTAAGCAAATAGCGTGTTCTTAAGACATAATAACTATCAAAAGATTGACACTTGTTTATGTCTGGTTTAAATGTGAAATTACATCTAATGACCAAAATTGTATTAAATTGTAAAAATATATTATAAATATACTTTAAAACCACTCAAATTAATAATTTATCACTATTAATTATTTTGATTAAAAAGGTTGTTTTTAATTAAAATTTTGTAATTTTCACTATTCATCGGAAAATGAAAGTTATCCGAAAAGTACCAAAATTTCACCCTAAGCTAATTTCGATATTCCGAATCCAAAAATGAAGTCCATTTGGAAAAATAAAATTTTAAAAATTTTAAAAAGTGGTTATTACTATTCATAACAGCTAGTTTTAATAATATTTTAATAGCATATCGTTGTATAGTGAAACTCGGTATTGCGTACTACACATGCTATCGAGGAAGGTCGTGATTGCGTGTAATGAAAGGAAAGTCAAGTATGCGTGTTGTGCAAGCTCATTTTGGTGTAGCGTACAACACAAGACATTAATGAAATTAAAAAGAATATTTTTCATAAAATATCGGGGTGTTACACACATGGACCCTAATTCGTTTTGAAAATATCAAGGGGATCTATAAGGTTTTCATGGGCTCGCTCCATCATATTTTTATAGAAAATTGATCTATGATCAATTGGTTTTCCTTCATTATTATGACTGATATAATCCTTTTCATTTACTATGTTTCTCTTGTAATTGGTAGCATTTATATGATTTGTTGTTGTAATATATTTATCATGTAATGATCTATTTCATCCCATTATAGTCTCATCATTATTTTTTCATCAAGAGGTTGGATCTCTTGTTGTTTGCGGTGCGGCGTGTGGTACCTTTTATGAATGTCCTGGTCTATCTTCTCCACTAACCTTTTTTTATGGGGACTCAATTCTTGGTTGTGGGAATAGATATTTAGGGACTCATCTCAATTTATATAATGTTATATTTATATATAGTATTTGGATGTATTGTGGTTGGTTTGCGATGAAATATTGATTTAAGTGGTTCTATCTATAGCATATGTTTGATGGCATGTGATTCTCTTGGTTTTCTAAAAGGTTTTCTATATAATAATTGTCCCAATCCTTGATTTTTTTATATAAATTCATTTGTGTGTTTTTTATAAAATATGTTTTCCCATGTTTAGGTAATGTAAATATGTTTTCAAATCATAATGAAATGGTTTGTAAAATTGGTTTTCAAAACTCGATTTTGCATGAAAATGGAATGTTTAGAAATTATATAATTAAATATGATAATCCCTTTTGAAATTATTTTTCATATGTAGCACCTGAGATCCTTGGGTACCCTTGGTGGGTGGTCTAGTTTTGGGCCTTGTCTTCTAACACCATAATAGGTTTTACATTCAATGGTGTTCATATATTCCAAGATCATATATTCTTTAGATATAGGAATGATATATTGAAAACGTAAGGGTTTTTAGTTTTTATGGTATTCCTCCATCTATATATTAGATATTATTTGTCTCTAGAGACTTGATGTTTCCACAATATTTTATTTTTTTGGGTTATGAGTGACCTGTCTTGCCTGGACCAATGTTATCCTAAGGGGATCTCTATTGTAATCAATTTTCTATTGTTTGGATTTGATATTATTTTTTACTTTGGCTTTGATAAATTCCATTGGTTTATTTGAAATGTTATTTGAAGTTATATCTTCTAGAATCTATTTTAGAACTGTTAAAAATGAGAAATATTTTACCATGATATTTTTGTAAACTATTAATATGTTTTATCTTTCCATGTTTTTCATATATTGAGCATATTGGGATTATTCGACAGAGGCTTGTTATGGAAAACCTATATGGGATCCTAGTAATCCTATTTTTCAAACACCCTTTACTCTAACATAATGATTTTAAGGAGTCATTTTTTCTAGTGCATAAAATTTTAAGGAATCACAGTGACGTGGTGAGGTTTTATGCCAGCATGGTGGCTTATGTTGACATAGTGGTATGTTTCCCTCATATCTTGTGGTGTGTATATTGGTTATTGAGTTAAATTTTGTTTTTTCTTGGAATTTTGGCTTGGATTTATCATCTCTCTTTATTTGTTCTACTACCGCTATTTATTTATTTAGTTATGGAATATTTCATTTTTTATTATCTTTCACAATGTGTGTTTGGAATGTTTCTTGTTCTATAATTGTAAAACCATTCCCTCTGGTCATTTTTGGATTTTTGGGTGCTTTCCCCAAGCCCATGGGGGAAAATAATGACCATCAAGTATTTTCACGATCTATTTAGGAGCCTACATGGAGTGGTTTTTTTGGATAAGTCCTAAAACATTAGTATTGAAGAATTTTACTTCTCAATCTATGGATGTTAATAGATATGAGATATTATTATTGGGAATTAAGGTGTTTTTTTAGGAAGTACCTAGACACCTCCTTATATAAATAGCCTTAATTCACGATGGTATGTTGGGTTTTTTGTCTCTTATGTTGGTTCTTGATCTAGATCATAGTTTTCACCTATACGCTTTTCAATTTAAATTTATATTGTCTTGTTGTATAATCATTTCCTTCTATTTTTGGTATATATAATCATTTATCTTCAACATATTCTAAGTATTATTTAGGAGGCTACAATGGGAAATGATTCTCAAGTGACTCATCCACTTCATTAATATATATTAGAGGCTATCATGCAGGTATTTCGTGTCATGGATTAGAATTTATTGCCTACTAAGAACTAAAATAAAGAGGTTAAACCATGAGATGCAAGAAACAAGGATCAGGAACAAGAGTTCATATGTCGGAATCCTCCATCTTTTAAGGTAACTAATTACCCTCATAAGGTATAGGACTGGATAGAAAAAATCAATAAATTATTTCATTTCCTAAGTAAACCTAAAACTATAAATGTGAAGTATGAAAACTTTAAGCTTGGGGTATTATAAAAAGGTAGTGAGACTCCATTTTCCAATTTAATATATATGTGGTCTCAGTATATAAAGTCTTCAAGACCAATTTAATTAATTATTACTTACTCGAATCATTGATGATAGAAATTTCTATAGATCTTCCCTCTTTCAGTAGAGATTGTTCTTGGTGACAGAGTACACCTTCCATTTTAATGAGTTGGTTCATTTTTCTCCTAAGGTACTGATAAATAAAAATAAAAAAGACCCAAAAATACCTATATTGATTACAACCAATCGTCTAACCATTGGTTTATATGTTTTAGCTCACCACTTATGCTAAACTGACTGACTTGGCTATAATGGTAGAAATTGATATGGCTAGAAAGACTGGAATTTTTGGATCTTCTCTTATACCCATTGGAATTTCCAATTGAACAAATTAGAATAAGAGGATGTGGAATGATAATCACAAGTACGATGGAGGTGGTCTTTAGTATCATTCTCTATTTACTCCATCATCATCTTCCTGTAGTGTTTCTTTGACTTGCTATTAGTATGGAAAGGTAGGGCACACATGAAGATTTTTTCCAACACCTATGAAGAACTATTGTACATGCAATCACCAATTACATCTTTAGTGGTTCTTCTAGGATATTTATGCACCTTTTTATGGTCTAGGATCATCAACTCCATTGTATACTATGGTGAATTCAGAAGCTTCAAATTTAATAGGTCTCTATCCATAGGCCTCCATAGTGAAGTAATTTCACATAGTGGAGTATAATTTCAAAGAATTTGATCCAATACCAGCCATAGTGAGGGGTACCATGTTCATTTCATTATATATAATAACTAATTTTTTTATAGTGGTACCTTGTATTCTTTTACCTCTTCCATTGCTTTGGATTTTTTAAAAATTATAATGAAGGGTATTTCATATGTTATTGACCTATAAAAACCTATTATAAATAGGAGAGAGGTGGGGTTTATTGTACTTTATATTCACTTTTAATAGTTAATTTTGAGTTACTCTGGGACTTCCTGGTTCTTGATCTGTAAATTTTTTATTTTAACATACGGGTAGATTATCCATTTTCTCATCGAATTGAGCTTGATTATTATCATAGACCAAGTTTTATTCTTTTTTATTTATGTGAACCCCCATTTGTTTTATGGATTGTGGGATCTGAAGTCTATTCATGTAGTACCTTCTTTCATGGAGTGTAAGAATTTATTATCTACTAATTTGGTTGATCTCTATGATGTATATTCTCAAGCTCAACATCCTTTTCTTGATTTTAGATATTCCATATATTTTCCCAAATAGATTCTTTTGTCTTACTCTATAACGGGTGGTAGTCTTCTTAATTGATTTGGTGTCTAATATAAAGTATATTTCTATACCCTCGAACTTTATAGCACCTATTGATTTTAAAGAGCTCATGATCTTTTTGTGTGTCCTATTAGATAATGGATTTTTTCACCCTAGTGTTTCAACATAGGTGGCCCTTGTTCCCATTTCCAAAAAGATTGATCATTCTTTATATCTCTCTATAGATTATCCTAAACTTAATTAGGTAACTGTTAAGAATAATTATCTCTTTCCCTATATTAATGTCTTGTAAATTAAATAATAATGGGAAAGGAAGTTTTCAAATGGAATATCAACATCTTAGATTAAATTAATTAGATATATAAAAGATTGATTTCCATAGTAGGTATATCCACATTGAATATATTTTGATTCTTTTTTTCCTAACTAACGCACCGTCAATATTTATGATTAAGATTAAATTGATATTCCACTAGTATCTTGGAAACATAATTGTGGTATTAATGGATGACATCTTGGTATAATAAAGATATTGGAATGATCATGGGCAACAAATTAATTTTTTGGAAATATTGAGGAGTCAATACCTTTATGAGGAGATATCAAATTGTAATTTCATGATTCTAGAGGTAAATTTTTTAGGGCATGTGATTTTAGAACATGGCCTCTCATTAGATCATGGAAAGATACAGGATTTTATTATTATGGGAATAACCATTGAATTTATATTAGATTAAGAGATTCTAAGGTCGTATTGGGAATTATCAGTAGTTCATTAAGGATTTATAAAATAGGGAATCCCTATTAAAGGCTTATACAAAGAAAGGGGTGAAATTATCTTAGGATGTCAAATGTATATATTATTTTGATGAATTGAAAGGGTGACTTCCATAAGCTCTTAATATGATCTTTACAAACCCCAGTAATGGCTACGTGGTATATTTTAATGCCTCTAGTGTAGGTTTTGGGTGCGTGCTAATAAAGGATGATCATACTCTGGTGTCTAAATCTTTTCATCTCTGGTCGGATGAGAAAAATACCCAACTCATGACTTGGTGATCACTATATTAATGTATGTGCTCAAGTGTTTGGGACATAATATTTTTTGGGAGAGTTTTACATTATATTATGATTATAGGTGCTTGCATTATATATTCTCTTAGAGGGTCTTGAACCTCAGGTAGATGTGAAGAGTGGAATACATCAGGATGTTTGACCTTGATTTCGCATATACCCCTTGGAATGGGAATGTAATTGTTGATGGTTCGGGTATGAAATTATATTATAATACTATATTTGAATTGAAATAGTAGTGGATCCTTATAAATATTTTCACTCAAATTTGAATGTGTATGAGGATGATTCATGTATGGTTCTGATCAATGTTCAATTATCACCATCTCTCCTTGAGTCTATTCTACAGGACTATTAATATGATAAGGATTTTAGAGGAATCATGGAATCCTTATATAGTGGGGAGAATTTTCTAAGTTAATCTCTACCCTCTAGAGTCATTATCTTCTTTGGGGATTGTTTCATCATCCCTTTATCTGACTGGAACTCAGGTATTCATTATTATCATAGTTCATCATGGATAATCGATCTTGGAATGAAGAAGACATATTATGAAATAAGTTAGTGTTTCTAGTGTCTAGGTATAAAGAATGGAATTACTAATTTTTTTTGTGTTTTTATACCTACCAATAGACTAAGGTAGAGCTCATGAATTCTTTTTGTATGTTCCATCCTACACTGGGGCCATTATGAAAATGGGGTGGGGTGTCCGTGGAATTCATAGTTTGATTAACATGGAATCCTCATAAAAATAATGCTATATAGGTTATAATAGATCAGTTAGAAAATTCGGATAATTTCATTTTAATTATGGACACGTCAAGTTTTAAGATCTAGGTAAGCTACATATGGAGGAATTTATGAGTTTACATGAGGTCCCATATACCATTATCTATAACAGGGATTCCAAGTTTACCTAATGGTTCTGGAAATGTCTTAAAGAGGTGATGGGGACTCTGGTCAGGTTGATTATATCTTATCATTCATATATAGATGGATAGTATTATAATTATATATAAATATTATAGAGGATATGTTTCATGCTTATGTCTTGTATTTTAGTGAATCTTGGGATAGATATATTGTACTGGTTGAGTTTTCATATAATAATATTTACTATTCATCTATTGTAGTGGATTCAGTTGAGCCTTTATATATTCATTTGTGTGGGTTGCCTCTTTATTTATCAGATGTGGGGGAGGTCTCTCATGTGGGGCTATGTATTTTTCAAGACACATTTGTGAGGATTCAAGATATATGTTGATGCTTGGTCATTATTCATAGTCAATGTAAACCTTTTCCAGATCATCGGGGTTATTTATTATAGTTTTCCATTTATTTATAGGTGTTTTCAAAGGTTTATTTTTAATTGGGTCACCATCATCTTGGAAAATAGGTGAAGATGGATCTGAGTTATGTTGACCATTTGAAATAATTGATAATGTTGGGATGGTTTCTTATATGTTTTAATTAAAATATTAGTTGATGGGTATTCATGATTTTTTACACATATCTCAACTTAATAAATATAAATCTAATCATTTCCATTTTCAAATTTGGTAGGATGTTGAGTTGTAGGATAGAAGTTTAAGTTGTGCAGCATCAGTTGATATTTTTGAATCTCATATGAAATTTTTACAAGGTATTTTTATTCGGTTTTTCAAGTTATTTGGCGGCATAAATAGGATTATCACATGGAATGGGAGTGTGAATCATCAGTGAGGGGAAATATGAATCACCCTTTTCTAGAGTATCATTCTTCTGAATGAATTTTTGGGAACAAAAAGTCTTATGGTAGAGATAATTGTAACATCCCACCTAACACTCAAGTAGAAGCCCTCTAAAATTTCAATTTTTACACCTTCATGGTTTACTAAATCTTTTGGGGGTTAGATAATCCAGTGTTGGGTATTAAAATGTGGGGGAAAATTAATGTGGGATGAATTGTAGCTTCATAAGTCCACCAGCCCTCTAGTGTCATGATAAAAGAATGGATTTATTATAGGAATTCTAGCAGCCAGCCGGTGGGACTTCTAGTGGTGTAAGATCACTATCTAGACCCACAGTTTAGGAAATGGTTTTCACCTGGTAGTTAGTGGCCTTCAGTTGGGATGAATTTTTCAAGAGAATATTCGACTTTTATATCCCCAAAGACTCTATTTAAAAAATATAATCACATATATTGATCCAAATTCACCTTTTAATAATACAAGGTCTCACTATCATTTTCTTAGGCTCAATCTATCATCTTATCTTGGTAAATTGATCTATGGTCAATCAGATATTCTTCTATTAGTAATTTTGATATAATCCATCTTATTGAATTTATGGATCATAGAATTGGTAGTGATTCTATGATGTTTAGTTTCAATAAATTTATCTTATTATGAACTATTTCAAACCCCTATATTTTCTTCATTTTTTACCTCCTGAAGGCCATATATGTTTTTTTGTAGTGAGGTGTGTTTGACCATTGAGGTGTGTGTTGATAAATCTTCTCCCTCAATATTTTTCTTATACAAACATGATTCTTGGATGTGTGAATAAATTTCTATGGCCTCTTATGAATTACTCAATACTTCCCCTTTTTTGGTGTGTGGATGCTATTGTGGTTTGTGTGTGAACCAAATTTGATGTAGGTAGTTTTGTTTCTATCCAATGTTTAATAAACCATGAATGCTCTTAGTCTTCAAAATGGTTTTCTAAATAATAAATAAAATGATACTTTATTTTTTGATATGCACGTGCAAGTGTATTTTTGATAATATATCCCCCCAAATATAAATACTATTTCATATCATGAATAAATGGTTTCTGAAATTGGTTTTCGAACCTTTATTTATTAATGAAATTTCACTGTTTGGAAATTCTCTTGTAAAATGAGATAATCTCTTTTGAAATTATTTGAAATATGAATCACATGGGAGACTTGGGTTGCTAGATGGGGGGTCAAGTATGGGTCCATGTCCATGTACACTATAAGGGTGTTCAATTTATATAGTGATACTTCATTACTAGATTGTATATTCGTTTAATTTAGAAACATGATATTGACATCATAAGGGGGTTCACTTTTAGCAGTGTTACTCCTTTCCTAAATCATATATTTCTTGTCTCTAGGTACTTGATTTGTGCACTAGTTTTTTATTGTTTATTAGGGTATGAGTTATCTAAATATCTCTGACCAATGTTACACTACAGATGATATCCATTGTGATTTAATTTAAATTTTTTGAATTGGATATTATATGTGACTCATGATTTAGTAAATTTAATCTTTTTTATTTGAAATTTTCTTTGACACTGTGTTGTCTAGTATCAATTTTATATCTATTAAAAATTTGAATTTTTTTATGATTTTGATGTATGCTATGAAATTGTCTAATCATGCCACATTTTCCATATATTGAACATATTGGGATTATTTGATAGGGAATTATTACAGAAAACTGGGGTGGAATCCTACTAAGACAATTTATATCACACACTACACACTCTCTTGGGGGTGTGTAGACCTCATTTTTTCTTATGAAGGAAAGTGAAAGGTTCTATATTGAGATAGTGAGGTTTCATTATAGGTGGGTATGGGTAACTCATGGTGACATATTGTAATGTTTCCCTCATATCATATGTAATATCCATTGGTTGTTGATTTTACTTTGGTTTTATTCATAGATGTGCCCCTCAGTTTTTTGGATTATTTATTTATTTATTCAACTAAAAAGTTCGGTATTTTTTTGTTATGACATATTTATTTTTTTATTATCTTTATCTATATGAGTATTCCATGTATCTTGTTCTAGATTGGGAGAATTGTTCTCTCTAGTCATTATTGGATTCATGGATTCCTATCTCTATCCCATGGGAATTAGGAATACCCTTAGGGTCTTGTCGTGGTCTAGTTTAAAGCCTGGTTTGATGGGTTGTGCAGTCCAAATCATGGTTGGATTCCACTATTAATTAAACACTCCATACCATCAAATAACTAATGGATAATATAATGTTTCAAACTATGATATAAAAGTTATCTTGTAGAAAATAGTGAAAAATTATTTTAATTATTTTTTCACTAAACTTGATGAATCACTTTGGGATTATAGGATAGTATAAAAAACACTAATTGGAATTCTCACATACCACTTAGTCTTTGAAAAAAATTAATCACAAACCTATAGTGTTATAAAAAAATCATAATGATCTATAATGAAGTTGAACATAGATTTAAAAACATCCCAATAAAATTTTTTCCTAAAAATAAATTAATTGGATGATATAAGAAGTGAATAATATGAAAAAAAATCTATAAAAAGAAAACTTGAGTCTAGTATTATAATACAATTCAACAATGAAAATTTTCACCTTATGACAAAGACCAAATCTTGAACTCAAAGATTAGGGTTATGATAGAAAATCTAAATTAAAATTATTTGGGTCATACACCATCACAATTTTATATCTCCATAGTGATGTTTAAATATATGGTGGGAAGATACATCTATTTATGGTGAATGTCGAATACCTAAAAACCAACAATAATTCATATATAATAGGCATCATTAAATAAATTCTTTTAAATTATTAGTTTTTATGTGTACATAATAATTTAAAACTTATTTCTTTATAGAATTCAACAAATAATTTGTTTCTTTATATTATATTTATGTTACTTTTGGTTTATTAAATTAAACTTGTTTTCTTGGATATTTTTCAGTTCGTACTAAAATTTTAGTGGATTTGATATTCTCTTATGTATTTGTTTTCATCCACATGATATTTTTTTGGCGTTATATATATGATATTATGTAGGTTTATGTTTTCTTTAATATATAATTATTAGAATATCATTTATGGGTCTTTATTAGATAAATAAATTCTCTATGTATATTTCAACAATTACTTATGGAAGTGCTATATTTTTTTATTTTACTTAGACTTAAAAAATGACACGTCAAGTAACTAAAATATATAAAAAAATGAAACAAATATTACATCCCTATCATTTTTTAACCCATATGAAATAAATTTTATTTAAATACTAAAATAGTAGGGTATATATCACTTCTTTCCTTGTTTAGTATAATAACATGAATCCTAGTAGAATTTATAATGGAACATCCTATATTGACTGCTGAGAGATGGGTGAATTAGTGGTCTTCTCTTTGGAATTCCTAATTAATCCTTTTGAACTTTTTGAGGTTCATGATATAATCAATTATTTCTCACATAATCACCTCATGTGCAATAATAAAACAAGAGATATATCCCACAGGATTTACATGGTTTACCCTTAAATACCTACTCTTTATTGCGATTGTCTAGATGTACTAATCATGGATTAACCAAAAAATGAACATAGATTCACTATAGAAACTCCCAATCTAATAAATATAAAGTACCACTATATACCTTCTCTACGTAACTAGTTATACCCCAGGTCAAAACTTCTCCTTCTCGGGATGGTTTATACACTTCAAACACAGCAATAGTGATACAAATTTATAAGTATCCCATTTTTATCTTGGATTCTTCTATAAATAATTTATTATTATCTTCCTCCATGAATGTACAATATCTAGTTTTCCCATTTATTAATCCATTAAAAACTTCAGAAGGTTAGAGTGATGATCAGCGATGTTAGTCTCAAAACTCCTTATATATCTTAAATTATTGATGTTTTTTCCTTACTTTTTAATACAAGGGTATATTTTATTCTTATCTATAAAAATATATTCCCAATTTTAGACTCATATTCTCTCTCTGATAATAAAATTTACTTAACTCTTCATAATTCTCAAACTAAGAATTGTTTCAGTTTTATTAATTTTCATGAACATCATTTTCTTAAGTACCTATTATTTTTTATATCACAAAAAATATTATCATGAATGATAGTTTCAAAAATATAATTTTAAAACTAACTTAATATTTGGTAGTGATTGTGATCTCCTCCCATTTAAATCAGTCAAGTAATTATAGATTTTAATTTATCATTAAAACACATTTGAATCTCAATCAAATATTTTATTTTGAAAAACCTAAAGGCTTTATTATTTACAGATTTGAAATTATCCTCAAAATAAACTTCATTAAATGATTCAAAATCATCATCTATGTGTGCATGAACACATAAATATCACATGAAAGCATTGGTTTTCGATGAGGAACTCATATCATCATCTAGATTCATCCTGGGAAGGAATTCCATTATCCTTGGCTAGGATTGTGATATTGTATGAAATTAGGATGTTTAAATCCATGAATATTGAAGAAAATCATAGAATGATTTTATTTCCTTTTATTTATATTTTTTATGAATATTCCTTATATTCACCATTGAAATTCCTCCTCAGGATGTCTTTTTTAATCTATATTTTTTACAAAAATTTCTCAAATTGTAAATATCATATGATTAGAGAAATACAATGTGGGGGGGCTTAAAAAGTTATTATGGTTGTCTAATTCACCACAATGTAAATGAATTATATTATGTGGTGGAAAACTCTCAACTAAATAGATGAATTACCTTTTCAATTTTTCAAAAATTTCATACTTGTCTCAAATATTGCACATGATAAATATAATATATTTTCCATAGATTTAATGTTCTACACATCACTAAAATATCTTCTGTTTAGGATAATTTCTTTTTCTATTTGAGGTTACCAAAAATAACATACAAAAATATTGTTAAATTTTAGATGAATATTCAATAAATCTCAAAATAATGCATTCTTGAGAACCTTAAGGGTTTAGTGTATTTGGATACTAGACACTTGATCAAATTATTTCATGAAATATCTTAACCATCTCCCAAAAATATCATTTCATATATAACCCTTCATAAAAATTACCTACATAAAAAAATTAATAATTACTTGGGTAAATGGGAACATAAGAAAGGTTTATTTCAGATTAAAATTAAGGGTAAAATAGGAGATATCAATCGATGATCATAAGTAAGAATAATATAATAATTAGTATATGAGAACATGATTACATCTTACAAGATCATACCCAACAAGTCACAACCATAAAACATGAATCAGGGAATAATTATTTTTCATAACAAAATACATGATTCATAAGAGTGAAGAATCATTAATGGTAAATCATGATCTATGAGATCATATCATATGAATAAAACGTAAGTTGATATAATGAATGTGTGGTATAAACATAATCATAAAAATAATATGTCAATTTTTCTTACAATTTAATTCATCACATGGTAGGATTGGGATAATCACATGTGTACCTTATTTAAATTGTTATAACCACTCATGTATCCTCTTGAGCCTAAATTAATCACCTATGTACCCAATTGGGATAAGTAAAACCTCATTTATAGACTCTTATGATTGAAAAAACCTATCGTGTACCCTCTTGGGATTGGGCTAATCAACCATTTACCTTTGGTTCTCATGAGATTAAAAACATTAAAAAATCATCCTCATAGGATATCCAGAGAAAGGAAGTGTATTATTTCATAATATCATTTCCCTAGTGAGGCATATAAATCCATAAATGATGTTGACATAGATGAAAAATATGTATTTAAAAACATTTAAAATATTATTTGAAAAATAAGTAAAAATATATTTTTTTGTTATCATTTTTAAAAAACTAAAAAGTTATTAGAAGAATGGGAATAGGATTTTATTAGAAAAAACATTGAAAATTATATGTTACTCTTATAAATGAATAATTTTCATGATGTTAGGAAAATGTGGTAGGACCATAAATTTTAAAATGTATTCATCTCTTACTTTTTTAAAAAGTAATGAAAGGGTTTTATAGAAAATATTTCAAAATATTATTTTAATAATTTGTAACGAAAGTAAAATTTATTTTAAAAAAACTTTATAAATCATTTAAAATTTGATAAAAACCTTTATAATTTTTTTGACCAAATTTGGATATGGAAGAGAAATATTTCTGACCAAAAAGTAGAATGGTTGGATTTTTTTAAAATCAATTTTTTTTCATTTGTTCAGTACTAAAAGAGTTATAAATTGGTATAATTACCCAAAACCCTAAAAATAACAATAGAAGATGTAAATTTATGGGTTCTATGAGAAAAATAACATGAAATTTCCTAAAATTAAGTTGATACATAAATAATCCCAATAAAAAAGTTAGATTGTTCAATAAACCCTTAATTAAAGTTATGAATTTCTTCATACATGCTATAAAACCCTATATCATAAGTTTATAGTTATTAGAAATCTTTAATATAACCATAATAAAAATTATATTTCTATATATTATTCCCTTATAAATTTATAATTTTCTATTTATTTGTAATTCATCATTAAAATCTATATTTGGGTGTCAATTGTTCTATTTTCCACATATGTTTTGGTTCTGAGATTCTAGTCCTTGAACCTTGGTCATGGTTTCATCATCTCTATAATATTAATAATTTTATAAATATAATATTTATTCATTACATACACTTTTCTTACCATCCATTTATGACTGTTATGAAAATGAATTACATCACTTCATAGAGGTGGTTGTCTATAGATACACACGAGTGATGTTTTAATTTTTAATGGACAGAAAAGAAGGTAAATAAAAATTTATGATTAAATAATTATTATAATATATTAAATATCATATAAATTAAATTATTACATATATATTACCAACCATGTGAATCAATGATGTAAAAAAATACATTCCTTCATGGCGGTTGTATTCCACAAATTGGATGAACAGAATTTTCATTTTCAATTGAATGGAATAGAGGTAGAAAATAGTTTTCCCATAAACATAATAATATTTTATTATATTAAATAAATTTATTTAATTATATTAGGGTGGTTTTAATATATTTTTTCAATATATAAGAACAAATAAACTTGAAATAATTCGGTTAAGACTTATACCTCCTCTTTGGATATCATCCTTTGGACTATAACTTAATCCTTTATGATTGGTATTTTTATAAGAAAAGAAACTCTAATATGCGAGGAGAATATTTTTTAAGTCATGTTTTTAGATAAAAAGTTACTCAAATTTTAATTTAAGATATTTGGATCATTTTTTTAACTAAGGGGAGTGACACCCCTGTAAATACACTTAACTTTAAAATAATATAAAGTCATTGTCATGGGAAAGTGGAACCAAATAATACAAATATTGCACTTATTGTAAGATTATATCTAAATAAACTCAACCAATTAAATATACTTATGTTTTTTTTGGATATTATAATATGTATCCCTTAGTTTAACCCCTTTAACCCATTACAACCATTAACGTGATAACTTAGCCTTTTATCACAGTAACATATATATATGATAAAAAATGAAATTAACTATGTAAAAAAAATTAAAATGAAGATTAAAAATATTGAATATATTTTATCATACATAATTTATAAATGTGGAAAAAATCATTTCTAATATATGGTCATAAAAGGTGTAAAATCTATTTTTTTTAAATGCATCTTTAAGCACCAAATTGATTTTATCCTAATTACATGAATATTAATAAAAATTAGATGAATGCTATTTCATTTTATTGAATATATTATATAAACATTTTATTAAAATAATTCATTAATAGTGATTAATTTATTTTATTAATATAAAATACATTTTGTATAAAAAATAGTTTTCAAAAAAATCTAATTTTACCTTCAACTGATTTTATCTTCACTTATAACCAATATATAACAAATGTATGAATGATTATTAATTTTTATATTTTAATAAGTCATTATTCACTTATTTTTAGTTTTTTATTCATTGTAATCTATCAAACCCATCAAATATATTGAATGGATTATATTATAATGTATCATGGTGTTTCATTTTACCCTCTTAAAATAATTTCACCCTTGAAATTCTATTATTCTAATTGTTAAAAATGACGATACTTTTTCATTTATATATCCTCATGTTCTTATATAGCTTCCTAAAATTTATGATTTCTCCATGAATACATTGACTAGGTGGTTTTCTTGTTTCATATCACTTTATCACTTCAACGCAACATCTCTACCAGTTGTTCCTCATACAAAATATCATACTCCAGCTATATTTCCTCTGAGTTAAGTAAATGTGAATGATCCAATATATAAATACTCAAAATTGATACATGGAAAACTTATTGAACTATAAATATCCTATATAAAAAAACAAGTGATAAGATAATATCCTGATATGATTAAAAAATTTATAGGGACTGATATACATAAGTCTCAGCTTCCCATTATTTCCAAATCTCATAACATTCTCATAAGGATATATAAAAAAGAAATACCTTATAACCAACATCAAACTCTATATCTCTCAATAAATTGACATTATATCTTTCATATCAACTTTTATCTTTTCTGATGTACTATTTAATGTCACTTAATTTATCTTTCATTTCTTTATCAATCTCAGATCTCAATAGATTTTATTCTCCAACTTCATCCCAGTATATTGTTGTTTTTCACTTAATTACATATATGGAATCATATATAAGATTCATATGAATTCTAGAGTAAAATATATTATGATAATAAAATTTTACTAGATTAAGGTTTTAATCTCAAACACCTTTGAAATCCATAGATAAATCTCTATTAATATCTTCAAGGTTTTTGAATGGTCTTCTCTGACTAATCATCTATATGAGAAATATATATAGTACAAAACATTAACTATATATTTATTGAATTCTGAATAATTCTCTATAAATTAAATTTAAACCTCATGTCTTAATCAGATATTATTAAGGAAGTTACTTTATTAAAGCTTACCACTTTTTTGTTGTATATCCTGAAAAGTTTCTCAAGTGATTAATCATTTTTTATAGAAATGAAATGAGATAAAATTATAGGGAGATATACTACAACAAAAATAGACTTATCGGCCTTATATTTCTTGGGGATTAATATTATTAAATATAAAGAAATTTTTTCATTTCAATATAGGCATGAGTAAAGGTTACATCATCCCCTTTGAAATATAATATTCAGCCTAAAATTGTTGACATACTAGGAATTGATATATATACTCTACAATGTTCATTTTCATATTATCCCACTAGAAATGATCTTTTTGATCTCTACAAGCAATTTTACTGAGTTGGTGGATAGAGAATGATTATCTATGTACTTCATCCAATAAAACCTTTAATTTTAGTATTGAAGGGATATATATTCAAGTCATGAGCCTTATCATTCCTTAAATGTCATGTTGATCTCCGAAATAATCCTTACCATATTTTGCAGTTTGAAATCCTACTTCTATTCCAATTTAATCTTCACATGGGTGGGTAGTTAAATAGTAATTTGATAAATATTGGATTTATTCCCCTCCATCCTGATTTTTATATCCATCCTCTACAAATTCAAATGTAATGGATCTATTTTAGTCCTCATTATATAAATATTGGCATATTCCATCTAACTCAGTGTTTCATAACCCTTATTCACCTTCCGAGTGTAGTAATTTTTTGAGTGGTAGTAATATTTATTCAAATCCAATCATCTCATTTGATTAATATTAAACTCTTTATATTTTAATATATACTTCAAGATGTTATGGTCAATTTATATATCACAAATTTTACCATAATAATAATTCCTCTATATTTTCCACACAAAAAATTACTCTTGCCAACTCCAAATTAGGAGTCAGATAATTTTTCTAATGAAACGTAAATCAATATAAGTTATACTCTACTGTAATTCCATTATACATGAGAACACATCCCATTCCCTTACATGATACATCCCAATATATTACAAACTCTTCTCTACTATAGGGTAGTGTAAGCATGGGTCAACTGAACAGACTTCTCTTAAACAACTTGAAATTTTATTTATATTCATTTATCTAATGGAATTTATCTCCCTTCCATGTAAACATAGTTAGTGCATTTGATATCCCTGAGAAATATCTCACAAATAATTTATAGTATCCTGTAAAATTAAAAAAAACAATATATCTCACTCATAGTGCATTTTCTATGTTATTTTCAATAAACTTATATCTTTGAATAATCCATTGATATACCATTTATTGTAATTATGTGAACTAATACTTTATGTGGCCAACATTAATACATGATAATTTTTATAAATATTTTATACTTTCTAAAGTTCTTCACCACAATATCCAAATGATATTTTTTATCTTCCTTACTCTAAGAATATATGATAATAACATCAATAAAGACCACTAAAAATGGATCAAGGTAATCTCTAAAATCACTATTTATTAGATCCATAAATATAGTGAAAGAATTTTTAATTCAAAATGGAAGCACTTTAAAGTTATAATATACATAACTTGTAAGGAAGGTTTTCTTGGGAATATCCTCCCTTATGACAATTATCTGGTGATATACAGATTTAATATAAATCTGGTAAATGTATTGATTTTCATATAGTGTATTAAAATAGTCATCAATAAAGGTTATAGGATTATTATTATAAATAATTATCTTGTTAATTTATTGATAATATATGAAAATATTCAATGAGCTATATTTATTCTTAATTAAAAGTATAGGTGATCCCCATGGTAACAAACTAGGGAATACAAATCCCTTTTATATATTTATCTAGATTTTATTATTCAATTCCTAAAACTCAAGTGGGGTCCTTATATAAGGTTTCGTTGAAATATAAATAGCACTAGGTTTATATTCTATTGAAAATTAAACATCATGATTTAGTAGAATACCAATAAAGTCTTTAGTAAATACATCATCTTATTCCTAAAAAATTATAATATATTTAATGTTGTGTTTCTCTCCATCCTTTTGAGATAAACACCCCTCGTTAATAGGTGGTAAGATTAATATAATGGAATTAATTTCCATTGGATTGTCATGTTTATCCTCACATAAATAGACTGTGATATATTGATTTGTAATATTAAATTAGACTTATATTCCATGGTAATTGATATGGGATCTAGATAGAGAGGGTAAATCCATTACTAAAATTACATCAAATTAAATTATAGGGATAATTTCAAGATTTAGAAAAAACAAATTCCCAAAAACTTATATTAAATATGAGCATTATAATTGTGATTAAACCGCCATAACACCAGTTTTTTTACCAATAAATAAAAATCATACTATTGTGGTGGTGATTTTATACTCATAGAAATTTTTAGATATAAAATAGAATGTATAAACTAGATCAAATAAGACACATTTTTCCTACAGTGGATTATAAGTGTACCTTTCACTGCTTTATTGGCATGAACCACATCAGTAGTTGTGGTTATATATGAATTTCCTTTTTCATTTGCCTTAGGATATTGTTGACATTGGTTTTCATCATTAACCCTTGGATTCATTCACTAGTTTGAATAATTTACATACTCCTTACAATTAAAGCATTAGAGTGTGGGTAGAATATTCGATTGATATTTCTTTTCATTTATTTAATTGGATGACTTATTCACAACACTTATGAATTTCTGTTCTTGATAACCAAATCTTTTACACATTAATAACTTAATTATTCCATAAATACAATTTCCCCTATGTTTCTTATAATATTATTGGAAGAAAGGAATATTAATTTATTCCCCTCTATGGGTTTTATTATTTAAATCTCCATGAAAATATTTTTTATCTTATTATACACAAAACCATGACAAAAATGAGAGTTTCCACTCTACATTTATACCTTTAGATCACATAAAATGATTTCATTATAGATATCAATTTATTATATATCCTATGATATTTAAAGAATCATTTATAACCCAATAATAAAGAGATTAAGTTTTATTTCATGGTCAATTATAAAACAAGAAGCGTACCTTGCATGTCTAGTGAAATTTTCTTCATAGGTATCAATTGATTAATCATCCTTTTGATATATCTCAAGTAATTACCTATCTATATTATTGTGAAGTGTTTCAATATAATACTTTTTTTAAAATACCTTCTTAAACACTTCGCATTTCATGGATACAATTTCTTTCTCTTACCTCATATTCTTGATAAGTGTCCACTATTGATGAAATTCACCTCCCAAAAAAATACATTGCCAAAAAAATATTCTCATTGTTTTTGGAATAGAAAATGTAAACTATATTTTCTATAGTATTGATCCATTTCTCAGTAATAAGTGGATTAGAGGTTTCAAAAAAGTAAGGTGTCTGTTTCCCCATTAAGTACTCAATGGTGAGTTTTTCCCTCCTTTGGGTATTTGTAATCTCATCATGATTCATGTTACTTATAATATCTTGAGAGAGTTTGATTAGAATATCCCTTATATTTTTCATCCAATATCTCATTATATTTTATTTTTCATTATTATGGTAACTATATTAGCCATCACATTCATCATTAACATGATTCCTCTTAGTTCCATCCATTGAATAAAAAAATAGTGTGGTTATCAAGGATCAATATTAAAGTGAGTACTCAAATAATAATTAAAATAATTCTTAAGATTTCCTAAATTGTGACTTATTATCATCCTATGATACTTTAGGTTCATCCTATATCACTTATGTTTATCATAGGTTTTCATGGGTTTTATCCTATCATTTCCCATATCCTAGTCTCCCAAAATTACTAATACATGATTTCATACTAACTGGTGAAACATGAGCATCACATAAATAAATATTAAATCCTTTAATATGAATAATTAATACATATCACAATAACTATTTCCCAATGATAATAATGTTTTAGTATCATTCGAGACAATATATATAATAATCTTATTCCATGAAAGATCTTAAACATCTCCAAAACATTACTCATCACATAGTACGCTTATAAAATTTTCCTAATTAAAGCTTTTCTTTGTAACATATAGAAATAGAAGAATTTCAAAGTTTGAGATTGTATACCCAACAATGTTAAACATGGGAGATATAAATTGATTATTATAAGAGATCATGTCTTATTTTTTCGGGTATGAGAACATGTTCTTAACTTATGAGATCATACCCAATAATAAATAAACAATAAAACATGAGTCATAGAATAAGGAGTTTTTATAATTAAATTAATTTTTAATCATACTATGTTATCATTATTAATAAATAATGAGACATGAGATCATATCTTAATAATAAGACAGCAGGTAGTGACATAAAATTATGGAATAAAAATAATCATAGAAACTATATGTCAAGGCTTCCCACTATGGAATTCATCACATAGTAGGATTTGTATAACCACCTATAAAACTTATTGAGCATGGGATATATACCTGTGTACCCTCATGGGCTTGTTTTAATCACCCGTGTACCCACTCGGTCTTGGGAAAACATCATGAGTACCCTCTTTGTCTTTGGAAAACCTCTCATGTAACCTCTTAGGCTTGATTTAATTACTCATGTACCCTTCAAAATCATGAGATATAAAACATTAAACAATGATTTTTATGAATATAATGAACCCACCCATCAGATAATAATAACCGATTAATATATATTCCATATAAACATAACATCATTCATCATTCTTTCATAGTTTAATTAACCCTTGATAAAGAAATAGGTATCGTGAAATATTACTAAAAAAACCATCATAATACATATAGAGGAAGGAAGTGGGTGGTATCATAATATTATATCCCTAGTAATGCATATAAACCCTTAAATTATGTCTACATAAATGAAAAATAATTTTATAAAAGTGTGAGAATTGTTATTTTTAAAATAAGAGAAAACATTCTTTAATTTTGGTAACATTAAAAAAAATTCATAAAATAATTGGAATAGAAATTTTTGGAAAAACCATGGAAACTTGTAAATGTATCTTGGTAATAAAAATAATAGGAATTATGTTTTGAAACTATTTTTAAGAATTAAAAGTTTAAAAGTATCATTTTATAATTTTTTTTAGCATTAAAAATTGAGTCATATAGAAAAAATTTCAAAATATTCATTTTCATAGTTTGAAAATAAATTAATATGTGGTATAAAAGTACCTTTATGAATAATTTAAAATCATATAAGAACTTATATAAAAAAATTTTGAAGAATATTGAAAAGGAAAGAAATATTCATTATCAAAAATGATAATTAACGTCAGATTTTTTAGAAGGAATTTTTCAGAATTGTTTAGTACTGAAAGGGTTAAAGATGAAATAATAATTTAAACCCCTAAGAATAACTAGATTATAACAAAATTTATCAGTTTTAAGTGAGAAATATTTAATTCCAACCAGGTAAATTGAAACATAAATAATGCCAATAAAAAGTTAGGTTATAACATAAACCCTTACCTTAAGTCATGGATTGCTTCGTACACACCCTAACATCCTATATAATATATTTAGAATTATTATAAATATATAAAAAACCATAATAACACTTATATTACCATACATAATTCTCTTATAAATTTATTATTACACATTTATTAATAATTATTTATTAATATCAATATTCGGATGTTAACTATTCGGTTTCCACGTATGTTGTGGTCGAGAGATTTATATTATTTCAACTTAATTATTATTTAATAATATCCATAATTTTAATAGTTTAATAAATATAAAAAATATTAATTATATATACTTTTAAATTTTTTTCATGTAATTATTTATTAAAAATAAATTACATCATATCGTGGATGCATAAATCTGCACGTATAGAGAGGTTACATTTTCATTTTTAAATCGATGGAAAGAAAGGATAGTAAATATTAATTTATCTTCAAATGACGATAATTATATAATATATACCGTATATAATAATTTAAACCTTCTAGATAATGATCCATTTGAGGATGGTATGGAAAATATTATACATCGTTTCTTGGAGTTGGCATTCTGCATGTACGTTGGAGCAATGTTTTCATTTTCCATTGGATACAAACATGGTATAAAATAGTGTTATGTCTACATAGTAAAATTTAATTATATTAAATATACAAATTTTATTATATTATTATTTTTATAAAATATTTTAATGTGTTATTAGAAGAAATAATATTAAGAGAATTCAGTTAATCCTTATACATCCTCTTTGGATATGATCCTATGGATTACACCTTAAGATTTCTAGGATGGGACTTTTAGTGATACCAAAATATAATAGACATGGGTAGGATAGTTTATAGGTAATTTTGGGAGATATTGATCAAGAAAATGATCTCCATGTGTGTGAATAATTTAGGTAATGAGGTTCCCTTTTATAATTGAGGGGAGTGGCTCCCTTGTAAATACACTTAACTTTAAAAAAATATAAAGTCACTATCAAGGGAAAGTATAACCAAAAAAGAAACTTTTATAATATAATGTGAGGGAATGTAGATATCATCTCAACCAATCATATATAGACAATGTTTTTAATATATTATAATTGGTATCCTTTAGTTTAACAAATTTTAGCATATTCTATGATAAATAAAAAATTTATCATGGTAAATTATTTTTATGATAAAAAAAGAAGTTAAAATTAAAATAATTTAAAAAAAAACTAATTCAAAATATGGATTAAATTTTATCAAAATCAATTTCTAAAGAAATATGAAATTAATTTTAATGTGTGTGTTGAAAAAACGGTAAAAACTATTTTTATAAAAAAAAATATCTTTAAGAAGACAGATGATATTATTATCATTATTTTCTTATAAATTGTTATTAGAATAATGTAAATTTATTTCATTGAATATATTATCTAAAATTTTCATTAAAATGATTTATAAATAATAATTTATTTTATTTATTAATTTAAAATACATTACTCACATAAAAATCATTTTCTAAAAAATATCTCTTTTTACCTACAAATGATTTTATCTTAATCTATAACAAATAGATAATCAATGTATGAATGATCATTAATTTTTATACTTTAATAAACTTTCATTCCCTTAATTTATATTTTTCATGAAATACATGATATTAAACAAATTATATTTATTAAAGATAAATTATTATAAAATATCTTGGTGTTTTTATATTTATCCAAACATCAGCTGTGTAAATGAAATTTCTTATGCATAGGAAAAAGGGATTTGACATTTTTTCCAAACTCAAAATAAAAAAACATTGATTCTAGTATTTCTTGAAATCAATCATAACCCACTTGTAATATTATCAATGAATTAAAAATGATAAAAACTCATCTCAAATGGTCTCAAAATTATCATTTAACTGGTGTTTAGCACTTGTTAATAGTAAATTATGAAATCAATATTATTTAAATTATGTATTAATTCTTTAAAAAAACATCCTTTATATAAATTTATTACTTCAAACTACTCATTTTTTAACCTCTTTAAATACCTTCAAAACAAGTTATATATAATACTCTCACCACTTCCACTTATCTTTGACTTATATATCAACAAAACAAATCCTTGGAATCGCTTATTTTTTTCTTGAATCTCTCCAAGTAAGAATTATAACTCATATCCTCAGAAATCCATTTTTTTATCATGGAAACACACTCATCAATTCAGAACAATTTTTCTTTAATCCTAAAAACTTTATTGATAAAAAATATAACAACATTATATGTTTTGATACCAAGAGGCCTTGTTTTTTTCTATTGTGGTGAGTAATATAGTAATCTAGAAATGTGCTGATTATGTTGTTGGATTTTATTGTCAATATTTTTGAAGTTTTACATGTTTTAGGAATTAAAACCCACATGATGAGATAAGAGGAATAATACTTGATTCATTGGTTTTGATGAGAAGTTATGGAAGAATTAAAATAGTTGGTACAAAGTTTTGTTATATTATAGTGTTTAAATATCATAAAAAAAGATATCATGATTCTTGTAAACTGTTCTTTAATGAAGGTTGAAATAAATAAAAATTAATATATATAATGAATATGATGATTTGGTAAGTCTGGTGGATTCACATAGTAGATTATTCATGAAGATGATTCACATATCCATTTTATACATATAATTGAACAATGTAAAAGTTTCATATAATGGAACAGTCACTTAGATGATTCACATAGCTTATTCAGCCACATAATTGAATAACATATCTCATTGAGTTACAAATTCAATATAGGGATATAGGAAAACAACATAGATAATTGAGTGATGTAGAAAAATTATGTAGTTGTTTCATTGACGAACCAAAATTGAGAACCACATAGAAAATTTCTATATGAATAATGAGAACCATATAGCGAATTTCAAAAAGATTATGTGACATAGCCAATTACAGGAAGACATGGAAATTGTAGAAGTAAAATTTGAGGATGTGAGTATTTATTTATCACATGGAAGATTAAATATCGACTATTATAGGGATTTAAAGGTTGATTATAATTGGAATTAAAAATATTTTAACTGATATGATCATTCCATAAAAGATTGTGGGATTTTTATAATTCACATGTGAAAACAGTGAATATGATATACTTGATAGTTATATTCATTATTATTTTTTGAATATAAATAGTTGATCTATCAAGTGAAGAAGAGTTTAAGATTTTTTGAAATTAGGGAAGCACTGCCAATGCGTTGATATGAAGGATCAAATAGGTATATTAGATATCAGACATCAAAAGGAAATAAATGGAACATATTAGAGAAACCCATTGGATAAATTTATATTGAATGAAGAATGTTATTTCTTTTGTTGTTTAATAAATTAATTAATAATAAGTGCATTCATCAAAATAAAGTGTGAATAATTGTCAATAAGAATAGTGAAATATACTAAATACTATTGGTGAAGGTTCTCACAGTTGTTACAAAAATTTTATACCTTTTATCTATATGAGGAGCACATACACTGTCAATTGACTATAGTTTGTTTCAAGTGAAATTAAATTACCTACTTATTGTAACCACATACAAATAATTATTTTTATAGTGGTATGTGTGGCCATGTATTACTTATAACCATGTCAAAGACTAGATACACTTAATGATTAGTGAGCCTTATACATACCTTTTATCTTATGGTTTTTCTAATTTTATGAAAAGTAATATCTCTATAACAGGTGGTGAATGTTTTTCTAATTCAATTAATTTGGTTTTTATGGTTCTTATCATTTTCATTAAATTCATTTTATTGATTTTTCTACTACTTTCACAAGCACTACATCAGTGTTTCATAAGAATTAAAGGTGATTATTTCACATATAAAAAATAAAACAAATTAATATCATACATATAAATAAACAAATCTTAATATAATCCTTTACATTCATTAATAGCCTAACTTTTCCCCTATGAGGACACATAAGAGATATTTGAGACAAAGAAAGTGGAATTTTGTGTCATTCTTTGATTTAAATATTATATAAGTAATTTTCCTGGAACTTTTTAAATTGAAAATCATAATTTTGATCCTTATGTGATAATGGTCTAATTTTATTGATCTAAGAATATTTTTTCAAGTGTTATATTAATTTTATAGTCTATATCATTTTATTTTTAACCTAAATTACCCAATTTACCTTTTACTATGGTAATAAAATTTACCATGGTTACTATTCATATTAATTTGGTATTGCATGCACAAGCACTACATCAGTGTTTCATAATAATTAAAGGTTATTATTTCACAAATAAAAAATAAAACATTTTAATATCTTAAAAATAAATAAACTAATCATAATATAATCTTTTACATTCATTAATAACCTAATTTTCTCCCTATGTGGACACATAAGAGATATTTAAGACAAAGAAAGTGGAATTTTGGGTCTTTCATTGATTTAAATATTATATAAGTAATTTTCATGGAAATTTTTACATTGAAAATCATAATTTCGATCCTTATGTGCTAATGGACTAATTTTATTGATCCATGACAATTTTGGCATGTGTTAGATTAATTTTATAGTCTATATCATTTTATTTTTAACCTTAATTACCCAATTTACCTTTTAGAGTGGTAATAAAATTTAACCTTTTTAAGAAGGGTCTCATAGTAGGGAAAATTTATTTTTATATTTAGAAAAGAAGACTTAATATTTGATGTCCTAAAATATATTGAAACATAGTTAATCCACTTGATAGACAATAGTTCATTTCATAGATTCTGTCACTTAAAAAATCCCATCACATGAGCCTAAATCTCTATTGTCAAACATGAGATGCACCTATTTTGGTGATTTAAACTCTTTAAGATTCATAATTAATTCTAATATTTCAATTGAATAAGAAATTAAATTACTCATTTTTTATCAAATAGTAAGTCAGTGATAGGCATGATGGTAGCTGGTTTGAAAGGAATAAGTCTTATCATCTATAATCATGAAATAAAAATAGAATATACTTTAAAATTTGTAGGTTTCCATAAATATATTTAACTTATTGATGCTAGATTGATATTTCATATCATAAGTAGTACATTAGTTAGTCTATTAAAAGTGGTATATAAAAATGGTTGGGACTATAGTGGATGAAAATGATAAAGGAGAATTTATACCTACTAGAACATTCACTAGATTTAGAATGTGTGTCAAATACCATAAATTTAATGATTTTACTAGAAATAATGACTTATCAATACCCTTTATTGATAAAATATATGAATCTATTGTATTAATATATTAGTATTATTTTATAAATGGATACTCTGGTTATAAGAAAATACAGGTCATAGAAAAATATCAATAAAAAAGAAACATTTACCTATTTAAATGGTATATTTGATTATTATAGAATGTTTTCTGGAATGTTTAATGAACCATACACATTTAAAAAACATGTGATGGAAATAAACCATAAAATTATTGAATATTTTTGAGATATATTCATATATTACTTCTATGTTTATGGAAATTCCTTTGTTTAATGTCTATACTATTTGGGTAAAGTTTAAAAAAGATATAAAGAATATAATTTTATTCTCATTTGAAAAAAATGAACCTTTTATAGTACAAAGTAGAATAATATTAGGGTATCAATTTTCATTTAAATGAATTGAAGTTGACCCAACCAGGATCAGTATAATTTCTTAACTACCCATGTCTACATGAGTTCAAGTTATCAGAGGTTTTATTTGGTATGTGAGATTCTACCAATGCTTCATTTTGGATATATTTGTTATTTCCTATCCCCTAACCATGATATTAAGAAAATATTTAACCTTAAAATTTGGTACTAAATGGTAAAAATCTTTTCAAATATTAATAAAACGCTTTGTAGATACTTCAATAATGATTTACCATATTAGGAACAACCATTTGAATTAATTTGAAATGAAATTTACTCGGTAGTTTGGGATAACATAGGGAAATGGAAATAAAGGATTTTTTGATAGGTCAATTATGTCATCCACAAATTGAATTATGAAAGAAAAAATTGCACAACACTTAATAAAATATAAAATTAATTTTCTTAAAATTTGGTAAATATCGATCTTACTTATTTTTATCCACAGTGACTATGTTTATTTTTCATTATACTTGTGGTATTTGATGAGTATGAAAGATGATAATACTAGAATAATTCATTAGATATTTATACTTTAGGAATATTACATTGAAATTAAGGATAAAATGGGAAATGACAAAGTAATTATCGGTTATTTATTATTATTAAAACTGGACACAAGTAATATCAATATTTCATTAATCAATGAAACATTTCCTTATGAAAACATCTACACCATCAACACTATCACACCTCGGTATACTGATTTCATGAATTACTTTGATTCAGGTGTAGTTCATCCAAATTTATCAAAGGAGTAGAGGATATTATTTTTTAGTGAATCACGCCATTACTACTAAGACCATTCATTACTTTTCAAAGACTACGTAGATGGAATGATTAGAAAATGTATATCAAAGGATGAAGTTGACTATTTTTTTAATATTTAAATTCATTTAATACTGGTGGATATCATGTTTTGCATCATAACATTAGAAAATTTTTACAATGTGGTTTATAATGGACCACCTCAAATCAGTATATCCAAGAGTTCATCATGAACTGTGATAAATCCAAAATTAGTTGAGGCATTAGTTAGAAGCATGAGATACCACAACATCGATTATGTGTGTGGAAATTTTTAATATATTGGGAATTTACTTCATTGGTCCATTTAACAAATCATTTTGAGAATCATACGTCTTAATCTATGTGGAATATGTGTCAAATTTGGTGGGGGTTGAAGAGTGTAAAGAAATTAATGCTTGAGTTGTAATTAATTTTTTGAATCAATACCACCTAATTTGTAATTCCCAGACTCATCCTCAGTGACCGCAGTAATCACTTAAAAATATATGTTTCAGAAACTAATGACTCGTAATGGATTTGTAACTGCCCACCCTGCCCTCAAGTATAAGCCCTAAAAAATTTCATTTATTCTAATTTCCTAGTGTTTTGTTGTTTTTTGGGATTATAAAATCATCCATTTGGTCTACAGAGGAGGGGGGATGAAAAGTGGATTGAGCGATGGCTATATAATGTCGTTGATAGGATAGTGGTATACTAGTAGAATTACTTTCCCCCAAAAAATCCACTAGATAGCTGGTAGAAACCACTAGATAGCCAACGAGACTTCTATAGGAGTAGTCTCATGACCGCATCACTATATTATTAGTGTCATCCACTAGGTATCCAATGGAATTGTACTGGGTAAAATTAGTCAAGGATAGATTAGTCTATTACGCCACTAAAACCCATTTTTTACACCTATAACCACCCACATGGACCCTAATTCTTTGTGAAAATATCAAGGGGATCTATAAGGTTTTCATGGGCTCACTCCATCATATTTTTATAGAAAATTGATCTATGATCAATCGGTTTTTCTTTATTGTTATGACTGATAAAATCCTTTTCATTTACTATGTTTCTCTTGTAATTGGTAGCATTTATATGATTTCTTGTTTTAATATATTGATCATATAATGATCTATTTCATCCCATTATAGTTTCATCATTATTTTTTCATCAAGAGTCTAGAACTCTTGTTGTTTTCGGTGCGACGTGTGGTACCTTTTAGGAATGTCCTAGTCTATCTTCTCCACTAACATTTCTTTATGGGGACTCAATTCTTGGTTGTGGGAATAGATATTTATGGACTCATCTCAATTTATATAATGTTATATTTACATATAGTGTGTGGATGTACTGTGGTTTGTGTGCGATGAAATATTGATTTAAGTGGTTCTATCTATAGCATGTGTTTGATGGCATGTGATTCTCTTGGTTTTCTAAAAGGATTTCTATATAATAATTGTCCCAATACTTGATTTTTTTATATAAATTCATTTGTGTGTTTTTTATAAAATATGTTTTCCCATTTTTAGGTAATGGAAATATGTTTTCAAATCATAATGAAATGGTTTGTAAAATTGGTTTTCAAAACTAGATTTTGCGTTAAAATGGAATTTTTAGAAATTATCTTACTAAATATGATAATCCCTTTTGAAATTATTTTTTATATGTAGCACTTGGGATCCTTGGGTACCCTTGGTGGGTGGTCTAGTGTCGGGCCTTGTCTTCTGACACCATAATAGGGTTTACATTCAATTGTGTTCATATATTCCAAGATCATAGATTCTTTAGATATAGGAATGATATATTGACACTGTAAGGGGGTTTAGTTTTTATGGTATTCCTCCATCTATATATTAGATATTATTTGTCTCTAGAGACTTGATGTTTCCACAATATTTTATTTTTTTGGGTTATGAGTGACCTATCTAGCCTGGACCAATGTTATCCTAAGGGGATATCTATTGTAATAAATTTTCTATTGTTTGGATTTGATATTATTTTTTACTCTAGCTTTGATAAATTCCATATGTTTATTTGAAATTTTATTTGAAACTATATCTTCTAGAATCTATTTTCAAACTATTAAAATGAGAAATGTTTTACCATGATATTATTGTAAATTATGAATATGTTTTATCTTTCCATGTTTTTCATATATTGAGCATATTGGGATTATTAGATAGAGTCTTGTTATGGAAAACCTGTATGGGATCCTAGTAATCCTATTTTTCGAACACCCTTTACTCTAACATAATGATTTTAAGGAGCCATTTTTTCTAGTGCATAAAATTTTAAGGAATCACAGTGACATGGTGAGGTTTTATGCCAGCATGGTGGCTTGTGTTGACATGGTGGTATGTTTCCCTCATATATTGTGGAGTGGATATTGGTTATTGAGTTAAATTTTGTTTTTTCTTGGAATTTTGCCTTGGATTTTTTCATCTCTCTTTATTTGTTCTACTATCGCTATTTGTTTATTTAGTTATGGAATATTTAATTTTCTTATTATCTTTCACAATGTGTGTTTGGAATGTTTCTTGTTCTATAATTGTAAAACCATTCCCTCTAGTCATTTTTGGATTTTTGGGTGCTTTCCCCAAGCCTATGGGGGAAAATAATGACCTTCAAGTCTTTTCACGATCTATTTAGGAGCCTACATGGAGTGGTTTTTTTGGATAAGTCCTAAAAAATTAGTATTGAAGAATTTTACTTCTCAATCTATGGATGTTAATAGATATGAGATATTATTATTGGGAATTAAGGTGTTTTTTGTTAGGAAGAACTTAGACACCTCCTTATATAAATAGCCTTAAGTCACGATGGTATGTTGGGTTTTGTGTCTCTTATATTGGTTCTTGATCTAGATCTTAGTTTTCACCTATATCCTTTTGAATTTAAATTTAGATTGTCTTATTGTATAATTGTTTCCTTCTATTTTTGGTATATATAATGATTTATCTTGAACATATTCTAAGGATTATTTATGAGGTTATAATGGGAAATGATTCTCAAGTGACTCATCCACTTCATTAAAATATATTAGAGGCTATCATGCAGGTAGTTCGTGTCATGGATTAGAATTTATTGCCTACTAAGAACTAAAATAAAGTGGTTAAACTAGGAGATGCAAGAAACAAGGATCAGGAACAAGAGTTCATATGTCGGAATCCTCCATCTTTTAAGGTAACTAATTACCCTCATAATGTATAGGACTGGATAGAAAAAATCAATAAGTTCTTTCATTTCCTAAGGAAACATAAAACTATAAATGTGAAGTGTGAAACCATTAAGCTTGGGGTCCTATAAAAAGGTTGTGAGACTCCATTTTCCAATTTAATATATATGTGGTCTTAGTATATAAAGTCTTCAAGACCAATTTAATTAATTATTACTTACTCGAATCATTGATGATGGAAATTTCTATAGATCTTCCATCTTTCGGTAGAGATTGTTCTTGGTGACAGAGTACACCTTCCATTTTAATGAGTTGGTTCATTTTTCTCCGAAGGTACTGATAAATAAAAATAAAAAGATCCAAAAATACCTATATTGATTACAACCAATCATCTAACCATTGGTATATATGTTTTATCTCACCACTTACGCTAAACTGACTGACTTGGCTATAATGGTAGAAATTGATATGGCTAGAAAGACTGAAATTTTTGTATCTTCTCTTATACCCCTTGGAATTTCCAATTGAACAAATTAGAATAAGAGGATGTGGAATGATAATCACAAGTACGATGGAGGTGGTCTTTAGTATCATTCTTTATTTACTCCATCATCATCTTCCTGTAGTGTTTCTTTGACTTGCTATTAGTATGGCAAGGTAGGGCACACATGAAGATTTTTTCCCACACCTATGAAGAACTATTGTACATGCAATCCCCAATTACATCTTTAGAGGTTCTTATAGGATCTTTATGCACCTTTTTATAGTCTAGAATCATCAACTCCATTGTATACTCTGGTGAATTCAGAAGCTTCAAATTTAATAGGTCTCTATCCATAGGCCTCCATAGTGAAGTAATTTCACATAGTGGAGTGTAATTTCAAAGAATTTTATCCAATACCAGCCATAGTGAGGGGTACCATGCTCATTTCATTGTATATAATAACTACTTTTTTTATAGTGGTTCCTTTTATTCTTTTACCTCTTTCATTGCTTTGGATTTTTTAAAAATTATAATGATGGGTATTTCATATGTTATTGACCTGTAAAAACCTATTATAAATAGGATGGAGGTGGGGTTTCATTATACGTTATATTCACTTTTAATAGTAAATTTTGAGTTACTCTGGGACTTCCTGGTTCTTGATCTGTAAATTTTTTATTTTAACATACGGGTAGATTATCCATTTTCTCATCGAATTGAGCTTGATTATTATCATAGACCAAGTTTTATTCTTTTTTATTGATGTGAACCCCCATTTGTTTTATGGATTGTGGGATCTAAAGTCTATTCATGTAGTACCTTCTTTCATGGAGTGTAAGAATTTATTATCTACTAATTTGGTTGATCTCTATGATGTATATTCTCATGGTCAACATCCATTTCTTGATTTTAGATATTCCATATGTTTTCCCAAATAGATTCTATTGTCTTACTCTATAACGGGTGGTAGTCTTCTCAATTGATTTGGTGTCTAATACAAAGTATATTTCTATACCATCGAACTGTATAGAACCTATTGATTTGAAAGAGCTCATGATCTATTTGTCTGGCCTATTAGATAATGGATTTTTTCTCCCTAGTGTTTCAACATAGGTGGACCTTATTCCCATTTCCAAAAAGAATGATCATTCTTTATATCTCTCTATAGATTATCCTAAACTTAATTAGGTAACTATTAAGAATAATTATCTCTTTCCCTCTATTAATGTCTTGTAAATTAAATAATAAGGGGAAAGGAAGTTTTCAAATGGAATATCAACATCTTAGATTAAATTAATTAGATATCTAAAAGATCACTTTCCATAGTAGGTATATCCACATTGAATATATTTTTATTTTTATTTTGCCTAACTAACGCACCTTCAATATTTATGATTATGATTAAATTGATATTCCACTAGTATCTTGGAAACATAATTATGGTATGAATGGATGACATATTGGTATAATAAAGATATTGGAATGATCATGGGCACCAAATTAGTTTTTTGGAAATATTGAGGAGTCAATACCTTTATGAGGAGATATCAAATTGTAATTTCATGATTCTAGAGGTAAATTTCTTAGGGCATGTGATTTTAGAACATGGCCTCTCATTAGATCATGGAAAGATACAGGATTTATTATTATGTGACTAACCATTGAATTTCTATTGGATTAAGAGATTCTAAGGTCGTATTGGGAATTATTAATAGTTCATTAAGGATTAATAAAATAGGGAATCGCTATTAAAGGCTCATACAAAGAAAGGGGTGAAATTATCTTAGGATGTCAAATGTATATATTATTTTGATGAATTGAAAGGGTGACTTCCATAAGCTCCTAAAATTATCTTTACAAACCCCAGTAATGGCTACGTGGTATATTTTAATGCCTCTAGTGTAGGTTTTTGGTGCGTGCTAATAAAGGATGATCATACTCTGGTGTCTGAATCTTTTCATCTCTAGTCGAATGAGAAAAATACCCAACTCATGACTTGGTGATCACTATATTAATGTATGTGCTCAAGTGTTTGGGACATAATATTTTTTGGGAGAGTTTCACATAATTTTATGATTATAGTTGCTTGCATTATATCTTCTCTTAGAGGGTCTTAAACCTCGGGTAGATGTGAAGAGTGGAATACATCAGGATGTTTGACCTTGATTTCGCATATACCCCTTGGAATGGGAATGCCATTGTTGATGTTTGTGGTATGAAATTATATTATAATACTATATTTGAATTGAAATAGTAGTGGATCCTTATAAATATTTTCACTCAAATTTATTTGAATGTGTATGAGGATGATTTATGTATGGTTCTGATCAATGTTCAATTATCACCATCTCTCCTTGAGTCTATTCTACAGGACTATTAATATGATAATTATTTTAGAGGAATCATGGAATCCTTATATAGTGGGGAGAATTTTCTAAGTTAATCTCTACCCTCTGGTGTCATTATCTTCTTAGGGGGTTGTTTCATCATCCCTTTATCTGACCGAAACTCAGGTATTCATTATTATCATAGTTCATCATGGATAATCGATCTTGGAATGAAGAAGACATATTATGAAATAAGTTAGTGTTTCTAGTGTCTAGGTATAAAGAATGGAATTACTAATTTTTTTTGTGTTTTTATACCTACCAATAGACTAAGGTAGAGCTCATGAATTCTTTTTGTATGTTCCATCCTACACTGGGGCCATTGTGAAAATGGGGTGGGGTGTCCGTGGAATTCATAGTTTGATTAACATGGAATCCTCATAAAAATAATGCTATATAGGTTATAATAGATCAGTTAGAAAATTCGGATAATTTCATTTTAATTATGGACACGTCAAGTTTTAAGATCTAGGTAAGCTACATATGGAGGAATTTATGAGTTTACATGAGGTCCCATATACCATTATCTATAACAGGGATTCCAAGTTTACCTAATGGTTCTGGAAATGTCTTAAAGAGGTGATGGGGACTCTGGTCAGGTTGATTATATCTTATCATTCATATATAGATGGATAGTATTATAATTATATATAAATATTATAGAGGATATGTTTCATGCTTATGTCTTGTATTTTAGTGAATCTTGGGATAGATATATTGTACTGGTTGAGTTTTCATATAATAATATTTACTATTCATCTATTGTAGTGGATTCAGTTGAGCCTTTATATATTCATTTGTGTGGGTTACCTCTTTATTTATCAGATGTGGGGGAGGTCTCTCATGTGGGGATTTGAATTGTTCAGGACACATTTGTGAGGATTCAAGATATATGTTGATGCTTGGTCATTATTCATAGTCAATATAAACCTTTTCCAGATCATTAGGGTTATCTATTAGAGTTTTCCATTTATGTCTAGGTGTTTTCAAAGGTTTCTTTTTAATTGGGTCACCATAATCTTGGAAAATAGGTGAAGATGGATCTGAGTTATGTTTACCATTTGAAATAATTGATAATGTTGGGATGGTTTCTTATATGTTGTAATTAAAAGATTATTTGATGGGTATTCATGATTTTTTACACATTTATCAACTTAATAAGTATAAATATAATCCTTTCCATTTTCTAATTTGGTAGGATGTTGAGTTGTAGGATAGAAGTTTAAGTTGTGCAGCATCGAGTTGATATTTTTTAATCTCATATGAAATTTTTACAAGGTATTTTTATTCGGTTTTTCAAGTTATTTGGAGGCATAAATAGGATTCTGACATGGAATGGGAGTGTGAATCATCAGTGAGGGGAAATATGAATCACCTTTTTCTAGAGAATCATTATTCTAAATGAATTTTTGGGAACAAAAAGTCTTATGGTAGAGATAATTGTAACATCCCACCCAATACTCAAGTAGAAGCCCTCTAAAATTTCATTTTTTACACCTTCATGGTTTACTAAATCTTTTTGGGGGTCAGATAATCCAGTTTTGGGTATTAAAATGTGGGGGGAAATTAATGTGGGATGAATTGGGGCTTCATAAGGCCACCATCCCTCGAGTGGAATGCTAAAAGAATGGATTTGTTATAGGAATTCCAGCAGCCAGCTGGTGGGACTTCCAGTGGTGTAGGATCACTATCTAGACCCACAGTCTAGGAAATGGTTTTCACCTGGTAGTTAGTGGCCTTCAGTTGGGATGAATTTTTCAAGAGAATATTCGACTTTTTTATCCCCAAATCCTCTATTTAAAAAATCTAATCACCTATATTGATCCAAATTCACCTTTTAATAATACAAGGTCTCACTATCATTTTCTTAGTCTCAATCTATCATCTTATCTTGGTAAACTGATCTATGGTCAATCATATATTCTTCTATTAGTAATTTTGATATAATCCATCTTATTGCATTTATTTATCATAGAATTGGTAGTGATTCAATAATGTTTAGTTTCAATAAATTTATCTTATTATAAAATATTTCAAACCCCTATATTTTCATCATTTTTACCTCTTGAAGGCCATATATGTTTTTTTTGTTGAGGTGTGTTTGACCATTGAGGTGTGTGTTGATAAATCTTCTCCCTCAACATTTTTCTTATACAAACATGATTCTTGGATGTGTGAATAAATTTCTATGGCCTCTTATGAATTACTCTATACTTCCCCTTTTTTGGTGTGTGGGTACTATTTTGGTTTGTGTGTGAACCAAATTTGATGTATGTAGTTTTGTGTCTATACAATGTTTAATAAACCATGAATGCTCTTAGCCTTAAAAATGGTTTTCTAAATAATAAATAAAATGATACTTTATTTTTTGATATGCACGTGCAAGTGTATTTTTGATAATATATCCCCCCTAATATAAATACTATTTCATATCATGAATAAATGGTTTTTGAAATTGGTTTTCGAACCTTTATTTATTAATGAAATTTCACTGTTTGGAAATTCTCTTGTAAAATGAGATAATCCCTTTTGAAATTATTTGAAATATGAATCACATGGGAGCCTTGGGTTGCTAGATGGGGGGTCAAGAATGGGTCCATGTCCTTGTACACTATAAGGGTGTTCAATTTATATGGTGATACTTCATTCCTAGATTGTATATTTGTTTAATTTAGAAACTTGATATTGACATCATAAGGGGGTTCACTTTTAGCAGTGTTACTCCTTTCCTACATCATATATTTCTTGTCTCTAGGTACTTGATTTGTGCACTAGTTTTTTATTGTTTATTATGGTATGAGTTATCTAAATATCTCTGACCAATGTTACACTTCAGATGATATCCATTGTGATTTAATTTACATTTTTTGAATTGCATATTATATGTGACTCATGATTTAGTAAATTTAATTTTTTTTATTTGAAATTTTCTTTGACACTGTGTTGTCTAGTATCATTTTTATATCTATTAAAAATTTGAATTTTTTTATGATTTTGATGTAAGCTATGAAATTGTCTTATCATTCCACATTTTCCATATATTGAACATATTGGGATTATTTTATAGGGAATTATTACAGAAAAATGGGGTGGTATCCTACTAAGACAATTTATATCACCCACTACACACTCTCTTGGGGGTGTGTAGACCTCATTTTTTCTTATGAAGGAAAGTGAAAGGTTCCATAGTGAGGCAGTGAGGTTTCATTATAGGTGGGTATGGGTAACTCATGGTGACATAGTGTAATGTTTCCCTCATATCATATGTAATAGCCATTGGTTGTTGAGTTGACTTTGGTTTTATTCATAGATGTGAACCTTAGTTTTTTGGATTATTTATTTATTTATTCAACTAAAAAGTTCTATATTTTTTAGTTATGACATATTTATTTTTTGATTATCTTTATCTATATGAGTATTCCATGTATCCTGTTCTAGATTGGGAGAATTTTTATCTCTAGTCATTATTGGATTCATGGATTCCTATCTCTATCCCATGGGAATTAGGAATACCCTTAGGGTCTTGTCATGGTCCAGTTTAAAGCCTAGTTTGATGGGTTGTGTAGTCCAAATCATGGTTGGATTCCACTATTAATTAAACACTCCATACCATCAAATAACTAATAGATAATCTAATGTTTCAAACTAAGATATAAAAGTTATCTTGTAGAAAACAGTGAAAATTTATTTTAATTATGTTTTCACTAAACTTGATGAAGCACTTTGGGATTACAGGATAGTATAAAAAACACTAATTGGAATTCTCACATACCACTTAGTCTTTGAAAAAAATTCTTCACAAACCTATAGTTTTGGAAAAAAAATCATAGTGATCAATAATGAAGTTGAACATAGATTTAAAAACCTCACAATAAATTTTTTTCCTAAAAAAAAATTAATTGGATGATATAAGAAGGGAATAATATGAAAAAAATCTAAAAAAGAAAACTCGAGTCTAGTATGATAATATAATTCAACAATGAAAATTTCCACCTTATGACAAAGACCTACTCTTTAACTCAAGGATTAGGGTTATGATAGAAAATATAAATTAAAATTATTTGGGTCATACACCATCACAATTTTATATCCCCATAGTGATGTTTAAATATATGGTGGGAAGATACATCTATTTATGGTGAATATCGAATACCTAAAAACCAACCATAATTTATATATAATAGGCATAATTAAATAAATTATTTTAAATTATGAGTTTTTATGTGTACATAATAATTTCAAACTTATTTTTTTATAGAATTCAAAAAATAATTTGTTTCTTTATATTATATTTATGTTACTTTTGGTTTATTAAATTAAACTTGTTTTCATGGACATTTTTCAGTTTGTACTAAAATTTTAGTGGATTTGACATTCTCTTATGTATTTTTTTCATCCACATGATATATTTTTTGGCGTTATATATATGATATTATGTAGGTTTATGTTTTCTTTAATATATATTTATTAGAATATCGTTTATGGGTCTTTATTAGATAAATAAAGTCTTTATGTATATTTCAACAATTACTTATGGAAGTGATTTATTTTTTTATTTTATTTACACTTAAAAAATTACATGTCAAGTAACTAAAATATATAAAAAAATGAAACAAATATTACATCACTGTTATTTTTTAACCCATATGAAAGCAATTTTATTTAAATACTAAAATAGTAGGGTATATATCACTTGTTTCCTTGTTCAGTATAATAACATGAATCCTACTTGAATTTATAATGGACCAGCCTATATTGACTACTGAGAGATGGGTGAATTAGTGGTCTTCTCTTTGGAATTCCTAATTAATCCTTTTTAACTTGTTGAGGTTCATGATATAATAAATTATTTCTCACATAATCACCTCATGTGCAATAATAAAACAAGAGATATTTCCCACAAGATTAACATGGTTTACCCTTAAATACCAACTCTTTATTGCGATTGTCTATATGTACTAATCATGGATTAACCAAAAAATGAACATAGATACACTATATAAACTCCCAGTCTAATCAATATAAATTACCACTATATACCTTCTCTAAGTAACTAGTTATACCCCTGGTCAAAACTTCTCCTTCTCGGGATGGTTTATACACTTCAAACATAGTAATAGTGATACAAATTTATAAATATCCCATTTTTATCTTGGATTATTCAATAAATAATTGATTATTATCTTCCTCCATGAATGTACAATATCTAGTTTTCCCATTTATTAATCCATTAAAATATTCAGAAGGTTAGAGTGATGATCAGCGATGTTGGTCTCAAAACTCCTTATATATCTTAAATTATTGATGTTTTTCCCTTCCTTTTTAATAAAAGGGTATATTTTATTCTTATCTATAAAAATATATTCCCAATTTTAGACTCATATTCTCTCTTTGATAATAAAATTTACTTAACTCTTCATAATTCTCAAACTAAGAATTGTTTCAGTTTTATTAATGTTCACAAACATCATTTTTTTAAGTACCTATTATTTTTTATATCACAAAAAATATTATCATGAATGATAGTTTCAACAATATAATTTTAAAACTAACTTAATATTTGGTAGTGATTGTGATCTCCTCCCATTTAAATCAGTCAAGTAATTATAGATTTTAATTTATCATTAAAACACATTTGAATCTCAATCAAATATTTTATTTTGAAAACCCTAAAGGCTTTATTATTTGCATATTTGAAAGTATCCTCAAAATAAACTTCATTAAATGATTCAAAATCATCATCTATGTGTGCATGAACACATAATTATCACATGAAAGAATTGGTTTTCGATGAGGAACTCGTCTCATCATCTAGATTCTTCCTGGGAAGGTATTCCATCATCCTTGTCTAGGATTGTGATATTGTATGAAATTAGGATGTTTGAATCCGTGAATATTGAATCAAATCATAGAATGATTTTATTTCCTTTTATTTATATTTTTTATGAAAATTCCTTATATTCACCATTGAAATTCCTCCTCAGGATGTCTTTTTAAATCAATATTTTTTACGAAAATTTCTCAAATTGTAAATATCATATGATTAGAGAAATACAATGTGGGGGGTTTTAAAAAAATTTTATGGTTGTCTAACTCACCCCAATGTAAATGAATTATATTATGTGGTGGAAAACTCTCAACTAAATAGATGAATTCCCTTTTCAATTTTTCAAAAATTTCATACATGTCTCAAATATTTCACATGATAAATATAGTATCTTTTCCATAGATTTAATGTTCTACACATCACTAAAATATCTTCTGTTTAGGATAATTTCTTTTTCTATTTGAGGTTACCAAAAATAACATACAATAATATTGTTAAATTTTAGATGAATATTCAATAAATCTCAAAATAATACATTATTGAGAACCTTAAGGGTTTAGTGTATTTGGATACTAGACACTTGATCAAATTATTTCGTGAAATATCTTAACCATCTCCCAAAAATATCATTTCATATATAATCCTTCATAAAAATTACCTACATAAAAAAATTAATAATTACTTGGGTAAATGGTAACATAAGAAAGGTTTATTTCATATTAAAATTAATGGTAAACATAGGAGATATCAATCTATGATCATAAGTAAGAATAATCTAATAATTAGTATATGAGAACATGATTACATCTTACAAGATCATACCCAACAAGTCAAAAACCATAAAACATGAATCAGGGAATAATTATTTTTCATAACAAAATACATGATTCATAAGAGTTAAGAATCATTAATGGTAAATCATGATCTATGAGATCATATCATATGAATCAAACATAAGTCGATATAATGAATGTGTGGTATAAACATAATCATAAAAATAATATGTCAATTTTTCTTACAATTTAATTCATCACATGTTAGGATTGGGATAATCACATGTGTACCTTATTCAAATTGTTATAACAATTCATGTATCCTCTTGATCCTAAATTAATCACCTATGTACCCTATTGGGATAAGTAAAACCTCATTTATAGCCTATTATGATTGAAAAAACCTACTGTGTACCCTCTTGGGATTGGGCTAATCAACTATTTACCTTTGTATCTCATGAGATTAAAAACATTAAAAAATCATCCTCATAAGATATCCAGAGAAAGGAAGTGGATGGTTTCATAATATCATTTCCCTAGTGAGGCATATCAATCCTTAAATTATGTTTACATAGATGAAAAATGTGTATTTTAAAACATTTAAAATATTATTTGAAAAATAAGTAAAAATATATTTTTTTTAACATTTTTAAAAAACTAAAAATTTATTAGAAGAATGGGAATAGGATTTTATTAGAAAAAACATTGAAAATTATATGTTACTCTTGGAAATAAATAATTTTCATGATGGTAGGAAAATGTGGTAGGCCCATAAATTTTAAAATGTATTCATCTCTTACTTTTTTAAAAAGTAATGAATGGGTTTTATAGAAAACATTTCGAAATATTATTTTAATAATTTGTAACGAAAGTAAAATTTAGTTTTAAAAAAACTTTATAAATAATTTAAAATTAGATAAAAACCTTTATAACTTTTTTGACAAAATTTGGATATGGAAGAGAAATATTTCTGACCAAAAAGTAGAATGGTTGGATTTTTTAAAAAACAATTTTTTTTTCATTTTTTCAGTACTAAAAGTGTTATAAATTGAGATAATTCCCCAAAACCCTAAAAATAACAATAGAAGATGTAAATTTATGGGTTATATGAGAAAAGGAAGATGAAATTTCCTAAAATTAAGTTGATACGTAAATAATCCCAATAAAAAAGTTAGATTATTCAATAAACCCTTACTTAAAGTCCTGAATTTCTTCGCACATGCTATAAAACCCAATATCTTAAATTTATAGTTATTATAAATCTTTAATATAACCATAATAACAATTATATTTCTATATATTATTCCCTTATAAATTTATAATTTTCTATTCATTTGTAATTCATCATTAAAATCTATATTTGGGTGTCAATTGTTCTATTTTCCACATATGTTTTGGTTCCGAGATTCTAGTCCTTGAACCTTGGTCATGGTTTCATCATCTCTATAATATTAATAATTTTATAAATATAATATTTATTCATTATATACACTTTTATTACCATCCATTTATGACCGTTATGAAAATGAATTACATCACTTCATAGAGGTGGTTGTCCATAGATACACACGAGTGATGTTTTAATTTTTAATGGACAGAAAAGAAGGTAAATAAAAATTTATGATTAAATAATAATTATAATATATTAAATATCATATAAATTAAATTAATACATATATATAACCAACCATGTGAAGCAATGATGTAAAAAAAATATTCCTTCATGGCGGCTGTATTCCACAAATTGGATGAAAAGAATTTTCATTTTCAATTGAATGGAATAGAGGTATAAAATAGTTTTCCCATAAACATAATAATATTTTATTATATTAAATACATTTATTTAATTATATTAGGGTGCTTTTAATATATTTTTTCAATATATAAGAAGAAATAAACTTGAAATAATTCGGTTAAGACTTATAACTCCTATTTGGATATCATCCTTTGGACTACACCTTAATCCTTTATGATTGGTATTTTTGTAAGAAAATAACCTCTAATATGCGAGGAGAATATTTTTTAAGTCATGTTTTTAGATAAAAAGTTACTCAAATTTTAATTTAAGATATTTGGATCATTTTTATAACTAAGGGGAGTGACGCCCCTGTAAATACACTTAACTTTAAAATAATATAAAGTCATTGTCATGGGAAAGTGGAACCAAATAATACAAATATTGGAATTATTATAAGATTATATCTAAATAAACTCAACCAATTAAATATATTTATGTATTTTTGGATATTATAATTTGTATCCCTTATTTTAACCCCTTTAACCCATTACAACCTTTAACGTGATAACTTAGCTTTTTATCACAGTAACATATATATATATGATAAAAAATGAAATTAACTATGTAAAAAAATTAAAATGAAGATTAAAAATATTGAATATATTTTATCATACATAATTTATAAATGTGGAAAAAGTCATTTCTAATATATGGACATAAAAGGTGTAAAATCCATTTTTAAAAAAAATTGCATCTTTAAGCACCAAATTGATTTTATCCTAATTAAATGAATATTAATAAAAATTAGATTAATTTTATTTTATTTTATTGAATATATTATATAAAAATTTCATTAAAATAATTCATTAATAGTGATTAATTTATTTTATTAATATAAAATACATTTTGTATAAAAAATAGTTTTCAAAAAATCTAATTTTACCTTCAACTACTTTTATCTTCACTTCTAACCAATACATAACAAATGTATGAATGAATATTAATTTTTATATTTTAATAAGTAATTATTCAATTATTTTTAATTTTTTATTCATTGTAATCTTTCAAACCCATCAAATAGATTGAATAGATTATATTATAATGTATCATGGTGTTTCATTCTACCCTCTTAAAATAATTTCACCCTTGAAATTCTGTTATTCTAATTATTAAAAGTGACGATAATTTTTCATTTATATATCCTCAAGTTCTTATATAGCTTCCTAAAATTTATGATTTCTCCATGAATACATTGACTAGGTGGCTGTCTTGTTTCATATCACTTCAACACAACATCTCTACCGGTTGTTCCTCATAAAAAATATCATACTCCAGCTATATTGCCTCTGAGTTAAGTAAATGTGAATGATCCAATATATAAATCCTCAAAATTGATACATGGAACACTTATTGAACTGTAAATATCCTATATAAAATAACAATTGATAAGATAATATCTTGATATAATTAAAAAAATTTAGGGACTGATATACCTAAGTCTCGGCTTCCCATTATTTCCAAATCTCATAACATTCTCATAAGGATATATAAAAAATAAATACCTTATAACCAACTTCAAACTCTATATCTCTCAATAAGTTGACATTACATCTTTCATATCAACTTTTATCTTCTCTGATGTACTATTTAATGTCACTTAATTTATCTTTCATTTCTTTATCAAACTCAGATCCCAATAGATTTTATTCTCCAACTTCATCCCAGTATATTGTTGTTTTTCACTTCATTCCTTATACAAAATCATATATAAGATCCATATGAATTCTAGAGTAAAATATATTATGATAATAAAATTTTACTAGATTAAGGTTTTAATCTCAAACACCTTTGAAATCCATAGATAAATCTCTATGAATATCTTCAAGGTTTTTGAATGGTATTCTCGGACTGATCATCTATATGAGAAATATATATATTACAAAACATTAACTATATATTTATTAAATTCTGAATAATTCTCTATAAATTAAATTTAAACCTCATGTCTTAATCAGATATTATTAAGGTAGTTACTTTATGAAAGCTTACCACTTTTTTCTTGTATATCTTGAAAAGTTTCTCAAGTGATTAATCATTTTTAATAGCAATGAAATGAGATAACATTATAGAGAGATATACTACAACAAAAATAGACTTATCGGCCTTATATTTCTTCGGGATTAATATTATGAATTATAAATAAATTTTTTCATTTCAATATAGGCATGAGTAACGGTTACATCGTCCCCTTTGAAATTTAATATTCAGCCTAAAATTTTTGACATACTAGGAATTGAGATATATACTCTACAATGTTCATTTTCATATTATCCCACTAGAAATGATCTTTTTGATCTCTACGAGAAATTTTACCGAGATGGTGGATAGAGAATGATTATCTATGTACTTCATCCAATAAATCCTTTAATTTTAGTATTAAAGGGATATATATTCAAGTCATGATCCTTATCATTCCATCAATGTCATGTTGATCTCTGAAATAATCCTTACCATATTTTGTAGTTTGAAATCCTACTTCTATTCCAATTTAATCTTCACATGGGTGGGTAGTTAAATAGTAATTTGATAAATATTGGATTTATTCCCCTCCATCATGATTTTGATTTCCATCCTCTACAAATTCATATGTAATGGATCTATTTTATTCCTCATTATATAAAAATTTGCATATTACATCTAACTCAGAGTTTCATAACCCTTATTCACCTTCCCAGTGTAGTAATTTTTTGAGTGGTAGTAATATTTATTCAAATCCAATCATCTCATTTGATTAATATTAAACACTTTATATGTTAATATATACTTCAAGATGTTATGGTCAATTTATATATCACAAATTTTACCATAATGATAATTCCTCTATATTTTCTACACAAAAAATTACTCTTGCCAACTCCAAATTAGGAGTCGGATAATTTTTCTAATGAAACTTAAATCATTATAAGTTATACTCTACTGTAATTCCATTATACATGAGGACACATCCCATTACCTTACATGATGCATCCCAGTATATTACAAACTCTTCTCTACTATTGGGTAGTGTAAGCATGGGTCAACTGAACAGACTTCTCTTAAACAACTTGAAATTTTATTTATATTCATTTGTCTAATGGAATTTATCTCCCTTCCATGTAAACATAGTTAGTTCATTTGATATCCCTGAGAAATATCTCACAAATAATTTATAGTATCCTATAAAATTAAAAAAAACAATATATCTCACTCATAGTGCATTTTCTATATTATTTTCAATAAACTTATATCTTTGAAGAATCCATTAATATACCCTTTCTTGTAATTATGTGAACCAATACTTTATGTGGCCAACATTAATACATGATAATTTTTCTAAATATTTTATTCTTTATAAAGTTCTTCACCACAATACCCAAATAATATTCTTTATCTTCCTTACTCTAAGATTATATGTTAATAACATCAACAAAGACCACTAAAAATAGATCAAGGTAATCTCTAAAATCACTATTTATTAGATCCATAAATATAGTGAAAGAATTTTTAATTCCAAATGGAAGAACTTTAAAGTTATAATATACATAACTTGTAAGGAAGGTTTTCTTGGGAATATCCTCCCTTATGACCATTATCTGGTGATATACAGATTTAATATAAATCTGGTAAATGTATTGATTTTCATATAGTTTATTAAAATAGTCATCAATAAAGGTTATAGGATTATTATTATAAATAGTTATCTTGTTAATTTATTGATAATATATGAAAATATTCAATGAACCATATTTATTCTTAATTAAAAGTATAGGTGATCCCCATGGTAACAAACTAGGGAATACGAATCCCTTTTCTGTATTCATCTAGAGTTTATTATTCAATTCATAAAACTCAAGTGGGGTCCTTATATAAGGTTTTGTTGAAATATAAATAGCACTAGGTTTATATTCTATTGAAAATTAAACTTCATGATTTAGTAGAATACTAATAAAGGCTTTAGTAAATACATCATCTTATTCCTAAAAAATTATAATATATTTAATTTTGTGTTTCTATCCATCCTTTTGAGATAAATACCCCTTGTTAATAGGTGGTAAGATTAATATAATGGAATTAATATCCATTGGATTGTCATGTTTATCCTCACATAAATATACTATGATATGTTGATTCGTAATATTAAATTAGACTTATATTCCATGGTCATTGATATGGGATCTAGATAGAGAGAGGAAATCCATTACTAAAATTACATCAAATTAAATTATAGGGATAATTTCAAGATTTAGAAAAAACAAATTCCCAAAAACTTATATTAAATATGAGCTATATAATTGTGATTAAATCTCCATAACACCAGTTTTTTACCAATAAATAAAAATCTTACTATTGTGGTGGTGATTTTATACTCATAGAAATTTTTAGATATAAAATAGAATGTATAAACTAGATCAAATAAGACACATTTTTTTATACAGTGGATTATAAGTGTACCTTTCACTGCTTTATTGTCATGAACCACATCAGTAGTTGTGGTTATATATGACTTTCCTTTTTCATTTGCCTTAGGATATTGTTGACATTGATTTTCATCATTAACCCTTGGATTAATTCACTAGTTTGAATAATTTACATACTCCTTTCAATTAAAGCATTAGAGTGTGGCTAGAATATTCGATTGATATTTCTTTTTATTTATTTAATTGGATGACTTATTCACAAAACTTATGAATTTTTGTTCTTGATAAACAAATCTTTTACACATTAATAACTTAATTATTCCATAAATACAATTTCCCCTATGTTTTGTATAATATTATTGGAATAAAGGATTATTAATTTATTCCCTTCTATGGGTTTTATTATTTAAATCCACATGAAAATATTTTTTATCTTATTATACACAAAACCATGAGAAAAATGAGAGTTTCCACTCTACATTTGTACCTTTAGATCACATAAAATTATTTCATTATAGCTATAGAAGTCTTATATGTCCTATGATATTTAAAGAATCATTTATAACCCAATAATAAAGATATTAATTTTTATTTCATGGTCAATGATAAAACAAGAAGCGTACCTTGCATGTCTAGTGAAATTTTCTTCATAGGTATCAATTGATTAATCATCCTTTTGATATATCTCAAGTAATTACCTATCTATATTATTGTGAAGTGTTTCAATGTAATATTTTTTTTAAAATACCTTCTTAAACACTTCGCATTTCATGGATACAATTTCTTTCTCTTACCTCATATTCTTGATAAGTGTCCACTATTGATGAAATTCACCTCCCAAAAAAATACATTGCCAAAAAAATATTCTCATTGTTTTTGGAATAGAAAAAGTAAAATATATTTTCTATAGTATTGATCCATTTCTCAGTAATAATTGGATTAGAGGTTTCACAAAAGTAAGGTGTTTGTTTCCCCATTAAGTACTCAATGGTGAGTTTTTCCCTCCTTTGGGTATTTGTAATTTCATCATGATTCATGTTACTTGTCATATATTGAGAGAGTTTGATTAGAATATCCCTTATATTTTTCATCCAATATCTCATTACTTTTTATTTTTCATTATTATGGTAACTATATTAGCCATCACATTCATCATTAACATGATTCCTCTTAGTTCCATCCATTGAATAAAAAAATAGTGTGGTTATCAAGGATCAATATTAAAATGAGTACTCAAATAATAATTAAAATAATTCTTAAGATTTACTAAATTGTGACTTATTATAATCCTATGATAATTTAGGTTCATCCTATATCACTTATGTTTATCATAGGTTTTCATGGGTTTTATCCTCTCATTTCCCATATCCTAGTCTCCCAAAATTACTAAAACATGATTTCATACTAACTGATGAAACATGATCATCACATAAATAAATATTAAATCCATTAATATGAATAATTAATACATATCAGAATAACTATTTCCCAATAATAATCATGTTTGAGTATCATTCGAGACAATATATATAATAATATTATTCCATGAAAGATCTTCAACATCTCCAAAACATTACTCATCACATAGTACGCTTCATAAAATTTTCCTAATTAAAGCCTTTCTTTGTAACATATAGAAATGGAAAAATTCCAAAGTTTGAGATTTTATACCCAACAATGTTAAACATGGGAGATATAAATTGATTATTATAAGAGATCATGTCTTATGTTTTCGGGTATGATAACATGTTCTTAACTTATGAGATCATACCCAATAATAAATAAACAATAAAACATGAGTCATAGAATAAGGATTTATTATAATTAAATGAATTGTTAATCATACTATGTTATCATTATTAATAAATAATGAGACATGTGATCATATCTTAATAATAAGACACCAGGTAGTGACATAAAATTATGGAATAAAAATAATCATAGAAACTATATGTCAAGGCTTCCCACTATGGAATTCATCACATAGTAGGATTTGTATAACCACCTATAAAACTTATTAAGCATGGTATATCTACCTGTGTACCCTCGTGGGCTTGGTTTAATCACCTGTGTACCCACTCTGTCTTGGGAAAACATCATTAGTACCCACTTTGTCTTTGGAAAACCTCTCATGTAACCTCTTAGGCTTGATTTAATTACTCATGTACCCTTCAAAATCATGAGATATAAAACATTAAATTTTATGAATATAATGAACCCACCCGTCAGATAATAATAACCTATTAATATATATTCCACATAAACATAACATCATTCATCATTCTTTCATTGTTTAATTAACCCTTAATAAAGAAATAGGTATCGTGAAATATTACTAAAAAAATCATCAGAATACATATAGAGGAAGGAAGTGGGTGGTATCATAATATTATATCCCTAGTAATGCATATAAACCCTTAAATTATGTCTACATAAATGAAAAATAATTTTATAAAAGTGTTATAATTGTTATTTTTAAAACAAGAGAAAACATTCTTTAATTTGGTAACATTAAAAAAATAGAAAATTCATAAAATAATTGGAATAGAAATTTTTTGAAAAACCATGGAAACTTTTAAATGTTTCTTGGTAATAAAAATAATTGGAATTATGTTTTGAAACTATTTTTAATAATTAAAAGTTGAAAAATATCATTTTATGATTTTTTTTAGCATTAAAAATTGAGTCATATAGAAACAATTTCAAAATATTCATTTTCTTAATTTGAAAATAAATTAATATGTTGTATAAAAGTACCTTTATCAATAAATTAAAATTATATAAGAACTTATATAAAAAAATTTTGAAGAATATGGACATGGAAAGAAATATTCATTATCAAAAATGATAACTAAGGTTGGATTTTTTAGAAGGAATTTTTCAGAATTGTTTAGTACTAAAAGGGTTAAAGATGAAATAATAATTTAAACCCCTAAGAGTAACTAGATGATAACAAAATTTATCAGTTTTAAGTGAGAAATATTTAATTCCAACCAGGTAAATTGAAACAAAAGTAATGCCAATAAAAAGTTAGGTTATAACATAAACCCTTACCTAAAGTCATGGATTGCTTCTTACACACCCTAACATCCTATATAATATTTGTAGAATTATTATAAATATATAAAATAACCATAATAACACTTATATTAACATACATAATTCTCTTATAAATTTATAATTACACATTTATTAATAATTATTTATTAATATCAATATTCGGATGTTAACTATTCGGTTTCCACGTATGTTTTGGTCGAGAGATTTATATTCTTTCACCTTAATTATTATTTAATAATATCCATAATTTTAATAGTTTAATAAATATAAAATTTATTAATTATATATACTTTTAAATTTTTTCATGTAATTTAGTTACTAAAAATGAATTACATCACTTCGTGGATGCATAAATATGCACGTATACAAAGGTTACGTTTTCATTTTTAAATGGATGGAAAGAAATGATAGTAAATATTAATTTATCTTCAAATGACCATAATTATATAATATATACCATATATAAAAATTTAAACTTTCTAGATAATGATCCATGTGAGGATGGTATGGAAAATATTATACATCATTGCTTGGAGTTGGCATTCCGCATGTATGTTGGAGCAACGTTTTCATTTTCCATTGGATACAAACATGGTATAAAATTGTGTTATGTCAACATAGTAATATTTAATTATATTAAATATACAAATTTTATTATATTATTATTTTTATAAAATATTTTAATTTGTTATTAGAAGAAATAATATTCAGAGAATTCAGTTAATCCTTATACATCCTCTTTGGATATGATCCTATGGATTACACCTTAATATTTATAGGATGGGACTTTTAGTGATACCAAAATCTCATAGACATAGGTAGGACAGTTTACAGGTAATTTTGGGAGATATTGATCAAGAAAATGATCTCCATGTGTGTGAATAATTTAGGATATGAGGTTCCCTTTTATAATTGAGGGGAGTGGCTCACTTGTAAATACACTTAACTTTAAAAAAATATAAAGTCACTATCAAGGGAAAGTATAACCAAAAAAGAAAATTTTATAATATAATGTGAGGGAATGTAGATATCATCTCAACCAATAATATAAGACAATGTTTTTATTATATTATAATTGGTATCCTTTAGTTTAACAAAATTTAGTATATTCTATGATAAATAAAAAATTTATCATGGTAAATTATTTTTATGATAAAAAAAGAAGTTAAAATTAAAATAATTTAAAAAAACTCATTAAAAATATGGATTAAATTTTATCAAAATCAATTTCTAAAGAAATATGAAATTAATTTTAATGTGAGTTTTGAAAAACCGGTAAAAACTATTTTTAGAAAAAAAAATATTTAAGAAGACAGATGATTTTATTATCATTATTTTCTTAGAAATAGTTATTATAATAATGTAAATTTATTTCATTGAATATATTATCTAAAATTTTCATTAAAATGATTTATAAATAATAATTTATTTTATTTATTAATTTAAAATACATTACTCACATAAAAATCATTTTCTAAAAAATATCTCTTTTTACCTACAAATAATTTTATCTTAATCTCTAAAAAATAGATAATAAATGTATGAATGATCATTCATTTTTATACTTTAATAAACTTTCATTCCCTTAATTTATATTTTTCATGAAATACATTATATTAAACAAATTATATTTATTAAAGATAAATTATTATAAAATATTTTGGTGTTTTTATATTTTTCCAAACATCAGTTGTGTAAATGAAATTTCTTATGCATAGGAAAAAGGGATTTGACATTTTTTCCAAACTCAAACTAAAAAACACTAATTCTAGGATTTTGTGAAATCAATCATAACCCACTTTTAATATTATCAATGAACTAAAAATGATAAAAACGCATCTCAAATGGTCTCAAAATTATCATTTAACTGGTGTTTTGCACTTGTTAAATTTAGACCAATCAATACATTTCCACTTATTTTCTCCTCCAAATCACACAACACACTTACCTCACAACAATTTTCTCTCAAAACACAAATATGTATTTTCAACCAGGTTTTTCTCATCCAAACACATGAAAGAATCAACATTGGTAAGAAAATTTTCTAAATATTCATCCTATGTGAGCAAAGAACATGTTATTTTCCTAAGGAATTTTCAATATTTTTATCTTCCTTAAGGTTGGTGTGTTTCAAATTTCATAAATTCTAAGGTCGAATAATGAGGGTTTGGAGGTTTTCAAAGAAAAAATGCCTAAATATAATTTTAACTCAAGTATAGTCTCCACCTTACTCCCCTTTTAAGTAAATCATCTATATAAAACTTTGATAACTTATTTTTCATCCCATTACATCAAAATTTCAGCATCAATAATTGAAACATTTCTTCTCTTTTTTATTTGGAATGATCTAGATATGGAACATCTTTCTTCCATTAGGATCTCCAGATAGGCAGATCTCTATTTCCTTTGATAGTTATAGATGGGATTAACACTAAAAAATATGGTTCCAATCAGTATAAACATATCTTAAAAGTTTTAAAATCCACCCAAAGAAACAAAAAATGAGGTAGGACCCCACAATTTATCTTCCCCCACAATTAAGTTCAACTAGATCGTGTATTTTTACTTCTAGATCAGGTTGGAAAGGGGAAAATGATTTATAATTTGGATACCCTAATTGGTTGTACGTGGATAGTAAGGGGTCAATAAGGATTAATTGTATAGGTAATTCCAAATTAAAAAGGATTATCACTTTAAATTTGGCTTCTTAATTTCAAAGAACTGACTCAATCATTTCACTCACAAGCACCTCATCCCTCAGGTTTTGATAGAAATAGATCATGTTTTGGTTCAATCTATAATGGATTGGTTCTCTCAAGATATGAGATGAAAGTGAAAAATATTTAAATAATGGTTCATAAGCCTCATAGTAATAGTAATTTCAATTAAAATGATAGTGATATGTGGTAATAGATTCAAAAATTATAGTTATTTTCCTGAAATTTCCAAATTTTTGAACTTGAAAGAAATTTATTTTCAGTATTCATTTATGTTATGTTTCAAGAGATTGATTGGTTCACTTATTTTCAGTATTCGTTTACGTGGAATTTAAAAATAAAAATGATCATCATTAAAGATAAAAAGTTTTTTAAAAACAAAATTTGAAAAAGAATAAAAGAAAAAAACACACCAGAAATTGGATGAAAAGCTAAAAAAATTGTAAGGAAGGAACACAAAATCCTAATATACATAGCATTTTTCTCCTCCAACGATTATTTTGTATAATAGCCACATTGTACAATAGATTTTATGTGAAAATTAAATTCAAGAAATAAAATACATAACAAAAAATAAGTGAGAATGAATGTCACAACCTGGCTTCAATTGTATTCTACTTCATGAAGATGGATCTCCTCCACTGGAAGATCGTGAAAATTATCTGTAAATGGCTTCAACCTATTTCCATTGACCATGAATAGTGTCCATATGTCTGGTTCATTGATCTGTATTACACCAAAAGGAAGAACATGATTAACAATGAAAGGGCCAGACCATTTGGAATGAAATTTAGCAGGGACCAGATTTAGTCTAGAATCAAACATCAACACCTTGTATCCTTCATTGAATTTTTTGTTAAGAATATTACCATCATGAAATGATTTTGTTCATTCCCTTTACAGCCTGTAAATTTTATATACAGTATTTCTGATCTCCTCTTTCTCCTACAAACAAAATTTTCTTTCATTTCTAGTAGAAAATAGATTCATGTTACATGTTTTAATAGCCCAAAACGATTTATAATCTAACTCAACTCGTAGGTTACAAGCTTTTACGTAGAATAATCTAAATGGTGACATTCTAATTTGGGTTTTTAATGTAGTTATATAGTCCCATAGTGCATCATAGAGTCTCAACAATCTCCTCAAACTTAAGTATGCCTTGAAAAAGGATTCCTTCAAGACTAAATGGTTAAAGGATGGTGATAGGAACTCGAAATTTTTTAATGCTCTTCAAAAAATTCAAAAGATCTATAAGACTATTTCTTTAATCAAAAATGGGGACAAACTAATTTATAATACAAACGATCTAGTGGAGCACATAATCCCTTAATTCAAGGATCTTTTCAATGGGTCACATTCCACTATTAATCCATCAGAGGGGGTGATTCCAAGGCTTGTGAACCAAGAGGATAATTCCAATCTCATTGATATTCCTCTTGAGCCAGAAATCAAGGAGGATATGTTCAGCCTCAACTCTTAGAGTTCTCTTGGTCAGGATGGCTTTGGTAATTTATTTTTTCAATATTTCTGGGATATAATTCATGAAGATGTTTGCAGGTTGGTGATACACTTTTTCAAAGGTGGGATCCTTCCCAGTGGTTTGAATGCCCAGTTCTTTGTCCTTATTCTGAAAGTGGAAAATGAAAATAAAATTCATTTATTCATGCCAGTTTCCTTGGTCAACATTGTTCACAAAATAATTTGAAAAATTCTTGCTAGTAGGTTATCACAAATTACTTTCAAGATTGTTTCTACCAGTCAGTTTTTCTTTATCTAGGGGAGATCGATCCAGGATTTTCTTATAACTGCCTCTGAATTTGTGAATCTTCTCAAAAATCCCATCAGAGGTGGTAAATTTTCCCTCAAATTCGACATCAAGAAGGATTTTGATACAATGGAATGGGGCTTCATATGAAATATTCTTTCCATGTATGGCTTTTATGATGTTTTTATTAATTGGATCAAGTCTATTTTGAGAGCAGATCACAATTCAGTTCTTATAAATAGATCTCTTGAAGGCTACTTTGAGTGTTCAAGAGGTGTTAGGAAGGGTGACCCTTTATCAGCAATAATTTTATCTATTCCTGAGGAATACCTCAGCAGGTTCCTATCTATCATGGCTGGCAATGGAAAGTTGAAAACCATTCATGCTAGAAGAGGGTTGGTTGCTTCATCACATCTTCTTTATGCTGGTGACATCATCCTCTTCACTATATGATACAAAGGAAATATCAAGAACATCAAGAAAGCTCTTTTTCATTATGAGATGGTTTCAGGACAGGTGGTTAGTTGGAACAAATCCTTTGTTTACTTTGGAAGGAACTTCTCATCCAATAGAAAGAATGACATCATCAGAGATCTAGGTATTCGAGAAGGAGCCATTCCCTTCAATAACTTGGGAGTGCCTTTATTTTGGGGGAGACCAAAGGCTTGCTATTTTTCGAGCATTGTTGGACTGATTCGAAGACAACTTTTTTCCTGGAAGGGTACATCTTTATCCATGGTTGGTAGAGTATGTCTTGTGAAGTCTATCATTGTCTATAAATTCTTCTATTCATTCATGGTTTATAAATGACTGGTTTCCTTAATCATGAGAATCAATGTCTCTATCAGGAACATCATTTAGAGTGGAAGTGTCACTGAAAAGAGGCTTACAACAGTCCCTTGGAATTATGTGTGCAAACCTTAGGATGATGGCAGTTTGGGAATCAAAAATCTGGGTTGTTTTAATGATTCTCTGCTGGCAGGTTTTATATGGAGACTTGTCAACATGAAATCTGAAGCTCTCTCTTTTCTTAAGGAAAGATTTAATCACAGACTCAAATCAGGAAATCTTAATTACATTAATTCCTCTGTTTGGCCTTCTTTTAGGTACATCTTTTTCAGAATTGAAGCAAATTCTTTTCGATTGGTTTCAAAGGAATCCTCCCTTCATTTTTTGAAATGTAATTGTACTGGTATGTGCCTAGAATACTTGGTACTTGGTGATAATCCTAATCTGGATTTTGATCTGTCAATTAAAGATCAACTTGGTTGCATAGAAGGTCTTCCGAATCAAGTTACTTCTGTTGTTAGGAAGTACTTCTTCTCTTCCAGGGGAGACTCCTGGGCATGGGAGCCAACTTCTAATGTGATCCTTTCCTATAAAGGTTTTTATAAACATTCTGTGGGAAATTTTTATGGTTCTCAGTGGATGGGTATCTTGAACAGGGCCTTCTTAAAACCATCTCAGTCCACCTTTTCTTGGATAGTAGCACACATGAGGCTTCCAACGGAGGATCATCTTCCAACATGTGGGATATCCCTCTACTCTAGGTGTGTCATGTGTCATCAACACAGGGAAGACATCGATCACCTTTTTCTTAGTTGCATTGCTGCTTTAGCTATGTGGGTAGTGGTCTCTAGTATTTTTGAAGTGCACCAGCTGCGGATGAACTCAATGGCTACTTTTATGAAGAGTTGGACTGATATTAATCTATCAGCACATCTTTTCTCTCTTTTTCTCATTGTTGTGGAGGAATTGATCTATCTTATTTAGTATTCTAGGAACAAAGTCATCCATGAGAAAAAAGTTTTTTCTACAGGTGCGGTTATCTCTATAATCCTCACTGTAATTCGTGAGGCTGCCATTCTGAATGGAAACTTCTGTGGGAATTCCTTTCATGATCTATCTGTTTTAAATAGGGTATGTGTCAAGGGTAATTTTCCTTTACCTCTTGGCACAATTGAAGTGTTTTTGAAGGAACCCTTTCATGGTTGGATCAAGGTAAATTCATATGGCACTTCACGTGGTAATCTGAGTGATTCAGGATTTGGTGAGGTCTTTAGGGATCATCAAGGATGAATTATTGGCTGCCTTTATGGATCATGTGGTTTTTCATATTCTCTCGAAGTAGATATGTGTGGTGTTATTGAGGCGGTTGAACAGGATGATAGAAGAGGGTGGAATAAATTATGGATAGAATGTGATTCCACGCACTTGGTGTTGGCTCTCAGGACTATTTCTCTTCATCTCTCTTGGAAGATGACTAATAGATTGACTAAATGTATGGATCTGCTTTATTCAAAGGAAAACATTATTACTCATGTTTATAGACAAGAAAATGCATTGGCAGATGGTCTTTCCAACAAAGGTGTTAGTAGCTCTGATTTTTATTGGGGTGATCAAGTGCCTAGTGATCTTCTTCCCATTATGAGGAGGGATCAATGTAAATTTTATTCTTTTAGACTGGTGTAAGTTTATTATTTCTTTTTGCTAATAAAGGGATCTTGCTTTTCTGGACAATGTCTCATTCTATCATTAAAATATTTTGTGGTAGAATCTCATTCCTTTTTGAAATGATCCCTTGAAATTGAAAATTTTAACATGTTCTAAAAAATTCAAAAGCATCACTAAAAATGGTTGGCCAATACAAAGTAGAATCAAGAAATTTACCTGCATTTCATTGAGGCCCAAAGTTTCCCCCAATATTCATTGTGTAGAAAAAATATAGGATAGATTGAAATTCAAACTTTTGAATGCATCTCTTAATCATTTGATCACTACCAACCTGCCACAAGTAAGGATCATCACAAATTTAATTCTTTGAATCAGTCAAAAGTTTAGTAACTTGTTTCTTGGAAAACCAGTAGGGAACATAATCAGTAGACATATAATTAACAAGATCAAAAAATCGTGGTCTTTCACTCAGACAATCATAAAACTCCTCATAAAGAAAGTTATCTTTAATTGGTGGACAGATCTGAAGTTCCCCATTCAAAACAGATAATATCCTACTCAAATGATCATAAAAAAGGTTCTCACTTCCTTTTTTATCCTTTATTTCAACATAAAAATCATGTAACAGCATGATCCATCTCAAAATTCTTGGTTTTCATCATGTTTCTTAATAAAAAACATGATTGTAGAATGATACATAAAAAAATCACCTTGGAGCCCAGAAAAAAAAAAGATCTAAATTTATCGAAAGCAAAGACAACAACCAACCGTTCCTTCTTAGTTGTTGTGTAGTTTGATTGGGCCTGATCTAATGTTCTATAGTTATAGGAAATCACATGAATCTTCTTTTAAAACCACTGACTCAACACTGACCCAAGATAAAAGATAGATGCATCAGTTATGATTTCAATGGTAAAGTCCCATTTGGGAGGTTGGACAATGGGAGGGGTTATCGGTTTTTGTTTCATCTCCCAAAAGGCCAATTTACAATTCTCCTCAAAGAAAAATGGGGTACCTTTTTAGATAAATCTAGATAATGGAAGTTCAACCTTAATAAAATCCATTATGAATCTCCTATAAAAACCATCCTGAAAAAGGAATGATCATACATCTCTTAGTGTTTTTTGGTATGGTAATGAAGAAATAACCTCAACTTTGGATTGATCAACTTGAATTCCATATAGAGACACAACATGACCAAGTAAAATCCATTTAGCCACTATGAAATTAAATTTTCCATAACTGAGAACTAGATTCTTATCAATGAATATTTGAAGAAAATGAACCATATTTTCAAACAACTTCCAAATGATGTTCTGTAAACATTGAATTCATCCATAAAATCTCCCATACATGTTTCTATAAATTTAGATAAAATTCTTATCATAAATCTTTGAAAAGTAACAGGAGATTTACAAAAACTGAATTCCATCCTCCTATATAAAAATGTTCCTATGGGTCATGTGAAGGTGGTTTTCTCTTGATCTATCAATGAAATATGAATTTGGAAATAACTATAGAATCTATCAAGAAAACAATAGTGGGTTTTCCGAGCCACTCTTTAAAGGACCAAATCAAGGAATTGTAATGGTAAGTGGCCTTTCCATGTAACCAAATTGAGTTTCCTATAATCAATGTACATTCTTGATTTATTTTTAATCCTAACAAGGAAAATATAACCAAATTCATTCCTTGAGATTGTAATGCCACCTTTTCTAGAACAACTTGGATAGGACTCACCCATTGACTATCATTGATGGGAAAAATAATTCAAACTACCAATAGGGTGGTTAATTCCTTCTTGAAATATGATAAAAGTGTTGGGTTCAACCTTCTTTTTAAATTGTCTCACTGGTTTATAATTTTTCTCCAAAAATATTCTATGCATGCACGCTGAGGGACTAATTCTTATTAAATCAGATGGGGTGCATCTAATGGATTTCTTGTAGGTTTTTAAGACTCCTAAAAGTTGGTTGTCCTAGTCCCTTGATAGATATTTTGAAATGATCATAGGGAATTGTTCATTCTCACATATGAAAGAATATTTGAGGTTCTCATGATGTGGTTTCAACTCTAACTTAGGTGGGTTATTTTATTTGATCAAAAGACACTACTCAAATGTGTGATTATTCTGTGAAGCTATAGATTTTAAAGGACATTCATCATGATTATCACAATCGATGTTCTTAGGACTTGTTTCATGTGAATCATTTATAGATTCTCCAGGGAGATCATTATAAGGTGCAACAGATTCTAAGAATTCATCTTCCTCATTGATGTGATCAATATACTCTTATAAATTAGTCTAAAAATCCCATGACTAATCAAAAATTCCTTTTCACCCTTTTTTGATCAGACTCAATAACAAAAAAGTTTCCATCCTTCTATAACAACAATTTATTTTTCATCAAAGGAAAAATCAGGAACATATCAGTAGAAAACCAATCAATCAGGTTTACTTGGGGGCGAATGATCCAAAAATGGGTGTCTTATGGACTAAAAAATTTTGAATTGGAAACAATCTCCTCCAACCACTAGTGAATGTGTTTCTATGTGAACATTGACGATTTCTTTTGTAGTTTTCAGGAATGGTATCCCTAAAATGAGAGGTTCATGGGTACTAAACTGATCATTCTCTATATAGATGACATAGAAATCCACTACAAAAATCATTTTTATCACCTAAATGATAACATCCTATATAATTATAGAGTCTTGGTAGTACATTGGTTATGAAGTTGAATGATAATTCTAGAAGGTTTCAATTCTCCAAACTAGATAGATGAGTAAAAATAATTTGGAATAACATTAATGGAGGCTCCTAGATTGATCATGACATCTTTTCATTCATATTTTCGATTGGTGCATGGAATGTTAAAGGTTACTGGGTCTTTACATTTCATGTAAAGATAATGATGAATCATGGATGCAACATTCCTCCCTATGTTGACCTTTTCACCTCCTTTAAATTTCCTCTTGTGGGTACACATCTCTTTCAGAATCATAGCATACCATGAAATTTGTTTCATAGAATTGATCAAATTTATATTGACTTGAACATTCATAAAAGTCTCCAAAACCTCCTTATCCCATTCTTCTTCATCATTCGACTTCACCAGTGGTTCACTCCTAGGAAAATATAGTGGTGGTTTGAATGATTTTAGGTCATTATGAGAACTACTTTGAGAAAAAAACAATAAAACATCATCTTTCAATACTTCTTTGTTCTTCCAAAAAAAATTTCTTCTCTGGACATTGTTTTCCATTCAAATAAAATTCATAATTTCCATAATTTCCATCACTGGTGGGATTATCATTAATTATTTCAACTGAAGCCATGAGGTTCTTAGTTTGAGGGTTATTCAATCTGGTGTCACTGCTAAGCTCAATTTCACTCACATTTCCTTCCTTTTTTCTATTACATTTACTTGGTGTTGTTAGGGTAAACCTCCACTAATTTGATTTTTGATGCAACTAAGATCAGAGGAATGTAGACCCATTTGAGTCATCAAAGTATTCATCATGGTATTTTTTTAGAATTATTTTTTTTGTCTAATTTCCCCTTGTTGTTTCCTCATTGCATCTTCAAGGTTACTCTTTGAATTTTTGGTGGGATGGTAAGGCTGAAAGATTCTTCTAGAATAAGAATTGGGTTTCCCATGGTAATATCTTGGTTGAGAATTACTTGATTGTTCTTGGAAGAAGCTTCTTGATTGTTCGAGAAGCTGAAATATTTCATTAGTGTGGTAGTTCCAGCCCTGATTGAAACTTCCGTTGGTCTGAAATGGAATTTTTTGGTTTGACTAAAAGGGTTTTCCCAGAAAAAAATCATTATAGTTCTCAAAAGTATCTTTCATTTATCGTCATTGGTCACTAAAATGTTCATTGGGAGAATAAATTCCATAACAGAATTTCATTAGAAATGTTGATTTAGGTTTGGGTGGTGTTGTTGGAAAACATCCTCAACCTCACCATAGTAGTAAGAATGGAATGTTGACTCACAATAATTTTGTTCTCAAGACTAGAAATGGTGTATTAATGGAAATTGTTTACATGAATAAGGCCTCTTATTCCAAATTATTTATCATTTTGGGCCAGGTTTTCAATTAATATCCAAGAAGCAGATGGATTTTTGTCAACTAAGCCCCCTCCCATAGCAGTATCAATCATGATTCTATAAGTAAGACACATTCCCACATAAAAATACTGAATCAAATGTTGGTCACTAGTTTCATGGTGGGGAAAACTAAATTAGAATCTTTTGAATCTTTTCCAATACGCACACAATGTTTCACATTGATTTTTCCTAATTCCAAAAATCTCTTTTCTAATGGAAGAAATTATAGAAGTAGGGATAAAATATCAAGGAAAATATTCTTTAATTCTATCTAATCCTAACTCAATGTTTAATGTTAATAGAAAAACCATTTTTTGAAAAATCCATCTAATGAAAAATGAAATGACCTCACATTAATTTTATTTGCATCAACTCCTTGAGGTTTCATGTTGAGACAAAGATAAATGAACTCCCAAAGGTTTTTTTGTGGATATTACTCAGGAAACCTATTAAATTTTTTAATTTAGTGGATGAAACTAGATTTAATTTCAAACCCAGTATGTGTATTAGGATATTCCATAGGATTATCCTGATTTTCATCATAGGATGAATCTAATTCATTCAAGTTTCTACTTTCTGCCATTGGAATTTCAGTTTCACCCAAGTTCTTTCAATGTGTGTCAGTGTAATATTCACAACATGAGATAGAAGTATTTATAGTATATCTAACCCTAGAGTGAAGTGTTATTTCAATTTCAAAAACTAAAAGTACCAACTTTGGCTCAGAATTTCGGGTAATTCAAAAGAAATGTTTTACCAAATAAACTAAAGAAACCTCCCTAGAAATGACTCCAATTTATGTGAATGTTTTTTCATGAAAAAATCAATCGATAATTATATATCCATGATGAATTTAATATAGGAGTCCCAAGATTCTCATTCGATGAGGTTGCAATTTGAGTTGAAAAACAATCACTTTTGTTTTGTTTTCTTTTATAATAATATAAATTTGGGGTTCTATTAGAAATTATAAAATAACATATAAATATTAAATGAAGTTAAATAAAATTAAAAAAGGCTAAAAATTGATAAGAAGTAAAATGGGTTTGAAATTAGGATCAAAATAGTGGTTATAGACAAGCTTTAACCTCTGGGAAACTCCCCTCTTCCTTGTTTAAAATTATATCAAAATTTAATATCTCAATGCATTCACAAATACCAATATATAAAATCCTTAATTTTCAAGTATATCATATCAAAAAAACAAAATTTTTGTTTCCCCTTCTATATAAGTGATTCAATTACTTTAAAACCTCCACATAATGAAACCAAATCGAAATCAATATGATTAATGGTAAAACCTCACTAAAGAAATTTAAATAGTGAAATCAACTATTTTAATTAATAGATTTGGAAACCATCCAAAAAACCAAGTTGAAAATATATTATAGAAATAAAATAACCACTATAATTCAAGAAATATATGTTCAAGATAGTTTCATTATAGATTACATATGATCATCAAATCTTAGAAGAGAGTGTTTTTCTATTTTCGTCATCTGCAACCACAAGGTTCTTAGCATCACATCACTTGAGCAACCCAAAACTTATTTATTTTAGAAAGATTTCACATAATTTTCATCAATATCTCTATCTAAACCCCACCATTTTCTCTCTCTATCAAAACCCTCCTTGAAATGATGAAGAAATGGAAATACTATGAGAATGGAGCAGGATGGAATCTACTATGTATCTTCTATCCATCTGAAGATAAACTAATTTTCACCACATTACACACCTATTATATCTTTATTTAATTATAGATATTTTTTCTAAATTAAGGACTCTTTAATCCTGAAAACTCACATATATTTTTGACATGTTTTGAAAAAGATATTATTTAATTACTCTACATAATGTTTTATGCTCGAGGAGACTCTTTATAGTATTTCTTTTGGACTCTCCCATAATCTACCATAATTATCTACTTTTCCTTTCAAAATAATAATTCACTAAATCCATTGAGTCTACTTCCATATCCAATTTTAATCGTCACATTTTGACACCTGTATCCTGAGTTATACCTCATTAAATGAAGTTGGGTCCATCCAGTCATCTAGAAAGGTTTTAAACAAATATTGTTTTATTTTGGCCTCCATATGTTCTAATCGTTACTTTTGCTAGTTTATAAATTTGTATCCCACTTATATAATAATCCTAAAAAATAATCAATTGATTTGGATATTTAAAGAAAAATAAATGATCTTAATAAAAAAGTTATTTCAAATTATTAAAATTCTAGAAATGTGAAATATTCAATCTCAAGATCAAAACATGCCTAAAATTCAAAAAACAATAAAATTCATCTTAGAATGTAAAATTATTGAGGTTTAAATAATTTAAATATAAATTAAAAATATTGAAAATATTATCTCTATCAATGATTGAAGCCTGGGAATTTAGGGGATTTAACTTAAGATTTTAATGATAATTAAAATGATTTTAAATAAGATAATCCTACTATTGAATGTTAGGGGATTCCCATAATTCAAATATGAAAACATTTACTATTATATTTTTGATAATTATATTTAAAATTATTTTTGTGAATATATATATTTTATGTACCAATGAAATAATTATTAAGGATTTGTAGAAATTGGTGAAGCACAACCAAACATTAAATATGATCGATCAAATCAGTATAAGTGATATCATTATTCAAAAGAAAGTGTAAAGAACATAGAAGAATATCCCATTAAATTAAATTCAATTGGAATTAAAAAAGTTCTTTTATACTATTGTTCAATTAATTTTATAAGAATAATTACTTTTATAAAAAGAACGTGGGAATAAAGTTCAATAAGAACAATGATATTGTACTAAACCCTATTAGTAAAGGATCTTATTGTTGTTACAAAATTGTATAATTTAATTTATGTGAGTATCACATACACTATCAATTTACTATAGTGCGTTTTAAGATAATTTATATTCCTTAAATGTTTTAAACACAAAAAAGGATTATTTTCAAGTGGTTTTTTTTGTCTTTGATTACTTACAAACCATGTCAATGATAATCTCTTCTTATTGAGAAGTGAGCCTTATAAATACCTATATTACTATAGTTGTTCTTGTTTTTTTTTCAAAAAAAATTATCTCTCTAATTGGAGGTTTATGTTATTTTACAATAAATAAAACATAAAAATACGATCAATGATTCACCCCCTCCCCTTTCAGTTTTCACATGGATCTTGAATTCTACTTTCAATATGAGAACTCGAATATCCCCTCATTATATTCATTGATTAATACTTATTTTATATTATATAAGTAAAAGAAATTATTCTCCCCCTTATTGACCATAAATGAAAAGTTACTATTGGGTTTTTTATCTCACTATCTCCTTCACATGTCATTAATAAATTTATATATCCTCCAAAAAAATTATATTAAACATATTTTGAGAGAAGGATGAAACCATATTATTTTCCTTATAAAATAATATTAAGTTAATAAACTCTAAGTCTAATTGGGCCAGCTCAGGGTAAAAAACAATAGGGATATAACCATTTTTGTAAATAATACCCATAAGAAACCAGCCATGTGATATCATTCATATACTTTAGTTTTGGGGATACTCAAGATAGATTAATTAGAAAATGTGGATCATGAACACATATCAACAAAGACATAATAAATGTCTTGTGAAAGAGACATAAACTCCCCATTTTCCTCATATTTTAATTAACCAACACTCCCATTTTATAAATATGTTTGATGTAAGAAATAAAAAGGGTTGTAAGTGTGATTTAATACCTCACTCTCCATTTTTCATAAGTGTTTCTATAAATTCACACAACATGGGAATTTTTTATAGCTTCACTTCATGGGATGCACCAAATTCCTCCTATATATGGTAGTTATAAAAACAACATGAATAACACATTATTTATTTTCTAGTATGTACATCACTCAATTTTCCCCTTTAATTCAAAGCATGTTTTCGAAAATAAGAAAAATCATTAGTGAATAAGGGTGGACCTTGTATAACACTGTAATTTGGGAATATATTTCTCTAAATAAATAATTTGTTCAATATCTTTCTCCACATACAAGAAAAAATAAAATAATAAACAATATATTTTTTTATTAAGGATATTTAATAATAATAAAACATCTAGTAAATAAAAATATGTAACCAAATAAAAATGCCAACATTTAGAGGATATAATATTAATATGATTTATTATATGAAAGGATTTTGCAATATCCAATAATTATTTAATGTATTAAAAAAATTAAAATTCATATATTTTAAAATATTATTTTGATAATACATATTCTAATATATCAACTAACTTATTAACATAATTATATTAAGAATTGGTATTAGATATTACTATGAACACTCAATGATTAAAAACATCATTTGATCAATAAAATGTGTTTCCTTTAAATTTTAGTTTAAATGATAAATTTATAATTTCTAGAAATTTTTTACAAAATTAATTTCATTTATTTATTATACATATCATTAATAGTTTAATATGAATTTTTTGTATTTTTTAAAAAATATTGACTTTTAATTGAATAGTGAAAAATACAATTTTTTATAAACTATATGAATTTATGAAAATATAAATATATAAGTATAAATATTAAATTCCTGAAATATTTTACTAAGAAAGAACTTTTATTTTATAAGACAATTTATAATTTTAAAAATTTTGGTTTAAATTTTCAAACTCTTATTTGACATTTAAAAAATAAATGTTTTATTTATCAATAAATAAATTAGTTTAATACAATATATATTTATTATTTAAAAATTAATTTATATTACTGATATAAAATTATTATAAGGTTCAATATGTTTTCTGTCATAATAAAAAAAATTCATTGGTAAAAATGAGTTACCTCGATAAAAATAAAAAGGGTTAAAATGGGTTTAACCAGAAATGAAGGACCACAGTCATGTTTAAAACAGGTGTGGGAATGGGTGTTCAAGGAATTTATTAAACTTATACCATACCATATTCATTATTTATCAATTTTGGAGATTCATTATTTGAGAGTAACTTTCTATTATTAAATTTTTTTATCATTTACAAAAAGTTTATCCCTTTTCACTTATAAAATGGGCACTCATATCCTCAATTCCCATCACAAAAAAAACACATTTAGTTTAACCTAAACTCTACCCAAACCTATCCTAAAAATTCTTATTCTCATTCAAGAGTTTTTGGATTCTCAAAATTCCACCCCTCAAAGTCTTAACTGGCTTTGTGAATGAGATAATCCATGAAATGAGTTATAAATTTCTATCCACTCCTTTCTCATTTAAATTTTATTGTGTGAATTTATTCCCCCTAAATATCCATTAAAAATTATTAAAATCGAAAATATAGTATAATTATTTTATTTATATTTTATTTATATTATGGTATAGTCATTAAATATCTTTCTCTTTTCTATTAAGAAAAATGTGACAATCATTTTTGTGTTGTATGAACTATCACCTCCATGATGTAACAAGTTTCACTTTCCTTCACCATCTTGTAAGGATGTTCCTAATAGAAAGTTTAATATATATAAGTATGATATTTATGACATCTTTAGATTCATAAATTTTATATTATATTTCTTTTTCCCCTATTCTATGGAAAATGAAATCATTATCCATGCATATGTGTGGACTACCTCCACCATAAAATGATCAATTTCCATATTTCATTTAATAAACACCTTAAATTTCTGGTCATTAGAGTGTATATAGTGGTTAAATATGATTTGAAAAAAAATTTATTAGGGATATGGAATGATAAATAAAAAACTGTAGTAAATTCAACCATCCAAAAGAGTGTTCTAAGAGAAAAAAATATTCCTTCCTATTATGTAATAACATTATATTGGTTATCTTCTTCTTATGATTATTTAAAATCATGATATATCACACAAATAAAAACTAAATAATATCATTATGATTCTGTTATAATGATATTAAAATCAAATCACTTCATAATCATCCATTAATTATGGTATATTCTAGTTTGGGTTGGTTTAACCACCTACATGAAAAATGATATAAATTTATATCAAGGATTACTATGAAAACTTATTTCTAGATAATATATGAAAAAAAATAAGTAAATAATAATTTTTTTTCTTCAATATTAATATAAAAATTTAACTCATTATTTATGAAATAACCCTTCAATCACTAAAAATCATTGAAATAAGATCATCATAAAATCCATCTATAATAATCATAACTATAACTCCCAAAGAAACAATATATAACACTATAAATAATTATAAAACTTAAATTATATTTTTTTATAATATTTAAATGATTAAAATTGGGATATTAATGAATAACAACAATGATATTACGAAACTAGTTCAAAATCATCAAGATTACTCACACCATATATTGAAAAAAGATAATAACTAAGTAATATAAATGGAGAGAATAATTTAAATGAATTTTATAAAAGTTTATACACATGAATAAGGTAATTAAATATATGATTAAGTGGATTATTATTCTTATAAAGTAGGTAATAATGCGATCAACTAATCAGGAATACATTTTTTTTGTTTCTTTGTCTAAAATTTAATTTCTTGAGACTTGTTTCTTATTGAGCTCCATAAAATATTAAATATGGTTCAATTAAATGATAATTAATTTTTTATTCCAAAATAATTAAATTCATGTTATTTGAATATCCATATCATGTTTTTTCCCTAAATGGATTTTTATTCGAAAGATAACAATGTTCAAAGTGTTTTTGTCATCTCAGCTCCCTTCATTTAGATATAACGATTCTTCTTGAGCTTCCTTATTCCATTATTGGTGTATTCCACCCTAAGATTTTATTTGACTATACTTATCTTTCTATCTATGGATAATTAAATTTTAAACCAAATATTTTACCTTCATGAATTACTTACCTAAAAAGTATATCATTGTTTGGAGTAATTTTCATCCCCGTTAATGATGGTTTATAATCCTTGTCTATATTTTACTCTATTTATAAAATTATCCTTCTTAAATTAAACCCTAATTATTTTTTATCTCATGTGACCTATATATATTCCATTTTACCCATTTTAAAATGAATTATTGTTACTTTTTTCAAAATGTTGGTTTTTAAAAAACATATTTCAAAATATTTAAATTGGTTTTACATATTTTTAAATGTTCTATCTTCCACCACACATTTATTTTGATAATCATTATGTATTTTCAAAGCACTATTATTGAATATTATTTTAAAAGTAAATATTTTTCAACAAAATTTCACTTTATTTTTTCAAAAAATGTTTTTTCAAAGTGATTGTAACTTCTTTTATTATGAAAAAATAAAATCATTATATAAAAACTATTTTATTATTTCACAACCATTTTTAACTTTATATCTAAAGGATTTATTCCCCTAAAATATTTATTTATCAACTAAAATTCAAATTTTCTTATTATATAATAATTTGGGGTGATTTAATTTTGGGTATAAAACATTTACATTTTTGATGTAAATTTTGATTATACCATATGAAAATGTTTTGAAACACATATTTATTTACATAGGTTCTCTATGAAATGATGATGATTTATTTTAAGTGGAAAAAATATGTATGTATGATTATGGATGGGGTATTATATATCCCCACAATGTATTCGTTTAAGTTTTTGTCCCATGAACTCAAAATGGTACATAGGAGGATATATATCAAGACAAAGGGTATAAGAGAGAGTTTATCCCAATCCAATGTTTTGAAAAGAACTTTTATCTGAATCTAAAGGTTTATGAGAGGATTTATCACAAGAAAAAAATGGTACACATGATTTTTATCCCAAGACATTTGTTGCACATAATGATTACCCCAAGCCCAATATGGTATAAGGGTGGTTTTCCCATGCCTACTATGTAATGAATGTCTTGGGGGTAGCCTTGACATATGGTTTCTGTGATATTGTTTATTCAATACACTTATATCATAATCTTGTGCCTATAAGTATGTTATTTTACTCATGTGTAATGTATCATGATTCCACCAACTATTTCCATGGTATAGGTTTGTTTATTTGTGATTACATGCCCTTCTATCATGGAATATGGACAACGTATATTATTCCAGAATATTTTTAATAACAAATTTAACCCATAACCATGTTTTTCGTATTCTTATGATCTAACCCATGATGACGTATTGATAAGTTTTTCCATACTAAGATTTTGAGGTCAACACGTAATTATGTTTTCCTTCCCCAATGTTATGAAGATAAGTATAACTTATGGAAATTCTAAAGTGGACTATTGAGGAGTTTGATTATGGAGAAATAATTTAGGGCTAAGATTCTTATGTAGCTAATATACAAGACACTAAACCATTATATCCTAAGTTATTCTCATATTTGTTAGATGTATTATTTAAATAGTGAAATTAATTTATTATTTATGTTAGGTTTATCTTGGTTCACTTTAGTTGGTATTAGAGGGGTATTTAGTTATTTTTAGAGATTATTTTACTTATATTAGTGATTATATTTGATATCATTATTGAAAACGCTATATATGGTTTAAGGGATATGCTAAATTATCGGATAACATATTGAGGTTTTTTTAAATTAGATATTATATAGTTCAATTGTAAATTAATACCCTTACTATATACTAAAAGGGGATGTTGGCTCTAGAATAGATATACATAGAGTTAATAAACATTAAAAGGGTTTGTGGGGTATTAACATAATTTTCACCTAGTGCATGACAAAGATGCCTAACTTAAAACCTGGTTTGACACTCCTTTTGGATATTCTTTGGTTAATCCAAATTCACTTTAAGAATAATTATAGATAATTTAAATACCTAGTTTTTTAGGTTAGAGAACTATGTAGGTTGATGACCATGGATAACTAGGATTCAAACCTAGATATTCATAATTTTGGGTACATATGTAATTTATGGGATACTTCTTCTAACATCATAGTTTTCATATTTTATATTTAATAATTTATAATTTCCAAATTTCTATTTTTAATGAAGTGGTTATAACTAAGAAGAACAGAGTCATCAATTAGTATAATAGAAAATGTGGTTATTTTTCCAACAAGAAACTTAATTGGATAAAATTAGAGAGAAAACCTCCATGAAAATGTTATCCTAGTTTATGAGTAATAATGAAAACCATGTGGATCTCCCAAATTCACCAAGGAAGTAGAATCTTTATATTGAGATATTAATATACCAACAACCACAAACCTTTAGTGGCTATCTTGATCCATATATAGATGAGTAATAAATCAATACAGTAGAAATTTATATTCCATTTTAAAGACCTTGGATCATGTAATGGGTTTTTATTTATATATTATTTGGAAGGTGAATCTGATAAATGGTGGGACCTAATCAATAACACAATGGAAAAGGAATAAATTTATTCCCTAAAATGGGAATATTTTAATGGTTAATTATTTAATATGTATTTTACCTGAACTCATCACACAAAAATAAGAGATGGAATTCATTTTAAAGAAGAAAAATGAATATTAATCCATTAGTACCAATAAATGAAAACATCACCATAATTTCATGGTAAACCATTGTTTTTATCATTTACCATGAAATTAAGTTCTATCATTTCATTAGTGGATTAAATTTGAGTATCCTAAAAATATTTTTCTATAGGTGATTTTTGGAACTATGAAGATATTTTTCTATGTGCACTTAATGGTGGTAATGGACACTACAGACTCCTATTATACATGTGGTTTAGTGTACAAGAAGATAAAAATTTATTTCCATGAATATTAAAGTAATAAAAACCATATAGGAAATAAAAAAATCTTTTGACATGTAGAAGATGTGGGAAGAATCATAAGGAGGAAAATTTCCATGGAACAAGTAAGTACTTCAAGTATGGAAGAAAAGTTTATCAAGAACATTAATGATAGAGAGATATGAATAGACAAGCTAATGAAATGGGTGGATTTAATTCCTATAATAATGAAAAATCCTTGATTAAATTATTTAATTGTAAAGAGTATGGTCATTATGAAAACAACTACATAGAAACCAGGGTTGATAGCAATAATAAACATCAACATCCACCTATGCTAAGTGAAAAACTAAAATCCAATTCAATCGCCACAATTTATGTAGATTGTGTTAACTAAGTGGGCCATGATATTCAATGAATAAATATCCTCCACTTTAGATTTTTGGTTGTCTTGTTGGATTTTAATTTTAGTAACTATATTATATATGAGAGGTTTTCTAAAATCAAATAATATAAATCCCAGTGTTTTGATATTATTAAAGAACAAACATAATTATTATTTTATCCTAAGTTAGGTTTATGGAGTATGATTCATGAAAGTATTATATCCCTCTTTTATATCAATTCTATGTGATTTTAGAAATTTTTTGACTATACCCACATAGAATCCATAATAATCAACAAAAATAGGGAAATAAAATTTCATATTTGAGACCAACCTATAATCATATTTCACTATATGGATGACTATGATATATCTTGGAAACCAAGTTATACTATAGTAATTATTATTCAAAATCATGATGGATATTTATCTCAAATGGTTATAGAAAAAAGTAATATTTAGACAGACATATTCTGAGGGAAAAAGTTATATTTTCTATGTATATTTATAACAGTCTAGAAATTACTTCCCAATTCATGTTTATCTCAAAAATAACCTTATTTATTTTAACTAGTAAGTGATAATAAAAATTTCAATGATTAAATATATTTAACAGAGAATGTAACACCCTGGGATTTTTTAATGTATTTCATTAAATAAATATTTCATTTAATAGCTTTCTTCAAACGAAACACCCAAAAAAACAAGTTTCGGCAAATTTATTATTAACATAATTTAAGAAGAATAAAACCACTTGTAAATAAAAATATATTAACCAATTAAAAATACTTAGATTTAGAATATATATAATTTATATGATATAATATATAAATATATTTTCCTTTCTCAAATATCTATATAATGTATTAATAAATTAAAATTGATCACTTTTAAAAAATTATTTTCATAATATATAATATTTAAATATATTTACTAACATATTAGCATAATTATGTTAGGAATTGGTATGAGATATTACAATTAATGTATGAAAAGATTATTTTTCAACAAAAGTTGTTTTCATTATATTTCCATTTAAAATTGAAATTTATGAATTTATGAATTTTATTTTTTAAAAAATAAACTTTATTTTTTTAATTCCAAAAATCAATATTAGTTTAATATTAATATTTTATATTTTTCTAAAAAATATTCATTTTTAGGTGAATAGTGTAAAATACCATTTTTATAAATAAAAATAACTTTTATGACATTATTATTATATAAGTATTAATTATATAGTCAAGAAAATTTTTTCTAAGACCAAATGTGTATTTTATAGTGAATTTATAATTTTAAAAATGATTTTTTTATTTACAAGTTCATATTTGAAATTTTAGAGCATGATTTATATTTTTCTAAAAAAATTATTCTAAATGAATTATATATTAAGTATTTTAAAATTGATTTTTACCCCATCTAGAAAAATAATATCATAAAATTGGTTTAAAATTTGGAATCATTAGTTATTAATTATATAATATGGACCAATTTATTTTCAATAATAATGAATAAATTATTTTGGTAAAAACAATTTACCTTGGTAAAAATCAAAAGGTGTAAAAAGGGTTTAACCAATAGATAAAGGCCACAAAATATGTTTAAAACATGCATTGGAATTATATTTTGAGGTCTTACATGTCCATATACCTTAATATATTCATCAGTTCCCAATTTTGGATCTAATTTCTTTGAGAGTTACTTTACCTTATAAAACAGGTTTTGGTATTTACAAAAAATGGGCATTCTTTCTCACTTATCAAAGGGGAACTCCTATCCTCACTTCCCCTAACACCAAAACCCACTTAGTTCATCCTAAAATATTCCCATAACTATAATAAATATTAATATTCACATTGAAAATGTTTTGGTCTCCTCAAAAGGCAATCCCTCAAAGTCTTAACCCCCTTTGTAAAGAAGATAATTCAAGAAGTAAGTTAAAAGTTTCTAACTTCTCCTTTCACATTTTTATTTCATTGTGTTCATTTATTCTTACTAAAACAATATTACAAAATATTTAAATTATAACATTTTTATAATTATTTAACTGATATATAATTATTATTACGGTATAATCATTAACCAACTTTCCCATTTCTATTAATAAAAAAAGTTTTTATTTCTGTATTCTGTGAACTACTGCTTCCATGATGCAATGTGATTATTTTTCCATTAAAATATTAAAAGGAAAGTCATAATAGGGAATTTAATATATAATTATGATATTTATTACATATTTTTAATTATTAAATGATAAACTATTTTACTCATTTCCCCATTCTTTGAAAAATGAAATCATCATCCATGCATATGTGTAGACTACCACCTCCATGGAATGGTAAATATATTGTTTTCATAGATTAATTGTGTAGATAGTTTTGATGATGGTTTCAATGGATAAATAAAATGTTTTTTTAATTATTAATGTTATATAAATAAAATTGGACCACCTATTAACAATATGATCAATAAACAATCGTTATAAATTAAACTGTCCAAAAGTGCGCTCAAAGGGAAAAATATTATTTATTTTTATTATTTAATAACTTCATATAAGTTATATTATTATTATTATTTAAAATTATTATACATATAACTAATAAAACTAAATTATATCATTATACTTACGTTATAATGATTTTACAACTAAATAACTTCATAACCATCCATTAATTATGTTTTCTTTATATTTCAGTTGGTTTAACCACCTTCTTGAACAATAATATAAATTTATATGATGGATGAATATGGAAATATAATTTCTAGTAATATATGATATAAGAGGTCAATTACATATTCCATCTCAGAACATAATGCAATGAATAAAATTACAGTAAATCACAAGCTTAGGGACTTGACCCCACGACCCCCCCCCCCCAACCCTTACCACCCCACAACCAATGGTGGGGCCTAGTAATATATGATATAATAAAGTAAATAATTATTTCTTTCTATAACATTAATATAAAAATTTATCTCATTTTTTAATAAAACACCCTTCGAATGCTAAGAATCATCAAAATATTCTCATCTCCAAATTTATCTTTAAGCATCATAACTAAAATTCCCATAGAAAAATTTTATAAAATTATAAAAAATTATAAAAAATTAATTCTAGTACCTTTTATGATATAGTAATGAATAAATTTTTGATAATAATTATGAGGAACATTTTTATTATGAAACTAGTTCATAATGATCGAGATTAGTCACACGTGATATTGAAAATAGATAATAACTAACAAATATAATTGTTGGTAATAATTTTAAATGAGGATTATAAAAGGTTATATAAATGAATAATTTTATTAAATAGGTTTTTAATATTTTTATGTTTTTTATATCAAATGTTATATTGTGCTTAACTAAGCCGGAATTCAAGGTAAGGCATTCTTTGTCTCAAATTTAATTTCTTGATACTTATTTATTATTAATAACCATGATATATATAATATGGTGTGATTACAAACTAAGGAATATCTTATACCAAAATCATTTAATTCATGTGTTTTTAATATAAATATCATTTTATTTCTTCAAATGTATTTTGATTCAAAATATACCAATGTTTCTAGAGTTTTTGTTAGCTCTACATTCTTCATTAATTTATAAGGATTATTATTGAGCATCCTTCTTCCAAGATTTATTACTTCCACTATATGATTTTATTTCATATTAATTCTCTTCCTCTATAGAGAGAAAAAAATTAATATATACATTTTACCTTTTTGAATATCCTTCCCCAAAACTATATCATTGTTAAGAATAATTCTCATTCTATTTAATTACAGGTTCCCCTACCTGTCAATATCTTCCCTTCTCAAAAAAATTCCCATATATAATTGCAATCGTAATTATGTGTTATCTCATGTGACCTATATATTTTCCTTCTCCAATTTTGAAAAGGAAGTCATGTTACTTATTTTATGATAAAGGTTTTCTACAAAGGTATTTCAAAATATTTAAAAAGGTTTTCCATCCTTTTAATAAAATTATTCAACCACACATTTATTTAGATAAACATTATGTATTTTTAAAGCTCTAATATTAAATATTCTTCTTAAAAGTAAATATTTTTCACGAAAAATTAAATTTTCCTTTTCAAAAATGTCTTTTTAAAGTGACCATATCTTCTTATTTTATTCCAAATATAATATCATTTTATAAAAATGCTTATATAATTTCAATACCATATTCCTTTTTATCTCTAGAGAATTTATTTCCTTGGAAATTATTTTTGATGTGTCTCCTTATAAATTTTATTATTAAATACTCTTTCAATGTGATTAAATTTTGAATATCATCTATACACATCCTTGAGGTAAATTTTTGTGATTCTATTGGGAAATGTTGGGAAATCCATTTTTATTTCCTTGGGTTCTTTATGAAATGATAATGATTTATTTTATATGTAACACATATGTATTGTTGATGATGGGTTGGTTCCTATATCACCCACTAATGTATTAGTTTGTGTTTACGTATTAAGAGCTCAAAAATGGTACATGGGAGGATTTATCCCAATATAAAGGGTACATGGGAGGATTTATCCAAAGATAAAGGGTATATGGGATGATTTATCTCAAGAAAAGGGGTATAAATGAGGATTTATCCATAGTTTATGGGTTACATGGGGTTTTATCAAAAGCCTATGGGTGAACAGAAAGATTATTTTCGCAAAAAATATGTCCTCGATCAATGAACCTTATCATAAGATACCATTAGTATACTATAATACTTTGGTTTCTTTCGAAGCACACCTTAATATATTACCCATCGGGGTCACTTATCATCCAAATGGCTATTCCCATAGGTCAACACATTATAACACCCCATGTTTTGGACTTTTTGATATTTTCTAAAGGCATTTGAATTATTTTTGCATTGGTGGATGGGTAATTTTTTATCTTAGGAATCATAGAGGGGTTCAAAAGGGATTTAACATCAAGAAATGATTTTCTATACATTGTTAAGGTTTTCTCAATGTCCTAGGGGTTTTGGTAAACACCATAATAACAAGGGTTGTGTGGGGGTGTTTAAAATAGAGGTTTTAGGAAATCAATTCATGAACCCATTCATGATGTGAAGGGTTTCATGGGGTGAAACCTAGAAGATACTAAATGTGAAAAGGGGATATAGGGTCTCACCTTAAAAATTCATGACATGAACCTGGTTCACACTATAAATGTTTCTATCATATTTTTTTAAGATAACAATGGTCTGGAAACTTGTTTTCCAAAGATAATAATAAGGAACTCATGAATTCTTTGATAATAATATTGTCCTTCTACACTAGCTTTTTACAGATATTCCTCATCCAGCATTAGAATTGAACAATATTGATCATGTTGGATCCCTCTCGGTAAAAATTGGACTTCTCAACTGTATTTATCTATTTATCTTATCATATAAAATAATATTTCCATGCGATCTTATAAGATCTATTTTCAAGGTGTTTGTTGATTCTTATTATTTCTCTCATTATATGACAAATAAATTCCTGATAAAGGGTGAGTGTTTCTTACTAGTAATGGTTTAGGTGGTCTATGGATTTTACCTCAATTTTAATCATTTTATAAAATGTTATTGTTGTGTTGTACACTCGATTCTCCATGAATCACTCCTTAAATGTGTAATACATAAATTTGATTTCATAGATTACGATTTTGAGACTTTTTATCCATGTGACATTGTTAGTGTATGAGACATAAATGTTGAACACCCAATGGATGTGTCACTCATATTCCCTTGATAATGAATGTGATTAGTTATGAAGTGACTCGATCACTGTGAATCACTAAGAGGGGGATGGGGTGAATCAGTGATCCATTTAAAACTTTTTAATAATTGATTCCTTTCAATAAAACCAATAAGGCTTGTTAAATCCTAGATCTACTCTTATTATTTATCTCAGTCTTACCTTGAATGATGCATAAAATGTAAAGGCACTAAACATAAGGATTTACAAGGTTCTAAACAAATACATACTCTTTGATGTGTCGGTTATTCCCCTCAACACAGATTCTCCACTATAATCTTATTACCAATTAAAATGGTCGATATAGAGCCCCACTGTATCTCTCATCAGTCCTATAGGAGGGTCCTTATACTGCATCCCACAGTGTTACCAGAATCCACTGGCATACTTCAGAGTCCCACTGAAGACTTCTTCTCCTCCCTGAATCTCACAAGGGTCTTCTAGATCTCGAGTCACATGAGCAGCTTCCTACATTAAGTTCTTCCTTAATTAACTGTAGATGATCTTCTTCTCTCTCCACATATACTTTCTGAATCACACTTTCTTGTGTATCTCTTCAATAATATTCAACAGCCTTTGGTAAGGTTTTTTGGCCTTGCTCAATAACTCTAATCACTTTTGCTGATTAGTTCTTAGTCTCAACAATGCTAGAGAAATTATTTCTTCTTCTAATGTAGACCTAGCCTCAATAATAAGTGTGAAAGTGGTTCAAAAAACCACTTCATGAATGCAAGAGTGATTATTTACAATATCATCTCAGTCTACCTTCATAGACTCTCAATTACTAAAAACTCAAATAGAAGGACTTCTTTAATGTATTCTGGCTTCAGTCTCAATTCTCATCAGCTTCATGCAAGGATTGCATGGGATATAATACCTCTTGTATTTGGATATCTCAATTCCTTTCACATGTGTATGTGTTCTTTCATGATTGCATTCATGTGTCTTAAGATTTCACACATGCATTGTCTCTTGGATTCTTCTTTCTCAATTTTCACACACACAATCTATTTTTTTAAGTGTCTTTACTTGTGAATGTTCATGCATGAATACATACACAATTCATTTCTTCTTTCTTGTGTGAAAACCTCTATGGGTAAAAAACTTTGAACGCACACATAATTTCTTCTCTTTCTCCTCTTCTCATTCTCTTCTTCTTTTTGGTCATAGAACACACACATTTTTTCTTTTTAATTGGAGTTCAATTATATACGTGTTTCCTCATACCTGAATGGGTGTATTCATTTATTGGTGTTATTATTTCTTTCTTCCTCTTTCTTCTTCACATGTGCACAAACAATGTATTTTATGTTCTTTGCATGCACATAAACTCCACCATGCATCCAACCACCTTCTTCTTAAAGTAAATAAAACACAACCCAAATGGGTATGTGGGTGGTGTGTGTGTAATTTTTTTTCTCAATAGGGTTCCTCTTCTTCTCCAAGGGCAGTGTATATATACACTATCCCTTTTTAAACTCTCCATTTCTTATATTTGTGAATCCAAGGGCTCAACAATTTTTCTTCTTTAGGGAACCATAAGTCACACAAGGTCTTTTTCTTTTCACAATAAGTGTGCATGATTCATCTTCACAGAACCAATAATGTTCTTGGTTCTGGCCTTTGTGCATAATAATAACGGTGAAAGTGGACCTATTGCGTACCAGCGGGTTGCTCCTCAAGAAACATAAAAGAGGGTTAAAGAGAATCTATGCGTGTTTGTGTTTCTTCGATGCACAGAGGGTGTGGATCTCCTCTTTCATGAACTAATATTGTTCACAGTACTACTTAGTGAAAGGGAAGCATGGAAATCCTTCGTGCAGCTACGATGTGCGGAAACACGTTGTGCAGTGCTCTGTTTCTTGGAAAAGAGAGTTTTCTCAATGTTTTTAAACAACCAAGCCTTGGTTGAGGGATCTTTATTTATAGGCAATAATCACCAGGTGTACACGTGTTCAAATCTGCGAGGTTGAATGCTTTGAAATCCCATGATCTTTGGGTTTGAATTATTCAAACATGGGATCAATATATGGTGCATATCTCAGTTGGTTCCATTCAATGAGGGCCTTCTTATATGTAGTTTTATTCTCTCGTGCATGCATTTTAAAACTCATGAAAATTATCTTCAACATGAAATCTCGATCGAGGAGCTTTCTTTCTATCCCCGGTAGCTTCACGTTGACTCACCCTCGTTTGAACTCTTTATCTCAATGCATTAATGAATCTTTTAATGAATGCAGGACATCTAATCTTCCAGATGATCACCATGCACTAAATTTGATCTTCAACGGTTGCTAGAGTTCAATCAAGGAGGTGTGGGGGCCTATCCGGTGCACTGGTTAATATTGGGAGGTCGCGGGTGTCCAGACGTTGAAGACAACCTCGGTGTCGTTCCTTAGCTGTTGGATCAATCACAGATGGTGGTGATTGTAATGTGGGATGCGGGATGGAGTGTGTGTCCAAGATATCACATGAGATTAGATGAACAGATAGAATTACCTCCATGTTTTAAAGTTATATCCCACATTGAAATGGAGACACAGAACGTGGCTCATTTATAATACATGTTGTCATAGCCTCAACATGGAATTATCCTCCTACCTCCACGGTACCACCTTGTATCATGTTCACCTTGTCGGCACACTCTTAGAGCCCACTCTGCCTCTTTCAGGCGTGCTCATAATTCCCACTATGCACTTGTTGCACGGGTTCACCACCGTGCGTGCACCTGTGGGCTTATACATGGCCCATTCTCTTCCTCATGCGAGGTTGTCCTTTAGGGCTACCCTCAGGCGTGGTTGACCCATTGGGTACTACATGTTCTTGAGGATGAGGACCTTAGATAGCCTCAATGGTTAGCCCAATTTTTTGGAATAGGCACACAATAAATATAATTTGTTAAAAACAATGTATAACCAAGATGATATGACATCTTTAAACACCAATCCCCTTCTTCATTGTCTCTAGAATAACAAACCAACAACATTGTTCTCCTCTTCTTCTATTATTTTTGGAAAGATAATTCCAAAAATCTTCTCCAACACATCATCACTCTTTTCTTATGATCATGAATCCCAATGATGTTCAATACGTTCCTTGGATCCCATCATGGATGGTGCATGAACCATTTCTTCATTCCTCATGCATTAAGGAATAATGCATGGATTCTCCTTATTGTGATGAGTGATTTGTTATCTTTAAAACACATGTTTTATTCTATGAGGATCAGTACAATCAATCGTCTGATTTAATTCACAACCTTCATCCAATTAAAATCCATTAGATGGATCTTCTTTTTCCTCATGCAATTGAGTATTTAATGGTCTTCCTTATGATGGTGTAAACATGTATCACATTGATATAAGTCTTTTGAACTTTGTATCAGCTCAACAATCATCAAAATTGTCTTTGGATAATAATCAATCATTACATCCACTGTCAAATATTAATTCTCCTAAGTGACATATGATTTGGAACAAATTCACCTTTCCATTCTCCAAGTATCAGTGGCTTTCCAAATACAATTCATGATCACCACTTTGATCATGATTATCACATCAATCAATACATTTCCATACACATATTGAAACCTGATTAACAATTGACTCCTTTTTAATATCTTATTGACAACAAATGAAACACCATGATCAATAATCTCCCACTTTGTGTTTTATTGTCAATATTACTTAATCACACTTTGAGTGGGTCAATATGTGTGCCAATATTTTCCCCCCTTATTGGAAAAAAAATTCGAAGGTGTAGTAGGGTCTGTTCAAAAAATGTTCTCCTCACTTTGAATAATATCTTCTTGAATATTTATGAGAGAGGGATGATGTCAAATGGTTTACATAACCAAGAGAATTTAGTAAATCAACTCTAAGTATACTTGGGAAAACCGGTGTAGAAAACAACAGAGATATGACAAAGGTTTTAAATTCTATCCATACACAACCATATATGTGAAATCATGCTCAGAATGTATCAACTCTAATATAAGGTGTTGGAAATATTTGAATTTATAAATAAAATTATGAATCCTACACATACTTCCCCAAACATATTAAAAAGTTAAAGTGCAAAGATAAAGCTCCATATTTAATCCCATATTGTCATAAATAAATCACTCCCCCTTAATTGATATGATAAATACAATTAAGAATAATGGATTAAAGTGTGATCGGAATACCTCAACTTCAACTTCTTGAGATGATATGAATTTCAAGGTTTGACTTGACATAATTCTAGATATCATCTCCTTAATTTTTTCTCCCCCTCAAGGGGTGCACTCCATTTTATTTTAATTGGTGGAAAATAATCATTAGATGATCTTCAAGATAATTATATTGATAATATTAAAGTGTGGAATACTTCATGTAATTACCAAATCATGAATAATGAATCCAACTTGTAGTTATACACTTTGCTAATCCAATTTGCGTCCTGAGGATGCACTTCATATTCAATTACCTACAATTTAAGCACACATATACAAAAAATATATAATGGAATGATATAGAACACCTGTGAGCTTCATAATAGAAGCACTAAGGCTGAGAATTTTCTCTCAACCCAAGAAATCCTTTCCTTGTAGCTCTAAAGTGTCTGGTACTCTTCATGATGTTGTTTCCTCTCCATTTGATATTTTGATCTTTTTTTGTCAATATGGAACCTTTACTTACATTTACCTTAAACTTGTGTGGATTATTTGTATTTAATTCTTCCAGGAGTGATGTAGCTTCCACTGGTGCATGTTCTTCAATTTTTAGCATCTCTATTTGGCCTGGTAAAATAGTTATACATTTTTTTCATGATGTACTGACTTTTTTCACCTTCTACATAGTAGTTGTGTGACACTTGTGTGTCATGTGCAGACAACCTCTCATGAAATTCTAATTTTCCATCATGTGGAATGACATGTTTCCCTTTTTTCCTTTTATTTAGTTAGTACTTTATCTTCTTCTCTTTGTAGTTATCTATAAATTTTCAATTGATTATGCTAGATAACAAAACACTCCTTAACATTTTCTAATTTTGAGTATCCACATGGATTAATCATTTTCATCAAGTTACCTTTCTTTGGAAACTTATTAAGATTATCTTTAAGAATCTCTCCAGTCAATCCCATCTTCTTATGTATTGATTCTCCTTTTAGTTTCAACTTCTTTCCATTCACTTCCATGGCTTGTTTGAAGTGTTCCATGGAATGTACTTTCATTCAAAAATAGAAGAATATTTTCTTTTTTTAGATGACATTCTTGGAATCCCGCTGGAACTTCTTCTTGGGAATAATTTCATTCACTATTTTCTTGACTTCATTGTGTAGCATATTCCCAATAGAAGACATTTCAACACTTTTTCCTTTCTCTTACCTTTATTGTGGTCTATGATTCATGTCAACTGCCTAAGGCATAGTAGGACTAAACTAGAACTCATCATAACTATGACCACTTTAGTTGATATTATCACAAAAGTCTTCAAGATAATAAAATATGTTCTTAATAGACATATTCTTCTTCATATATGATTTCTGCTTTTTCTTTGCAGGTTGCATCATTTCTTTATATATACTTTCCCTGAATACATGCCTTCTATAATTTGCCTATGTTGACCAGTTATTCCAGCAATCATTGTCCTGATGCCCAAATATCCTATAAAACCAACATTAACCAATAAATCTCCTTATTTTTATTGTAGTATCAGTTTGTCTAGATTAAGTGATTTTTTGTTTCTGGAATTGTCTTTATTACTTTGGAGCATCTATTTGGGAGTTTTTCTTCTTAATTATCCCAGAATCTATCTTTGAAATTTTTATTGATGTATCATCATTTTTATTAATGCACATCTTCCTAGCTTCTAGCTTTGAACTTGTACTTATATATGAAACTACATTATTAGAAATAGAAATAACTAGGTTATAGGATACCTTCTTCATGGAGGATGTTTCCATTGTATTAGAGGATTATTTGATATTCCTATTGGAATAATATTATTTACTGAAAGCTTGAGTGGAAGAATATCTTATTTAAACTGTTTGGGAAGATCCATCTTGGGGTGATTTTTGATTCTTCAGTTTCACCTCAATCCCTAAACACTTCATGTTGAGGGAGTTTTTCTCATCTTCAACTGATCTCATATTACTTTCCCAATTCTCCTTCATCATTAACATTTGATCTTCAGAAATATTTTTTAATTCTTTCAAAGATATCTCAAGATCCCTTACCTTTTGTTATTTTCGTATTCCAGTTGAGAATCTTTTACAACCATAGAAACTTTGTGCATCTTTTCAAATGCATGGAATGCTTCTACAAATACAATCTCAAAGAATTATTTCTCACAAATAATTTCCTGCAATTCATAAGTAACTTGAGTATGTATTTCATTACAAAGATAAATTGTTTCTTCCTTTTCCGTCACTAGTTTTTTGAGAGTGTTGGATATGCCAAACCTTTTAGCCAATTCTTCTTCTATGTAATTAACTTCTTCTTCTAGATGTAATTTTTCATATTGAAGAGAACTAATGCTTGCAGGAATGTGTCTTTACACTTCTCTAGGGACTTTCTATAGATGATCTTTGTGTTTAGTCTAAAGATCATTAATTGGTATATCATCATCAAATCTTTAACAAGATTTATCAGAAGAGCCTTAATAATAAAAGGAATTATCACATGTAGTACCTTTCAGATTACCTTCAATAGAAGGTGTCTTCCCATTTGCATTAAGCTTCATCTTCATATTCCTTGACTGTTTATTTGGAGTCTTGGAAGATATATCTGTTTGAGTTTTTTAACTCATCTCCTCAAATATGCACTTCATAAATACTTCATGGGATCTTTTAGTGGTGACCTTTGCTCTGATACCAAGTGAAGTGCCCTGATCAGTGTGAATCAGTGAGAGGGGGATGGGGTGAATTAGTGATCCCTTTAAATCTTTTTACTAATTGATTCTTTTCAATTAAACCTATATGGATGGTTAAATCCTCAATCCACTCTTCTTGTGGTTCTCAGCCATACCTCAAATTGTGTAGTAAATGTAAAGGCACTGAACACAACAATTTAAATGGATTGGTTCAAAGACATAATCCTTGATGTGTTGGTTATTCCCCCAACATAGATTCTGTACTATAATCTTGTCATCAATTAAAATGGTTGATATAGATTCCCATTATATCTCTCATGAGTCCCATAGGAGGGTCTCTATACTCCATCCCATGGTGTTACCAGAATCCATAGGCCTGCTTCAGAGTCCTGCTGAATACTTCTTATCCTCCCTGAATCACACAGGGGTCTTCTAGATATTGAGACACATGATAAGCTTTATCCTTTAAGTTATTTATTGATTCACTATCGAGGATCTTGTACTCTCTCCACATAGTCTAGCCTAATCACACTTGCATGTGTATCTCTTTAATAATATTCAATAGCATTTGGTAAGGTTAGATGGCCTTGATCAACAACTCTAATCACTTTTGCTGATTAGTTCACAGTCTCAACAATGATCAGGAAGTTCTTTATTCTTCTTATGAATACCTGGCCTCATTAATATGTGTGAAAGTGGTGCACACAAACTCTTCAAAGAATAGAAGAGTTATTCTTCACAATATCAACTCAGTTTACCTTCTTGGACTCTCGATTACTAAAAACATAGATAGAGAAACTTTTTTAATTCAGTCTATCTTCAGTTTCAATTCTCATCAACATCATGCAAGGATTACATGGGATCCAATACCTCTTGTATTTGGATATCTCAATTCCTTTCACACGTGAATTTTTTTAAGCATTATTTCATGAATGTGTCACAATATTTTTCACATGAATTTTATTTTTGGATTCTTATTTCTCAATTTACACACACACAATATCTTCATTTAAGTTTCTTTACATGTGCATGTTCATGCATGCATGCATGCACAATTATTTTCATCTTTCTTGTTTGAAAAACTCTTTGGGTAAAACACTTTAAGCACGCACACAATTTCTTTTCTTTCTCCTCATCTCTTTCTATTCTTACTTTGGGTCTTATCACACACAATTTTTTTTTAATTGGAGCTCAATTATATGTTTGTTTCCTTATACCCAAATGGATATATTCAAATTTTTTTGAGTTATTCTTTACTTTTTCCTCTTTCTTATTCACATGGTCACATGCGCTATATTTTATGTTCTTTGTGTGCACATGAACTCCCCCATGCATCCACCCTCCTTCTTCTTTAAGTAAAGAACACACAACCCGAATGGGTATGTGGGTGTTGTATGTGGGAGTTTTCCTTCCCAAGAGGGTTTCTCTTCTTCTCCAAGGGAAGTGTATATATATAATGTTCTTTTTTAAACTCTCATTTTCTTCTATTCATAAAACCAGGGGTTCACAAATTCTTATTCTTCATGCGAACCATAGAGAAAATGGGGTCTTCTTCTTAGTGCAAGAAGTGTGTGTGGTTCATCTTCATAGAACCAAAAAGATTATTGGTTCCGGCCTTTGTAGAGTACAAAAATGTTGTAAGTGCACCAATTGTATACCAGTGGGTTTCTCCTCAAGAAACACATGTGAGTTTTCAAGACAACCTGTCGTGTGTTTGTGTTTCTTCTATGCACAGAGGGTGCAGATCTCATATTTCATGAACCAAGACTGTTCGTGGTTCTTCTTAATGCAAGGGTAGCACGGAACTCTTTCTCATAGCTAGACTACACAGAAACATGTTGTGCAATGTACTGTTTCTCTGAAATGATGGATTTCTCAATGTTTTTCAACAACCAAGCATCAGTTGAGGGATCTTTATTTATAGTCATGAATCACCGCCTATCTATGCATTCAAATCTGTGGGGTTGAATTTTTTGAAAGCCCGTGATCTTTTGGATTGAATTATTCACACACAGGATCAAGATATGGTGCATATCTCGGTTTTTTACATTCAGAGAGGGCCTCATTCTCTATAGTTTTATCATCTCATGCATGCGTTTTCGAATGCATTCAAGTCATCTGCAATATGAAAACTCAATCTAGGATCTTTCTTTCTAGCCTCAGTAGCTTCGTGTTGCCTCAGCCTCATTTTAACTCTTTATATCGATGCATTAATTCAACTTTTAATGCATGAATGAGTTCAGTTCTTCCAGATTATCACCATGAACTAAATTTGAGCTTCAACTATGGCCAGAGTTCGATCAAGGAGTTGTGGGGGCTTCTTTGGTGCACTCATTCAAGTCGGGTGGTCGTAGGTGTCTAGAGGTTGAAGACAACCTCAGTGCCTTTTCCACAGCCATTGGATCGATCAATGATGGAAACGATTATATCGTGGGATGGGGGATGGAGCGTGTGGTTGAGATACCACGTGGTATTAGATGAACGACTAGGATTACCTTTGAATTTTTAAATCTCGTCTGACATCGAAATGGAGACACGGGAAATGGACCATTTTTAATACAAGCCATTATAGCCTCAACTCAGAATTCTCCTCCCCCCTCCATGGTACCGACCAGTACTATGTTCACCCTACGGATGTGCTCTTAGAACCCATTATTCCTCCTCTGGGTGAACTCTTAGTGCCAACTATGCACTCGCTGCACGGGTTCACCACCATGTGCTCACCTGCAAGCTTATACACGGTCCATGCTCTTCCTCATGTGGGGATGGCCTTGAGGTATTCCTTCGGGCGTGGTTCACCCCTTGGGTCCCACATGTGCTTGGAAATGAGGACCTCAGCTGGCCTCCATGGTTGGCCCAATTTTTTGGTATAGGCACACAAAAAATATACTTTGTTAAAAACAAAGTATAACCAGGATGATATGCCATCTTTAAATACCACACCCCTTCTTCATTATCTCTAGAACTCCAAACCACCAGCCGTATTCTCTTATTCTTTAATTATTTTTGGATTAATAATTCCAAAAATATTATCCAACACATAATCACTATTTTCTTAATATCATGAATCCAAATTATATTCAATACATTCCTGGAATCCAATCATGAATGATGCATGGACCATTTCCTCATTCCTTCTGAAATAAGGAATAATGCAAGGCTTCTCTTTATTTTGATGAGTGATGTGTTCTATTTAAAACACATGTATTCTTCTTTGAGGATCAGCACAATTAATCATCACATTTATTTCACAACCTTAGTCCAATTAGAATCCATTTGATATATCTTCTTTCTCCTCATGCAATTCAGTATTACATGGTCATTTTTATGATGGCGTAATCATGTATCACTTAGATACAAGTCTTTGGAACTTTGGATCAGATCAAAAATCATCTAAATTGGATTTGGATAATGATCAACCATTACATCCAAGGTCAAATAGTAATTCTCCTAAGTGAAATAGGTTTTGGAACAAATTCACCATTTTGGAGCCATTAGAAACCGAAAATGATTTTATTATAAAATAATATTTCTAGCTTTTCCTAAGGTGCCTCTCACCCCTCTTATAAAAGGGCACTCTCCCTTCTCTCTGATTCACACATTCAAAGCCTTTTGGTTCGGCCAAAATTTACCTGAATGTACTCTAAAATTCCCTCACTTCATCCTAGAGTCCATCCTTTATTCATAAAGCCATCTTAAGGAGCCCTTTTGATCAAATCAAAAGGAAGAACCCGAAGAAGAGGTATTAATTTCACCTCCCTCTTTAAAGTTCTTTTCTTCTTCCACTTCTTCTTTCTTTGTTATTTACATTATAAAATAATTACTCCAATATATTATATATACTGTGATGTTATTATAAATATGGTGCAGCCATATTCATTATTCTATCCATCCTTTGAATGACATGTCACCATACGTGCGTACATAAGGATTACTGTCTCCACGTCGTGGTGTAATTGTTATTCAATACATTATTATTTGGATGGGTATAATAATGATGTGTAATTAATGTAAATAATAAATATAACATGATAATTATTCTGTATGTATTATATTAATATCAATAGAATGATATTGTTGCTCGTGCGTACGTACGGATTACCATGACCACATAGCGATGATATTCATTCCACATCGTATCCATTCAAGACTAATTTTCATTTGATGATTAAAAATAATGTTTAAATACTTGATATAATTCTGGATATGAATAAGATACATCCCATCCATAACAAATATGACTCACATAATAAAGAATATAAAGGAAAATGAATCTGTTAACACCTGAAACGACGATAATACTAAGATATTATTAATAAAACAATGTTAAAAGATCATATATGATATCATATTAATGTATACGATTCTTGTATAATTTAATAAAAATTATTTCACCATTATACAGGAGGTTATCCTACCCTCAACCAAGGAAAAGTACAAGTTAAGGGTTTATTTCAAAATCACTACATTATCTAAGGTTGTTTATACGTAATTATCTATTAGGACGTCTTTATCATCAATGTTTCTTAAAAATGTATTTCAAAACATTTTTACTATTTTATAGACTATGGGTTAATTTCATTTATACCCTTGTTTTACTTTTTATAATATGTTTATAAAGGAATCTTTCCGTCATTTTCCAAACAAGGTCCTTCCTTTTCAACAAAATTAAGGTAAGAATATATTTTTTAACTTATACGGCAGGTGCGACTATTTTTCACCGTTATAAAATCGTCGAAGCTTCCCTTACAAGCCTATAAGAATATTTTCAAAGTAAATGTTTTATTTTATAATTATTTGACTTTTAAATGATTTCAAAAAAAGAGATATTTTTCTCAAATGGTTTTGATTTCATCTATGTCAACATCCTTTTATGGATTTTAAGATTATTTGAATTTGATTTATTTTGATACAAAACTTCTATATTATATTGATGTTTTTGTGATATGTTTGAATGTGGTTGTGTTATTTTTATAATATTTATATTTTATGGAGAAATTATTGACATTTTTTATCCTATTTTTAACACGAATGTTTATGTTATGTTTAAACTTATTCATATGAGGAATAAATTGGACTTAGTAAGTGACGGGTGGAGCCTGCTATAGCTCCTCGATGCATCGGTGGGTCTCATGAGACAAAATAGTGTCTTGGCACAAGGCCTTGAAAAAATATTATTTTTATTCTTGGCACAAGGCCTTGACTATGTGGTTATGATAGTCTGGTATTATGTATTCCATCATTATGAAATTGGTTATTGATATTGCATGTGATTATTCGACTAGTAGAATATCCATGTGAATAAGTAAATGGAATTATTTCATTTCATTTTTTCCATATTATGCTGAAGTTCAATTTTAAGAGGATTTTTTTTAGTTATACATTGCCTTAAATGTTTATTTATGAAAGTTTCTGCTATATTGTTATCCTTACTGAGCATCTGAGCTCACCCCTTTCTATGTTTTATTTTTCCCAGGATGTGAAGAAGTATTTTATGACTGACATGCAGGGATAGTCTGAGGGGATATGAGTGTGGACTATGGAGAATATGTTGTTTTATTTTTCCACTTTATGATGTAATGTAAGACTTATGAATGTATTTAGTGTTTCCAAGGCTACTAAACTAATAGGTCTTTCGAGACTTGATCTTTTTTATCATGCCAATGTTATGTAATAATGCACCGACTCTGGGTAACTAGGGTTGGGGAATTACATAGTTAACCTTTATTTTTATATTCCTTGGTTATTAACCTAATGGGTGTTTTTGGGATAAAAATTGGATGGTTATTTAGAGTATCAATTTCCACTTATAAGATTTATGTATAAATGTATGGTAGAATGTTACTTAACATATTCCCTTTAATTGATAAAATATTGTTTATTTTAATTTTATCTTTATAAAATTGAGGCTTTAGTTGATTAAAATGTCAATTAAAACCTAAAGGATTTTTTCCTTTATATCTTTGGATTGACTTTTTCTGTTACTAATAATTATTGTGAGAACTTATGGATAAAAAATGATCGCTAAAATGAAATTATGATATAATTTTCCTAATTCTACATGGTGTTAGATAAATAAATTATTTAGTATAGTATAACCTTATAATATGTACTTGATATCCTTTATGGGTATGAGCTTCTTTAAATGTTTTCATAAATGATCATAGATTAAATTCCTTAGGTAAAACACTTTTATTGGTTTTTATAGCATGAACCCTCATGTAGGTTTCAATTTTAAATGATTCCATGAGATTTTACTTGAGAAGAAATGTGAGAATTGCCATGGACCTCTAATGAATTCTTCTTAGTTTTGCATTAAATCCAAAAGATGTGCAGTAGCACTTAGTGGACTTTTTGGCATGAGTCTAGTTTTTAAGGTTTACATAGTATTCTTAAAGGAGGGGTTATCTTGTTATGGTAATTCCCTTGAAATGGAGAGTCAATAGAAATTTTTATTATATAGTGGGCAAGCTAAGTGCCATCCATTGATCTTTTTAATTAGTTAGGACTCTTAGTTTATAAGAAACCCCTGGGGAGGTGGGTGGTAATACAGTAAGTTGAACCTCAAGGGGGTATTTCCATATATAGATACTTGGTGATTTTTAACTCCATATACTTTCAGTTTATATCATGAACTTACAAGGAGCAGTTCCTTTATGAGGATGGTCAGAGAGGATCAAGTCCTCATAGTCAAAAATGTTTTACGTGATATAATTTCACCCTTGTTGATAGATTTTGACCTTTTTTAGGTTAATGATATCCCTATTTGAATTTATTTATACCATTTTACAAAGAGTTTATAGGTGTATTGGATGAATTGTAATGAATTATTTAAATATGGGAAATGGTTATAGGGAGAGAGACCTTTTGGGACTATGTGAAACACTTAGGGACCACTTAGATCAAATTAGACCCTAGTGGGTCAGCGATATTTGTTTAACAAAGGGTAATCTAGTATAAAGGATAGCCGTAGTTTTATGGTTTCCTTTGAGGAAGATATTGGATTTTCACTCTATGAATACTGAAACATGGTAGGTGATCAGGTTGTTTTATTTAGGAATGGTGGTTCCTTGGTTTTCAAAATGAGAACCTTGAGTTTTTGGGTATTGACAATGGCTTGGATGGGTAGGATTGTTCAGGTTCCTAGCCCATTTGACTAGTTGTCAGGCAGTTGAAAATGAAAATTCTAAAAAAACATCATTTGATGGGAGATCATTTGATAAATCATGGCGTTGGTGTGTGCCTATTTTTAAAGATTAGTTACAAGGTAACATCTAACATAATGGTCCTAACATGCCGGGTAGTAGGGCTAGCTTTGAATTGATTCTTTTAGGCCTGGAAACCCAAATCATTATTTAATTTAAAGGAAGTTCCAATATTATGAGGGATAATTTTAAAATGAACTAGGTATCATGATACGGTTGGCCTGTAGTTTGATCTGTACATGAATGGTCAAGAAACATGGTGTTAGAAGTTTTCAAGGAAAACAAAACATGTTTTGATTTGAGCATGACATGAAGGGAGATATACTATCCTATCAATGGAATCATTGATTCAACATCTTAGTGTACTATAGGTTTTGATATTATCATGCCCAATACATTAGAATCATCCTGAGTATGTTGGGAGAGCATCAGTTATATATTTATCTGATATATTTAAATTAAAATTAAACCTCTTTTATGATTGATGAAGGGAAACATTGTGAGTGAACTTGAGGAGTGACATATGGTAAGCCGTAACGTGTGGAGTACACCTTTGGCCTTTTGAGGTTTTTGAACCTAATTTTAAATTAAATTTAAACTAACACCATGAAAAATACTTCTGTGAATTTGGAATGGGTGATGTTGACATTTACATTAGTGATTGGGAATGAGCATATTCGCATCCATGCTGGTTGATATATCTAAGTAGGGATGGATCCGGGATTGTGATAATTAGATCCTTTATGTTTCATTAGTGACACAAAATGAATGCTCTCAGGGTAGTGATAAATATGTTGATAATTGATGGGTGACCCTAATGTGAGGAAACTTCATGGGATTCTAATATCATTCATCAAAAAATCATTGGATATTTATGTCATTGAACAAATGAAGTCATCTATGTATGGATTTTTTGGAAAATTACAGGTGTGGGATAAGGGGGACTATTAATTCTAATGGTTGGTTTATGCTAGACTATTTTCATGGACCTGGATCTCTATTTAGGTTTGTACTATCATTAGGGACGTTTATATTCTCAAGTAGGATTTCCTTGGACAAACTCATGGGCACCATACAATTATTTGACTCAACCGCTAGGTGAGATATTACCTTTTGGGACCGGTTAGTGGCTCTGATATGTTAATGTGTCAACTATGTACCAAAAATTCACTTTTAGGATCAATATTTTGTGATACCTTTAATGTGATCCTTGTACTCTTTTATTTCAATCCTAATGTTACCCTAGATATCAATTTGTCTCAATTGATATGTTTAAGGATGAACTATATCATGCATGTCGTGCGTTAATACTAGTGTAGTGTAAAGGTCATCTATTTATTTTTAAATAATATCCAACACCACCAGACTAAGATTTCTTGGTTGAAATTATAGTATTTTAATCATGTTGAGGACCATAGTTAGAAAACTCAAGTATGATCGAGTGTATCTTGTTGAGAACCATGTTGGGAGCATTGTATGTACGCTAAGGATTTGTTTTGATAGGAAATTACAATAGTGGAAGTACCTTAACCTAGAATTAAACATTGAAATCTAGGACATGTGGTTAAAAGAACCATAGGCTAGTCAATAAAACTGACAAAAACATGATCATGCCTTAGGTTAAAAAGACTCAGTTAAGTATCTTCTTACTATTTCCTTGATGGTTATGAGAATTGGATAGATTTTTATCAGTTTTCATGTTGTATGTTTAAAGTTATTCTTGGAGAAACATTTGGAATTTGGAAACAAAATATGGACCTTTGAAGAAGAAACCCCAACCCATGAAGGTCTGTTAGTTCATACTTATATCCCTAAGACTTCTCATGGATGGGAAGTTCTAAGGTGGGGAGGTTGTAACACATCGTGTTTTTTGATAGGTATAAATTTTCTAATGTAATTTGAATTATTCTCCCCTAGTGGATGGGTCATTTTGAATCTTAATAATTGGATTAAGTTTAAAAGGTTTTTAAAATATAGAAATAATGTTTTTAGATTTGTTTTCTGTTTTGGTGGATATCCTGGGGGTTTACAAAAGCACCGTAGAAACAATTGGATTGTTGGACAACTGAAAATAGTCTATGCTGGTAATTCATGTCATAAATCCCATTCATAAAGTGAATGGGTTTTATGGGGTGAATCCTAGAAGATATAGGACATAAAAAGGGGATTTGGGGGATCACTAAAAAAATCATGATGTGAACCTGGTTCACAACATGAATGTTTACATTAGATTCTTTTTAAAGATAATATGGGATATGCTCCATATTTTCCTTAGAAAATAGTATAGCACCTAGGAGGTCTTATAGAAAATACTCTCCATGTACAAAAGTTCTTGGTGGATGTCCTTCATCACGCATTGGACTCAAAAGTTTTTCATCGTTTTGGATCCCTCTTGGTAAGCCTGAAACTCTTCTTCCTTATTTTCACTATTTCTATCATTGTATTGTATTCTATTTCCATGTGAGATTATATGCCCTATTTTCGGGGAATTTATTGATTCTTATGATTTCTCTAATTCGAAGTCGAATCAAATCCCAATAATAAATGATTGTGTATTAATAAGAATAAGTTATGTGGTATATTTCCTCTCCTTCATGTTTTATCATCTTATAATATTTTTCTGTTTTTCTGGACACTGGATTCTCCATGCATTGCTCCTTAAATGTGTAACCCTTAAATTTAATTTCCTAGACTATGATTTAGAGCCTTTATGATCCCTTTCACATTATTAGTGTATGAGACATAAATGAAGACCACACCATGGATTTTTCACTTAAATTACCTTGATGAAAAATGTGAGTAATTATCCAAAACTTCTCTAAGTGTGTTAAGACTAACATTTATTACAATAATCATTAAATGATGTTAATATAATTGATTGAATTACTCTCAGGTGTGTATCCATACTAGTCCCTCATTAAGTTATGATGTATTACCTTATAATAAAAATGGGATTAAATGAGATATACTCCACACATATTTAAAATCATTTTAATACCTTGTTGTATGTGTAACTAAACACAAATATAAGGTGTATTAGATTAATTATTTAGAAGGAATGACTAGTTGAACTTGATAAATAAATATTGTTCTGAATATACACACTTGGACCATATTAATTATGTTTGAAGTGGTTATTTAACGAAGTTAAATGAATTATAATGAATTTCTAAATGGAATGTCTATTCATATGACCCTTATTACATCTTTAAGTGATTGGATAAATTAAATGGATCACAATGATTGACTAGATTAAATGTATACTTGTATGGATCTATTTCAAAAACATTATAGTTATTTGATTAAATGTTTTTTTAATGATTAGTTTTGAGTTTTCATGGATATTATCATGACCTATGTTAGTTATTAAATGATGTGAGCATGCTTATTTATTTTGAAACATTGACCAATACATGGACTCATGATACAAAATTCCATAGATGGGATAATAGCCTAATAAGATTATGGTATTCCATGAGAGATACTTTTCTTCCTTATATGGACTTACATGAATGGTATCATTTTTTAATGAGATTATAGAACTATTTGAGTGATGCATAGATTCTTTATAAGGAATGACTCAGATGGGCTCATTGATTTCATGATATGATATATTCCTTGAGTGATACCTGGACTCCTGGTACGTACTTTCATAGCTGGGAGCATAGGATAACAAATTTATATTATACCTTGAGAGATACATATACTCCTGATATAGACACCCATGGATGGGATCATTTTCTAATGAGATTATAGATTTTCTTAAGTGATACCTAGACTCCTAATATGGACTACAATATACAGGATTGTAGGTTAAATGAAATTATAGATTTATTTGATCGATATCCAGATTTAGATATGGAATTCTTTAGAAGTGATCATCATTTAAATGTGATTACTTTATTCTTGATTATTATCAAGATTTAATTTATGATGGACACTAAATGTTGTGTAACATATAAACCCTTATATGGCCTTCATGAGATACAAGGATGTATGGTATTATAGCCATGGGTAATATAACTCCATTATCACCATTATATTTTATTCTGTTATTACACTTTATTTCATCATCCTTATGATAATAGATAGTTCATCTTTGGCTGAAAAAGGTATCATCTTCATGGTGTCCTTTTGGGAACCCAAGCTGACAAGTTATCATTTATTTTATTCACTGTCTTATTTTACATGCACGCTATTTAATTTTATATGAATAGACTAGATTGAATTATATGTCATTAGTGGTGTCCTACTAAGTTTATCTCACACTCTATTTGGGATACCTTTGAGTACCCATAAATATTACATGTATACTGGTTGGGATCAAGGCAAGTACCCAGCATTGGGTGATTGATTGTAGTTAGAAAGGGGGCATAATATTAGATGATTGGGCCCGTATATGGGATGAACATGGATAATTTTTGGTATTTGACATGTTTTTATACATGTATTGATTATCTATCTACTTCCATGAATGTTTGTTTCATTTTTTATAGACATTACATCATTTGTATATGATACTAAATTTTTGTTTTAGTTTTATTATTCTATCTAAGTGATTTACTTCCACTGGTTTTTATTAGTAATTATTCTTCTGTTGACTCACTTATATATACTACTTTACAACTCTAGTTATTAGGGTATAGTCTCACCACCCTACCATTATTAGACCCTTATTTCTAGCTGGAAACCTCTGGTATATGGGGAGGAATGCCTGAGGGGGGCCATTTTAGTGGCTCCAAGGTTGGGACGTTACACACATGTTCTTTTAGTGTTATTTTTCCTTACTCACACACACCATAAAAAAATTCCTAGGTGGCCACCCTTCTTTATGCTACTCCAAGTCATGCACACTTTACTATTATGTTCTAATCATGTAGGCTCCCAAAATTAGTGGTTCACCTTTTTTACACGAGATAAAACATTTAGTCTTTTAATTGTCACTTTTTTGGGGGTGTTATAATAATACCAATCCAAAGAACGTACAAGGGTGGTTTTCCCATGAATATATGTTATTAATTTCTTGGTCGATATCCTTGAAATATGTTTTATGTGATTATGTCTAAACCATACTCTTATGTAATAATATTATGATTATAAATTTTATCATTGAATCGTGTTTAATTTATCCTGATTACACATACTTTTTCCATGGTATATGTTTGTTCATTAGATATTGCATGTCCTTTTATCATGAATTATGGATAATTCTTATTATTACATTTTGTTTAATAATAAATATATCTCCCAACCATTTTTTCTTATATACTTATGATATAACCCTTGATGACATTTTTTTAGGATTTCCCTTACCAACTGTACTGACTCAACCATTTCTTATGTTTTGTTTTCTCTATTTTATGAAGATAATTATAGATTCTGTAAATTCAATAAGGGATTCTATAGGTGTTCAATTGTGAATAAATTATTGTATATTAAGATGTTTAGGAAACTAATATTCATGACACTAAAACTTTTGGGCTTTAGGTTGTGATATTTTTCTATGATAAGTGTTGTATAAATAATGAAATTAATTTATTACTTTAGTTAGGTCTAGTTTGGGTCTCTTTAGAACTCTTTATTACTCTGATGTAACAATGATGTTGAGTGATTACTCTCAACCTATGAGACACTTTCCTTCCCACTGCAACACTATTTCCAATAAAAATTCTTAACAAGTTTTTTACTCATATACTTATCTTAAAATTATTTCTTATGTGAAGTATTTTTCTTCACCTAAAATGAAATGTAAGCTTATTTAAATTTTTCATAAATCATCCTTTTCATGATGTCTTCTTGGGATAATAGGATTTTTATATAATATTTTGTCCCATTTCCACAATATCCACATCTTCCACCAATTGTTTATTGTACTTTCAAATCTATATCAATGGAAAAATTCTAATGAATTTTAAATTCCTAATGTGTAACCAATTGTTTTAATTTAAAATTACCATACTTCTCTAATTTATCCATTTTCAAATCTATTTCCATATTGTATGACCTAAACATCAGTAATTTTATTCTTCTTTACTCAACATGCATCATCTTTTCATTACATGGTTTCCTGACACTCTCAACCTCCTTTTATACATTTTAATCTCAAATCACTTTATCATAATATAAAATTTTTCCCATGTAATCTAACCATGAACTTTTCATAATTATGTCCTTTATTATCACATCTTCCACACATATTTTCAAAATATTCAAATATTAATTGATTGGATATATTTATTGATGTTCTAGTCACAATATGTTTCTTTTAAAAAAAATTAACTTATTTTTCAACCAATGCTTCTGATTGGTTCATGAATATTCCTAGAAAGTGAAATATTATAATAGAATGATAAAACTCAGTGTCTATACCTTCCACAACATAAGGAAACCCCTCTAAAAAAATTTATTCCACTTTGAGCACAAATATATACAAAAATAAAATTTGGGTTTTTTTCTTTAGATTGAGATTTATTTTTCCAATGAGGGAGTGGTATCATTAATATGTTATTACCTTTATTTTATGTAGAATATTTCATATCAATTGTATTCTTAATACAAATATATTTGGTGTTGTATCTATAACCTAAACTGTTAGATATTACATATTTAACTTTTGGAAGATTTGGTGAATATTTCTTCTTCCGTGTTGGATTTATTCTTCTCATTAGTATAAGAGGATTCATCTTTAGCTTTAGTGGAGTTAGTGATGTACTATACACTATCATATAGATCATTTTTATCTAATAGATAGATTATTTTTTTCTTGAATAACTTTACATCATTTTGAGATGGTTTCTCCTAGAGATCATTTACCATATTCATAGGATCTGCTACCTTCAATTTATTATTTCTAATTTAATCAAAAAATATTATTTATTTTATATCAAAATCTATCTTTTTCAGATATATACTCTTATTATTTTTATATATTTAAATTTTCTTTCTTTTATCATTATTACTACTTGATTAATCTAAATCATTCTCAATATGAGAAAAGAAATTGAATTTATCATATACTTAACTTATCTATTTATATTTATCATTTTTTCTCATCAATTTTCTCTTATTTTTGTGGGTATAGTTATTCTTTCTCTTACACTTTTTTATATTTAGACATTTCACATCCACCTCACCCGATTCACATTATTCGACCTTATTCTTTGGAAAATATTTTGAAAAATAACCAATGTCATTATAATTGTTTCACCTTGGTAGTTTCCTACACATTCCTTTTCACTTTCTACTTTTCTACCTTTTTTAGATAAAATAATCAACCTTTTTGAAGTCTTAATTATCATCAGCATCATCTGAATCACTTTATTTTTCAATTTCCCCTTCTTTTTCATTTACTATAATCATGGAATCAAAATCAATCACATATTTTTCTTTATTTTTAATAGAAGAATAATTTATGATACTCTAAGTAATAATTATATTATCTAACCCATATTCTTTTATGTCTTCACTATCATCTAGGGATGATATTTTTTGGTGATAATGATATAGAAAATGCCTCATCAATTGTTTTGACAATATTAGAGTCTTATAACTTCTCAAAAAACCATCAGATGGTACTCACAATATCATTGACCCTTTTAAAGTATTGTTAAATACAATCATAATTAATAATTAATATTTATTAAAATATTATCCTCAAATATTTTAGTTTGGATTCCCAAACTTTAATATTTCCCTCATAACTACTCCTTAACATATCCCAAATCTCTTTAGAAATTTGGATCCCTGTTACCTATGTATAAACTTTTTTTGAAAGATAAATTAAGATAACATTTTTCATTTTTTCATCAACATCAATATTTCTATTATTAGTGATTATCATATTAGATTCATCATTAATTTCTATAAAACCAGAAGTAGTAGAAAATCATACCATTAGGTCAAGTGATAAATTGAAGAGAATTTCCTTTTTCATCCATATTATTAGTTTTTTTCATCAAAAGTATGGACACCATAGCATTTTAAAAAATTTGGATTCTTCATACATAGTAACTTATTAGATATTTAGGAGGGAACCTGTATTTTCACTGATACTAATTTTCTTTCCCAATGCCATATTTATAACTAAGATGGGGTTGAATTAATTCTCTGCATTTATGAATTCACAATTAATCCTCTTGAACTTATTAGGTTTCAAGATCCACCTTGTGATTTCTCATAGCCTCACCACATGTGTTGTAATTATAAGAGTGGGAGAAGAACATAGTATTTACAAGGTTTGACCTAAAATACCTACTCTTTTACATGATTGGTTAAATTCCCCAATCTTTGATTAACCACTATAAAGACAAACTGTTACACCATAGACATTCCCAATCTGATAAACGTAGTGTCTCACTATATTTATTCTCAATCCAACTAGATATACCCCCTAGACATAGTTTTTTCTTTCTTTGATTGGTTATAAAACATAACCATAACAAAAAAGTGATTAAAATATAATAATATCTCCTTATACACCATGATATTTCTATAGAAATTTGATTATGATCTTCTTCCATTAGTTTATAGGATCTGGTTTTTCTGGGTATAACACCTTCAGTTTTTTCCACAGTAGATGATGGTGATCATTAATATTGGTCTCGAAATTAACTCAATATATATAATGGTTTTAGTTTTTATCTTCCTTTTAAATACATGGGAATCAGATCCTCTACTCCAGAATAATATTTAATTAGCTTCATACTCATCTTCTCTCTTAAATACTAAAAAATATCAGGCACTAAATTCATCATAATTCTAAAACCAAGAATTTCAAAAGTTATATCAATGTTCATTCATACCATTTTCTTAAATACTTTCTATAATATATATTTACAGAAATAATATCATTAATTATATTTTATGAAAATGTAATTTTGGAATGTCCCTTGATCGTTGGTAGCATGTGTGATCACTTCTCATTTAAATCGGTCAATGGATTACTAATTTTATTTTCATTCAAAATATTTTCAATCTTGGTCAAATATTTATTTATAATTCCTCAAAGGCTCAGGTATTTCTATCCCTAAAATTATCTAAAAATCCACTTCATTAAATTTTTCAAAATATCCATCCATGTTTATATGAACTCATATAGATCATATGGCAGTATTATTTTACAACACGGAACTCATATCATCATCTAGAAGCTTCCTCAGTTTTTATTCCTTCATATTTTTCGTAGATAATGATCATGATGTTTAAATCTATGGAGATTAGATTAAAGCATCATCAAATTTGGTTTTCTTTTATTTAGAATATATTTTTAGAATATTTATCATATTTACCATATAAATTCAACATCATGAAGTGTTTTTTAGTATTTCATTCCAAAAAATTTATCAATGTTTCTATATAATATGCTCAAAGAAATATCATAAGTGATCTCAAAATTTATTACACACTAGACAATTTACCTTTGGGTAGATGATTTTTTTTGGGTGGACAATAATCTTCGGTGTAGTTGAATTCCCATTGCCATTTTTTCAGAAATTATTATGATTATTAAATATCATATGTACATGAAAGAATATATTTCATGTAGATGAAATTTCCTACACATCAAAAAAATCTCTTTTTCATGATATAATTTCTTTTTTACATTTCCTCAAACCCTAGATGAATGTGAAAAAAAAATTATTATGTGTATGAAAAAAACCTTTTCCATTTTTCCAAACCCCAACTCCATAATAGTGATTCTATAATTTCTTCAAATCAATCTAGAAAATCTTGGGATAATATCAATACATTCCCAATTATCAAATCTCATCTCAAAAAAATCATAAAACCATAATTTACCAACTCATTCCTACCTATTCATAGTGTTATAAATACTCATCATTATTTAGATTATTTCATTGAACATCACGATATACCCTTACATATAAATTGATTCCTTTAACCTACTCAATCAACTAACACTTAAAATACCTTCAAAACATATTGTGTAAATCCCTCTCACCACTAAAACATATATTTTACTTATATAACATCACAAATAACAATTTAAATCTATTTATAATTCTTTAATCTATCAAAGTAATAATTCAAAACAACCACCTTAAAACTCTTTTTCCATTTATCATGGAGGAACACTCATAAAACTCACCACTAGTCAAATTTACTCCTCAAAACCTTATTGAGAAGAAATAAAAAATATTTTTTATTAGAACATTATAATTTATTTGATCCACTTTACTATTATTTAGATGAGTGTTAATATCATTCCATTCTTTGAAAATATTTTTATGAAACTTTTTTACTTTTTAGACTTTTATTTTCACAATATAATTCATATTTTAAAATTTTTTATTTCTATTCCCATGAGGACTATGAAACATTTTTCATGTCACTTTATATATCAATTTTTTAGGGATAATCAGATCCATGTTTTATAATCAAGAACATTTCTTGTTTTCTTATCAAAGTGATATGAATTTGGAATGTTACACTAAAATCGCTGAGGCATTCTTTTGTTTTTATAGCTCTATTGACTCTGTGATTCACCCTTATATTTTCACTTTATTGTATCCTTGTGAATCCCTAAAGAATCCTTTTTAGGATGGTCTCATGATTAATACTCCTCCTTACCCATATCCTAAAAATTTTCATGATGATTTTTCATTCTAAGTGTGGGGAAGAGAGTTATTTTGGGAGTGGGTTTTTTGTGTTATTAAGTGTCATTTAATGAAAATTGATAAAAACTATATCACCAAGTTATATGTTTTATTTATCACAATAACTTTTTTCATTGTATTCATATTTTCATATGGGAGTAAAAATTCATTTTTTTCCAATATTGAGTGTATTTTTCATTATTACATGGTAACCCTCACCTTTAGGGATACCTATAAAATTGATAACCCATTACTATATAATTTAGAGTGTTTTTATATTACCTAATTTTACTGATATTATAAAAATTATAATTTATTTATTTATTTTTCTTTGGGATGTTTTCTTATATCTGTTTTATAGAGTCTTGCAGTTGATAATCACATGTTTATGTGTCCATTCTATTGGAGTGTTCAATTTCCCCTTGTTTATATTATTAATGATGATATTTTAATTTTCTTAGGTAAAATCATTGTTATGATTGTGAGAGTGTAATATTTTTAAGAAAAAATTTGTGTTGAAAATATGGTGCATTTATTTTAATATTAAACCCTCATTATTATCTAAAAATATCAAAAAAATTTAAGACCCACCGTACCAAAACTTTTTTTTTATTTCAACCTAATGTGAATTCCACATGATTAGTGTATTCTTTTGGTTTACACTAATAGAGATATGAAATTAATTAAAATAATATGGTAAGAATTCATGCATATGATAATTGATCATGGATTTGTTTCATAAATTATTTTGATTGATGAGAGTGATGGAGAAGTAGTTTATATAACACGTGAATATCAAATCTTATTTTGAAAAAAATGTGAGTGAATGGGATTTTTTTTTGAAAATTTGGATTTCAAAAGAAGCATGATATTTTATTGGTAAAAGTATTAAAAAATTGAACTAGTAGTTGTGATGTTTTGATTTTATTAAGGGTGAATTTGTGTATTGTTTTTTATTATCTTTCCAATGAGTGAAAAAGTATACGTTATGGGGTTTTGATGCACATGGAAATTACTAACATTTTATTATTTTTTTAATGTAATTTTAATTGGTTAGTTTCACCATTATTATTGTTTTTATGCCCATTTTTATTTTTTTGTAATTTAAATATTTTAATAATTATTAGTTAAATAGATATTAATTTTACATATTATTATTATTATATTAATTATATATATTATTATCATATTATTTCACATTATATATTTTTTATTAATATTTGTATAATAAATATTAGTATCATTAATATTAGTAATATTATTATTTAACTATATTATCATTTATTATTTTTATTATTATTTTTATCAAATTATTTTTATGTGTAATTATTTTAGTATAATTCACACATTATTTTTAAATTTTAGGTATTTTCCATATTATATATAATTATATCAATATTATTCACCTATTTCCTCATCTACAAGCCCACACCAATCGAGAAACACCTCCCTGATTCCCCTACTCATCATCATCACCAGGCATACCAATGCACAATACCCTTTGTGGGATTTTTCCATCCTAGGCATAACATGCCTTCCTTCCTTATGGATCACACCCCCACCCCTTCTTCCTACCAATCAACACACCCCATGGTTTTCATCAATCCATAGATCACACCACCCTACTAAGCCCAATTTTATTCCTTATAGTACCATACCTTTCACAGTACTTCACCATTTGGTGTCTAGTGCTTTGAGCATTTGAGTTCGGTTTCATTTAGCACCATGTCAATTTTATTTCAGCAGGATCTCTATTGTTCTTAAATTACATTTTTTAATTTTATTTCCAAAATCAATATATACAGTTTTATTATTAGTTGATTAAAAGATAATGAGTAGATTATATTTTCCAACTCACTATAGCACATGACACAAATTTTCAAAAAATGGGATGTGATATTTCAATAAATAGTTCATCACATTAATCAATCTCCAATTTTTTTAACAATAGATAATGAGCTGTGAAATAATTTATGAGATAAAAATATTCTTCTAAAAAACATATTAATTTATAATTTCTGATAACACTACTAAAGATCACAATCTTAAAAGTGTTAAAAATGATATTTTCTAGTGTAATGTTATCAATCATTAAATTTTCATAAAACACTCTCTTATTTATGTTTTATAAGTCTCTTTTGTAAAATATTAAAAGAATTTAGATTTATTCTTACCCTTATACAACACGTATGTCTTGTGTAAGTGTAGATCTTGTTTTATAATGGGTACATAATGGTGGGAAGGATTTTCCCTTACCCTAATATAAATATCCTTTTTATCCATGATGGAAAACCCCTATAACAGAACTAGAAAGGTGATGATATTCTAATTGCTAAAAAATGGGTCACTTTTATTAGCACTAAAAAATATTTTGATAAAACGGAACTTTATCGGTGTTAAAAATCACTAATAAAGGTGGTTCCTTTATCAGATATTGTTTACCACTGATAAGGGGGTGCCTCTATCAATTTTATAAATATCACTGGTAAAATTCATATTATTGTAGTGTCCAACTAAAATTATATCACACTGTATCATAAAATAGAAAAATTAATTCAAATAAATTTTATATAAGAAATTAGAGACATTTCAAACATTTGATTATAGAATTATATTAGTAATTTAAATTTATCATAAATATTCAAAAACATCAATGTTTCATTATCCTTGTCCCTTAACCCCCTTTGAGAAGAGCTTGATCATGCTATCAGTTGTAGAACAAACCACCTCAACTCAAGAAAAAGGTTTAAACAATATAAGAAAACAATTCTTAGGTTAGTAATATAATAAATAAATAAATTAAACATAAATATGAAATAATAAATTGATAAAATTTCATTTTTTAATGAAACTATAAATTTTGATTTATACCAATCACACCACGTATCGGATTAGGTGTAGCTGATTTCTACATGTCACAAGTGACTTATGGGTCATTATTGTAATGACCTGAGATTTTTTGAATTATGTTTGTTAAAATAAATCAAATAATCTCAATATTTTTTATTAAATGAAATATCATGTTTATCCTATGTTACACCCAACACTGAGTTTAGATTGTGTTCCACTCAACACTAATTTTATCTTGCATTATACGTAACACTGAGTTTTAATAAACCATGACAAACAATTGATATTATTAATTAAGAAATAAAATTATTACCTTGATGTTAAATTGGTAGTATAAATAAAAATTCATAAATTTTAAATATTATATACAATGGTTTTACATAAATAATACATATTGATAAAAAATTACAAAATCATTTAATAAATTTATTATATGATTCAGAAGTACTATATTCAAAAAAAATATTTTTTTTGTTTTTATGAACAATTATAAAATTATGTTTGAGACTTTTAGAAAAATAATTTGATAAAATAAGAATAATTTTTTAAATAAGGTTATCCAAAATATTTTACATTAATGTTTAGATTTGTTTCTAAAAAGTTCCAAGGGGGAGGTCGCGCCCCCTGGAATCCTGAACGGCTATGTTGTTTGGGTGGGAGACAAACTGGCGCCACATGGCACTAGTCCATGTCACACGGGACCCAGCGGTGAGTCCCTCTCCTCCCACCTGGCCGAGCGGCCAGCCACCTCCCGCGTGGCGCTAATGCGCCCCGCCTCCTCCGATGACCGGGCGGCTCGGGCCACCAGTCTTCCTCGCAGCCGGTCATGCGCTAGCTGCCGTTGCACCGCTGCAGCCAGGGGTCACGGCCCCTTCTTCACCACCGCACAGCGCGGTTGTGCCGCACCTTCTCCGGAAACCCGGTGGCTCGAGCCACCGATTTCCTTTACGGTCGGGCTAGAACTGGCCGCCGCTGCACCGTCGCAGCCCGTCGACCCCAGCCTACTCCTCCGGTGGCGTGGTTTTGCCGCCGCCGCCACGTGGTGACTCTCGTCGATTCCATCTATCGGCGATCTTTCTGCGGGTCACCGGACGAGTTCTGTTGGCCCGATTCTCATTCCGGAAGTAGTTGCACTCTCCTCAGGACGTCTCCTTCGATCTGCAATCATTGTTGATGAGAGTCGTTCATTTAGGTCTCATGCTGTGTTTAGCATAAAATTCCACAAAGAAGGTGGAGGGTTCGGGCCATGTTTTTTCGGCACACACCCTCCGTGTTATGGTGATAACATGCAGCTTCGACTTATAATCCTCGACGGAAAATGAAGAACGTGAAACAAAACAAAGTTCAAACCCCTACCTTTTTTCGTTGATCATTGACCAAGTAGCAAAAATGCGGACGTCGATTATTTGTAGATGAACGCATCCTACGTCGAAGGAGGTTCTGAGGAAGGAAGTTGTAGACGCTCCTCGTCGGTGTTATTCATTGGAATAACATGTTCTTCGTTCTTCATTGGCGAGATATTTTTCTCTCTTCTCCCCCATTCTACCAAATTGAAGAATTCCAAGACAAATATAATAGATTATGATATCCTATTAAATTGTTGGCATAAAATTCAAATGGTTTTAATTAATTACTTTAATGTGTTGGCTCAATTAATTAACAAGGAGGATAAGTCACATTAAGTGTTAGGGGAGTTGAAGAGGCTCCCCTACACTTAATGGAATTTTGAGGGTTTCTCCATTAATGGGGTGTTTCAAGGGGGTTTAAATCTTGGGTGGTCCCCACCACAACTTTCACATGGTGGTTGTAAAAAATAAAATAAAATAAGACATACACTTATTTTATTTTATTATTCCCATGTAAAACCCAAAAACTCTCTTTTATTCTTGACCATCTGTCGTCGAGGTGAAAGTCCCCTTAAGAGAATACTGGTGCTTCAAGTTCAACGATGCCCTCAGTTTTCAATTCCGAGCACCAGTTCAAAAGTTATAAAAACCCACTCGCACGTTTACTGAACCTACCTGAACAAAACTTCAGAAATTGATTTCGAGCACATCGGGCCTCAGAATCATGCGCCGTTAGTTTTTGCGGACTCATAAAATTCCCATGTATTTAAGAAGAAAAATTCCATAGAAATTACAGGTCTTTACAATAAACTAAAAAGTACACTTAGATTCATTTTGGACACATAGTGTATTATACTGAGGTGCGGTTGATTCCAGCATGTAAAAATGACTTATTAATCATTATACTAAGTTATCAAGAAAATATGAATTAATTTTCTTACTTTTGATTACGTGGATTGTGTTTTGAACTAAAATATCAATTTTAAATAAAAACACACACTTTGAGTCATACCAGTAACATCATGTCTGGGATCGATGTGCAGTTGATTCCTACATGTCACAAATGACATAGGTATGGTTCTCCTAACTTACCATGTTAATATGAGCATGTTTGTATCATTTTTAGTGAGTGATACACATTTTTTACAAAAATAACATTTTTTCAAATTAAAACATACACTTTGAGTCATACTAGTCACATAATGTGTTTTATTTATGTTTGACTGATTCTTACACATAAAAAATAACTTATATGTCATATTCCTAAAATATCAAGAAAATACAAGAATAATTACTCACTTTTAAGTGTGTGAAACATATTTTTAACTAAAATGTTGATTTCAAATAGAAAACACACATTTCAAGTTATACCATTCACAACATGTATATAATTTAGGAGCAGATGATTATTACACATCACAAATGAGTTATGTATTTTCATCCTAAAGTATCAGAATAATCTAAATTTTTTTATTATTGAGTAATATGTATGTGCTTTGAAATAAAGTGTCAATAATAATAATAATAAAACATGTTATTTGAGTCATTTTGGGAACATCATGTATTAGATTGAGGTGAGGAACTTACTCATCAAAAATAAATTACAGATAATTTTACTAAAGTATCAAAACAATATGAATGTGTTTTCTTGGTTTGGAGTATGTGGCATGTGTTTTGAACTAAAATTCCAAATTTAAATAAAGACATGCACTTTGATACATATCAGTCACATCGTGTGTGAGATTGTTGTGGGGTTGATTCCTACACATCAAAAATGAATTAAGGATCATTTTCATAAATAATAAAGACAATCTGAGTGTTATTTAGAGTTTTTTAGTGACTGAATCATGTTTTTAATAAAAATGTCATTTTTAAATTAAAAACATACACATTGAGTCATATCGATCACATATTGTTTCAGATTGATTTGTGGATGATTAATACACATTAAAAACAACTTCTGGATCATGTTCATAAATTATTAATATAGTGTTCATATGTTTTCTAGGTTTTCATTGAGTGACACACTTTTTTAACTAAAATATCAATTAAAAACTAAAAACAAATATTTTAAGCCATTTCGGTCACATTGTGTGTCTTATTGAGATGTGTTTGATTTCTACACATCAAAAGTAAATTATAAAACATTTTCATTATGTATCAAAACAACATGAATTTTTATTATTGGTTTTGAGAATGTGACATGTGTTTTGAACTAAATTATTAATTTTAAACTAAAAACATACACTTTAGGTCATACTAGGAACACTGGGTATCAAATTGAGATGAGAAATATTCCTACATGTCCCAATAGACTTATTTATCATTTTCTTAATGTATCAAAACAATATAAATGTGTTTTCTTATTTTTGATCATGAAACATGTGTTTTTAACTAAAATGTACATTTTTAAATAAAAACAAAAACTTTCAGTCACACTAGGAACACTGTGTATCATATTGAGGTTTGGTTAATTCCTAAAAATCATAAAGGAGTTACGGATTTCTTTTTCCAAAAGTATTAAAACAATCTAAATGTGTTTTCCCAGTTTTGAGTGTGTAATATATATTTTAAAATAAAATTACTATTTTAAATAAATACAAACACTTTGATTCATACAAGTTTCGATATTTTTCAGATTGACCTGTGGTTAATAATTATTCAAAAAATTCATTCACCATTATCGGTTATCTAACAATTTTTAGTAGTGATTAAAAATAAGAAATTCTTGAAGAAAATTTATGGCTATTTTGTTCAAGGATATTCTTTTCTATTTGATCCTCAATAGGGATACCTTGTATGGTTTTTTGATGGATTTCCATTGATATATGAGAGATTATATTTCAACTGTATAGTCTATTTGAAAAATTAATTCATGAAAATTAGTGTGATCATAGAGTTTGTGTCTTTATCCGTATGATTTACTTTATGTTTTAGGAAATATGTGGTTTCCTCCTTTATACAAAAGGAACATGTTTTCTATTTTCTATCTTTTTTTAGATAGTTAATAGAAAATTATGACTTCCCAAAATATCTTATGAAACGCATTGGAGAAAAAAATCACGAAAAACTAATTTATTAATTATCTATTTGAAAATTAGATAAATAAGTATCAAATAAAACTAATAAGGAAATTAAATAAAAAAAATTAGATTCCATGATGAGAAAATTAACTAAATAATTAGAATGTATTTACACTTTTATGATGTATGTATACATTCTAATACTAAGTATTTGACCCATTAATTTATAAAAAAAATAGATATTTCTTCTTTTGAATATAAGGAATGTCGATAGATCTTGTAAAAATATATAAATATAAATAATAAATAATAAATTAATATTTTAAATTAAATTTTAATTATAATCATAAATTCTATTTCCATTATTCTATTTTTTTATTTAATATGATAAATTTCAAAAAAATCAAATGTAATAACTATAATATTTTTCATTAGTTTTTCTATACACTGTGGAAAAAATGAGAAAAATAAGAGATTTTGTTTGATATATGTTCTGATAGTGAAATATTATTATATACACCCAACTATTTATCCACTTGTATAAGTTTATAGGCTTCTTGTGCTCAAGAACTATTACAGCCCAAGACCTTTTTTCTGGGAGTTTCATACTAAAATCATAAACATTGAATTTCTAGATTTAATGACAATAATTGTGACCCAATTTTTTCATCTAAAACATATAAAATTAAAATGAAAATTGGATCACTTAAAACCTTAAAATCTTTTAGGTTTAGTGTTTTAGTGAATTAGGAAAAACTCCTATATAAATAATTCAATTGAATTTAAATTATCATTTCCCCCACTTAACCTCAATTTTATTATTTCACATTAGGTCATAAAAAATATCCATGTGAAATTTTTTATAGACATAAATCGATCGACCTAATTCTTTATAATATATAGAAAATGAATCATAATAAGGGTGATCTCAAATTCTAAGTAAGGGTAAATGTAAGAATTAAAAATTTAATGTCCTCCCTGAGCATAAGAGTGTGTAACGGTATGATTACATAATTAGAGAACATGAGTCAATCATATAAGAACTCAAACCCATCAATAATTGGATCATAAAATATAAAAACATAGAAAAGGAAATATTCATCAAAATCAATAATCATGATCCATGTGATATCAATCCTAAACAAATGCAACATCATAAACCCCTAAATATAATAAGGAAAATATATACATAACTTGGGATATAATTTTCACCACACTATTAAAATCACTCTTAAAATGTTATAACCATATAGTCAAATTCTATACCCAATGCATTGGAGGCATATCACGGACACACCCATCATTGGTTTATCATGGAACCATCCATAATTAGTGTATAACATAACCGCCTATAAAATTTCCAAGTACCATTATAGGATCATAAAAAAATAAAAGATTTAATTTCATCATAAACTCATAGTAGCAACTGTTATACCTTCCATAACCTGTTTAACCCATTTAAAAGAAATAGGTTCCATTATAATCACTTTGTAAAATGATTAACTCATAGAAAAGAAATGAGTTCCATAACAGTTTCTTTAAAACAATATTATTCCATACAGAAAATGAAGAAGGATGGTAATAGAAAAAAACATTCCCTAAGGATAATTAATAATAAAAGTTTATTATGTTGACAAATAGAAATACTATTAAAATATCTTTAAATCATTCTTGAGGAAAATATCTATTTCATTTTGAAAACCCATTTTTAAAATTTAAAAAAATTTGAAAATACTTTTCATTGAAAATATCCTTCAATGATTATAAATTAAATTTTTAAAAAAAAAATGGATAAAAATATCCTTTCTTAGTTAGAAAAAAAAATTAGGTTATTTTTTGAAATCATTTTTATAAAACAATGATTTTGAAGAAAACATATTTTCAAATGAATAGAGAAATAAAGTCTAATTTTCTTAATAACACTTTATTAAAAATTTTGATTAAAAAATAGTGGAGAAAATTTACAATTTATTGAAAATATAATAAATAAATTGAGTATAATATAGCTAATTAGTATTATAATATTTCAACATTAGATACCTAATCATACACAATCTTGATAAATGATGATATTGTAACAAAATACTCTTACCACTTTGGTAACTTAAAATAACTATTATCAAGAAATTATTACATTAAAAGAAACTAAAAATACCATGATAATAAATAAATTCATGATATTACAACTAAAATGGATTTTTATATAAACCTTATGAAAAATATAGGTTCATAACACAACATAAGTCTCAAAGAAGGCAAATTATGGAAAACCCATTACTATTTTGGTAACTTTGAGACATAAACCCCATGAAATATAGATCCTAAAATGGATATAAAAACCCCAATAAATTTAAGGATAATGATCATAATGTACATTAATGTACTTTATATACACCTCATAATAAAAATTAGTGGTGAATATGGTATATATATGATAGAAATAAAAGTGAGACGAGAAAACCCCTAACAACTTGAGATACATTTTGATCATGAGATCTATGAAAGAATAAAATAAATTTAAACTTTTAATATAATGAAATTAATGAAATTAATGATTTAAAATTTCATAAGTCAGTATATTCACCATCCAAAACAAAACGATTTGTGAATATTTTATAAGTCTCACAGAAATAAAAGTGAGATTATAAATCCCCATACCTTGATTCTAATTCATCATGCTTGTTCTTTATCTTAAGGAATAATAAAAAAAATTAATTATTTACTTTCATGATAACCTTTATCTATTTTATTATTAATTTTATTTCACTTATTAACATGTTATATACCATTACTTAATTAATTATGCTTACATTGAATGTTTTGACCATATTCAGCTTTTATGTCAAAATCAACTTTGGTAAGTTAACTATGGTCAAAGATATAAACATATAAACATATAAAGAATAATAATAAAAATAAAATCATCATATTTATAAATAAATTGTTATTTTAAAACCAATTATGTAATATGGTTATGAAAAATGGACCAACATTACGATCATTGAGATGGTGGGCCGTATGTATGCATGAGTAATGTTCCCATTTTTCAAGAAATAAAGAAAGTAACATTTTTCCATAATTAATATTATATAATAAATTCCATAATATTTAATTATATATACATATATATATATATATATCAATTTTTATGTAAAAGGAATCACATCGCTTTGAGTAAGCAGTAGTCTGCACATCCACGAATGACGTTATTACTTTATCAGTGTGTGAAATAGTAAGAAGAAAATAATATATTATATTTAAATAAATATACTTATTTCATGAATTTAATAAATATTTCAGTTATATAATATATATTCATTATATTTACCCTTATTACCATCCATGTAACATGTTAGTGAAAAATGCTTCACATCGCTTCGTGAGACGGTAGTTCATCGTATATGGGAGCGATGTTATCGTAAACCTAACCAAATGAAATATTAAAATATTGTATATGATATAATTACTCCATATGTATTATTATGTTATAAATATCATAAATATCATATATAAATAGTATGACTGTCATTATTCCCAACCATGAGAGGTGGTAATCAAAAAATGAATGACATCATTTTCCGAGGTGGTAGTCTGTCGTACACACAATTGATGATTTCATAAATAATTTGATGGAAGTGTGTGGGTTTAGGACATAATTATAACATAAAAACATTTAATTATATTTAATATATTTAGGTTATTATATAATATTTTTATTATAATAATTTAAGGTGTCAATAAATAAATAAAACATAAGTGTTTGTTGAGAACGGTTACCTATTCTTTGGGTAACTCCTTTTGGTTTATACCAAAATACATAATTGGTTTTCATTATATCCAAAACATATATTTTATGATTAGGTTATGGATTTTTTGAGTTTATTTTTACATTTTTTGGATGATTTAAAAGGCTTGAGAGGTGTGTATAATGGGGGAGAGCAAATGCCCTTTTATAATTGAGGAGTGGTATTTGTTGTAAAAAACAAAAATTAAATAATATTCGGAGGTATCACTTAAATAAAATTCCTGAAATAATGAATGAGTTATGATCCAAGTGGTTATATGTTCCAAATATGTACATAAATTTGGTTTTGGACATGTTTCTAGGTCATTTAGCCCCTTAATAATAAAGTTTAACCACCAAGTAAATTTGTTTTCACCTTAATCACTATGATTATTTTTAATCTCCCTCCCTAATATTTTTGGTAAAAATTGAATATGAAATTAATAGGAATTATAAATTATGATGATTCCAAATATAGAGTACATTATTTCAAATTCAATTTACATAGTTGGCAGAAATTAATTTGAAATTAATCCTGTAGATGGGATGAAAAAACATGTTATTAAAGTGAAAATGTTCAAATGTTTGAAATGTTTTTATATAAAATGTCAATGTGAAGTTTATTCCAATGATATAAACTTGATTAATATAATTATTATTTAACTATTAAGACTATAAAACCAATTCAAAATATAATTTAACATTATAATTTATTTACATAAAAAAGTCAATTTTCAATTAAAATAGATTATTTTTTACTTTTCATCAAAAAATGAACCTTCTCAAAAAAAATACCAAGAATTAACCCTAAGATAATTTTTATGTTAAAATTTAAAAATTTATGTTTATTTTTTAAAATAAAATTTATAAATGTGTCAAAATTTAGTTTTAAAACAAGTGCTCTATGAAAAGGAGGAAATTACTTTTAGAATAATAATGTTTTTATGTGAAACATTGGATTTAATTTTATAACATGTATATAAAAATTTATGGTGAATATAAAATGTTTTATTAAACATATTACATATAAATTTATTTAATATAATCATTTAATAGTAAATTTTTATTTTATTGGAATAAAACACACTTGTGTGCAATTAAAAAATAAGAAAAAAAATCATTTTTACTCTCAAAAGGGTTCTATTTTCATTTATAATTAATTGGTCACTAAAGAATTAATTATATACACATGTGTAAACCATAATTTCATAATTCTGTTAATATTGATCATAACATCCATTCTAATAGCTATGTTGTAATGGTAATATATATCATGGGTTGTTTATGTTTGGTGGTGTGTGTTATGTATACTATCGAACATAAATATTATTGGGGTTGTGTACACCACATTCTAAAATGAGTGTTTCATGTAATTTAGTATAAACATGGTGTTATGTGTCCTTTATACTATTGAATAAAATGTTCTTATTTTAAAATATATTTTTGTTACATGGACTGCCCTTATAACATAATTTTGAGGATATTTAAATAATACCCTATCATAATAAAATTTTCATTATAAAATAATATAAAATTTATAACTTGAAGTTTACATGTAAAATGTTTCACGTAGTGTATTGAAAATTGATAAAAAAATATAATTTATGTTTAATTTTTTGGGTATCCATGCATTTAATCCCAAAAAGAAATATTTTGAGTATCCAAATTGATTGAAATTAGAAACCAATGTTGCCTAGAAAATAAATATAAATAAGTAATGAAAGGAATGAAAATACATTTCGTGTGATTAAATTGTAGATTTTTTCCCATGAATCATTGTTATTAAGCATATTTGTTCATCTATAATTAAGTTTTCAAACTTTGCATCCAGTTTTTACACTGTTGCTAAATATTATTCTTCTTTTAATGATATTTTTTTATATAGAAGTGATGTTAGGACTAATGAGTCCAAAAAAATTCATAGTGTTTTCCATTTAAATAGTAATGATATATACAACTCCAAAAAATATTAATAGTATTGGACTATAATTGAAAAAGTATTTTAGTTATTGGATAAAAATATTATGAAAACACAAATCATGTATATAAATATAACTGATACTCTTAGTCATTCAAGATTGAGGATTTAATCTACATTCTCAAGACCAAGAAGGTCTATAATGGACTCTTATTAGATTTTTTACTCAAAATAAATTGTGTTTGTGTCATCATTTTTAAATTTTTAATCTACATGAACTTGTAATATTAGTATATGTGGATGTTGAACTTGAAGGGTGGAGGTACTTTCTAAAGGACTTTTTGATCAATTGGTTGAACATTTAGATTATTTTGATTCAACCATCCATATCACCCCTTCCATTTTTCTATATATAATAACATTCAGTGATTCATGACTTTTTCATTAATTTTCTAAGGTTTTCATAAAAAAAATTGGAATGGAATGCCTCCTTATCAACATGTATGTTTACTAGATCAGAAAGTTATGATAAAAAGATCCAATATAATCTTGACCGTATGAACTTCAAAATCATTGAAGGGAATAGATAGATCAGTGATTAGATCATGAGGTATGTGAATCCACACTCTTACATGAAATTTTGGAAGTTCTTTGTTGTACAGAACATATACTTGTATATTTTACATTTTACCCCTCACAACAAGGTGATGGATGGGTTCTGATAGATATAAATCACAATCATTTTAACCATATGGAATATTAGTGTATTAAAGGTATCAATATAAACCTGAATCACATTTCATAGAAATGTTTTTGAAAAAAAATATTACCTCTGCTAAGGTAGGTCTTTAATGGGAATGTATTTCCTCAAAGTTCATGGGGGTGGGGGTGTCTTCATTTGGTGGTTGTTTTGTATTGTTTCTTATCTTTGGTGTCTTCCCATAAAATTCTCTAACAAAGGAGACTAACAATTAATTTTTTCTTTTAGAGTATCTATCCAAGTATTAATATTTTCCATTTTCTTATCATTATCCCCCTATGTATTCTTTTTCTCAAAATATGTTTGGGTTGACACCCTAAAACCCACACTTATTATGAAACCATATTGTTCTAGATGATTCAAGGCTAATGATAGTATTCATTCATCTGGTAAAACTGATGAATATTCTTATGTCTAAACTGGATAAAAATATAGGATAATATGTAATCAATATCATATAATACTGATTTAAAGAATAAAAATTTTATTATGCCATACTTACATATGTTAACCATACTTTGTGTGTTTTTTATCTATTAGTATATTTTATTTATTTACATAAAGCTCCTTCCTAGCACATTATGTGGTATTTAAGTGTCTCTAGATTTTGATTTGTAAATCTACATATAAACAAAATAACCCAATTATGTTTTTGTTTCATGGCACATAAAAGTGTTATTGTAGATTTAAAATATGTACCTATTTTTAAGTGAATTGTACCCCAAAATTTATTTACGGTAGGGTTATTTTTGTTTCTTTACAAACTTCTAATTTTTAGAACTCATATGTTATTCCATAAATTAAAATTATTAATCAAAGTGATTAATACACATATTTTCACGTAATTTATTACCAATCAGAATATACCTAAAAATATGTCACCTCATGATGACCCGTAAACGCATTCCATGTTTCTTGGTTTATCATGTGTGAAAACATCAGTGGTGGGTGCATTTTTATTTTCCCTTCATCATACCTATGATGATGCTTCATAATAATTTTCTAAAAGCCTCTATAATCCTATGTAGAAAGAATTAATACATATTTCATTTGGTAATCATCTAGTACAAATTCACTCTATAAGTGATAATATAGAGTAAATAAATGATTTGTTATTTTAATTTTTAGTAAAATAAAGAAATTATATCGTAATGTTAACCTAATCTCTTCCAAAATTAGTTCCTTAAGCACAAAACAATATTCTACCATGTATCTACATCCACTAGCTTGTGAATTAGAGTGGTGATACCAAAATAACTAATTCACAGGGACTTTTAGGGTTTAATAGGTTGGTTTTTTGTATTCCATCCAACGTTGAATTTGGTTTATTTGTTTCTTTCCTTTATAATTTTTTTTAAAACCATCATGCTATAAAACTCTTATATTTTCTTGGGCATAGGATGTTATCCATTATCCATCTAATCAACTTCAACAACATTAACATGTTGTTCCTTGGGATTGGAAGCATTGACATGTGTAGACAATTTTTGTTCCACTTTGTGGGGAGAATCACAATGTTTGGAAACCTATTGTTTCGCTATATAGGGATCATTTCCATGTGCAGAATCCATTATCTGTGGAAACGGTTGAACATTTATTTTATATTACATAAATTTAGTTCTAAATAAATAGTAATATGAGGTATTTTAATGTATATCACAAAAAATATATAACCTAATTATTGAGACATCCTTTTTATTTAAAAGTTAAAGGTATTTGACCCCTCTATCAAGTATCCAAATCCCCTCATTATACTCTTATATAACATGAATGGTCTTATTTACATTATAAAAAATTTGAAATGATTTTGATATCCTAGTGAAAGTTCCATCCTCATTTTAGTTGGAATATAACACTTAAGTGGTTTTGGATGATAAAAGAATAATTGAAAATTTTCTATTTGTAGGATTTAGAACATAAAATACTTGTATTTCAGTTGATTCCATTATAAGTGATTTATCATTGTACCCTTCTTTTCTAAAATCTTGTTTCACGAATCCCAATTCATTGATTTTAACTACAGTCTCATTATCAATATACATACATTGAAAAATCCGCACTTGGAATGTTAAATATTCCAAATCCCATATCTATTCAATGATTCCAAAGTATGAAATATTCTCATATACTGTATTTTTTTCCTTTGTACAAGATACATGCATTGGATCAAGGACTAGTGTAAATACACTATTTTTCATGGTACCAAATCCATCACTTCCCTTTATATAGAACATATAACCATTAATTACGTGACCCTTATAAAATTATACATGAACACTTGGTCTTATAGCTATCTATAAAAGCCTTTTTGAAATTTAATTTCGATTTACATTTTATTCCTTAAAAATATGATCTCAAAACCATATTCTAAACTTTTTATTATGTGTATTTTATATCCATATTTCCTCCCTTTGTGGATTCAAATGCTTAAGAATTATTTTTTCGATTTCAATATATGGTGAAACCATTAAACTATTATGAAAAATCCAATGGTGATCAAGATCCAACTTTGTAATAGTAATTAAAACAAAATATATTCTGAAAATTCCTTCACCCACAAGACACCTTGGTTGATGAGATTTTGGTAGACCAATTATTTCCACATTGGGTAGGTAGTTGGTAAATAATTCAATAGTTTATTAAACAATATGTCACACTTCAATACAACCTTATAGACAACTTTTATTTTTGACATACCCTTTAAAAATATTCATATATCATTCAATGGGGTACATAAATCTATAATTTACTAGACTATATATAATAATCATCATAGCATTAGATTTTTATTTCAAATGGCAAGGAGCAAGGGACACATGCAAAACAAGACGTGCATATGGGGGTCTAAAGTAGTGGAGACCAAGGGCATCCCCTCAAATCAGATTCACCCCCTCATGTTTAAATCTAGATATTGTTTGAAGGCATGTGACATTAGATCCTTAGATGGCCAAGGAGGCAAGATGATCCGCGACCTTGTTCCCCTCCCTCCATGTGTGGGTTACACGTGCATTTTTGTTGATGAGGGTTCTGCACTTCCTGATCATGTAAGAAATTTCCCACGGAGTGGGCCCTTTCCCCTGCATGGCTTCATGAATAATCTTGGAATCAGTTCCGACATGGGTGAGTTTGATCTTCTGCTGCTTGCACAGATTCAGTCCTGTTAATACAGCCTTGGACTCGGCTTGCAAGGAATCACCTGGTCCATAGTGGGCTGTGAAAGAAAGAATTACACTACCTCGGGAGTTGCAGACCACCCCTCCCCCGTTCTTCTCCCCTACGTTGTAAGATCCATTAGTGTTGAGTTTGAAACCATTGTCGGGGGGCTTCCACCGCACCCAATGGCCCTTCTTAGTGAGGGGTTGGGCCACAGGAGGGAGAATTTGAAGCATCCTCAGGGAATGAGCATCCTTCCATCCACTGGAAATATTGACTAGGTCAATCATGAGGAATCTAGCGCAGACAGTGATAGAACTCCCTGTTGGAGAAGAACCCTCATAGCGCGCCTGGTTTCGAGCTTGCCATAGGCACTAACAACTGGTTTTGAAGATCATGGCACGGGCCATCCTTTACTGCCTTCTATCATCTGTTCCTTGAAACCAGCATTGCAAGAAAGTTTCATCCTGTGGATCGTGGGAGAGAGAAACAGTGAAACTACCGAAGTACCTCCAGACGTCCTGAGCCTAGCCGCCTTCGAAGAATATGTGGTTGATACTTTCTTCCTTTTTGTTACTACAACACTGACAACTCGATGCCAGAGGGATGCCCAGTTTTTTGATGTTATCATCTGTAGGGAGATCCTGGTTCCTCATTCTCCATATTAGAAAGTTATATTTTGTTGGAATCTTACCGCACAACAATATCTCATTCCATGCATAATGGTGATCCTGGTAGGTTAAGATCTTGTGGAAGTCCCTCATCGTGAACTTCCCTAAAGTGGAATGGGTGAAAACACAAATGTCAGGCTCGGCGTTCAAGGAGATTGCCTCATAAGTACCGAACTGACCCTCATTCAGTACATTAATTTATATAGATTTTAAAGAGAAATGTAAATTTGTTAATTTATTATGGTTATTCTTAGGTAAAATTCAATATAAAGATAAAATCATTGTACCGTGCATCAAAACATAAAAATCATTTCATTTAAAGACCTTTAACATTAAACCAGTATTAGAAACAATACTCATTCTATTTGATGAATGGAATTATAGAACCTTTACATTATTCATGAATTTTCAAAATAGATATCTCTATTTCTTGGAAAGTTTTTTAGATGTTGAAGGAATAAAATCTATTCATTCACCATTCACTGGACCCAACTCTTCCCATGTCTCCATGTCAATCATGTCTAACCAAGACTTTAAGGCCAGTCTTTATTTTTTCAAGAGAATTTATTTATGTTCTAATGAAACTATCACATAAATTTTTTCCATATACAAAACATCAAGAAAATTACAAATGTATAAAAAATTCTAGTTTGGAAATTAAAACAAATGAATTATTTTTACAACCATTTTTATCATTTTTTGAATAATTTATACGACATATAACATCCATATCATTTACTTTATCAAATATTTGACCACCTATTAATGTAGATGGTGTTGTGAATTCTTTTAAACTTATATCTAATGAAGCCATCCATGGTCATAATTATTGTCTTCAGGTTAAAAATCTTTGATCTACTTGAAACAATGTCTTTGATGTATGTTTCAACCTAACTAAGTGTGTACCTTGATCAAAAATGGGACACCCTTTAGTTCCTTTAATTCTTTATCTGGAAAAAATTCCATATGCATGAAGATAATTTTTTCATACCATAAAACATGACTCTAAATGTGAAATATTAATTTTTATAATCATCATAAATATGACACCTGAATCCAAAATTAATTTAAAATTTTCAATCAATGAAGTTAAATAAACAAAAATACCATTACTCGATTGTTCTCATCCTGATATGAATATATACAACATAATGTATTTTAACTTCATGCATAACCATGGTGGAAACTTATAATTTACCAATATAATCATACATTTATTGTGAGTTCTTATTTGAAAACCAAAAGGATTCACTCAACCTGTAGATAGCACAACAAGATGTTTTCTTTCCTTGTTTCTAAATTTAGCATGATCGTGATCAATTTTATTCCACTAGGGGATGTCTTCTGGGTGATAAAGTTTCCCATATTTTATCTTGTATATGTGTGCCACATAAAATAGCTTGCAGCCTCCTCACATCCATATAGATTTCTAAACCTTGAAATGATTGGAATATACCGTATAAATTTTGAATTACTTGATTCATCATTCTTGTAAAATATGCAACACACATTAGGCATTTTTTATGTGATTCATGGTCCTTGTGAAATAGTATACATTCATTTAGTCAAACATGTATTCTTTTATTGATCATACCCAATGAACATATCATTATTTTGGAAAGATATGTTTATAATGGAATCTCTTTATCTTCATGGAGGATAGTATTTAGGAGAGAAAGCAGTTCAGTATATCCAATATCACTCCACTTATTTCCATATTTTACATTATATAGCTTCAATATGGCTGACCATGATATATATTTGTTACAACCAACATATAATAGTGTCTTTTCACAACACATTAACTTATAAAGTAGTTTTATAAAATCACAAATTCCAGCATCAATTTTCATTTTCCTTTCTTAAATATGATCGCTATCATCATTCACACCTTAATCATATCCTCGATATGGTATTAATTATTTTTCACATTTATAATCATATCATATGATCCATAAAATTAAGTGTTATCCCAGTAACTAGATATATTTATTTTTTCCCATGTTTAGTCCAATGTTTATAACATTGAAATAATCCAAAAAAAGTGTTCTTCCAACTCCTTTAAACTAATTATTCTTTAATATCAACAATGTAAATATGGAAAAAGGATTTAAGAATTGTCAATTTCATGACCTTTTGAAAATTTTATGAACTATTTCATCCCATCATCAAACCAATTTTTCACACGATTGGAATTCATCCATTTTAGATTCACTTCCATCCTATATAATCTAGTAATATTATTATTTAACAAAATAATTAAATAAACATAAAGTATTACCTTTGAACCCAAAAAGTTCATTCATAAATAATCATTTAAGCTACATGAATCCATTTTTCGAAGAAAATTAGAGTAAAATGATGTGTAATGAGATAATTTTTTATTAGTGGAAATCATTAAAGGAAGGTAATTTTTGATATCAATATAGTTACAAAGAATTTAATTAAATCATGATCTATATAAAAACATAGAGATCAATGATGATTTCTGTAACATTGATATGTGAGAGTAAAATAAGAGGAAGGATTTCATGTTTATTCATTTCTTCAATTGGTATGTGGTTGACCATGTGGTGTTTCAGTGACAAAATTCATAGGAGATGAATTTTATATTTAATCAGATGATGAAAATGTTGATAGGGGCCAATCACCATGTCTTAAGAACCCAGTGTATGAATAAAATCATAAATTTAAGTGGGGTTTGATGAATTATTTAAATTTAAATAATTTATCGGTTGGGGTGAAGCTTAAAAGAAGAATAATGAAAATTTTTATTGGGTCTATAAGGTAAAATAAAATTTAACATAAGTTGAATAATTGTTCTAGTGAGATAGGCAGAAACCCTCATATCAAACTAATTATTTGATTATAAGCCCAACTACATGGGATCACCTAAAAACAATACTCTACCTTAGTGGAACCAACATAGAGAATAAACTCTAGAAAATGTAAAAGTGGAAATGGGGAGTGAGTTTTAAACAAGATGGAAGTAGATATAGATGATTTAAATGTTGATTATGATTCAAATTATAAATGTGTTTAAAATTTAAAATGTGTATCACATGATAAAACTGAGTAAAAGTGGTCAACCTGGGGTGAAATTGTTTTTTAGTGAAAATTGATTTGTTTTTGAAATTTAGGAATGTATCATATATAAAACTTTTTGTGGTTATGACATATGAATTTTATTTAAATTCAATTAAACCACATTTATTTTTAATTATTCTGGTTGTATAAAGGTTCGAAAAAGGATCAGGTTCATGTTTTGAGAGAGAGGGTCCAGATGGTGGAAATTTTTCATTGAAGAAAAGGTTATATGAAGTTTTGAGGGTTTTTTATGGAGATATAATCACTGGTTCAGCTAGGATTTGAAATTCCATAGTGGAAAATAAACATAATGGCCTTCTAATGAAAAAAAATATTATATTGTAACTAACTGCAATATGTCAAACGGGTTGTGATGAACAAGTGATTATGAATGGGGATGCCTCAGATGAGTTCCAATGAGCTGATGGTGATGAATGAAAAGTGGATGTACTGAATCTCCACAATCTTGAAGTCCCTGAATAGGGCAAGGAGTGATTAATGGCGAATGAAATTGGGGTGCCCTGATTTTTTTCTTATATAGTTAACAAAAACAAAAACAAAAACAACACATATTAAATGGATAGAATCACATACCATAGGCCTTGAGAGGTTTGATTCATCTGAGAAGTTTGAGGGGGATTGGTGGGAGAGGTCGACTTTCATGAGAGATCTTTAATGGAGTGAAGAAGTCTTAGGGTTGAATTAAAAAGTTGGTGAAGGTTTTTATCAGTGCTTTCCAAAAAATGTTGAAAAATATGAGTTTTATCAGTTATAAAATAATTATCACTGGATAAGATATTTTTATGATCAGTTTTTGTAAACCATTGATAAAAAACTGTTTAAAACAAAAGAAAAAATATTTAACAAATATATATTAAAAATGAATTAATTGAAAATGAAATTATAAAATAATTAACATTATTAATTAATATACAATATTAAATGTATGAATGATAAAAATGAGTTAAATTTAATGATTAAAAATTAAAATACATAAAAAATATTTCAAAATTGATATCTTTTATTAACTAAATGAATTATTTAAAATTTAAAAATGAATATATATTATAATGAAGATAAATACATACTAAAAATATTAAAACATAGTAAACACGTAAAAAAATGAATTCAAAATATTGATTACATTAATTGAAAAAAACCTTCAAAAAATGAAGAAAATATTAAAAAAAATCCTTTTAGATAAATTAATTATATATATTTCAAACATTTTAAAAATATTATAACATAATAAATAAAATTGAATGAATATTAATCACATAAATTACAAACATGTAAATAGTATTAAAACTTAGTAACTATTTTTATATAATTTTTATGATTGATTACATCAATTATAAACATGTACAAAAATGAAGAGAATATTAGAAATGGATTTAAATAAATTAATTATACACATTCCAAATATCCTAAAAAATTTATAGATTAATATATGAAATAGAATAAATATTAATAATATAAATTACAAAATATTAAGGGTATTCAAACATAGTAAATATTTATGTATAAATAAATATTAAAAAATAATAAATTCAAAAAAAATATTATAATTTAATAAATACCACAAAGGAAAAAATAATACTAAACAAAATAATATTAAAAATTAATAAATAAAATTGAGTAAACTATAAAAATATTTTAAAAATTGAATTCATAACATAAATTATGTGAATTTAAGACACATAAAAATGAATAAAAGTGAATAAATAGATGATACAAATTATATAAATAAAAACATTATTAAAAATGAATTATATTGACCACATGAAAATATTAATAATTAAATTAAATCGAAATAAATTAAATACACTCACATATATTCAAGATATTGAATAAATTAAAATGAATATGATTACTTAATTTGATTAATTAATTAAAAAAATATGAAAATTTTGTTAAATAATATTTAATTTTTATATATTAAAAATGAATCTTATACATTAACATAATTTAATAAAAATGCCAAAATGTTTTTGGGGATGATATACGTTGTGGTTTTACTTCACGCAAAAGTGTGGTGCTGTAGATACCCATACTTGACGTACATAGACATTACATTGCTTTTGCGGAATACTTAATACATTACAAAAACATATGCCCAAAGACCGTATTAGTTTAGTGTCTTTGAAAACTCAGAACATAATCTTCTAATCATGGTGAAAGATCTTCAACATCTCCCATAAAGATCTCACCCTTTTGTTTTCTTACCTAAAACCTTTGTTTATATCCTGTGGAAAAGAAAACATATAAAGGGTGAGCTCAAATTCTCAGTAAGGGTAAGAATGGAGAAAATAAAACAAACCATATACATTTGAATTTAAAAATAAGAATATAATGTTTAAACATCAAAATTTTGAAGAATGACATAAAACATGGCAGTACGTAAGGCATAAATCATAATGGAACATCAATAATGCTAAAATAGCATGGGGAATAAAACATGTAATTATGGAAAACCATTAAGCACATGATATGATTTATATAGTAGCCAAGACATTGCTTCCAAAACCATCATAGTGGACAAAGTCCCTTACTGAATCGAGTTCACTCCTCGTCCCAGTCCTGTATCACTGTACCAGATCAACTTGTCGTTCCATCCATGTCTATCTCATGAGATATAAATCTTTATCCAATGAATTTTAGGGAGATATAGGTCCCACCCATCTCATATTGAAATCATTCTTACGTGTGACACAACACAATCATAAAACATGCATCATAACCCAAAGAATAAAATGGGTTTCATAAACATCATCCCATCTTTACATAATCCATATAAAACAAATGGATATCATTTCATCATAATAAAAATAAAACCATTCAATTAATAGATACATTATACTTGAAACATAATCATACTAAATAATTTCATCTTAGATGGGAAATAGTTTTGAATAAACACTTGAAATGAATTCTTGGGGAAAATATACTTTCTTCTTCAAAATCATTTTCTTTTATCAAAATGTCGTGCGATATTAAAAGAAAATAATTTTGTTGAAAATAATCATGAAATCATGTAGAGTAATCTTCATGAAAATAAGGCGTTATGAAACTGTAAAAATCCATTCATGTCGTATAAATTAAAAAAACATTCTCCTCATACTTTAAACGGAAAAGTCAAAAAGTACCTTATATGGTAACCAAAGGAAAGATTCCTTCCATGTAATGTGGAAAAAATTCAACAAAGGGTAAAAATGACTTTAAAAATACATGTAATAATAGTAAACATTTTACGATAACATTTTTAGAAAACATGGTCATAGATGATAAACATAACCCCAGTAAATACTTACGTATAAGCAATCTCGGATAAAAATGAGATTTGAAAAATTATCCCTTACCTTATATCCAATTTCTTACATATGTGTCTGAGACTCTTGTATAGTGGGTTTAGAAATATTATAAACTTTTAGTAGACCCATAATAATATTTATGATATCATATATGATTCACTTATGACTTTATATTACCCGTTCATTTGTCAATTCCATGTTAATGCATCGTTTTGGGTAAAATCATTTCATTTGTCGTACGTGTTTTAAATTGTAATTACTCATATGATTACTTAGATTTTGATTAATTACTTCCACAATTTTAAACATGATTTATATATAATATATATTAATAATATAAATATATATAATAGATCGATAAATGGAACGAAATACAGCGTTCATGGAGACAGTAGACCATACGTACGCATGAACATTGTTTTCGTTTCCTTATTAAATTGAATGGAAGTAAATGAAATATATATATATACATAAATACAGTAGCATTATTATGTAATATGTTTCATGAATACTTATTATATATACTTTATAATCATTCTTGGCTGGTTAACATGGAGAATGAATCTCATTGCATCGTGGAGACGGTAGTCCGTACGTACGCACGAGCGACAATATCATTCTTTTGATATTAAAATCATATATAATTGGATGGTATATCATATATACAGAATCATCATAATTTCATATTTATTATTTATATCATTTATACTCATTAGTATACCCATCCAAATGATGAAATGTTTGAATAAAAAACTACAGCACGACGTGGAGACGACAAGCCGTACGTACGCACGTGTGGTGACTTTTTCATTCATAGGATGGATAAAATAACTAATATGGTTGTAAAATTTTTATAATAACATCAAAGTATATAGAAGATATTGGAGTTATTATTTTAGAATGGAAACAACAAAGAAGGAGGAAGTGGAAGAAGAAAGGAACTTGAAATAGCTTGTAAGATATTTACCTCTTCTCTGAGTTATTCCTTTTGATTTGATCAAAAAGGCTCCTTAGGTTGGCTTTATGACTAAAATAAGGCCTCTAGGATGAAGGTAGGACAGTTGGGAGGGTATTTGGGCAGGTTTTGGCCAAGTCAAATGGAGTTAGAGGTGTGAATTAGAGAGAAGGGGGAGTTCTCTTTTATAATAGAGGTGAGGGGCACCTTAGGAAAAACATAAAATATTATTTTATAATAAATTCATATTCGGTTTATAATGGCTCAAAAGTGACTTATTTAGATTCTAGGGTGGGTATGGGTCGAAATACTCTCAAAAAATAGGTTTTAGACAAGTATAGGTTACCATTTTAACCTTGTCATTTTGATTTAACTATAAGTTAAATAATTTAACTTTTACAGTGTCTTCTTGTATTCTTACACTATATGGTTAATAAACATACTATAGACTTCCAATCAAACCCCAATTGGTTCATTAATGTCATATATATTATTATATAAGTCTTTTGGAAGAACCGTATATTTTTATGACCATTATATCAATTAATAATGTAATATTTGTTTTAAAAACTCTTTTATGACAATTTTGATACTATTTGGTATTTTGTTTTTTCTAAATTCATAACAGCATTATTACTTAAACAAAATTCTTATAAAGAACCCTAATATGTTATATTAACCTATAAAATTATTTTAATTCATAAAAAGTCTCAAATTATATTTATTTGTGTATTTATAATATCAATTATGTTAATATTTCATTAATAAGGTAATTACTGCATCATCATTGTGTCATAAATAAACTAAATTATTTAATGTCTAAAAAATATAAATAAAATAAAATTATGTAGGAAATCTTTTTATATTTCTAATTAATATTTATAGTAGAATTTATCTTATGTATAACCCTATATTAAAAATGTTTTATTTATTAAACTTTGATTTTATCTATTTTAATTCTTCTTTAAATAAAAAAATAATAAATGTCCTAATCTAATCCAAGTGGACCTAAAGGGTAATATTTTTTTCCTAAGGTTTTTTTTGGTATAATTAAACTTATCCAATAGAATTAGAACATGTTTTAGGGTAATAATAATATCATATTTACCCTTAATTTCCCTATTTACTTTTAACCGTGGTAAATAAAAGTTAAAAGTTACTATTCACCAAAAATAATTTTCATCTAATTGAACCACATTTTACTTACTGATATCAACCGTTTCTCTTGGATTTTTGAAATTCAACTCATAGAAGTGGTAAAATTAAGTTTTATGTAAATTTGCAAATGCTCCTAGGTGGGTAAAAGACGGTAAAAAGTTCAATAAAATTTTTATATATCTAAAATTATTATAAAATGACTTCAATGAATTACATTGAACTTATATAGGTATTATGTATATATTTTGACCTAAAAGATATTTAAATAAAATAAATGATTATTTAAATAAAAATTCAGTTTTAACCGATAACTCAGTGTTTTCACTATTCATCAAAAATTTAAAGTTTTCAGAAAAATACCAAAAATTCACCTTAGGCTAATTTGGATATTCCGAATCCAAAAATGAAGTCCATTTTGGAAGAAAAAATTTATAAAATTTCAAAAAGTGCGTTTTTCTATTCATAACGGCTAGTTTATATAATATTTTAATAACATATCGTTGTTTAGTAAAACTGGGTATTGCGTACAATGCAAGCAATCGAGGGAGGTTGATCTTGCGTATAACACAAGACAAGAATATTGTTGCATATACTAAAAGATAATACGGTGTTGCGTATAGCACAATATAATCTTGGTGTAGAGTACAACACAAGACATCAAAGAAATTAAAAATAATATTTCTCATAAAATCTCGGGGTGTTACATTCTACCCCCCTTAAAATGAATTTCGCCCTTGAAATTATTTGGGGTTATAAATGGTTTACTACTTGAAAGTTTCATTCATAGAAACCCAATCATAAAAAAGAATACTGAAACTTAATTTTCAAAACTAATGTATGAAACGTAACAGTTACCCAAATTGACTAATCATTGGGTTTCCACATAAAAGAAAATAGGTGAAAATATGGATATGGAAGAGAAATATAACCATCAAGTTCAGATGGAGAGTGGTGGAGAACATGGCTATGAAAAATACAAAAATCACAAAGCCATAAATTTGTGATGACCTAAGGTACCATCAAGGACAATGTTTTTGGTTTTCAAGATCATTTCCCTAAAGTTGAAAAAATTGGAATTAGAAGAAATACTTAATTGATTTTGGTACAATATCACCATTGGTCATTCCTTGAACAATTTCCACTTCATATCTAAAATAAATGAAGTTGAGTTTGTCATTCGTGAAGTGTTAGCAGATCATGTGATAGAATGATAGTTCATTCCATCTGTTTCAAACAAAAGGTTAGCAAAAGTTATTAAATATACGTAAGTCCATCTATGGTGAGATTAATTGTATATGGTTTCTAAAATGGACTTATACTTCACATATCATACCACTTAATAAATTAAAACTAATTAAAACTAACCAAGGACTTCCTGTAGGCCAGTGGTAGATGATAAAGGTCTATCGCACTTTGGTTGTGGGTTTGATTCCTGCAACCTTGTCTGACGCGACGGGTTGTCGCCTATCCTACGGGTTGTCCTTTTTCTAAAACTATACTATTATAAAATATCATAAATAAAATAAAAAATTTATATCCTTAAGAAATATTATATTATGTCTAAATTAATCCATTCCAACCTTTAGGCTTATCAAAAATACTCATGTCTGATTACTAGAAATGTCATCTACTGAGCATGTGAATTCCTTCATTTTTCCCCCATATATCAGAAGATATATCTTGTTTTTGGTAACATTCCAAACATGTGAATACCTTAATTATGTATTCTCTTGAAAAATGAATATCCATTGAAGTTTAGAGAAAACATGAATGCTATCAAAAGTTAACTCTTTCCACATACCAAAATTCCAAAAATTCTATATATTCAAACCATGATATCACTTTCTCCTTATATCATTCATGAGCTCATTAATAATATAAAACATATTATTTTCTCCTTATACATTCATTATATGCATATCATCTGCATTCCAAAAATATTTCAATCACTTTTCATGGTTACCAGTACCATATTCTTATGGAAAACCACAATGGACCAAAACATAGATATTCTAATATACCATAAAAGTACCTCAACAACATTATTATTGAATACCTATACATAAACACATCAATAAATCCTCTTCAATGATTGTCATGGAATAATTACTTCCTTGATTTATAAGTAACCTCTTAGGTCAGGGCATTGAGTTGGGTAATGTCCATGTTCTCCACAGATAAGACATTGAACTCCATAATAGTTTTTCACTCGATGACCCTTCTCTCCACACAGATAACATCTCCCCCTCAATTTGCTGTATTAATCAAGGTTCTTCTTCCCTTCTTTAAAAATCTCAATCTTCCTTTCTCTATTCTCCTCACCATGTGAACATGCATAAAATTCCATCTTCCTCTTATTTGATGAATTAGGAATACCACTAAAGTTCACCTTGTTAATCATATATTGCGATGACTGATTCGGAATAATCACAAAATCTTTCTTTCTAGGCATTACGCAATTTCATTGCTCATATTCACCAATTTTTCCATTGGATTCATTGTTGACCCAATTTCTTCTGGTTCCCTCCATTGAGTAAAACCAAAAACAATGGTGTAAGAAACAGTTAAATTAACAAGGAACCACATAATAATAAAAAGTCACTTGCGGGATGTCTAACTAATCACACATTCTTTAATTCATGACACCCTAGGTTCACCCTAGGTTATTCATGATCGTCAACATAATTCTAGTATTGTAAACTATAGTTAAACTAAACCTTAGGGACATCCCTATACATACCTTAGAAATATCTCTAGGGATCTCACTAAAGTTTCTACATCCTAGTTTCCAAAGGTTAACTAAACCTTTGCTCTGATACCAGCATTAGAGACCCATACTTGATGTACATAGACATTAAATTACTTTTACGAAATACTTAATACATTAAAAAAATAGACGCCCAAAGACCGTATTAGTTTAGTGTCTTTGGAAACTCGGAACATAATCTTCTAATCATGGTGAAAGATCTTCAACATCTCCCATAAAGATCTCCCCCTTTTGTTTTCTTACCTAAAACCTTTATTTATATCCTGGGGAAAAGAAAACATACAAAGTTTGTGATCAAATGCTCAGTAAGGGTAATCATGGAGAAAATAAAACAAACCATATACATTTGAATTTAAAAATAATAACATAATGTTTAAACATCAAAATTTTGAGCAATGACATAAAATATGGAAGTACGTAAGGCATAGATCATAATGGAAAATCAATCATGCTAAAATAGCATGGGGAATAAAACATGTAATTTTGGAAAACCATTAAGCACATGATATGATTTCCATAGTATCCAATTCATTGCTTCCAAGACCATTATAATGGACAATGTCCCTTACTCAACCGAGTTCATTCCTCGTTCCAGTCCTGTATCACTGAACTAGATTAACTTGTCGTTCCAGCCATGTCTATCTCATGAGATATAAATATTTACCCAATTATTGGAGGGAGATATAGGTCTCACCCATCTCATATTGAAATCATTCTTACGTGTTCCACAACACAATCATAAAACATACATCATAACCCAAAGAATGAAATGGGTTTCATTAACATCGTCCCATCTTTACATAATCCATATAAAACAAATGGATATCATTTCATCATAAGAAAAATCAAACCATAAAAATAATAGAGACATCATACTTGAAACATAATCATACTAAATAATGTCATCTTATATGGGAAATAGTTTTGAATAAACACTAGAAATGAATTCTTGGGGAAAATATCCTTTATTCTTCAAAATCATTTAATTTTCTCAAAATGTCGTGTGATTTTAAAAGAAAATAATTTTTTTGAAAATAATCATTAAATATTATAGAGTAAGATTCTTGGAATTAAGGTGTTATGAAACTGTAAAAATCCTTTCATGTCGTATAAGTTAAAAAAATATTCTCCTCGTACTTTTAACAGAAAAGTCAAAAAAGTACCTTATATGCTAACCAAAGGAAAGACTCCTTCAATACAATGTGGTAAAAAGTAAAAAAAGGGTAAAAATGACTTTAAAAATACATTTAATAATAGTAAAACATTTTATGAAAATATTTTTATAAAACATGGACATGGATGATAAACATAACCCCAGTAAACACTAACGTATAAGCAATCTCAGATAAAAATGAGATCTGCAGAATTATCACTTACCTTATGTCCAATTTCTTCTGTATGTGTCCAAGACTCCTATGTAGTGGGTTTATACATATTATTAACTGGTAAAATAACCATAATAATATTTATGATATCATATATGATTCACTTACGACTTTATATTACCCGTTCATTTGTCAACTCCGTGTTAGTGCATCGTTTTGGGTAAAATCATTTCATTTTTCATACATGTTTTGACTTGTAATTATTCATATGATTTCTTAGATCATGATTAATTAATTCCATAATTTAAAACATGATTTATATATAATATATATTCATAATATAAATATATATAATAGATCGATAAATGGAACGAAATACACTGTTCATGGAGACCGTAGATCGTCTGTACACTTGAACGTTGTTTTCATTTCCTTATACAATTTAATGGAAGTAAATGAAATATATATATATACATAAATACAGTAGAATTATTATGTAATATTTTTCATGAATACTTATTTTATATACTTTATAATCATTCTTGGATGGTTAACATGGAGAATGAATCTCATCGCATCGTGGAGACGGTAGTCCATACGTACGCACGAGCAACAATATCAATCTTTTGATATTAAAATCATATATAATTTGATGGTATATCATATATAAAGAATCATAAAAATGTTATATTTATTATTTATATCATTTATACTCATTATTATACCCATTCAAATGATGAAATGTTTGAATAACAAACTACACCACGACGTGGAGACGGTAAGTCGTACGTACGCATGTGTGCTGACTTTTTCATTCATAGGATGGATAAAATAACTAATATGGTTGTACAATTTTTATAATAAAATCACAGTATATAGAATATATTGGAGTTATTATTTTATAATGGAAATAATAATGAAGGATTAAGTGGAAGAAGAAAGGAACTTGAAATAGGTGGTGAGATATTTACCTCTTCTTCGGGTTCTTCCTTTTGATTTGATCAAAAGGGATCCTTAGGTTAGATTTCTGAAAAAAATAATGCCTATAGGATGAATTTAGGACAGTTGAGAGGGTATTTGTGTAGGTTTTTTTCGATCCAAATGGATTTGGAGGTGTGAATTAGAGAGAAGGGGGTGCCCTTTTATAATAGGGGTGAGGGGCACCTTAGGAAAAACATAAAATATTATTTTATAATAAATTCATATTCGTTTTATAATGGCTCCAAAGTGACTTATTTAGATTATAGGGTAGGGATGGGTCTAAATACTCTCAACCAATAGGTTTTAGACAAGTTTAGGTTACTATTTTAACCTTATCATTTAGATTTAACTCTAAGTTAAATAATTTAACTTTTACCGTGTCTTCTTGTATTCTTACACTATATGGTTAATAAACATACTATAAACTACCAATAGAACCCCAATTGGTTAATAAATTTCATATATATTATTATATAAGTCTTTTTTCTGAACCATATATTTTGAGGACCATTATATCAATTAATAATATAATATTTGTTTTAAAAACTCTTTTATCTCAATTTTGACATTATTTGGTTTTTTTTCTAAATTCATAACAGCATTATTACTTCGAAAAAAATTCTTCTAACCAACCCTAATATGTTATATTAACCTAGAAAATTAGTTTAATTCATAAAAATGTATCAAATTACATTTATTTGGGTATTTATAATATCAATTATGTTAATATTTCATTAGTAAGGTAATTACTGCATCATCATTGTGTCATAAATAAATTAAATTATTTAGTGTCTAAAAAATATAAATAAAATACCATTATGTAGGAAATATTTTTAGATTTATAATGAATATTTATAGTCGAATTTATCTTATGTATAACCCTATATTAAAAATGTTTTAGTTATTAAACTTTGATTTTAACTATTTTAACTCTTCTTTAAATAAAATAATAATAAATGTCCTAATCTAATACAAGAGGAAATAAAAGTAATATTTTATTCCTAAGGTTGTTTTTTGTCGAATTACACTTATCCAATAGAATTATGACATGTGTTAGGTTAATTATAATATCATTTTTACCCTTAATTATCCTATTTACTTTTAACCGTGGTAAATAAAAGTTAAAAGTTACTATTCACAAAAAATTATTTTCATCTCATTGAACCACATTTTACTTAATGATATAGACCGTGTCTCTTGGAGTTTTTAAATTCAACTCACAGAAGCAGTAAAATTAAGTTTTATGTAAATTTGCAAATGCTCCTAGGAGGTGGGTAAAAGACGGTAAAAAGTTCAATAAAATTTTTATATATCTAAAATTTTTGTAAAATGACTTCAATGAATTACATTGAAATTATATAGGTATTATTTATCTATTTTAACCTAAAATAAATTTAAATAAAATAAATGATTATTTAAATAAAAAGTCGATTTTAACCAATAACTTAGTGTTTTCACTATTCATCAAAAATTGAATGTTTTCAGAAAAATACCAAAAATTCACCCTAGGCTAATTTTTATATTACGAATCCAAAAATAAATTCCATTTTGAAAGAAAAAATTTATAAAATTTTAAAAATTGAGTATTACTATTCATAACTGCGAGTTTATATAATATTTAAATAACATATCGTTGTTTAGTGAAACTCTGTATTGCGTACAACACAAGTTATCGAGGAAGGTTGCTCTTGTGTATAACACAAGCCAAGAATAGTGTTGCATATACTACAAGATAATACACTATTGTGTATAGTGCAAGATAATCTTGGTGTAGCATACAACACAATACATCAAAGAAATTAAAAATAATATTTCTCATAAAATCTTGGGGTGTTACATGTGCCTTATAGAGTCTTAAAAGAATTGATTATATAAATTTCAAACATATTAAAAATATTAAAACCTAATTAATAAAAATGGATCAATATTAATCATACAAATTACAAAAATATTCAAAATATTGAAACTTCATAAATAAATATGTAAAAATTTTCCAAATTAAATAAATTTAAAAAATTTAAAAAGTTAATAAATATCAAAAATATAAAATAAAAAAGGTAATGTTATTAAAAGGAATTAAAAAATTAAAATATAACAAAAATATTAAAAATGTTATTTGATAATATTAATTACATGATTTAAAAACACATAAAAATGAATAAAAATGAATAAATAAATAATATTATTATTTCTTGTTATGAAGTATATATTGTATTGACTATATATAAGAAATATAATTAATTATTAACCTTTAGAATTTTGAATAATTATTAAATATGTTATTATTAAATTAAATTTATAAATATTTAAAAACGTACCAATAACTATCAAAATTGAATACTTTACAAAAATATTAAATTAATATATATTAAAAATGAAAAAATATTTATATGAATATAAATATATAAATTCAAATATGAATCATATATTTAAGTAAATATATTTATTTATATATTTTATAATTATTTAAATAAAATATAAATATATTGTGTTTATATTTATTATATACACATTTTGTAATCAATATATATAGATATACTATTAATCATTTTAATTGACTAATATATATTTTATAATTTTTTATATGTAGAATTATAAAAATAAGATTCATTTTTATTAAAATCAATATAAATAATATTAATATATTATATTTACATATATATATATATATAATTATTTTAATCTAAATATTATTTAATAACATATAAATATGTATATATTAATTAAATTATTCATTGTGACATTTATTAGTGCTAAATAAAAAACGCGGATAAAGGGAGGACTTTTATTAATGATAGAAAAAAGTTTTGACAAAGGATACCCTTTTATCAACAGTAAAAAAAAGTGCTGAAAAAAGGATACCCATTTATCATTGATTTTTTAGCATTAATAAAAGTTGCATTAAATAGTTCTTTTTCAAGTACTTATAAAAGTATACTCTTTATCAGTACTTTTTATTTAGTGTCGATAAAGGTTAGTGTCAAATATCACATGATATGTAGTAATGTTTATTACGTAAGGATAAGTGTCATGTTTCAATCATTGTGTAAGGGTAGTTCTATACTTGTGTAAGGGTAATGTTTATTTTCCAAAGGCTGCATATGGGTCATCACATGTTTTCTCTTGCTATATAAGGGTAAACCATACCTTACGTAAGGATAATAGTGTGTTTTCAATATCTGTGTAAGGATGACCTAGATTCTACAAAAACATCCTATGGATAAAACCATGTTACCCTTAATCAATTCATACTCCATATGCAAGGGTAATTATTTTTCTCAGTTTTTCATGTTTTTCTTTCCTTCTTCTTCTACATGCTTCTGTAACTCAATTTTCATAATTTCAAATGCAAAAAATCATGGAATTTTTTTTTTGACCCATTTAGGATTAAAACTCCATTTATAGATGACTTTAATCACTTCTCTTTCAATATCCACATAAAAATAATTAAAATGTTAATTTAATTTTGGGGTTCTTAGTTGTAGAGAACTCATACGCTGTTTGTCTTCCATAAAACTATAAAAACCCTTCTACCTTCATTTTGGTTATTCTCTTGAGTTTGGGAAGCCACATAATTCCTTCATTTAAGATCAGGGAAGCCTCTTTCAATCAATCCAAAATCTTCTTTGGTTTTTCATGAATAGAAGAACCTTCTTATTTTCTCCTCCTAGGTGTAGCTCTTATAAGGGATAATTTTTTCAGGTATTAATATTATATGTAATTTTTGAAATAAAATTTTAAAAATGATTGAATTAAATCATAATCCTCTTAAAATATGATTGGATTAAATCATTAACAATAATAACATGATATTTTTCAAATAATTTTCAAGTAATAAAAAAATAAAACATGCTTATATTATATTATCCTTGAGATATAGTATATTATCATATGTTTTTTAATTATACCTTGAGGAGGAAATTACTAGAACAAGATTTGAAAAAATTTGATAATTTAAAAATTATCTAGGGGACAAACCCACTTATAACATGTGGAATTTTATTTATTTCGGAAATAAATTAGTATAATCGATTCTAGGAATCCTTAGTGAAACATTTGAGTTAACGAACACATAGAAGTGATTCGAGTGAAGATCCCATGGTAAACCATGATGCTGATATCAAAATCCTTGAGGTAGGAAGTTCCATACCTTTTGGGGATCTTGTATGTACATGTTCACCTTGGTTTAATTATTTTTATTTGAATACTTAATGATCATTCCTAATTATGATCACATGAGGTTGGGTTGGTGGGTTTGTAGCTTATGATGCTCGTTATGATATTTGAGTCCATGTGTATCGCTAGAGTAGTTTGTTCCAATGTTTGATAATGATCACATGTTGTTATGTGTTTCTACCTTTTCATCATGATGATATGATTAACTTATATTATAAACCTTATTATGTATGTTACATTTCCTTTGGAAGTAGCATTCTTAGTGTTAGTAATAAGTGTACCATCATGAAATGATTGTCCCTTAGAGGGGGGAGTGAACTTGAATTGTGATGATAGAGACAATAGACCCAACTATATGGTGGAGATATGATTATACAATGGAATTTTATACTAAGGATGCACTCATGTCCTATAATCCAAGTATTGGGTGGCTTGAGGCTTGTAAAGACTTGAAAATTCAATGTAATTTTTTTAATATATGGGAATTTTAGGAGTCTGTGAAAAATAACAGCGCATGATTCTGAGGCCCGATGTGCCCAGAATGAATTTCTGAACTTTTTTTTGAGTACGTTCAGTAAACGTACAAGTGATTTTTTTAACTTTTGAACCGGTGCCCATAATTGAAATCTGAGGGCACCATTGAACTCGCAGCACCGGTATTCACTTAAGGAGACCTTCACCTCGAATGCAGTGGGTTGGGAGAGAAAGATAGTTTTTTTGTGAAATAATAAAATAAAATAAAAACGTGTAACATTTTTATTTTATTTTGTTGAAACCTTCCATATGGATGTTTTAATGGTGGGGACCACCTGTACTAAAACCTCTCAACATAGGATATGGTGGTGGGGACCACCCGAGCCTAACCTCCCATGTCGGTTATGGTGGTGGGACCACCTGAGACTTAAAACCCCTTGAACCCATTTGAACTCCCTCTTAATGGGGAGAAACTTCTTGAGCTCCCCCACTTAATTATGCCAGCTCTTTCCTTTTATTAATTAAGCCAACCCATTAATTAATTAATTAATCTATTTTGAAATTATTCCAACAAACATAATAGATAACTTGTTCTATTATGTGGGCTACCTTTCATTTTGGTGGAATTAGGGAGAGAATAAATATTGGAAGAAATATCTCCAATGAAGAACACCAACGAGGAACATCTCCAACGACGAAAAAACCGACGATTGAGGAAACACTGAAGTCATTGTTGTCCTTATATCCCTGACGACGTCCTCTCCTTTCTCACGGACTCCTTCAACGAACCTTAAAGGTAGGGGTTGTTATTGAATTCATGGAATTCCTCATTCTTGGAAAGCATGGAGAAAGTGGATCAACCTAAATTATTTGATCCATGATTCGTATGAAATTTTAATGTTTGAAAATTCTTGATTCATGATTTTGTTGAGCAGATTACTACCACCCTAAAGCGGAGGGTGCGGTCCAAGAAAACATGGCTTGACACCTCTGTCATTCTTCTTTATTGTTGTGTTCTTCACGATGGTGACGGCGACCGGTGCAGGTGGTTGGAACCGGTGGAACTCGAGAATTGCGACGATGGTGATGAACGAAGGGCGGCCAGTCAAGTCGGCCGCTAGTGAAGGCACCATGCACCGCCCCGCGGCCTCGCCGCCCAAGGCCCAGTCGCACTGCCCTGCAGCTTCGCCGCCCTCGTGGCTCCGCTGCCTCTGCACCGCCCGGCCGGGCCGCCCAGTGCAGGTCATACCACCCAGCGGGCCGGGCCGGCCAATACGGGTCGGGCCGGACACAATGGGCCAGACTTCCAAGTGGTTCGAGCCCTGACACTGGTCGAGCCAAACCCAATGGGTCAGTTCGGGTTGACCCAAACCGGGTTGGCCCATGCTGGGTCAGGTCGGGTCAGTTCGACCGGGTCAGACCGGACTCAGACCCACTACGACCCATTTATGCTCTTTTGGCCATAAAATTGGCACCAGGCATCCGTTTGAAAAACCATCAATGGAACTTTAAACCTTGGAGAAAGGTGGTCCCTTTGGTATACCCCACTAGTTTTTTGGGTAAAGTTGAGGTATGGTCTGGTTGGATCGAGCACGAATCCAACTGGGCCCTTGGGACTAAAATCCTAATAACTTACAGATCGGGCATCTGATTGATGCGATGTCTGTTGAAGTGAGACCCCTATGACATAGCAGTCCTTTGAGATAATTTGTCGTGAGACTTCGTGGCAGTTGACGTATCTACCAGAGGCTTGAGGAGTGGACCCTCCTGGAGATGACCAAGCTTAGCGCGGGAAACCAGTAGCTGGCTGTGACTTGAGAAAGAGATCATTTGTGGGTCTGTGATTGAGGTTCCCACATGGAACCACTCTAGGATTCCATGCAGGACTACCCGATCGATCCTGTGTGGGTCAACACCTAGAGATCCTGTGTGGTTCAGCACCTAACGAACTTGTGTGGGTCAGCTCCGAGCGATTCTGTGTGGGTCAGCACTGAGGAATCCTGTGTGGGTCAGCACTAAGAGATCATGTGTGGGTCAGCCCCTAGATATCCTATGTGGGATTGATGATGATTAGTGATCCTTCGTGGGTCTGCCTCTTAACAGAGTAAGATGATTCTGTAGTAACATCTAATCATCTCTACTATTGTACCAAAGTTATATCTGGTGTGAGATGAGTCTGTACCTGTGTGGTACTTTCCTTCATGGTAATACCTTGGTGGTATTCCTCTGTGTCGAATACCTGTGTGGTACTTGACTTCGTGGTATTTCTTCCTTTTTGGAACAGTTGAGCTTTGGGCTTTGGAGTTGGACATTGTGTTTTCCTCCTGATTAAGATGTGTTTACTTGATAACTTAGGTATATGTATGGGCGTATACCTAAGTAGGGTTATCAGTTGTTTCCTTTCTTTTTGGTTTATCCTTTTTGGATTTTGTGAGACCTTGAGGGTATTGGGGTCCCTACTGAGTATCATTATACTCACCCATGCACGGTCTATTCCCGCACTTCATTGTGTTTGGTGCAAATGACGGACAGTGCTGACTAAGGATGAGTGTACCATGACCTAGAGGTAGCTCAGAGTTGGATGTTAGATAAGGCGAACTGTGGAGATGGTCGTTCGTGAGTTGTACCTACCCTTCAAGTAGGATCCGTGGTGGATGATCCAGGAGCTTCTTTCCACCTATCATTTGTCTTGTACTTTCCAGTTTTCCTTGTACCCTCCTGTTGGTCTTGTATTCTGGCCCCATTTATTTACTGCACTCACTCTGTTTACTATTTAGTTTACTTGAGTTTGTATCTTTATGTGTGCTTGGTTGAGTTTGTTTACAGGTTATAAAGGAGATGTCTTCCCAGTTTTAGGTAATACACCTTCGGTGCTAGTCGTCATCCCCTAGCCTATGGAAGGTGGGATTGGGGTAGTCACGACACGGGCCCTGGGGGACGGGTCAAGAAAAATTGGTATCAGAGGATTCGGTTCTACCATAGAACATAGGACTTTGATCTTTCTAACAGAAATAGTGTTAAGTGTAGTGAGTGTGGTTATCAGTTTAAGGAATCCATTGTTGGTGCGGCGGACGACGTATCCATACACCAGGACCCTAACTTCTGATTTTCGACTCAGTGCACGAGAAACACTGATTTCATGTGTGTTTTCAAGAGTCTTCTTTGTGATCACTTGGTTCAGCTCACCAGGTATAACTTATTGAGCATGGCGCACCTGTTTCTTTTCAGGATTCCTCCACGTAGATAGCCAGCTAGGCTTCCAGATACAGTACACACTAATAGCCCACTAAGCGACGAGGCCTTGGTGCAGGGCCCTCTTCCAGTAGAGGCACCAGAGGAGGCACCAGCAGTACCATTACAAATTGGGCCACCTATTCCAACATCCCCAATAGCAGAGGGTGCACGCCACATGAGCACATTGCACGACTTCCAGTACCAGAGGCCACCTAGTTTCAGGGGAGATACGGACCCATAGGTGGTTGAGGATTGGCTGGAGGCTGTGGTGAGAGTCTTTCGACTGGTAGGGACACCAGCCAATCTCATGGTGATCCTTTCCGCCAGTCTTCTTCAGGAAGCAACAGGCCGATGGTGGAGCTTGATGCTCCAGGATCACGATGAGGTGACGCTTATCTGGGTAGACTTCGAGAACCTATTTCAGGTAGAGTTTGTTCCAATAACTCTTTGCACAGTGCGCATACAAGAGATTATTCATCTACAGTAGGGAATCATGACTATGGCTCAGTACTCAGTGAGGTTCACCAACATCCTACACTACTCCACAGGTATGGTGCGGGACCCATTCTTTAGGGCTAGGACCTTCGAGTAGGGACTCAAGTAGGAGATTAAGGCTTCGATGATCTCACTCAGCATCCCAATACAGGAGGGGGTGTTAGAGTGATCCCTTTTAGTGGAGAGTTTCCTTGCTGAGTAGTCACCGGCAATGAGACCCACCACCAGCCATCACGTAGCAGATTCTTCTACAGCTAGAATCATACAGATGTCATAGAGGTCCAAGGGGACCAGACCTATAGATGGACGACCATAGGATTCAGGGGCGGTTGTGTGGGGGACATGAGGCTGAGCCAGTAATTCCAGGAGTGGGCAGTGTTATGCATGCGGCAGGCAGGTTCACATGGCTTGTGACTGTCTGACCCGCCGTATGTATGATTAGTAGACGGTTGAAGGACCACCCAGGTAGAGGTAGAGATTCGACCTAGGAGGTCCGTAGGGAGTAGGCCGACATGGCAGGGGAGCTGGCCATGCAACTGGAAGTGGGTTATGATTTGAGATGTCACCGCCACCACCACCAGGATGTCCACCCTGACCGCAAAAAGAAGGTGGACAGAGGCGAGCTGAGCTCGAGGTAGCTGAGGCCTACAATCACGGAACTCTAGAGAATATACGAGGTACGATCTGTGTCTATTACACATTATCTTCAGTACTTATAGACATATGTTTCAATCATTATTTTATTTCCAATTCCCTCGTACGGAGCTTGGAGATTCTGACAGAGCCGTTGGCTCGATCCTTATGGCTAGAGACTCCTACGTAAGAGGATTTGATGATTACGCACTGGTTCCCATAGTGTGAGCTTACTCTAGGAGGTGTGATATTTGGTTGGGATCTCCGAGTAGCAGCGTCGAGGCCTTACAACGCCGTCTTGGGTATGGACAGGTTATCTATAGTCCATGATCAGATTGACTATATTAGGCACAAAGTGTGGTGTTTCCACATGGATGGGACCAGTTTTACCTTCACCGGCGAGAAGGGAGCCTTTGCAGGTTAGGAGGGACTTACCCGAAGGATAGTGAATCTGATCACTCATCAGTTGGCTAGCCTTACCCTTAGATCTGTTGATGTGGAGATTTTTGAGTTATCCTATAGTGGTGGACCTGTACACGGATGTCTTCCCTGATGATGTTTCGGGTCTACCACCTTGCATATAGGTGGACTTTTTCATTGACTTATACCCTGGGATGGCACCGATATCTACACCAGAATATCGGATGGCTCCCATGGAGCTTCGTAAGTTATGGGTATAGTTAGAGGACTTGTGGGGGAAGAGATTCATTCGGCCCAGTGTTTCTCCTTGGGCATCCCGAATTTTTTTCTCTAAGAAGGAGGATGGGAGGTTGAGACTTTGTGTTGACTATCGGAGCCTGAACCAGGTGACTGTGAAGAACAAGTACCCACTTCCGATGATTGACAACCCATTTGATTAGATTAAGGGAGAACGGTGGTTCTGGAAGATAGACCTCAGATCAGGCTATCACCAGCTCAGAGTACGAGACAAGGATGTGCAGAAGATGGATTTCAGATGTCGTTATGGCCACTATAAGTTCTTGGTTATGAAATTCGACGTAACCAACACTCCATCAGTGTTCATGGGACTCATGAATATGATCTTTGATCCATACCTTGATCGATTTGTAGTAGTATTCATCGCTGACATTCTAATCTACTCGACTGCTGAGGAGGACTTATCATTTGTGGGTAGTACTAGACACACTCTGATAGCACCAGCTTTATGGTAAGATCTCGAAGTGCCAGTTATGGACCTGATAGGTTCACTTTCTGAGACATGTAATATTGGAGGCTGGAGTTATAGTAGATCCAGCAAATATTGAGGCGGTACTTGCTTGGGAGCCACCCAGGAGTGTGACGGAGGTAAGAAGTTTCCTAGGTTTTGCTGGATACTACAGAAGATTTGTGCCAGATTTCTCTAGAGTTGAAGCACCTTTATCAGCATTGACGAAGAAGGGGAAACCCTTCATGTGGACGGAGAGATTCCAGCAGAGTTTTCAGAAGCTGAGGTAGAGGCTGACTAGTGCCCCCATCTTGAGTCTTCCAGAGGAGGGCGTAGGGTATGTAGTCTACTGCGATGCATTAGGGACCGGACTTGGATGTGTCTTGATGCAGGAGAAAGCAGTGATCGCATATTGTTCTCGACAGAAGAGACAACATGATAAGAACTATGCTACCCATGACCTGGAGTTAGCAGTAGTGGTATTTTCCTTGAATATGTGGTGACATTACTTGATGGGAAATCATTTTACAGTGCACTCTGATCACAAGAGTCTTGGGTATATCTTCTCTCAAAAGGACCTGAACCTAAGACAACGACGTTGGATTGAGTTCCTCTAGAACTATGACTTCGGAACTAGTCTATACTCCTGGGAAGGGGAATGTTGTAGTAGATGCACTCAGTGGGAGATCTGGTATACAGCTGCTAGGAGAGGCAACGGAGTAGCTAGCCGCTTTGCATATATCCTTTGTGGATAGAGATGGAGTAGTTTTTCTTCAGTCTCTTACAGTAACTCTCCCACTTATTCAGCGAGTCAGGGAGGCACAAAGTGGGGACACTAACTGCGAGATGCGATGTGCTCAGATATCCACAGGGCAGGCACCTGATGGATTTTCCTAAGGTGGGGAGCACATCATCCTCTTCAGAGGATGTACCATGGTACCAGTGTCACATTGAGCAGAAGTGATGAGGGAGTTCTAGACATCCCCTCTAGCAGTACATCTCAGAGTGGAGAAGATGTACCAGGATCTCCGATGACAGCACAAGTGGTTGGGAATGAAGAAAGCAGTAGTAGATTTTGTCTCTTGGTGCCTCACTTATCAACAACTGAAGGAAGAGCATTAGGTACCAGTAGACTTGCTTCACCCTTTAGAGGTCCCAGATTGGAAGTGGGATGGGATATCCATGGACTTAGTGACAGGAATTCCACATACATCTAGGGTTCATGACTCGATTTGGGTGATCATCGACCGACTCACCAAGTCAGCCCACTTCCTACCGATCAGAGAGCAGGGTTCAGTAGAGATCTTGGGATGCCTCTATGTGCATGAGATTGTGCGGTTACATGGATTAACCTCGATGATTGCCTCCGATCGGGATACAAGTTTCACTTACCAGTTATGGAAGGGGTTTCATGAGGCTTTTGGGATACAGCTTCTTTTGAGCACCACCTTCGATCCTCAGACGGATTGCTAGATTGAGCGGACCATTCAGACTCTCGAGGAAATGCAGTTTTCTTGTATCCTCGGCTTCGGTTGAAGTTGGGAGGATGACTTGCATTTGGTGGAGTTTTCAAACAACAACATCTATCACTCCACCATTGGGATGGCACCTTTTGAGGCGTTGTACGAGCGACCTTGCAGATCACCTTTGTGATGGACTGATCCAGGGGAGTGAGCACTAGTGGGACCAAAGATGGTACAGGCTACCACAGAGAAAGTGCATATCATCCAGGAGTGGATGAAGACTGCACAGAGTAGGTAGAAGTCTTATGCCGACAAGATACAGAGACCTATAGAGTTTGAGGATGGTGACCACATCTTTCTACGGGTCTCACCCCGACGAGGTTTGCAGAGATTTGGCTGAGGCGGCAAGTTATCTCTGAGGTTCATCGGACCCTTTCAGGTCCTTATCATAGTTGGAGAGGTGGATTACCACTTAGATCTTCCACCTCAGTTGCACCTAGTGCACGACGTCTTCCATGTATCCTATCTGAGGAGATACATGCATGACCCTTCTCCCATCATCGAACACGGCGAGATGGAAGTCGATAATGGGTCGACTTTTATAGAGGTTCCAGTAGAGATTGAGGATCGACCGGACCAGGTCCTTCGTGGGCAGTCGATACCTCTAGTGCGCGTTCGCTGGTACTATGGGAACCTCCAGGAGACCACATGGGAGAGGGAGGCTCAGATATGTTCTCAGTACCCCAACTTGTTTACCTAGTTTGTGATGTGGCTTATGGGGACATAAATCCCTGAGGTTGGGAGAATGTAAAGACCCGGAAATTCTATGTAATTTTTTTTAATATATGGGAATTTTACGAGTCCGTGAAAATTGACGGCATGTGATTATGAGGCCCGGTGTTCCTGGAATGAATTTATGAACTTTTTTTCGGGTACATTTAGTAAACATATGAGAAGGTTTTTGTAACTTTTGAACCAGTGCTTGGAATTGAAATCTGAGGGCACCGTTGAACTCTCAGTGCTAGTATTCTCTTAAGGAGACCTTCACCTCGACTACAGTGGGTCGAGAGTGAAAGGTAGTTTTTGTGTTTTTTGTGAAAGAATAAAATAAAATAAAAACGTGTAACATTTTTATTTTATTTTGTTGAAACCTTCCATGTGGATGTTTTAATGGTGGGGACCACCAATACTAAAACCTCTCAACATAGGATATGGTGGTGGGGACCACCCGAGCCTATCCTCCCATGTGGGTTATGGTGGTAGGGACCACTAAAGACTTAAAACCCATTGAAACCCTTGAACACCCTCTTAATGGGGAGAAACTTCTTGAGCTCCCCCACTTAATCATGCCAACTCTCCCCTTTAATTAATTAATCCAACCCATCAATTAATTAATTTATCTATTTTGAAATTATGCGAACAAACATAATAGATAACTTGTTCTATTATGTGGGATACCTTTCATTTTTTTTGGAATTTGGGAGAGAAGAACTATTGGGAGAAATATCTCCAACTAAGAACGCCAACGAGGTACATCTCCAACGACGAACGAACCGAAAATCGAGGAAACGTCGACGTCACTGATGTCCCTCTTTTCCCAATGACATCATCTCCTTCCTCACAGTCTCCATCAATGAACCTTCTATGTAGGGTTTGTTATGGAATTCATGAAATTCCTCATTCTTGGAAATCATGGTGAATACGGATCAACCTAAACGATTTGATCCATGATTCATATGAAACTGTAAAGTTTGAAGATTCTTGATTCATGATTTTGTTGAGCCGCTTGCTACCGCCCTAACGTGGAGGGTGTGGGCCAAACAAACATGGTCTGACCCCTCCGTTGTTTTTCTTTATTGTTTTGTTCTTCGTAATGGTGATGGTGACCAGTGCCGGCAGTTGGAACTGGTGGAAATCGAGAACTGCGACGAAGGTGACGAACAAAGGGCGGCTGGTCAAGACTGTTATCGGCGAAGGCACGACATCACGCCACCCCGCGGTGCTCCGCTACCCACGACACCCTGCACCACCCCGTGGCCTCGCCGCCCATGACACCCCGCGCCACCCCGCGACCTCACCACCCGCGATACCCCGCGCCACCTCGTGGCCTCGCCGCCCATGGCACCCTGCCCTGCCCAGCGGCCTCACCACCCGCGGAACATCGCGTCGCCCCACGGCCTCGCTTCTCGTGGCCCCACCACACCACCCCATAGCTTCTCTGACCTTGTGGATCCATGGCCACTGTGCTGCCTGTCCGGGCCGCGACACGGGCTAGGTCGGGTCAGTGTGACCAGGTCGGACTGGACCCGGACCCACTACGACTCATTTACGCTCTTTTGGCCATAACTTCTGCACCAGGCATCCGTTTGAAAAACCATAAATGGCGCTGTAAACCATGGAGCAAGACAGTCCCTTTGGTATACCCCATTGGTGTTTCTGGTAAATTTGAGATACGGTTGGGTTGTATCGAGCATTAATCCAACTGGGCCCTCGGAACTAAAAGGCTAATAACTTATAGACGGGGCATCTGATTGATGCGCTGTCTATTGCGTTGAGACCCCTATGACGTGGAGGTATTTTGAGATACTTCTTCGTGAGACTTAGGGGTAGTTGGAGTATTGACTAGAGGCTAGAGTAGCAGACCCTCCCAGAGATGAGCAAGCTTAGTGCGGGAACCCAGTAGCTGGTTGTGACTTGAGGAAGAGATCCTTTGGGGGTCTATGGTTGAGGGTCCCACATAGAACCACTCTAGGATTCCATGTGTGACTACCCAATAGATCATGTGTGGGTCATTACCTAGAGATCTTTTTTGGGTCATCACCTAGCGATCCTGTGTGGGTCAGCACCGAGCGATCCTGTGTGGGTCAGCACCTAGAGATCCTATGTGGGTCTGATGATGATTAGCAATCCTTCATGGGTATGACTCTTAAAATAGAAGCATGATTCAGTAGTTACATCTAATCATCTCTACTATTATACCAATTTTATACCTGGTGTGATATGAGTCTGTACCTATGTGGTACTTTCCTTCGTGGTAAAACCTTGGTGGTATTCTTCTGTGTGGCGTACCAGTGTGGTACTTTCCTTTGTGGTATTTCTTCATCTGTGGAACAGTTGAGCTTGGGGCTTTGGAGTTGGACTCTGTGTTTTCCTCATGGTTGAGATGGGTTTACATGATAACTTAGGTATATGTATGGGCGTATACCTATGTAGGGTTATTAGTAGTTTCATTTCATTGTGGTTTATCCTTTGTGGATTTTGTGAGACTTTGAGGGTATTGGGGTCCCTACTGAGTATCATTATACTCACCCCTGCACGGGCTATGCCCACACTTTGTTGTGTTTGGTGTAGAAGACGGACATCTATAACTGAGGACGATGGTACCATGACCTGGAGGTAGCTCGTAGGTGGACGTTAGATGAGGATAACCATAGAGATGACCATTCGTGAGTTGTACCAACCCTTCAGGTAGGATGCATGGTGGACGATCCAGGAGCTGATTTCCACCTATCAATTGTCTTGTACTTTCCCATTTTCCTTGTAATTTCTAGTTGGGCTTATATTCTGGCCCCTTTTACTTATTACACTCACTCTGTTTACTATTCAGTTTACTTGAGTTTGTATCTTTCTTTGTGCTTGGTTGAGTGTTTTTACATGTTATAAAGGAAATTCCTACCCAGTTTTATAGAATACGCTGTCGATTCTAGTCGCCAGCCCCTAGCCTATGGAAGGCAGTCTTGGGGTAGTCATGGTATGGGCCCCGGGGGATGGGTTGTGACAAGGCTTACTTATTTTCATGTGGTTCACTCGACGCATATTCATTCACGAGAAGCGTACTCGGTGCTTAGGGATTTGTAAGTGGTGCACTTGATGCCTGGTCATTCATGAGTGAAAAGCCATACTTGAGGACTATGAAATGCCAAGTCACGTATATGTGTGATTCCATTTTGATGTAGGGTGATGGGTTAACTAGACATGTGGCTAGTTTTATTTACATCAGAATTCTCCTCATTTATTATTCCAAAATAGAGATGATGTAGGTACGAATATGGGTTTTTTAATGCTTAGTTAGTTCATGACCACTCCTTACATGATTGTATGTTTGATATGAATGTTTACGCATTTATTGTTTTCATGTAATAAACTATTTACAGATGTTCACATTTTTTATTAAGCATTGGTGGTGTCCTGCTAGGTTTTATTACTCACACCCTTTACATGCATCCCAATGTGCATGTAGAATTAATATATAGGGATCTGAATAAGGGAAAGGGGAACATAGCTAATAGATGAGAAAAGGATATTGGAGTTGGTGGCATACTCAAACAAAATTTTGAGGACTCTATATTTTTATGCATTTATTTACATGTTTTCATTATACTCTTGATTGTATTTCCACTTTGGTATCCAATTTAATACTTTTGTAACATGTATGCAATCTTTAATTTTTTGTATGATACTTTTATTATTTACTATATTTTTTATTATTATTTTTACCATGAGATGATACTGAGGGTATACTCTCCTCAATGATGGACTTTGACCCTTACTATTAGTCGATATCCTCATTTGTTTGGGCAGGTGCACAAGAGGTCATGTGACCCTCTAGCTCAAACCTGGTGGTTTGGATCAGGGTGTTATAAAATGGTATCAAAAACGGTTTTCTACTTTTCATTTTGACTAAATTGGGACATTGTAGAAAGGATACAGTGGTGTGGGACTCTATTAGTGGTCCTTCCATGTGTCTAGCCAACACATGTGTAAAAAGACTTCGATTTATCATGTAATTTTTTTTTACTACTTTTATAATATTTTTTTGTGTGTTCATGCATCATGAATAGGAATTTTAGGATCACATTCCATATATATACACCATTTTTTATACTGTTTTTTTGTTAATTACGTGTTTGAGTTATCTATTATGGATAGTATTGTATTCCTTGATTGTGTAATATATCCATTTTACATGTTGTTATAATATATCTACTATAATTTATTAGTTGAACTTGATCACGATGTTATGCTTTTTTTTTGAATAGTTATGAAACTATGACGAACATGTAGGGATGATGCCCAGGGTTAGTGATAGGAGGGTTATAACTTGGATTATGGGTATACACCTAGGTGAACCATGTGTGATCCAATAGACTAGTTAGATTTCATCCTAATTAATCTATTTTTTCTTAGGTTTACCATCATATTCTATAATATTCCACCTCAGTATAGTCTTATCAGACTTCTTGTGAAGTGGGGTTAGAATTATTATGTTTGGGAGGATATTCCTTCTCTAACATCAGACATATAGGACTATTTAGCTGAGTATACTATCCTACCCACTCTATGATTTAGGTAGTGGGGTCGCATCATCCAGAAGTATTTCTATTTGTTCATGTCCTAAGAGTAGGATTTCATAACTATGGTCAAATATTTTATGACTTCCAACTCCAATATTCTATATCCTTTAAAGGCACCAGAGGCCCTCATGATGTAAGGAATGGGTTGAAATCATTTTTCTAATCTTTGAACTAATAGAGAATATGAAGGATTGTCATATTAAACTATTATATTTCATTATTTTGGATTTTCTCATTCTTTCATATATGTACAATTAGTTCCTGGGAATTACTTACCAATCATTTTACCTTCTGAGTTAATTTCCCTTTTATACATCATTGGGTATGAAAGTGGACCATCTTCAATGATTCCCATAGTGTCATATAGTTATCATTATTTATGGACATTTATGGGAATTTATGATACTAGAGATGAAGAGCTTCAATGTGATTCCCGGTATGGACTAGATGAATAGATAATGGGCTCATATTTATTTCTATCAATGATGGGTGTTTTTTTACTTCACCAAATGAAGAGAATTATGTGATGACTGAATAATGGGGGATGGGATATAGGAAATTTGATTCATACTTGAGTCATCTGGTGATGATCACAGAGAAGATGGTGGGTTTTCCTCTTTCAACAATATCACTGATATTCCCCTTAAATTAACCTCATGACCTGGATCTCTATTAGGATGTATTTTTAGATGAATTCATAGGAATTCATCCTAATAAAGGATTTTACTTTGAGATAGAAAACATATTGGGTGCTCAACCATTTTGATACCCCCTTATCGTATGGTGCCTGCTGAGTTAAAGGCATTCATGGCACAACTTGATGACTTTAGGTGGAAGGACTTCATCAAGTCAAGTACTTCACCATGGGGTTCACTTATGCTTTTCTATAAGGTGGTTGGTAGTCTTTGAATTTTCATTGATTATTGGATGGTAAATTGGTTGATGGTGAATATCAAATATGATTTTCTTGGGATAGATGGTCTTTTAGGTCATTTATGGGGATCTCGGTGGTTCTTTAAGATTAGTCTTTGATCAAGATATCACTGGTTATCGGTTATAGAAAAGGATATATCGAATATAGTGTTTTGGAGTATGTATGGGTTATATGAGTAATTGGTGACTCTATTTGGATAGAAAAACGTGATGGTTTTGTTCATGGATATCATAAATAAGATATTCCACCCTTAATTGGGATCGTTCATCATGGTATTCATTGAAGAAACACTCATCTACTCATCAACACCAGATTTGTATGTTATACATCATGATATAGTCATAAGTATGCTTCATCCACATCATCTGTACACCAAGATATCGAAGTGTAACTTCTGGATACAAGAGGTGAAGTTTTATAGGCATGTGGTGTCTAAGTTTGGTATATCTATGGACCTAGATAATGTTGAGGCATTGATTTCCCAGACATGTCCCTAGAACATGTTTGAGATCAGGATATTTTTGAGATTAGTGGGATATTAATGAACTTTTATCCAGTTCATCTCCCAAATAACCTCACCAATGACTACACTAAATAATAATGGAATAAATTTCTAATGGTTGAACTAGTGTGATGAGGAAATTATTGATCGAATGAGGAGATTGAATATGGCTCCAATGTTGATATTTCTTGAGATTGTAATAGGATATTTTATGCACTTTAATGCATAAAGTGTTGGTTTCAGAGTAGTGTTAATGTAGAGGGAGTGGATAGTAGCTTATGGTTCAAACCAACTCTAACCCCATTAGTGGAACTACCCTAATAATTAATTGGAGTTGGAAGTATTGGTTCATGATCTATATTTTCGGTGACATTATCTCTTTGGTGAGAGATATTTAGATTATACTATCTCTATGAATCTTCATTATATCTAAACACAACATGACTTAAATCTGGGGAAGAGGCACTGGGTTGAGTACATGTATATGTTTGAATTTAAGATGGCATATTCAACTAGTAATGTTAATGTTTTTTTATATGATCATAACCAAAACATCCAACTATCCCAGGAGCTTGATGGGTGGCCTTCAGAGGAGCAATGGTGGTTGGTGAGATTTTTGTCCGACTAGAGGAAGAATCTTTCTAAGGATCATGGAATAATGAATTGTGCTCTATTGGTGGTCACATATTCTCTCATATACTAGGTAAATACTTTATAGGGCATTGGCCAATATTTTTTTGTGATATAGGAATAACTAGCAGGAGGTTACCCAATATCCGGGTGGTCTTTGGATGATGGCGATGTGATTCTTATGCATGTGAGAGTAGTGGTCCATTCTTCCATTAGAGAGGATATATTTAGGGACTTCAATACCTCTATATGTTTAGTATATCCTAGTTCAATGAATATGTACCATGAATTTATGTGAATTTTCTAGTGGATAGGGAAGAATATGGATATCTCTGGGTTTTTTCAAATGTCTTGTCTACTAGAGGGTAGAGGTTGAGCCACAGTATCATGTTGGTTTTCTACAAAACCTTCCAGTTCCCCTATAAAAGTGGGATTATTTCAAAATGGAGTTTGTAACATGGTCACCCATGAATCTAAGGAGTCATTATATTTTATGGGTAATTTTCCATCATCTAATAAAGGTTTCTCACTTCTTATGGATCCGAGAGACTCACTATATGGATAATCTGGGAAACATGTATATAGATGATGTTTTATGCTTACATGGAGTTCCCATGAAAATTTTATCTAATAATGATTCATGTTTTATTTTTTGGTTTTATAAGATCTTGCAAAAGGCCTGAGGGTCTTATCTGAGATTGATCACAACTTACTACCCTCAGACAAGAAGAAATTTAGATCAAATTATTCACATAGAAGTAGATTTTTTTGAGATATTTTTATATACTTTGGTGTTGGTTGGTATAATCACCTATCCTTGTTTTATTTCACATACAACAATATTTAATAGTCTTCAATTACAAGAGGACATGTTGTTCACAGATATGTTGGCATGAGGTAGGTGAGGCAGTGGTTGTGGGGCCTAGTTTGGTTCAAGATACCTTTAAAAGAGTGAAACTAATTTATAAGAGGATGATCACCACCTGGAATAGATAGATATTGTGCGTGGGTCATAGGAGGAGATCTTTGCATTTCACTGTGGGTGATTGGGTTTTCATTAGAGTGACTCCTTAGTTAGGCCACTGATGTTTGAGGAAACAAGTAAAGCTAGAATTATGTTATGTTAGACCCATTGAGACCATAAAATGGTTTGGGATAGTGGAATTGCATCTATATATTCTTTCATGTTACTGAGGTACGCATGATTTGTTTCATGTGTCTTGTATCTTAAGGTACATACTTGATCCAGTGCATTTCATCATCTATGAGGATGTTGAGATGGATCCTGATGCATCATATGAGGAGTGCAAGATATATATTGTTTAATATAGAAATAATATTTTTTTAGGGAAGAGGAAACCACTTTTCTAAATCCTATATAGGCATAGATGAATCTAGGAAGATATGCGGGAGTGGTAGTCTGATGTTCGAGATTAGTGTCCTAAGTTGTTAGATCAATAACACTTGAGAAACTTCCCTAGGATAATGATTATTTATAGAGGGAAACTTTTACTGTTATAAATCTTTAAATTTTCTTAAATCCATATTTTTTTATTCTTTATAATTCTCATCTAACAAAAAATTAAAAAAAAATCATCTTATTCTTTCCCTTATACATTACCTATACCTTGTGTAAGGGTAGATCTTTCTTTAAAAAGGTTGTGAAAAGGTAATGAGGATTTTACCATAGTTAAGTAAGGTTAAATGTATTATTTCATGTGTTTTGTAAAGGTGTTTATCTACTAGTGTAAGTACAAACTATCTTCATCATAGGATGCATAAGGGCCATCTCGCACTTTCCCTTATTTTGTATTGGTAACCCATACCTTAGATAAGGGTAATAGTAAGTTTTCAATACCTGTGTAAGCGCACCCTAGTTTTTACAAATCCCATGTAATGGTAAAAAAAATTAAACATATATATGGAATAATATATATGTAATGGTATTCATTTTTACCTAGTTTTTCATATTTTCCTCTCCTTATTCCTCTTCATGCTTCTATAACTAATTTTTTCTGATTTTGAAGGCCAAAAATCATAGTTATTTATTATATTGACTCATTTAGATTTAAAATTCCTATTATATTTGATTTTAATCACTAATTTTTCAAGATCTATGTGGATAATGAATTAAATGATAATTTAATTTTTCAGGTTCTTCATTATAGATACCCTATACACGGTTTTTCTTAATTAAAATCATTCAAACATGTATTCCTTCATTTTGGTTATTCTCTTAATTTGGATTAGCCACATAATTCATTTAAACAAGATCGATGAATCCTACTTAAATAAAAATGAACCCTTATTTGGGTTTCCAATTTTATCAAAAACTTATTTTTTCCTCCTGGGTAAAATGCTTGAAAGGGGTTATTTTTTCAGGTAGGGAATTTCATGTTCATTTTTTGAAATAAAATTTTTGAAAAAATGATTTAATTATATAGTAATCTTCCTAGAAAAAGGTTATATTAAAACAATAATGATAATAACCCAAGAATAGTCAAATAATTTTCAAGGAATAATAATAAACAAATACTACATTCTTATCTCAAATTATTCTAGAGAGATAAAATATTATCACCTATGGTTTTATAATTATTCCAAGAGGATGAAATTTATAGAACATGTGTTAGAATAGTTTGATCATATGGAAATTTTCTAGGATAGAGGAACTATTATCACATGTATTTTTTTTATTTATTTTGTAAATAAAAAAAAATTAATTTGTTATAGGAATCCTTGGAGTTTGTTTTGAGATGATGAACATGTGGATTTGATTTGAGTGATTTATCCTTAGAGAACCATGAAGTGATATTGACAACCTTAGGGTAAGAAGTGCCCTACCTTTAGGGGTTATCATATACACATTTTTTCATTGGTTAAAATCATGGGATTATCATACTTGATGATTGTTCTTGATTGTGATCGCATGTAGGTGTGTTGTATACCATGTGAGACCTGTTATGATATTTTGTTCCATGATTGTCTCTAGATTATCTTGTTTCAATGTTGTATTACGATCACAAATTTTTATGTGTTTCTACTTTATTCTCATGATGATATTCATGCCTTTTTTCCCTAACTTGTTATTTAACTTACCTTACCTTTAGAGCTATCGTTTTGGGGATCGGAGTTGGTGGACCATCATAACATTATTGTCCCTTATAAGAGGAGTGTCAATAACATGTGATAATGGTGATGATGGACCTAAGCATAGGGTGGATACGTGATGATACCATGGAATTTCATTTTGAGGATGAAATAGATTCCTAGAATCCAATTATTTGGTTTCTCAATTATTAGTGATTTTGGAGTATCTCACTCGATGCCTAGTGATTTTAGATTAGCATACTCAGTGCCAAGTGATTCATAAGTTTCACACTTGATGCCTAGTGATTTGTGAGAATCATATCATACTTGAGGCCAAATAAATTTCTAGTTTCATGAACCTATTATTCCCTAAGGATGTTGAGTGATGGGTTAACTAGACATGTGGCCAGTTTTGGTTGCTTTCAACTTCTCCTCATTTATTCTTCCAATATAGAGCTGAAGTAGGTGTATTTGTGGGTTTGTGGCATATTAGTTATCACATGACCTCTGTATATGTAAATATATGTTTGAAATACCTATTTAAAAATTAATTTTCATCATGGAATAAAACTACTATACATTTTCACATTTTTAAGGATATATTTGTGGTGACCTTGTAGGTTTTATTACTCACACCATTCATAGAAATCTTGATGTGCGTTCATAATTCAAATATTTGGATAAAAGTTAAGGAAAGTGGATCGTAGAAGATGGGTGAGTAGGGTAGCTTGGAGATGGTGGTAGACTGGGATGGACTCCATTTTTATTCATTTTTTACCTACTTTCATTATACTCTAGTTTGTCATCCTACTTAGGGAGCTTGTTTATTACTTGTATGACATGAATGCCATATTTCAATTTCTTCATGTTACACTGATCATTTATTATATTTTTTTATTATTATTTCTACTATTATATGATATTATGGGTATAATCTCTCCACTGAAGTACTTAGACCATTGTTTGTAGTTGGCATCCTCTTGCGTATGGGGAGGCATGCAAGAGGTCATGTGACCCTACATCTCCAACCAATTTCTTTAGGTCAGGGTGTTATAGTCAGATATAAAAAATAATTGACATAATAATAAGCCTTAAAATAACATGGCCTTTATTAGTGATAGAAAAATCATTGATAAAGTCAACTTTTATCGATACTAAAACAATAGCTCTGATAAAGTCCCTATTAATCATCACTTTTTTATCATTGATAAATGGTTCCTTTATCAATTTTTCTTATCATTGATATTGGGGTACTTTATCATAACTTTTCTTTAATTATTATCTATAAAAAAATTAATAAATATTTATTTTTGAATAGCTCGGGCTTTTTCATTGTATGACCCCCCCCCCATTTTTTAGCGCTTGACCTCTCAATCACACTCTCACACACCCCCTTTTTTTAGAAATCGCAACCCCCTTTTTCAATGCTTTTCTACTACTCAACTACTTGTTCACCCTCGCACATTCTAAGACATGATATTATAACCTGACGTGTCCAATTTGAACCCTTTACCACTAACCAAATCTTATTTTATTCTATATTTTATGATATTTATATTTATTTATATATATTTACATATATATTTTTATTAATATATCTATATATATTTATATAATTTTATAAAATAAATTTATAAAATATATATCTTGTGTGTATATGATATATTTATATATATACTAATATATTTTTAAATATATTATATATTAATATTTATTTTCAAATATTAGTATATAAATATAAATATATATCCATTTATTAATACGTACACACATCTATATGTATAAACATAATATATAAATTTGTATAACTATATATATATTCATAAATTTATATAATGTAAACAATAGTAAGATCTTGTTTTAAATAAAATGGATAATAATTATTTTTAAATGATTTATATAATTATTTTTAAATACAATTTTAAAATATGTCGATATATTTTATATTTTGATATACATTTTATATATTACATATATATATATATTCATATATATTTATACATATTTACATATAATTTTATATTTAGATATATATATTTTTAAAAGTTTTTATTAATATTTATTATAAATACGTTTATATACTATATCTAATGATAATGATATATTTATAAAAATACACTTATATATGATGTATTTACACAATATTGACAAAAAATATACACATATTTACAACCACATGTACGCATATATATTTTTCACATACATGCACAAATATTATCATATATTTATTTATTTACATATATTAGAATATAAATATAAATTTATATTTTTTTATTGACACACACAAAATATTATGTAAACATTAAATGTATAGATATATATATATATATATATATATATAATGAATTTAGAAAATGTAAAGAAAATATATAATTTTTTATTTTAAATATGATTAATAATAAATATTTATTATATAAAGTTTACACATTTAAAAATAATTTTTTATGTAAATATGTTTAATTATTTATTTTTAAAATTGATTTATTATATGTAAATATATGAAAATATGTATATATTTAAATATAAATAAAAATAAAATATGATATAAATAAAAATAAAATATGAAAAAGGGTAAAATTTCAACACCATAATGTTATTATGAGTGTAACCCCTAGGAATAAATTCAGTATCTGCCATGAAAAGACAAAAATACCTTATTAAATGAAGCTGAAATCCGTAAAATATTAAAAAAAAAAAGGGTATCCAAACCAAAAACATGGTTTTAGAGGCCTTGTATTCCTTTTTTACCTTAAGAAAATAGTGAATTTTCCCTTGATCATGGTGTATATCTCTTCGTAGTCTTCGAGTTGATATGTGGTATAGATCTAGCGTGCACTTGGATCAGAAGTTATGTTCATTTGAAGTTCAAATCATTTTTCTACTTATCTTATATCATTCATTAATTTATTAAATTTTTATGTCATACAGTTATTATTTAATGATTATTTCTCAATAATAATTATAAAATAATTAATTAATATTATTTATTTTTATTTGTTTATAGTCTATTTTTCATTAAATATATTATATATTAAGTTCAAATTCATATATAGTCTAATATAAATCATTGTAAATAAAATATATTATAATTATATCAATATAAATATATTTATATTTAAATATATTTTTTAAATAATATATTAAAATTTTATAAAATACCCCATCTATCATCAGTAAAATAGAACTGATAATGGTCACCCATTATCATTGCTAAAAAAACGCTGACAAAGGATCTATTAATCAACACTAAGAAAAGCACTAACAATGGGGTGATTTTATCAGCTCTTTTAGCTAGTGTTGATAAATATTACCTCTTTATAATCTCTTTTAGCTAGCACTAATAAAGGGTAGCATTGAATTTCAATAAATCTGTTGTTAATTAATTAAGATAAATAATTATTTAATCAAAAAATATATATATTATGGCATATAAAATGATTTCTGACATCATTAGCATCCCATACATGTTTTTATAATTAAATTTTATCATCACCCTTTATATTTATTTGTTTTCAATTATTCGACTCACCTCATTTTCAAATAATAAATAAATAAATAAATAAATCCATCATTGATAAGAGAGATCTACCTAGTGATTAGGACACCATATTCTCCACGGATTGACCTTTCTCATCACTTCTACAGTAGCTAGTAGTGTATAAATTTCTAAATTTTTCATGTCATGATTGTGCATACCAATAACTATGAAGGAACATGAAGAAAAAGGTATAAGAGAGAGATAAAAAACACTTATCTTTATTAAAGTTCATGTGAAAATGAATTATGAAATAAAGTAAAAAAAATCGTATTCTAAATTTCCCAACTAACATATGGTATAACCAGTGGTTTTGAACCCCTTAAAATAGAGATAATAATATTTTATATAGTAATGTGGATCTTTATCAAGATTTTATGTGTGAATGGGGATGAATTCCATGCATGAATCGTAAGCAATAAGATTTTTTCACATAAAATTATTCTATATCCTCTCATTTAATTTTATTCCCTTCAAATATTTCTTTGGGTATGAAATTAATTTCCATAATGTTTCAATGATATTCCAAGATATTATCGGTTTATATTGTTCCTAGAAAAATTCCCAAAAAATATTGTTTAATCTTTTTCTTTTAAATGAAATCTTGTGGTCAATAGAGAATTTCAAAATATATTGATGTTCAAAGATCATGGAATTCTTGTCATGTAACTGTATTGCTTCTCCTACTTCTTGAAAATGTATAAAATCATAAGTGAAATATTTGGATGAAATTTTTCTAAGTAAAAAACATCATGTATCACTTGTGTTGTAGGATAATATTTATGTATGACGATGGAAAATCTTACTTATCAACTATACCATATGTAAGTTTTATAAATTTATTACGTATGGGTTGATCCATATGTAGGTTTTCCCATTTAAATTGAAAACCATAAAAACATAGATTAATATGTTTTTCCATTTAATCAATTAATAACAAAAGTCATTAAAAATCAAAAAAAAATCCACAGTTTAGGTCATGTTTGCAATAAAGTCCCAAAATACACCTATAAACTATATATGTGATAATTAACCATAAATTATGATATTAATTGAAATTAAGTCATTAAATTAAACATCAAAAATATCTAAAATATATTATCTACTAGTAAGAAATAAGTAATTACAAAATCAATAGAAAATAGATATTCCATTTTCATATAGATTGAAAAAAACTAACAAGAAACACATGATGCAAAGGATGAATCAATTATAGGGAAACACTTTTTCATTTACTACTCAAGCTATAATAAATAATAATTTAGAAATATAGAGTCAAAATCAAATGATTATATAATTTTTAGGTAATAATCATTCCATTTACATGTATAACTCCCAAAAAATACAATTAAACCCCATACTATTAATTATGGCGTTACTAGATGTATGACTGGGGATTATTTATACTAAAACAACAACACATTACAGGTGAAATGAATATAATAAATCGCAATGGTTTATAGAATTTATTGGTAAAAAATACATCATTTTAATTATTAAACTCCATTGCTCATTTTATTTTTACTTTATATCTATTTTTTCATAAATAATTTGATTGATAAGTGTTTGATTCATTCAATAATTTTTGTGAGGTTTGGAGTAATGGAGTTACATGTGGTGGTTTCCATAAAATCCAAAGGGGTATAATTTTATACCTCAAGGATTTTTTGAGGTGGATTTATTGGTTATTTGGTGGTAAATAATGTGGTTGATATGTATATAAATCATTCTATAAGTTTTGGGGAATTTTGGAGAAATACATTAGGTTTTGTGAGCATATCATGGATGTATATAAGAACATTTTATTTTCCATGCAATGGTGGTCCCTGAGTGCTAAGATGGTATCACTAGTACTGACACAAGTTGTATATATAGGGATGTAACTATCAGAGACCATGATAAAAACACATGCAACATAATCTTACATTTTCTAGGCACATAACATGGGGTTTAAATGTCTTGAACAAAATTATGTGGCTAATAAAAGTCGTTATTGAAACATGGCCAATGAAATAAAATAACACAAAACAGAACCTAGGAATCCAACGACCCTGAATCTGTATGAATTATATCACATATTGTGATACATAATAACATAGGTCACATCATAGTCATAGGTAATGAGAATATGTAACATTTTTAGGGTATAAGGATTTTTTTATGTTGGCAACACAATGGTGTATAATTCATATGTAATTATGGAATATCTCCAAGAATTTTTTTTTATATATAGAGATAGGAGTTATCATAGCTTAGGGATAGGGAAGTTGAATTATAACAAAGTGAATACAGGGATATGTATTATATATTATATTTACCATGATTTGTGAAACAAGTATATAATTGTATGTTTTTAGATCAGATTAAAAATTTAAATGATATCACAATACATGAAGGAGGAACTAGTATAACATATGATGATATGGTTTATAATGGGGTTATTTATGATGTGTTCAGTGAGATTTTTTTTGTTAGCTTATATCACAAGCATCATCAATATATCATAAGGCATACATGAATCATATAGTAAAGATAAAATAATATATATTTATATGGAATGTAATTTGATCAGGTGCATATATAATTTTCATGAATAAATCGTGATTATAAGGAAACATACAAGTGCATGATAAGGAATAGAAAGACCTTAAAAGGTAGGTAAGAGATTTTTTCTAAACAGGTATAGTGGTCCCTCTAAAAAATGTAATAAATATCATGGGTTTTAGGACCTAATGAGAGAGAGGACCTATATGATAATGTCCCCTACATAGGGAGAAGTTGTTAAAAAGACATTCTATTATGATGAAGGGTACACATAGAGTGAACCAAAATTATTTTTAACATTTGAGAAGAAAAATAAGGCATTAAGGATTTAAAGAAAATTGTATAAAATTATACAAAAAGAGAGAGGTTTGAATGGAAAGTATAGAGTGTGGATAATTTTTATAGAACATGTAGTTTCAAGGGTCACCAACAACATTTGGCGATGCACTTCTCATTTTTCTTATATGTACTATATAGTATTATGGTATTATGTCATGTCATTAGTGATAAGAAGTGATCTTTGTCTCCTGTAAATTGTAAATAGTGATCATTCTTACTAATGTAGATATGAAATGGTTAATTTTATACTCCTAGTAGTATCCTTCATTCTAAATATAAAAAATTAAAAACTTGGGTAAATATTTTCTGTGTCACACATTTACATTCCATTTTTTAGATCGTATTAAATGTGTCATTTCTCATGATGATGTGGTGTCCATTTAAGTGTGGTAAATTTTTAATTCACATTAGAATTTTAAAAGTGATTTTAGTATCAAATCACCACTCCAAGACATACCATTTTTCTATTTTTTTTTCTTTTCTATACAAAATTGGAATCGATCTTGTGGTTAAATTTTTCTTGACTTGTTCATTTCATTATTTTTTATGTGAGAATACTGGAAACTCTATTCAATAATATAGGGTTCCTATTTTTTGATATACATAACTTTTATTTGTGGAAGAACATGATGCTTTATCATCTAAAATATTTTGTAATGAAATTATATTTTTTCATTGTATGTCGGGTGACCTAATCTAATGATTTCAATAATTCTCACTCTAAAAGTGATAAAAATACATCATATGTGAAAATATTGAATTCTTTTGGTGGAGATCTCATAGAATCTATTTTTATGAAAGTTATATGATGAAATAACACTAAATATATGTTGGATAATTTTATCGATTTATATTAATGAGACTTAAATGTAAGTGAAGAAATGATTTAGGTTTTGAGAAATTATATTGAAGATCTAAAGATAGTACTCACAGAGCCAAATGATTCATTCTTCAATAATTTTTTTAGATTGTTAGAATCATGAGTGTATTGTTCAAATTCATCGAATATATTTTTATAATAAAATTGTAACATATCGATCTGGATTCCAATAAACAGTGCCATGAGTTAGTGGGTCACACAGCCTCTGGCGCATCCCCCTGAATGAAAGAGTATTTTGACTAGTACCAAGGGACTAGGGTGTGTTTGTGGGGTGACTATTCCCTCATGATAGAGTGTAACATAATGGGAAAATAATAATATTCAACTAGTGGAAGTAGTAAATCATCCAGAAAGAAGATAATAAATAAGAAAATAATAAATAACAATTCTAGAAGAAATGTAATATACAATGATGATCATTTCATGTGTCTAAAAAGTATCCAAAATAGGTATATAGGAATCGGTACAATACATGTATCAAAATATCAAAAAGGAAAAAATAATTGTCTCCAAATAGTATCTTGAGCCTCGTCTCAATACTATTCTACCATGCTTTTAAGCATGTGACAATTTCAAGAATCGTACTATGGGTGCCTGCCCCAGTCCATGCTTGTATTCATAGAGTCTTTATGGGTACACAACAGTGGGCCAAATAGGGTGTGAGATACAATCCTTATAGGTCACCACCCAAGGTATCTATAAAAATTCATTATGGTTCAATACAAGATAATTATATTGAATAATATAACAGATATGATAGTAATAAAAATAAAATTCCCATAAAAAAAGTAATATTTTAAAGTTATATTGTATGTCCCTAAAAGGATCCTTGCAAAACAAGTGTCAAGATCCTATAACAAGGTAGCGGTGTAACAATAGGAATCAATAAAAACCATTTCATATACACGGTATATCATATCATCCATTACCACACAATATAACCTATATTTTATATCAACCATGGTCATGAAATATAAACAAAAGTGTTAGAACAACCACAATCCATCCATATAATAAATAATGTCACATTTACAATGGTTGATCCATATAATCGTAAGTGTTAGACCTCGCAAGGCTGAATCCAAGGTATAGTGAACCAATACATCCTATTCATGTCCTGGGAGCATCTCAATAGAAACTCAATTAGACATGGACTGGGGTATGAGGATAATATCAATAGACCATGTCCACTATGAGCTTAAAAAATCTAGTTACAAGTGGTAGAAAGGCCAAAGGAATCCCATAGAATAAAGACCCAAGGATCAGTCTCATCTAATTATTCCACTTCCTCTATTAAGATATAAGGATTAACATCCATGGAATCTAATGGAATCATTCATCATTTATTCCATTTATCAATGAAAAAGAATCTAATTACATACCATGAGTACACCCACTCATTATCCACAATTAAACTTCATATAATTAAACCAAACCATCATCATGTATCTCATGGGAAATGAGTAAGAATATCTCTTAATAAATCAATTCAAATTATTTAATTAATAGTTGTGCCTCCTTTAACTTGGAAATCTCATACACACACCCCTTAGGTGGTTTAAAAATAGGAAATATCATAGACACACCCCAAGGGTGGCCTTAGTTGGGGAAACAATCCCCAATAAGTATAAGGAACTAGTGGTTGTCCTTAATGTGTTCTGTTATGTTTAATTTAGGTATTCAATTCATTTAAGGGGTGACCTAAAAAATTCAATCATTCTGAACTATTGAAAATAGATCTATAAAGTATCAACCCACTCAGTAAAAGTATATACCACCTATCGTAGGTCATTATAAGAGATCTCATCCAGTATCAGCTTTTGATTTGATCTAAATCAGATGAAAAATGACGATTGGATGAAGAACCTATAAATAATTCATGTAAGAATTCACCTAAATAAAACAAATTATACCTAGTAAAATAAATAATGTCTCAAGAGGATTTTAGTACTTAATGGAGCAGATCCAATGAGATGAATATCTCTCGATTCTAATATTGGATGGATAAATGGTAGTTAAGACTAAGAATTGTCTTTAAGGAGAGATTAAAAACTCAAATAGTTGTCCAACTTAAGAGATGTAAATTTTATTTTAGGTTATAATGTAATTTGAGGGAAAAATTAATGTTTACTCAAAATAATAGGTTGCATTGTTTGGTCGAATGGTTGGCCAACCCATACGTAAACAGTGCAGCCTTCGCTCTTCTAAGGGAGAACTCGCATGGTTATTATGCACAGTTTGACTAACCATGGACTAATTGATAATTTTAGATATGTTAAAAATTAAAAGTGCCCCACTTGGGTGTGTGCCTCCATATACATGTTTCCTCAAACTGTACAGGATCTTGATGCCCACTGTCTGAGCCTCACATAGTTAAACAAACCATGTGGCCTGCCCTGTATGGTTCCTACTAACCATCACTATCATAAAATAGGTGTTTAATAGAACTAGTATTTAGAAGCACTATAAAAAAGTGGTGATAAATGACATCTTTATCAGTGCGGATAAATTTAACCCCTTATCATCCTTTTTTAACGCTTATAAAGGGTTCGTTTATCAGCGCTTTATTTTCAGCACTGATAAATGATACCCATTATCAATGCTATATTTTTAGAACACAAAAAGTAATATTTTATCAGTTCTTTTTTAGTACTGATAAAGGATTGAGTAAAAAAATAAAATAATAAAAATTCTTAAAATTTAAAAAATGAGTTTATTAAAAAAATATAACAATTTTATTAATTAAATAATTATGGGTAAAAATGAATAAATTTATTATACTATATATAAATTATAAATACTTATAAATAGTATGTATTAAATATATAGCTAAATAAAAAATTAAAATTAATCAAATTAAAATTAAAAATATGTAAGTTGATAAAAATATTAAACATTTTATTAATTAGATGATTTTTGATAATGTTAATAAATAGCATATATTAAATATATAGATATATATGAATGTACATAAATATGATTTATATAATACAAAATATTATTTATTATTTACATTAAATAGTAATATATTTAGTGAATAATGGTTTATAATTAAATATTCTTATAAATTAAAAATATTGACTAATTGCATCAAGTAATAAACATAATTGGATGTCATTTGATTTTTCAATTTATAACATAGATCAAACATACTATATTTATTTCACATAAACTAATTAATACATGTTTATATAAATATGCACACACACTATTATTATTTTGGGATTTAATAAATTTATTTTATTTATTATATATATATACATATATATATATATATATATATTTACTATGTTTTAATATTTTCAATATGTATTCATATTTATTTCAATATACATCCATTTTTTAGTGATCTATATTAATCAAACTTATCCAAATTTTTAATATTGTACTCATTTTTAATTAATCAGTTCTACTCATTTTTAACATGCATGAACTTAAAATTAAATATTAATTAATAATGATAAAAGTACATTTGTAGAAAATATTTATAAATATATATATATATATATATGTATATTTATCATTTTATACATTTATAATTATAAATAAATAAATAATATTTGTTTAAAAAGTATTTAAATAATTATTAATAAATAATTATAAATTTATAATAAATTTATTTAAATAATTAATATATTTACTATGTTTATATATATATAATTATATAAATATATAAAATGATATAAATATTTTTTTCAAAAAATTATTTATATAATTATAAATAAATATTTATATATTTAAAGAAATATAAAATTATTATTTTATAAAAAGTATTATTATAAGTATTATGATTATATATAATAATTAAACTTTTTTAAAGTATTATCAGTATTTATCAGCACTTTTTTATCACTAATAAAAATAGATATTTATTGGTGCTAAAAAAGTACTGATAAATATTCATTTTATTACTTCTTATTAACATAACACTGATAAAAATTTCAAGATCTATTTTAAGAACCCTAACAATTGAAAACTAGTTAGTGATATCTAAGGCTCTCCATAGGAGTGACCAGATGTCGGCACTTTTCATTGCCTAATCCAAGCTCAATTATAAGCTAAAATTAAGGATCCAACTATTCCAAGGCTCAAATCCAAGTCTCAAGCGATTTAGGGGTTGAACACAACCACAAATCGAATGAAATCCAGTTTTTTCGATATCTCTCATTTCCCCCGGTTATCCACAAAACCTTCTCATCCCACATCCTTGTATCCCAACAAGTCTAGTTGCACTATCCTATAATAAAACAACCCAAAATTCACTATTTTTTAGATATATTGAAGTATCTGCTTCCCTAATATAATGTGGGTCTCCTTGGGACAACATTTGTTCTGTGCGACTAGAAATATATTAGACCCAATAATGGATCATGTTGTTGTGAGGTATAATAGGCTCCCAATATCTATATTCTATAACATCTACCTATATTCAATCATCAACTTTTTACATATTCATCCATATATTGGTCGGTGTTTTCATTGATTTGGAATATTACATTGCAAATCACATGGATGATGAAATATTTGACATCATTAGTGTCTTATATTATGTCATGTGCTAATGGGCACCAAGAGGGTTGAGTGAGGGGGAACTGAAATATAGGGTTATTCCCTCCTATTTGAAATTTAATTCTAGAAGTTGTATCCAAAAAAATGGATAATGAAATATCTTACACATGGGAATAACTATAAAATGATTTTTTCATGAAATTTTTTCCTAGGATAATGAGAACATAAATATGGTGTAAAATTAATGGATTTATTTACGATGAATACGAACTATTTCATGAGGCTTGGGATAGATTTATGGTTCACTTATGAAATATAACAATCAAATGATCCAGATGAATATGTAAAATTAGATAAGAAAAAAATTATATTTGTTGGATTTTCTCTCTTATTTATTTAACTACTTCCTGAAAATATATAATGTTTTCAGTTTTTATTTTGAAAATATTTTAATTTGAATTTAAATAATTTTACATAAATTCTATAAAAATAAAAATCAAAGTGTTTTATGGTTTCATAATCCTTGGACTATATTATACAAGAAAAACAGATTTTGAGATAAAATGGAATTGATATTTTCATTTTGGTTGTTAAAATATAGTCAGGAAATAAAAAAATTGAATGAGTCATTTTCTATAATAAACCTCAGAATCATGGTGTTTTAAGAAACAAAATATTATTTCATTATGTATTGTAGAATAATTTTACATTATTGATAGAATTTATCACTCCCCATCCATTAGGATTGATCAAATTTTTTCTATATTTGATACTTTCTTTAAAAAGTATCTTACTTAATAAGAAAAGTTTTCTATTATTTAAATTTTAAAGAATATTTTAAATCATTCATAAAGAAATATTATACCACTAGATTTAACGAATTTTTATAAAATAATATATTAAAATTGATTGATATAAATTTAATAAATAAGTTTTAATAGAATCTATTTTGTTGAAAAAAATATTTTTCATGGATAAAATCATTACACCTTTAGAATCCCACTTCAACTAAACTTTATTATTATGGATTTAATAATTTAATGACATGTTATATTCAATTTGTATTCTTAATTATTTTTAATTTTATGCTTCACTAACATAAACTTAAATCCATTTTTTATGTACTTCTAGTGGTAATATGATAACTCACAGATGTGACCATCTCAATTGCATGACATAAAAAATGTTCCATTACAATAGATTATGTTGACCATTTATGTTAAGAGTTTTATAGAATTAGAAAAAAACTTAACCGAAAATATCATGTATTTTTTAAATAATGGACATTTTTTAGCAATATATTCAACAACTTGATCCATAAGAATATTTCATTGTTCTTATTCAAATCAAGATCCTCATGTGATATTGTTCTTATTTTAATTAATCTCTCCATGCATAGATTTGACCCAATTATCATCCTCTTCATCCTATCCAAATGATTTAGGCTCTACTTGGGAAAAAATGAGATTTTTTGTAGAGTATTACTTTTTTGAGTTTTCACAAAAAAAAAATTGATCACCAATGACTTCATATTCATTGATTTCAGCCTTTATTGTATTTCTTACAGTTGATGAAAATATCGCCATATTTTAAATGATAACCCACTCCTTAATACTTATTAAAAATCACTTTATTTCTTTAATCGCACATCCAATAAACACTATATATGTTTTACTTTAACCAATCTAAAAATAGATCATTCTATAACATTTCATTTTTGTTCCTTAGGAATATCTTATTACCAACCATGTAATTTTCATAAATGGGATATTTTCAACATTAATAATGAATATCTTATGTGTATTTATTTATTTATTGTACAAAATGAATATTTTGTGTACCCAATAGGATATCTTTTCTTTCTCTTTGTCTATTCAAATATTCAATCCAATGTAGCTTATTTTTTTTCTCATCCTCCTCACCTATTGATTGATTGTTTGACGATATCAATTTGTGTTTTTTTATCATCATTCTTTCTTTACTGTCAGCATATCCCTATTTTCGACAATGTTATCATAGTAAAATAATTATCTATAAAATTAATTTATTATTTTATAATTATGTTTAACTTGATTCTTTTTAGTATTACACATATAATAATTATTTTCCTGTATAAGTGGATTCTTTTGTTGGAGTTGGAGTAGTTTTTTTGAAGTTGATCATGCTTGTGAGGGATTGGACATCGAGCCTACAACTGAGATAATGACAATAAGGAAATGCATTAACAATTCATACAACTATCAGAAAAATGTTAATTCCAACTAATTATTTAATTAATTTTTCATCATTTTATCTATTATTTGAAGGTTAATATCTATATAATTTTTATCTAATACTTATTTTTTTTTTCACAGATCTTTTGGTAAGTCATGTTTTTATTTCAAATATTTGAAATAATCCACAAAAGAGATAAAATGATTCATTCTTCCAATGTAACTGTGTTCTACATATTCATTGAATTTCTTTGTCGAACTACCAACACTGTAAATTGATTTTGTGTTATTAGCTGAAAAACCTTTCTCATTGTTAAAAGCCTATTCTCTTCTGACATTCAATAATGAGAAAGGTTCCTCGACTAAGAACATAGAGTTAATATGTAGTGTGGGAAGTTCAACATAGAAATATAATAAAAACATGGTAATATTGATATTTAGGAATTTTTTTGAGACTTTGGGATGTATAGGAATCAGCCATATCTTAATCTGACACATGGTGCGACCAGTATGACTCCAAGTGATTCTTTTTATTGAAAATTGACATTAATTTTATTAAAAAGTAAAAATGATATACTCAAAATCATGAAAAAATATTCTGATTGTTTTGATACTTTGTGGAAACTATCCATATGTAATTTGATACATGTAGGAATAAACGCCCCTCAATTAGACACATAGTTTGACATCTATGACTCAATATGTCCATTATCAGTCTAAAATCAACAGTTTAGTTCAAAAAAATTCACTCACTAAAAACAAAGAAAACAAACTCGGATTTTATTGATAATTTATAAAATTGATTCATAATTCATTTTTGATGTGTATGAATAAGTCTCACAACAATCTGATATACAAGGTGATCGGTATAGGTCAATGTACATGTTTCCAATTTAAAATGACATTTTATTAAAAAATAACATACTCAAAACTAATCAAAATCATTCATATTGTTTTAATACTTTAGTATAACGATACATAAGTCATTTCAGACATATACGAATCCGTTTTACCTCAATCTGATGCATGGTGTGACCGATATGACTCAATGTATTCGTTATCAGTTTAAAATCAACAGTTTAGTTCAAAAAAAGTCACACACTAAAAAAGAAGAAAATACACTCATATTTTCATGATAATTTAGGACATGAATTCATAATTAATTTTTGACATGTAGGAATTTGTCTCACATCAAAACTACACACGATGTGATCAATATAGTTCAAAGTGTGTGTTTCTAGTTTAAAATGAAATTTTAGTAAAAAAACAAGTGACATATTAAGATTATTTTGATACTTTAAGGAAAAAATTAATAAGTAATTTTAGATGTGTAGGAATTAGTATTAAATCAATATGAAATGTGGTGTGATTGTTATGACTCAAGGTGAGTCTTTTTATTTAAAAATGACATCAATTTTAATAAAATTGAAAAGTGGCATACACAAATCCGAGAAAATTCACTTAGATTGGTTTGATACTCTATTAAAATGATCCATATATCATTCGAGATGTGTAGGAATAAGTCATGCCTCAATCTGATTCATGGTGTGACCGGTATGACTCCAATTGTGTGTTTTTATTTAAAAATTATATCAATTTTAATAAAAAAAATCAACTGGCCTACTCAAAATTGAGAAAACACATTCATATTATTTTGCTAATTTAGGGAAACTATCCATAAGTCATTTTTGATGTCTAGGAATCAGCTTCACCTCAATATAATACACAATATTCCTAATATTACTCAATGTGCCTATTATGAGTTTTAAATCGATAGTTAAGTTCAAAAAATGTCACTCAATAAAAAATGAGAAAACGTGCTCATATTTTTGTGATAATTTGGGAAATTTATTCATATGTCATTTGTGACATGTAAGAATCAGTCTCACATTATACCAATATAGGAAGTGAGCAGTATGAGTCGAAGTGTGTGTTTCTAGTTTAAAATGGCATTTTAGTAAAAAAGAAAAGTGATGTACTCAAAACTGATTAAATGAATTAAGGTTGATTTTATACTTTAGGAAAATGACCCAAATTTCATTTGAGATGTGTATTAATTATCCTCACCACAATCCAATGCACAGTGTGACCAATATGACTCCAAGTGCGCCTTTTATTTAAAATTGACATCAATTTTAGTAAAAAAAAGACAACTCACCTACTCAAAACTGAGAAAATGAATTCAGATTTATTTGATACTTTAGGAAAACGATCCATAAGTCATTTTTGATAGTTAGGAATCATCTTCACCTCAATATAATACATTATGTGCCCGATATGACTCAATGTGTCCATTATCAATTTAAAATCAACATTTTATTTCAAAAAGTTTCACTCACTTAAAACCTTGAAAACACACTCAGATTGTATTTATAATTTAGGAAAATGATTCATAAGTAATTTTTGAAATGTAGGAATTATTATCACATCAAACTGACACACGATGTGACTTGTATGAATCAAAGTGTGTGTTTCCAATTAAATATAATATTTTAGTAAAACATACAAGTGACGTACTCGAAACCAAGAAAACACACCTAGATTGTTTTGATACTTTAGGAAAATGGTCCATAAATTATTTGAGATGTGTAAGAATTAGCCTCACCTCAATCTGACTCATGGTGTGACTGGTATGACTAAAAGGGTTTTTTTCAATATATAAGTATCATTTTAGTTTAAAATACACATCACATCAATAAAATCAATAAAACCATCCTAAATTTTTTTCTCTTCATTTAAATTATATATGCATACTTGATTTTTCTATTTTTTTGTTTTTGGTGCTATGGTGTGTTGTTATAGAAAATTGCACTAGTGTAGTAGTGTGCTATTAAAACATATCACAGTATTCCCCTTTATCAACTCTTTTATAAGCACTGATAAAGAGGACTTTATCATCCCCTTTTGAGCACTGATAAAAAAACCATTTATCAATTATTTTGAAGATGTTGATAAAAGAACCATTTAAAAGTGATTTTAAAAGAACTGATAAAGGGGTACTTTATCAGTTCTTTTTTATAGATGATAAAATACTTGGGCTTTTAATATTTCTCTAGTAGTCACTATTTCTCTATCATAGATAAAGGGAATTGTTAGCACTGTTGAAGGCCTGTTTTATAGTAGTGCAGGTTTCCTGCCTATTTTTTCCGAAAAACCTAGTTTCGGGCTCCGAATATGCCCCATACACCTCTGATACCTCCATGACCTCAAAGCTTATTCACATAAGTGCATAAACCATAATTTAAACTAAAATTATTGTGATTTTTACCACATAGGAAAACTCAAGATCTTACAATCTTACCCCCTTACAACAATTCATCCTTGAATTTCTCTATCAAGTGTGGTCAAGAATCATCAGAGAATAACTCTTGCCACTGAGTATGTACATCGGCCTCCCACTCCCATGTCTCATCCTATAAATGATTTTTCTACCATAGAACCCATACTAGAAGAATGGATCATCCTTGAAGAACCTTCATTCTCCAATCAATGATACTAATAGGATGCACCTCAAAGGATGAATCTACATACAGCTCCACCACATCTGGTTGCAGAGTGTGAGATGAGTCCGAGTTATAGCGGTTCACTTAAGATCTATGTCTTACATCATGTATGGTTTGGTACCTCTGAGGTAAGAGCAACTAATATTCTACTCGGTCAACTCTCTCCAAAATATCGAATGGTCTGACATATCATGATGAAAGCTTACCATGTCTCCTAATCTGTTTGTGCCCCAACTTCAGTGAGATATGTAAATAAGATCGAATCCCCGCCCTTGAACTCTAGAGGTCATATATGGTAATAAATGTATGGTTTCTATCGATAATGTGCAATATCCATCTTATTTCTGATTAACTGGACCCTCTCATAAGTCTCTAGCATGAGATGTGGTCCCAATAACACTACCTCTCCTACCTCTATATATCACAAGGGTGATCGGAATGGTCTATCATATAATTCCTCCTAAGGTTTCATTTGTATAGTCACCTAATAGCTATTATTAAAGGAAAAATTAACTAGGGATATATGCCTCTCCCAAGAGCCCCCAAAATCTTGGATGTATTCTCGCAAAATGTCCTCAAGCACCTGTATCGTATGCTCTAACTCACTATCATTATGAGGGTGGTATGTTGTGATTAAAAGAACAAGTGTACCCAATTCCCTTTTCAAACTCTTCTAGAAACAAGATGTAAACCGAGTGTCCCTATATGAAATGATAATGCAAGGGACCCCGTGAATTAGTACTATCCCACTAATATACAACCTCCCAATATCATCCACACTGAAGGTCCCCATGATCGATAGGAAATGTGAAACCTCCATGAGATTGTCAATAACAACCCATATAGCATCTTTACCTTGATGTGACCTTAGTAAACAGGTCACAAAATCCATCATGACATCATCCCATTTTCACTTGGGATAGGAAGCTTTTGTAAAATTCGACCTAGTCATTGATGTTCCACCATCAACTATTGATGAGTGGAATACCTCGTAACAAAACCAACTACCACACATTTCATCCTTGGCCACCAATATTGGTGACCTAAATCATGATACATTTTGGTAATGTTAGGATTCACTGCCCAAAATGTGGCATGAAACTCCGACATCATATCCTTGAGTATGTCCACTAAAACCCAAATGTGACCATGGATATATAGAATCTCATCCTCTCCTAGAGTCCAACTAGGAGGTGGGTCCTCACCTACCACATTTCCATAGGACTAGGCCCTCATAATTTGATAGCTTACTTATCCCCACTCTATCCAGAAGGTTATAGGCTATAGCTAAGGATTAAATAAAATTATATCCATGGTTCTCATGTACATCCAAATATATCTCAGTGTCTAAAGAAATAAGATTCTACTCACCACTTGCCTCCTAAACTACCTGAATCTATGTCCTCCTTCTCAATACATTAGCCTTTTCATTTCTCTTTCCAGGCGTATAGGGAAGCTTGAATTCAATATATCATAGGTACTCAAGCCACCTTTTCTACCTCATATTTAGATCATGATATGTAAATATATACTTGAGTATTTTTTAGTTCTTATACACCATAAACACTTTCTTAGTAAATAGTGTCTTCAATAGCGCAACAGATGAACAACTACAGCTAACTGAAGATCATGTGTTGGGTAATTCATCTCATGTGGCCTCAGCTGAAAAGACCCATACACCACAAATCTATCCCTTAGCATCAGAAAAATTCATATATCAATACTTTATTCATCATAATACATATTTTATCTTCTTCCATGTTCTAGAAAATTCATTTCCATTGATGAATTCAATCTCCCTTTTAGCTCTTGAAGGGATGTATTCTAGGTATATGTACATACAAACTTCACAACCTCCTCATTAAATCCCTTCAGTAGCACTGCTATGCATGAGAAGTCCTACATGAAATTATTATAATATCTAAAAATACATTAAAAAACACCATATTTCAAATAAAATCTAGAAATTCTCTTAGGAAACAACATCTATCACCTTCTCAGGGTCAACTGATACTCTTATATTAGAGAAAAATATAGCCCAATAAGTGAATTTTATACATCCAAAAGTGGTATATTGTGATATTAGATTATAAATGAAGTAATATCAGTCTATCCAAGACAATATCTAGAAGTTTGTAATGATCATGTTGATTGTGGTGACACACCAAGATATATTCCATGAAAACCACCAAAAATGATTCCTAGTAAGGATAGAAGACACGGTTCTTCTATGCCATGAAAATTGAAAGGTCATTTATAAGATTGAACAACATAACTAGATACTTGTATAGACTATTCCTACTATCAAACTTTGTTCAATATATGTATGTAGGTCAAACACACATGGGATGGTATCCAGATATCAAATAAATTTTAAAGAACACCCGAGCTCCTCAGTGCTGATAAAAAATGTCATCTATCCATGGAAAAGAATTATAGTTTTTCATCTTCATCTAGTTCAATTTTTGATAATCCACAAAAAACCTAAGGTTATCATCCACCTTTTTTACAAAAATGACCGGTGAACCCCATGGAGATGTACTGGGTTGAATAAACCTCTTTGTCTCCAAATACTCTAGCTACCTCTTGATCTCCTATAACTCCATTGTATTCATACTCTATGGAGGAATGGATATAGGTGTAGCCCCTAGAACTAGCTCTATGGACAACTCCACTTCCTCCTTATTAGGTAAACCATAAAATTAATGTGGTAAAACGTCCCTTAAATGATCAACCACTGGGGGGAATGTCTACCTAATGTTATCCCAAATCATCTAGATACAAACTAGAAATCTAGGTTTCCATCCCACCTAACCCATGATTATTTAGTCTATATTGACTCTCTTAGATATCTCATTCACCCATGTGAATATAAACTATTCCTTGTGGTGATGTAAAGGTCACCCTCCATTGATATCAATCACAGAAGGCTCGATAAGAAACTAGGAAATCCATTCTGTGTATGATTTCAATATTTTTCATATTGAGGAAAAACAAATTCCATATGAGGTGACACCAACCAATCTCAATAAGAACTATTTTCATTGGAATACATCCTCTATTCGTATCCATAACGATGATTCAAGTTTCATCATGCCATCAAAAAACTGAATCACAATCCCAAGGTTATCTAAAATTGGTACAGATATGAAACTATGTGATGCACTTATGTCCAAAATAGCAGATACAAGAGTAGAGGATACTAAAATCATACTTATTAATGTATATAGTATGATTACCTACTCCTCAGGGGTAGGTAGTACAAAATACATTTTCCATGCACCATATCCCTATGACAAAACCTCACTACCTAGAGTAGGCCCACTATACTTTCTTGGTACAATTGGTGTCTGGATGGTTCAGCCCCAACTAACACCACATCGACTTGAATGATCAATACTAATCATGATCCCCACCTAATGGTAATTTGTGAAACCCACTCTTGAAACTGGTGTCAGAGATGGCCTCCTACCACTCACTTATAGAGGGAATATCTTGTATAAATGTTGCACATGGACCATCCTATTGCAAGCTCAAAACTCAACAGGGTTGTGATGTAAAAGATTCCTCATGTGTCTATGTCTTCTCTAATGATGACCGAAAATAGAACTACTAGTACTCACAACCTAGATGGTAATCATCTTAGAGGAATCCTCAAAATGTCTCTTCCTACCACTGGAAGTCTAACTAATGGGTCGAGAGACTATATTTTTCTACTATGAACCCCAATCTTCCCTCAGGTTTAACTATGTAATTAGCACCTGATTTACTATCTTAGTAATCATCATCAACCCAAAAATGTTGAATTAAGATCTAACAGCATGTCAGAGACCTTCCTTGATGTATCCCACCCTCGATATCTCATCAGTAAGGTATGCTGGTACACAACACTGCATCTCTATAAATCATATGAAAAACTCCATAGCTTTCATAGTTCCATGTTCTAGATGCATCAAATCTGTAGCATATTCTAACTTTCAAGTCTCGAGGAAATATTAGTCATAAAACATAGTTTGGAAATCATCCAAAAAAATATATTGAATCATATCATATGAGTTCAAAACATCCCACCAGTGCTTTACATCTCCCTAAATCAAGTATATTACGACCTTCACTCTCCTCTCAGAAGGTGTCTGAAGATGGTAGAATATAAAAATAGTATTTTGAATCCATATATCCACAAATTGTTGATTATCCAATAATAAAACATATATTAATTACATTTTAATGGTATTAAATGTTAATTTTTGATCTTATGGGCCTAAGTTAGTGGATTTTAATTTTGAACATCTATTCTCATCATTTGTGCACTTCATGCCTAATAGACACCAATTTGGGCCCAAAGATTTATCTGATTTTTAAGACTGTAATTATATATATATTAATTTAATATTTCGTTAAATTTATCTACACTTCAATAAGATAATTTTTCATTTAGTGATCGTTGGAGGATTCATAACGTATGATGAGGATATTTGGCGATGAAAGGAAACAATTCTGGAGAATTCATATTGGGCACCAGCCCACTAATGAGAATGTGGGGCCAAAAATACAGACCCAATGAATCCAAATTTCATTGGATAATATAATACATATAGATAAACATATAATTCTTCAGGTTCCATTTCTAATTCAGCCTCCATGGTGGTTATTCAAGCGTCCCAAGTTAGAGATAAAATTCTGGGCCAGATTCTGCGGCCCAGAAAAACATCACACTAATTTAATCATATCTCGGCAACCAAAAATTCATTTGGGATGATATTTTATAGATATATAAGATAAATCTGGATCTTAACCTTTATCTTTTATTTCCCACTCCAATTAGGCCATATAGATGGCCATCTAGTAGCTTCTGTTCGGTGGATGCAAGTTGGCTGTCACCTCGGTTCAAGAGTGGAAGAGTCCAAGTTCCACAAGATTTCCACCACCCTAAGCCTACCATAATCAAGTGGTATGACTTACACTACTAGATACTCTACCCAAGGCTCCCAAAATTACTATTTAGATTAGTGGTGGTGGAGGATTTGGGCATCTTTGGTGCTTGGTTTCATTGTAGTGTTATGATGTCGCTTTGTGTTTGTAATCGCATTTCTTTCTCATGTAAGCTGTTCAATTCACCTTAGTTTCTTAATAAAAGTTCTTTATTTACTCTTATTCTGTTCTTCTAAATATCATTTTGATACCATTTCCTAAAATTTTGAATTTATTCACACCATACTTTGTAAAATTTATCGCACAACGGTGGAGTGATCGATATTTTTTTGTTTTTACTTCGTCAATTTTACCCTCGTAAGTCTACTTCCCACTTCCGTTGAGGGAATGTAATCAATGGGGGGATAAATATTTTATGGGTTGATCCAAGGTAGTATCAAGGCGCTGAATGGAATTTTTTTTATCACTCTCTAAATATTTATAAATTTTTTTTATTTGAGTTTCCTGTATTCAATGATTTTATCTCTTCCTCTTCCATATTGAATTTAATCACTCCACTTTTATGTTATAATAAGATCCTTTACCTTGGAGTGCTCATAAAAATGATCCGACAAGTGTATATGTGATTATAATGTGTTTGTGAATGTGTTTAACCTGTAGGTGATGATGTTAGTTTGAATTCATTGAATGAAGCCTTCTCGAGTTAATGAAACTGAAATCATTAAAAATGGAATTCATCCAATCCACCCCAAGCGATAACCTAGGATCAACTCATTATCCTAATTTTAATTAACTTAAATATATTAGTGATACTTTAAAACCATCTAAAATCAACCCAATGTTTTCAACTTCATAGCCAAAAATCCATCTCATAGGTTGTGTATCTTAGGTATTATCTTTGCTCTTAGTGGATTCGACAACCCAAGCTAGACTACAAGGACCGTTCTACCTTAATCTCTTGGGTAAATTTGAGTGTGAATCAAATTTTGGCATAATTTTTGGGGACCAAGTAAGTACCTTAGACCAAAAACTTCTTTCCTCACCCCTCATTCTTCTATTCTCACCCAATATCTCTTATCTTGTCCGTTTCTCGATTTTTTCCCTTTTAGTGCATGTCCACCTACACCTGCGATAATTCAAACAGACTAGTTATGGTGAAAAGTTATAGGATAGGGGAGTCAAGTGAACCTAGGGGATTTTTTCCATTATATCCTAATCTTATTGATACTCCGGAATCAAAAATTTAATCAATTCTAATGGAGGGTCTTCCAAGAAATCAAATTGTAAATCCTAGGGGAAATCAAATGGGAAACCAAAATCAAGAAGCTCTAAACCTAGGGAATGTAGTCAATCAAACCATGAATGACTACCTCACTCCATCTTGGACCAATGCCCCCCCATGAATTAGACACAATTACCTTGGAGATTCCAACTACATATTTAAACCCCGTGTCCTAAACCATCTTCCCACATTCCATAGAATGGAGTCTGAGATGCCCTACCTTCACGTTAAGGAGTTAAATGACATTGTAGAAACCATGTGCCCCCCACATCATCTTGAGTCAACTAAGATGAGGCTATTTCCTTTATCACTAAAGGATCGAGAAAATAATTGGTTAAACAATCTAAGACCATCATCCATCAACTCTTGGGATCAATTACAAAGATAATTCTACAAAAAATACTTTCCCCACTGCAAAACAATTTCACTTAAAAAGAGCATCCAAAATGTTTTTGAAAAAGAGGGAGAGTCATTCTATGAAACATGGGAGATGATCAAAGACACCCTAAACATGGTTCCACATCATGTTTTTTTTATACCTGAACAAGTGAGAATTTTTTATGAAGGGTTGGGCCTGGGGAAAAAATAATTCATTGACATGATGTGTAATAGAACCATTGAAAAATCCCCAAATGATGCTTACAAGTATCTGGAAAGCCTTGTTGAACAACACCAAACATGGGGAGCTTCACCTTATTCTAAAAATACACAATGGACTATTGGAATTCATACACTTAGAAAAGAGGAAAGCCTTAGGGCTAAACTCACAGGATTCTCTAGGAAGGTTGAAGTGATATATCTTAGGAAAGTCCATGAAATACAATCTGTAGACCCTATTTGCACAATTTTTGACAAACATGACCATAAGAATGACAACTGCCCAACCTTCCCATCCATCAAGGATGTTCTTTTAGGAGGACCCCCAGTGGATGTAAATGTCTTGAACTTTCAAAATCCTCAATACCAAAACACCTTCAACCCTTGTTATAATGACCACCCAGGCTTCCTCTAGAAAGATAACCAAAAACCTATCCAACCACTGGGACAAAATCCTTACCCACATCATAACTAAAAAACCCATAAACAGTTCCAAAACCAACCTATCCAATACCAATAGCCACAGGTCCATTTTCAACAGACCATCTCACCTCCAAAATATCTCCCTGGGATAAACCAATCTTATCAAGCACCAACCCCAACTATTCCACAAAGACTACTAGAAAAACTGTGCAAACAAATGGAAAGGATGAAATCAGAAGTCTCTTCCCTAAAATAAGAACATCAAACCATCAAAAATGGAAAGGAACCCATGATTACACAAGCCATTCCACAATAAATAGTAAGGGGAGAGTCAAGTTGCACTCAAACAACTCATGAATAACTAAAGGTTGTAATAGTTTTAAGAAGTGGGAAATCAATTAAGAAACCTAAACAAATAAGTCAGAAACCATGTGAAGATTCAAACTCTAATGAAAATTCAAATGAACCACATGATCAAATTGAGTAAACTGATAACAATGTGAAAGAAACAACCCTTCAACAAACAAACCCACAATCTGAAACATTTCCTCAATGCATGAGGGGGAAAACCAAGCCTGGATTAAATGAAAAATTGAGGGAAATATTCTCACAAGTAATGTTGAACATTCCACTCCAAGATGTTATTAAAACCATTCTTGCATACACAAAATACCTTAAGGAAATATTCACATTTAAAATGAAATTATCACATAATAATAAATTCCTTTTAGTAGAAAATGTTAGCACAAAAATCCAAGGAACCCTTCAACCAAATATGAAAGACCTGGGATGTCCTTTCATAAATGTTGAACTAGGAGAGAAAAAAGTTGTCAAAGCCTTTTGTGACCTAGGTGCTAGTGTCAATCTCATTCCATGTGTTTTGTACTACCAGTTAGGCCTAGAAGAGCTTGAACCCACATCTTTCACACATCAACTTGTTGATCGTAGCATTAGGGTTCCAAAGGGGATTTTAAAGGATGTTCTGGTAAAAGTAGAAAACTTCATCTTCTCTACTAACCTCATTGTCCTTGACAACAATCCTAACTTAGGAAAAAAGTAATAAACCCCAATCATCCTTGGTCATCCCTTCCTTACAATAATCAACTCTATTATCTGAGTTTGAAATGATAACATGACCATCACCTTTAGAAACATGAGTCTAGACTTGAAAATCTATAATACAAGCTCACAAATAGAGGATGAAGAGTACATTCATGAAGTAAACATGATAGGAAGAATTGATAATGAATCCATAGAACATCAACGAATATTTGATGGATGTTTAAGTCAGGATGAGATTAATTCCTTTTTTCACATGAAGGATGTTTTTCGCCTTGGCTTGAATCATTTTCAAATTGCTCTTATGATAAAGTATTAGGTCCAAAAATCAGTGAAACCTTTCAAGAAATCACTTTCATGGAGACCAATCAAACTTCCTTCCCTAAATCTGATCAAACCGATCTTGTAGCTGAAACTTCTACACAAGGGGATTCAATTATATCTAAAACTCTAGGTAAAAAATTGATATTGATCCAATGCACCAATATTCTTCTGATATTTTGAACCAACCTGGTCTTGAATTGAAGGAACTTCCTTCTGCACGCAAGTATGCCTTCCTAGGGGACAATAAAACACATCCTATTGTCATTTCATCATCTCTTGAATCCAATCATGAGAGGATACTTTTATATGTCCTTAGGAAACACAAGAAAGCCATTGGATGGACCTTGTTTGGTATTCCTGGGATTATCCCACTTATCAAGACTCATAGTATTGTTCTGGAATCTGATTCAAAGTCATTTCATCAACCTCAATGACAACTCAATCCTAATCTCATGGAAGTAGTGAAAAAATAACTTATGAAATTGTTAAATGCCGGTATCATTTATCCCATAGCTGAGAGTAAGTGGGTGAGCCGAATCCAAGTGGTTCCAAAAAAGTCTGGAATCACAGTGATAACCAATAAGGATGAAGAGATTCTTCTAACAAGGGTAAGTAGTGGCTGGAGAGTCTGCATCGACTTTAGGAAGCTAAACTCATTTACCAAGAAGGACCATTTCCCCTTACCATTCATTGACCAAGTCCTTGAGAGAGTCGTAGGTCAAACCTTATACTATTTCATAGATGGTTACTCGAGGTATAATCAAATTGAGTTCTCCCTAGAAGATTAAGGGAAGACTATACTCATATATCCATTCGGAACCTTTGCTTTCAAATTCATGTCATTCGGGTTATGAAATTCCCCTGAAACCTTCCAGTATTGCATGATGGGAATCTTCTCAAACATGGTAGGGGATTTTCTTGAGGTCTTCATGGATTACTTCTCTATCTTTTGGGATACATTTGAGAGATGTCTTAGGAATTTGGAGAGAGTCTTGTCAATATGTGAAGAAAAGAATCTAGTCCTAAACTAGAAAAAATGCCATTTCATGGTTAAAGAGGGACTAGTACTTGTCCATCTAGTCTCGAGTAGGGGGATTGGAGTTGATAAAGAAAAGGTTGACATAATTAGTCACCTTCCATTACCCATAACTATTAAGTAAGTGAGGTATTCCTTAGGACATTCCTGTTTCTATAGAATATTCATCAAGGACTTTAGTTCAATATCATGTCCCCTTTATGCTCTCCTAGTAAAGGATGCTCCATTTGTTTGGACATAAAGTATTGAGGGTTCATTCTCAACCATAAAATCTTCTCTCACCTCTCCTCTCATTATGAAATCACCAAATTGGAACCTTCCTTTTGAACTTATGTGTGATGCCAGTGAATTTTCTATAAGAGTTGTGTTTGGACAAAATTGTGATAAAAATCCTTATGTAATTGCTTATGCAAACAAATCCTTAAATGATTACCAAATCAAATACACCACCACTAATAAGGAGTTACTTTTTCTTGTGTTTTCCTTAGAAAAGTTTAGGTCCTACCTCTTAGGATCCTCCATCACTGTGTTCACTGACCATTCTGCACTAAAATACCTCTTCCAAAAACAAGATTCTAAGCCTAGACTGATTAGGTGGTTCCATCTCTTACAAGAATTTGACCTCTCAATAAAGGAAAAAAGGGTGTTAAAAATGTTTTAGTTGATCACATCTCTAGGATGGAATTAAAAGATATCTCAAATCACCTTTCTATGTTTGATTCATTCCCTGATAAACACCTATACTCTATGAGTGACTTCCCTTGGTATGCTTACATAGCCAACTTCTTAGTTACAAGATTCATTCCAAAATTATTAGGGACTCAAGATCAAAGTAAATTACTTTATAATGTTAGGCACTATGTGTTTAATGATCTGTACCTCTATAAGTTCTGCCCTGACCAAGTCATTAGGATGTGGGTCCCAGAATCTGAACAAGAGTCCATCCTTAAATTCTATCATAGTGAGGCATGTGGAGGTCACTTTTCATATAAGAATACTTCTTCTAAGGTTCTTCTATGTGGTCTCTTCTGGACCACCCTCTCAAGGGAATCCTACACATTTTGTCAAAGTTGTCCTAAGTTTCAACAAGTAGGGTCCATCACAAAAAGGAATAAAATTCCACTCACTCCACCATAATGGTTGAAATCTTTGATTGCTGGGTAATCGATTTTATGAGTCCCTTCCCAAACTCTAAGGTATATCTGTACATGCTTTTAACTGACGATTATGTCTCCAAATGGGTTGTGGCCATTCCTAAAAAATTCAATGATCATCGACCTATGATTATATTTCTCAAGGAAAACATCCTCTCTTAATTTGGAATTCCTTGGGCTACCATTAGTGATTGTGGAACTCATTTTTGCAATCATCCATTCTCAGCACTCATGGAAAAGTACAGAATTTCTCACAAAGTGTCCACTACTTACCACCCATAGACCAATGGTCAATCTGAGTTATCCAATCTAGAAATCAAACAAATTCTTGATAAAATTGTTAATCCATCTAGGAAATATTGGTCGATCAAACTCTTAGATGCTCTTTGGGCCTATCGAACCACATATAAAACCATTTTAGGAATGTCCCCATATAGGTTGGTTTATGGTAAAGCATGTCAGCTACCAGTGAAGATTGAAAATAAGGCTTTTTGGGCAATGAAGAAAATGAATTATGAACTCTAATTGGCTGAAACAAAAAAGGAAATTAGATCACAATGAAATTGAGTAACTTAGAATGGAGGCTTATGGAAATTCAAGGATCAATAAAGCTAAAGTACAAGCCTACCAATCTCAAAATCTTAAAATCAAACACATTGTACTGGGTAAACCTATTATTTTGTATAGATCTAAACTTCATTTACACCCAGGAAAGTTGAGGTCTAGATGATCAGGTCCATACATAGTGCATAAGGTGTACCCCCATGGGGTTGTAGAAATTCAAGATCCCACCAATGGTCAAACCTTTAAAATTAATGTTCATAGAGTCAAACCATTCATTGAACCATTCCAAAAAATGTAGTTGATGAAAAATTGTGTGAACCAACCTTAAATGGGGAACATACTTAAATAATTAAGGGTCTAAGTCGAGCTAGAGACATTAAACCAAAGCGTTGCATGGGAGGAAACCTGCAGTTTTCATCTTTGTGAATCATTTTTTAAAAAAAAAATAGGATTAATGAATCAGTTTTATATTTAAAAAAATATATATATACTATTTACATGTTCTTCTATTATGATCATGGATGGGTATGAAAGGGGAGCTCCATATTCATCTGTGTCACATGGTGTGATCCTTGAGTAATATTTTACCCAGAAATTAAAAATGAAAACAATGTATCATCATTTCATTTTATTTTTATGAGTTTTTAGGTTAAAATAATAATAATAATTATAAATTTAAAAGGCCACATCATATTTTATGGGGAAAACCCCATCACAACTGGTGAAGCCGTGGGGAATCGAACCCAGGACCGAAGGGAGACAGGGGCGTGCACTTTCCACTGACCTACGACTTATAGTTCTTCCTTATTCTATAATTTTTGTATATATACTTATATTTTAATTTATTTTTAACAAATATATATATATATTGTTTTTTCTTTTTCCACTAGGGAACTCTGTGAGTGACATGGATATCAAAGGACTAAATTGGAGTATCATGAACTTTAACTTCAACCACCAGGTGACTTCATTCCATGATCCTCATTTTCAATTTTCTTTTTGAACTAAGATTCTCTACCTCTACCCCCTTATAAAATTTCTTTTCTTTAAACACTGGGGATAGTTTTATTCTAAGTTGGGGGGAGATAAAATAATTTTTTTTGCTTTTGTTTCAAAAAAATGAATGATTTGAAAAAAAAATTGTGCCTTAATGGAAAGAAAATTTTATTTCACCGTCAACATGATAATAGACATTGTACACTATGAAATTGAATATCATATAATTTAGCATGCCCTGATTTTGATTTTAATCCATGTATAATTTCATGAGCATAGATTTTGGAATGTGTGGTTGTCTAATGTGAAATTTCATTATTTATATTTTCATCCAAATAAAAAAAAGATCACAATGAACGTCCTTTGGATAGTGGGGTATTATTTTGAGTTCATGGGGTCCCCCAAATAACTAGTATAGGTTTAGTGATCATTTTAGTCTTAATATGATTATTAAATAATAAATAAAATAAAAAACAATAAATTTGCGTGTGGAGCACTAAAATGACCTAATGTGTGGCTTTCAGAACTTGGGGATCATGACTCCATAGTTTTCTAGCCCAGAGTTAGAAATCTTATCTCTACTTAGGGTAATTTGACTTTTTTTTTACTAGGTTAACTTGAGATGACACCCAAGTATGTGGCCTTCACTTGGTGCCCTGAGTTATTTGAGCCTGGGAGTCATCGGCAAAGTCTCGCTACATGAGTTGACTCTTTTGAGTGCAATTTCAATTACCATGAAAATGTTGCAAAAAAAAACAAAAAAATATACAATAATTTTTTTAATACTAATATTAATATTGAAATGTGATTCCACCTGGCGCTTCCATCATTTCCCCCTTTAATAAAGATGATCCCCCATGTCTAATGTGATCCACAATACATCATCACTCTTAATTGATATTGGATGAAATATGGTGATGAATTGGAACAAAGGAATGGGCTTGGGATTGGGATATTCTTATGGAACTATATTTTATTAAAATATTTTTATGGGATTCATGATTTTTTGGTATAAGGTTTCTTGGTGATCAATGTTTATTAAAATTTTTTTGGAAAATGGAATTCAAATTTCATATTATTGAGATACATTTTTCTCGGGACTAGAAAATCCCAAGTTGGGGGTGTGATTAGTCAATAAAAACACATATGTTAATTACATTTTAATGGTATTAAATTTTCATTTTAGATCTTATGGGCTTTAGTTAGTGGATTTAAATTTTTAACATATATTCTCATCATTTGTGCACGTCATGCCTAATGTACACCAATTTAGGCCCAATGATTCACCTGATTTTAAGGAATTTAATTACCCATATTTTAATTTGATATTTTAGTAAATGTATAGAAACTTAAATATGAACATTTTTCATTCAGAGATCAACATAGGATTCATAAAGTATGATGGGGATATTTGGCCATGAAAGGAAACAATTCTAGAGAAGGCAGATTGGACACCAGCCCACTAATGAGAATGTGGGGCCTACAATACAGACCCACTGAATCCCACATTTCATGGAATTATATAAGAAATATGGATTAACATATAATTTAGCATAAGAAAGTGCTAATTTGTCTTATATGGTGGTTATTCATGCGGCCCAATTTAGAGATAAAATTCTGGGCTAGATTCTGCAGCCCAAAAAAACATCCCACCAATTTAATCATATCACGGAAACCACAATTTTATTTGAGATGAAATTTTACAGAGAGCTAGGAGACATCTGGGTATTAAATTTTTTATTCTATGTACCACTACAATTCTTCAATCTAGAAGGCCATATAGGTGCTTCTGTTCGGTGGATGCAAGCTAGCTGCCACCTCGGGTCAAGAGTGGAAAAGTCCAAGTTCCACAAGCTTTCCACCACTCTAAGCCTACCATAATCAAGTGGGGTGACTTCTACTACTGTAGTCTCGAACCAAGGATCCCAAAATTCCTATTTAATTCAGTTATTGTGGATTATTTGGGAATATTTGGTGCTTGATTTCATTGTAGTGTTATGATGTCGCTTTGTGTTTGTAATCGCATTTCTTTCTCATGTAAGTTGTTCAATTCACGTTAGTTTCTTAATAAAAGTTCTTCTTTAACTATTATTTTGTTCTTCTACATATCACATTAATACCATTGCCTAAAATTTTGAATTTATTCACACCATACTTTGTGAAATTTATCACACAACGGTGGAGTGGTTGATATTTTTTTGTTTTTACTTCTTCAATTTCACCCCCGTAAGTCTACTTCCCGCTTTTGTTGAGGAAATGTCATCAAAGGAGGGATAAATATTTTATGGGTTTATCCAAGGGAGTAGAAAGGGGCTGTTTTGAATGTTTTTTCTCACTCTCTAAATGTTTATTAATTTATTTTATTTTAGTTTATTTTATTCAATGATTTTCTCTCTTCCTCTTCCATATTGAAGTTAATCACTCCAATTTTATATACTGATAATATCATTTACCTTGGAGAGATCATGAAAATGATCCTAAAAATGTATAGGTGATTATAATGTGTTTGTTAAGGTGTTTTTCCATATGTGTTTAGTTTGAATTCATTGAATGAATCCTACTCCATTTAATGATATTTAAATCATTAAAAAAAGGAATTCATCTAATCCACCCCAAGCGATAACATTAGATCAACTCATTATATTAATTTGAGTTAACATAAATCTATTAGTGATACTTTAAAACCATATAAAATCATCCCAAATTTGGTAACTTCATAGCCAAAAATCCATCTCAAAGGTTGTGTATCTTAGGTATCTTCTTAGGTCTCAGTGGATTCGACAACCCAAGCTAGACTACAAGGACCATTCTACTTTCATCTATTGGGTAAATTTGAGCATGAATCACCTGTATACCACCATCCCCTGAAATTATGGTAGGATACTACTGTTGGAACACATGTTTAATCTCATCCATAGGCAAAGTAGGCTACGATGATCCTTGAAAATACTACATAAAGTGGAGAAACCCCTCATGGAAGTGTACATCAACACTTGTGTCTCCTAAAACTATTGGTGAGGAAACTGGAACTATAAAAGGATCCATTGGTAGCCCATTTCCCACCACCTCTAAAGATTTTTCATTTCCACCCTCTTATATTTTGACTATATTTCATCATGGTGGCATGTATTTACAATTCGAAACACACGCATCATAAAATATTGATAGAAAAGTTCACAGATTACAACATAAGAATGGTCAAAAACACCCTATAACCAGTTCATACCATAATTCCTACCCATAAATATAGGATTGGGTAAAAATAAATAGTCATAAAATCACTATATATACTACCTAATTTCCACTCAAAAGCTAAGTCTATGTTAAGTTCTCTATTATCACAAGTTCAATTTAATTTAATTTCTTATTCATTTCACATTTCATTTCAAATAGTTGAACCAAATGGTTCACCACTTCTAATCCATAAGGGCACATACTCTTCATGAACCAAAATATATAATCCACCAAATCCACACCATAACATGTTCTAGTCCATGGGGCTCATGGTTCATTACTCAACGTGACATAATTGTCTTCTTAGGGTGTCTATATGGGCCTAATCAGGAAAAAATTGATTAGGATATGGAATTAACTCTAAGTATCAACCATGTTTTCCAGTTCACTACATAGAATATCTATTACAATAGTTGGTATATCACACATGAAACATATCACAATGTCATGAATTCAAGTAATTCCACCTATATTGAATGGCATAATGATGGAATTTGAGGCCAAACAAGTGCCTATAATTATTCATGAGATGGAATACCATCATACCTTCAGGTTGAAAAAAATAGAAACCACAACCATATCATTGATAACATTAATATTAATTTGTATCACCCAACGGTGGAATCAAATCAACTGTAATATGAAAAATCTAGAAAATAACCATTTTAATTCGACCCAATTTGGCTTTTTCCCATAAGTGGATTAGCTGCTTCCAAGCACAGCTCATTACAAAATCCAATTCCTTCATAACCCTCTCTATTTTCTCAAAATATAAAATTAGGAAATAAAATTCCTTTAATAACACTTTGTAAAAGCTTGACACGGATTCCACTAATTGATGCCCCAAGTTGGTGGGTCACATGGCCTCCAGTGCATCTCCTCTAATTCCAGAGTCTGTCGACTAGCAGAAAGGGACTAGGGTGTTTTTATGGGGAAACTATTACCACATGTTAGAGTGTGACACAGAGGAACAATAATTACAATAAAATATTGGAATAATTAAATCATCCATATAGAATAAAAAAACGAGGAATGAATATATAACAATACCAAAAGTAATCTCATATACAATTATGATCATTTCATGTATCTAAAAAGAATCCAAAACATGTATACAATCATCAATACAATACATGTATCAAAATATCAAAAATAATAAAAAGAAATATCTATAGATAGAATCACGAGCCTTGGTTCAGTCATGTTGTCTCATGCTTCTTAGCATGGCACAAAGTTAGGCATCGTAAGGTGGGATCTTTCCCCGGTCCCTACCTACATCCTTAAAGTCTATTAAGGTATGAAACAGTTGCTTGAACAGGGTGTGGGATACAATCCCAGTAGGTCCCCACCAAAGGTGTCTATAATATTTTAGTAAAACATACAAGTGACGTACTCGAAACCAAGAAAACACACCTAGATTGTTTTGATACTTTAGGAAAATGGTCCATAAATTATTTGAGATGTGTAAGAATTAGCCTCACCTCAATCTGACTCATGGTGTGACTGGTATGACTAAAAGGGTTTTTTCAATATATAAGTATCATTTTAGTTTAAAATACACATCACATCAATAAAATCAATAAAACCATCCTAAATTTTTTTCTCTTCATTTAAATTATATATGCATACTTGATTTTTCTATTTTTTTGTTTTTGGTGCTATGGTGTGTTGTTATAGAAAATTGCACTAGTGTAGTAGTGTGCTGTTAAAACATATCACAGTATTCCCCTTTATCAACTCTTTTATAAGCACTGATAAAGAGGACTTTATCATCCCCTTTTGAGCACTGATAAAAAAACCATTTATCAATTATTTTGAAGATGTTGATAAAAGAACCATTTAAAAGTGATTTTAAAAGAACTGATAAAGGGGTACTTTATCAGTTCTTTTTTATAGATGATAAAATACTTGGGCTTTAAATATTTCTCTAGTAGTCACTATTTCTCTATCATAGATAAAGGGAATTGTTAGCACTGTTGAAGGCCTGTTTTATAGTAGTGCAGGTTTCCTGCCTATTTTTTCCAAAAAACCTAGTTTTGGGCTCCGAATATGCCCCATACACCTCTGATACCTCCATGACCTCAAAGCTTATTCACATAAGTCCATAAACCATAATTTAAACTAAAATTATTGTGATTTTTACCACATAGGAAAACTCAAGATCTTACAATCTTACCCCCTTACAACAATTCATCCTTGAATTTCTCTATCAAGTGTGGTCAAGAATCATCAGAGAATAACTCTTTCCACTGAGTATGTACATCGGCCTCCCACTCCCATGTCTCATCCTATAAATGATTTTTCTACCATAGAACCCATACTAGAAGAATGGATCATCCTTGAAGAACCTTCATTCTCCAATCAATGATACGAATAGGATGCACCTCAAAGGATGAATCTACATACAGCTCCACCACATCTGGTTGCAGAGTGTGAGATGAGTCCGAGTTATAGCGGTTCACTTAAGATCTATGTCTTACATCATGTATGGTTTGGTACCTCTGAGGTAAGAGCAACTAATATTCTACTCGGTCAACTCTCTCCAAAATATCGAATGGTCTGACATATCATGATGAAAGCTTACCATGTCTCCTAATCTGTTTGTGCCCCAACTTCAGTGAGATATGTAAATAAGATCGAATCCTCGCCCTTGAACTCTAGAGGTCATATATGGTAATAAATGTATGGTTTCTATCGATAATGTGCAATATCCATCTTATTTCTGATTAACTGGACCCTCTCATAAGTCTCTAGCATGAGATGTGGTCCCAATAACACTACCTCTCCTACCTCTATATAGCACAAGGGTGATCGGAATGGTCTATCATATAATTCCTCCTAAGGTTTCATTTGTATAGTCACCTAATAGCTATTATTAAAGGAAAAATTAACTAGGGATATATGCCTCTCCCAAGATCCCCCAAAATCTTGGATGTATTCTCGCAAAATGTCCTCAAGCACCTCTATCATATGCTCTAACTCACTATCATTATGAGGGTGGTATGTTGTGATTAAAAGAACAAGTGTACCCAATTCCCTTTTCAAACTCTTCTAGAAACAAGATGTAAACCGAGTGTCCCTATATGAAATGATAATGCAAGGGACCCCGTGAATTAGTACTATCCCACTAATATACAACCTCCCAATATCATCCACACTGAAGGTCCCCATGATCGATAGGAAATGTGAAACCTCCATGAGATTGTCAATAACAACCCATATAGCATCTTTACCTTGATGTGACCTTAGTAAACAGGTCACAAAATCCATCATGACATCATCCCATTTTCACTTGGGATAGGAAGCTTTTGTAAAATTCGACCTAGTCATTGATGTTCCACCATCAACTATTGATGAGTGGAATACCTCGTAACAAAACCAACTACCACACATTTCATCCTTGGCCACCAATATTGGTGACCTAAATCATGATACATTTTGGTAATGTTAGGATTCACTGCCCAAAATGTGGCATGAAACTCCGACATCATATCTTTGAGTATGTCCACTAAAACCCAAATGTGACCATGGATATATAGAATCTCATCCTCTCCTAGAGTCCAACTAGGAGGTGGGTCCTCACCTACCACATTTCCATAGGACTAGGCCCTCATAATTTGATAGCTTACTTATCCCCACTCTATCCAGAAGGTTATAGGCTATAGCTAAGGATTAAATAAAATTATATCCATGGTTTTCATGTACATCCAAATATATCTCAGTGTCTAAAGAAATAAGATTCTACTCACCACTTGCCTCCTAAACTACCTGAATCTATGTCCTCCTTCTCAATACATTAGCCTTTTCATTTCTCTTTCCAGGCGTATAGGGAAGCTTGAATTCAATATATTATAGGTACTCAAGCCACCTTTTCTACCTCATATTTAGATCATGATATGTAAATATATACTTGAGTATTTTTTAGTTCTTATACACCATAAACACTTTCTTAGTAAATAGTGTCTTCAATAGCGCAACAGATGAACAACTACAGCTAACTGAAGATCATGTGTTGGGTAATTCATCTCATGTGGCCTCAGCTGAAAAGACCCACACACCACAAATCTATCCCTTAGCATCAGAAAAATTCATATATCAATACTTTATTCATCATAATACATATTTTATCTTCTTCCATGTTCTAGAAAATTCATTTCCATTGATGAATTCAATCTCCCTTTTAGCTCTTGAAGGGATGTCTTCTAGGTATATGTACATACAAACTTCACAACCTCCTCATTAAATCCCTTCAGTAGCACTGCTATGCATGAGAAGTCCTACATGAAATTATTATAATATCTAAAAATACATTAAAAAACACCATATTTCAAATAAAATCTAGAAATTCTCTTAGGAAACAACATCTATCACCTTCTCAGGGTCAACTGATACTCTTATATTAGAGAAAAATATAGCCCAATAAGTGAATTTTATACATCCAAAAGTGGTATATTGTGATATTAGATTATAAATGAAGTAATATCAGTCTATCCAAGACAATATCTAGAAGTTTGTAATGATCATGTTGATTGTGGTGACACACCAAGATATATTCCATGAAAACCACCAAAAATGATTCCTAGTAAGGATAGAAGACACGGTTCTTCTATGCCATGAAAATTGAAAGGTCATTTATAAGATCGAACAACATAACTAGATACTTGTATAGACTATTCCTACTATCAAACTTTGTTCAATATATGTATGTAGGTCAAACACACATGGGATGGTATCCAGATATCAAATAAATTTTAAAGAACACCCGAGCTCCTCAGTGCTGATAAAAAATGTCATCTATCCATGGAAAAGAATTCTAGTTTTTCATCTTCATCTAGTTCAATTTTTGATAATCCACAAAAAACCTAAGGTTATCATCCACCTTTTTTACAAAAATGACCGGTGAACCCCATGGAGATGTACTGGGTTGAATAAACCTCTTTGTCTCCAAATCCTCTAGCTACCTCTTGATCTCCTATAACTCCATTGTATTCATACTCTATGGAGGAATGGATATAGGTGTAGCCCCTAGAACTAGCTCTATGGACAACTCCACTTCCTCCTTATTAGGTAAACCATAAAATTAATGTGGTAAAACGTCCCTTAAATGATCAACCACTGGGGGGAATGTCTACCTAATGTTATCCCAAATCATCTAGATACAAACTAGAAATCTAGGTTTCCATCCCACCTAACCCATGATTATTTAGTCTATATTGACTCTCTTAGATATATCATTCACCCATGTGAATATAAACTATTCCTTTTGGTGATGTAAAGGTCACCCTCCATTGATATCAATCACAGAAGGCTCGATAAGAAACTAGAAAATCCATTCTGTGTATGATTTCAATATTTTTCATATTGAGGAAAAACAAATTCCATATGAGGTGACACCAACCAATCTCAATAAGAACTATTTTCATTGGAATACATCCTCTATTCGTATCCATAACGATGATTCATGTTTCATCATGCCATCAAAAAACTGAATCACAATCCCAAGGTTATCTAAAATTGGTACAGATATGAAACTATGTGATGCACTTATGTCCAAAATAGCAGATACAAGAGTAGAGGATACTAAAATCATACTTATTAATGTATATAGTATGATTACCTACTCCTAAGGGGTAGGTAGTACAAAATACATTTTCCATGCACCATATCCCTATGACAAAACCTCACTACCTAGAGTAGGCCCACTATACTTTCTTGGTACAATTGGTGTCTGGATGGTTCAGCCCCAACTAACACCACATCGACTTGAATGATCAATACTAATCACGATCCCCACCTAATGGTAATTTGTGAAACCCACTCTTGAAACTGGTGTCAGAGATGGCCTCCTACCACTCACTTATAGAGGGAATATCTTGTATAAATGTTGCACATGGACCATCCTATTTCAAGCTCAAAACTCAACAGGGTTGTGATGTAAAAGATTCCTCATGTGTCTATGTCTTCTCTAATGATGACCGAAAATAGAACTACTAGTACTCACAACCTAGATGGTACTCATCTTAGAGGAATCCTCAAAATGTCTCTTCCTACCACTGGAAGTCTAACTAATGGGTCGAGAGACTATATTTTTCTACTATGAACCCCAATCTTCCCTCAGGTTTAACTATGTAATTAGCACCTGATTTACTATCTTAGTAATCATCATCAACCCAAAAATGTTGAATTAAGATCTAACAGCATGTCAGAGACCTTCCTTGATGTATCCCACCCTCGATATCTCATCAGTAAGGTATGCTGGTACACAACACTGCATCTCTATAAATCATATGAAAAACTCCATAGCTTTCATAGTTCCATGTTCTAGATGCATCAAATCTGTAGCATATTCTAACTTTCGAGTCTCGAGGAAATATTAGTCATAAAACATAGTTTGGAAATCATCCAAAAAAATATATTGAATCATATCATATGAGTTCAAAACATCCCACCAGTGCTTTACATCTCCCTAAATCAAGTATATTACGACCTTCACTCTCCTCTCAGAAGGTGTCTGAAGATGGTAGAATATAAAAATAGTATTTTGAATCCATATATCCACAACTTGTTGATTATCCAATAATAAAACATATATTAATTACATTTTAATGGTATTAAATGTTAATTTTTGATCTTATGGGCCTAAGTTAGTGGATTTTAATTTTGAACATCTATTCTCATCATTTGTGCACTTCATGCCTAATAGACACCAATTTGGGCCCAAAGATTCATCTGATTTTTAAGACTGTAATTATATATATATTAATTTAATATTTCGTTAAATTTATCTACACTTCAATAAGATAATTTTTCATTTAGTGATCGTTGGAGGATTCATAACGTATGATGAGGATATTTGGCGATGAAAGGAAACAATTCTGGAGAAGTCATATTGGACACCAGCCCACTAATGAGAATGTGGGGCCAAAAATACAGACCCAATGAATCCAAATTTCATTGGATAATATAATACATATAGATAAACATATAATTCTTCAGGTTCCATTGCTAATTCAGCCTCCATGGTGGTTATTCAAGCGTCCCAAGTTAGAGATAAAATTCTGGGCCAGATTCTGCGGCCCAGAAAAACATCACACTAATTTAATCATATCTCGGCAACCAAAAATTCATTTGGGATGATATTTTATAGATATATAAGATAAATCTGGATCTTCACCTTTATCTTTTATTTCCCACTCCAATTAGGCCATATAGATGGCCATCTAGTAGCTTCTGTTCGGTGGATGCAAGTTGGCTGTCACCTCGGTTCAAGAGTGGAAGAGTCCAAGTTCCACAAGATTTCCACCACCCTAAGCCTACCATAATCAAGTGGTATGACTTACACTACTAGATACTCTACCCAAGGCTCCCAAAATTACTATTTAGATTAGTGGTGGTGGAGGATTTGGGCATCTTTGGTGCTTGGTTTCATTGTAGTGTTATGATGTCGCTTTGTGTTTGTAATCGCATTTCTTTCTCATGTAAGCTGTTCAATTCACCTTAGTTTCTTAATAAAAGTTTTTTATTTACTCTTATTCTGTTCTTCTAAATATCATTTTGATACCATTTCCTAAAATTTTGAATTTATTCACACCATACTTTGTAAAATTTATCGCACAACGGTGGAGTGATCGATATTTTTTTGTTTTTACTTCTTCAATTTTACCCTCGTAAGTCTACTTCCCACTTCCGTTGAGGGAATGTCATCAATGGGGGGATAAATATTTTATGGGTTGATCCAAGGAAGTATCAAGGTGCTGAATGGAATGTTTTTTATCACTCTCTAAATATTTATAAATTTTTTTTATTTGAGTTTCCTGTATTCAATGATTTTATCTCTTCCTCTTCCATATTGAATTTAATCACTCCACTTTTATGTTCTAATAAGATCCTTTACCTTGGAGTGCTCATAAAAATGATCCTACAAGTGTATATGTGATTATAATGTGTTTGTGAATGTGTTTAACCTGTAGGTGATGATGTTAGTTTGAATTCATTGAATGAAGCCTTCTCGAGTTAATGAAACTGAAATCATTAAAAATGGAATTCATCCAATCCACCCCAAGCGATAACCTAGGATCAACTCATTATCCTAATTTTAATTAACTTAAATATATTAGTGATACTTTAAAACCATCTAAAATCAACCCAATTTTTTCAACTTCATAGCCAAAAATCCATCTCATAGGTTGTGTATCTTAGGTATTATCTTTGCTCTTAGTGGATTCGACAACCCAAGCTAGACTACAAGGACCGTTCTACCTTAATCTCTTGGGTAAATTTTAGTGTAAATCAAATTTTGGCATAATTTTTGGGGACCAAGTAAGTACCTTAGACCAAAAACTTCTTTCCTCACCCCTCATTCTTCTATTCTCACCCAATATCTCTTATCTTGTCCGTTTCTCGATTTTTTCCCTTTCAGTGCATGTCCACCTACACCTGCGATAATTCAAACAGACTAGTTATGGTGAAAAGTTATAGGATAGGGGAGTCAAGTGAACCTAGGGGATTTTTTCCATTATATCCTAATCTTCTTGATACTCCGGAATCAAAAATTTAATCAATTCTAATGGAGGGTCTTCCAAGAAATCAAATTGTAAATCCTAGGGGAAATCAAATGGGAAACCAAAATCAAGAAGCTCTAAACCTAGGGAATGTAGTCAATCAAACCATGAATGACTACCTCACTCCATCTTGGACCAATGCCCCCCCATGAATTAGACACAATTACCTTGGAGATTCCAACTACATATTTAAACCCCATGTCCTAAACCATCATCCCACATTCCATAGAATGGAGTCTGAGATGCCCTACCTTCACGTTAAGGAGTTAAATGACATTGTAGAAACCATGTGCCCCCCACATCATCTTGAGTCAACTAAGATGAGGCTATTTCCTTTATCACTAAAGGATCGAGAAAATAATTGGTTAAACAATCTAAGACCATCATCCATCAACTCTTGGGATCAATTACAAAGATAATTCTACAAAAAATACTTTCCCCACTGCAAAACAATTTCACTTAAAAAGAGCATCCAAAATGTTTTTGAAAAAGAGGGAGAGTCATTCTATGAAACATGGGAGATGATCAAAGACACACTAAACATGGTTCCACATCATGTTTTTTTTATACCTGAACAAGTGAGAATTTTTTATGAAGGGTTGGGCCTGGGGAACAAATAATTCATTGACATGATGTGTAATAGAACCATTAAAAAATCCCCAAATGATGCTTACAAGTATCTGGAAAGCCTTGTTGAACAACACCAAACATGGGAAGCTTCACCTTATTCTAAAAATACACAATGGACTATTGGAATTCATACACTTAGAAAAGAGGAAAGCCTTAGGGCTAAACTCACAGGATTCTCTAGGAAGGTTGAAGTGATATATCTTAGGAAAGTCCATGAAATACAATCTGTAGACCCTATTTGCACAATTTTTGACAAACATGACCATAAGAATGACAACTGCCCAACCTTCCCATCCATCAAGGATGTTCTTTTAGGAGGACCCCCAGTGGATGTAAATGTCTTGAACTTTCAAAATCCTCAATACCAAAACACCTTCAACCCATGTTATAATGACCACCCAGGCTTCCTCTAGAAAGATAACCAAAAACCTATCCAACCACTGGGACAAAATCCTTACCCACATCATAACTAAAAAACCCATAAACAGTTCCAAAACCAACCTATCCAATACCAATAGCCACAGGTCCATTTTCAACAGACCATCTCACCTCCAAAATATCTCCCTGGGATAAACCAATCTTATCAAGCACCAACCCCAACTATTCCACAAAGACTACTAGAAAAACTGTGCAAACAAATGGAAAGGATGAAATCAGAAGTCTCTTCCCTAAAATAAGAACATAAAACCATCAAAAATGGAAAGGAACCCATGCTTACACAAGCCATTCCACAATAAATAGTAAGGGGAGAGTCAAGTTGCACTCAAACAACTCATGAATAACTAAAGGTTGTAATAGTTTTAAGAAGTGGGAAATCAATTAAGAAACCTAAACAAATAAGTCAGAAACCATGTGAAGATTCAAACTCTAATGAAAATTCAAATGAACCACATGATCAAATTGAGTAAACTGATAACAATGTGAAAGAAAAAACCCTTCAACAAACAAACCCACAATCTGAAACATTTCCTCAATGCATGAGGGGGAAAACCAAGCCTGGATTAAATGAAAAATTGAGGGAAATATTCTCACAAGTAATGTTAAACATTCCACTCCAAGATGTTATTAAAACCATTCTTGCATACACAAAATACCTTAAGGAAATATTCACATTTAAAATGAAATTATCACATAATAATCAATTCCTTTTAGTAGAAAATGTTAGCACAAAAATCCAAGGAACCCTTCAACCAAATATGAAAGACCTGGGATGTCCTTTCATAAATGTTGAACTAGGAGAGAAAAAAGTTGTCAAAGCCTTTTGTGACCTAGGTGCTAGTGTCAATCTCATTCCATGTGTTTTGTACTACTAGTTAGGCCTAGAAGAGATTGAACCCACATCTTTCACACATCAACTTGTTGATCGTAGCATTAGGGTTCCAAAGGGGATTTTAAAGGATGTTCTGGTAAAAGTAGAAAACTTCATCTTCTCTGCTGACCTCATTGTCCTTGACAACAATCCTAACTTAGGAAAAAAGGAATAAACCCCAATCATCCTTGGTCATCCCTTCCTTACAATAATCAACTCTATTATCTGAGTTTGAAATGATAACATGACCATCACCTTTAGAAACATGAGTCTAGACTTGAAAATCTATAATACAAGCTCACAAATAGAGGATGAAGAGTACATTCATGAAGTAAACATGATAGGAAGAATTGATAATGAATCCATAGAACATCAACGAATATTTGATGGATGTTTAAGTCAGGATGAGATTAATTCCTTTTTTCACATGAAGGATGTTTTTCGCCTTGGCTTGAATCATTTTCAAATTGCTCTTATGATAAAGTATTAGGTCCAAAAATCAGTGAAACCTTTCAAGAAATCACTTTCATGGAGACCAATCAAACTTCCTTCCCTAAATCTGATCAAACCGATCTTGTAGCTGAAACTTCTACACAAGGGGATTCAATTATATCTAAAACTCTAGGTAAAAAATTGATATTGATCCAATGTACCAATATTCTTCTGATATTTTGAACCAACCTGGTCTTGAATTGAAGGAACTTCCTTCTGCACGCAAGTATGCCTTCCTAGGGGACAATAAAACACATCCTATTGTCATTTCATCATCTCTTGAATCCAATCATGAGAGGATACTTTTATATGTCCTTAGGAAACACAAGAAAGCCATTGGATTGACCTTGTTTGATATTCCTGGGATTATCCCACTTATCAAGACTCATAGTATTGTTCTGGAATCTGATTCAAAGTCATTTCATCAACCTCAATGACAACTCAATCCTAATCTCATGGAAGTAGTGAAAAAATAACTTATGAAATTGTTAAATGCCGGTATCATTTATCCCATAGCTGAGAGTAAGTGGGTGAGCCGAATCCAAGTGGTTCCAAAAAAGTCTGGAATCACAGTGATAACCAATAAGGATGAAGAGATTCTTCTAACAAGGGTAAGTAGTGGCTGGAGAGTCTGCATCGACTTTAGGAAGCTAAACTCATTTACCAAGAAGGACCATTTCCCCTTACCATTAATTGACCAAGTCCTTGAGAGAGTCGTAGGTCAAACCTTATACTATTTCATAGATGGTTACTCGAGGTATAATCAAATTGAGTTCTCCCTAGAAGATTAAGGGAAGACTATACTCATATATCCATTCGGAACCTTTGCTTTCAAATTCATGTCATTCGGGTTATGAAATTCCCCTGAAACCTTCCAGTATTGCATGATGGGAATCTTCTCAAACATGGTAGGGGATTTTCTTGAGGTCTTCATGGATTACTTCTCTATCTTTTGGGATACATTTGAGAGATGTCTTAAGAATTTGGAGAGAGTCTTGTCAATATGTGAAGAAAAGAATCTAGTCCTAAACTAGAAAAAATGCCATTTCATGGTTAAAGAGGGACTAGTACTTGTCCATCTAGTCTCGAGTAGGGGGATTGGAGTTGATAAAGAAAAGGTTGACATAATTAGTCACCTTCCATTACCCATAACTATTAAGTAAGTGAGGTATTCCTTAGGACATTCCTGTTTCTATAGAATATTCATCAAGGACTTTAGTTCAATATCATGTCCCCTTTATGCTCTCCTAGTAAAGGATGCTCCATTTGTTTGGACATAAAGTATTGAGGGTTCATTCTCAACCATAAAATCTTCTCTCACCTCTCCTCTCATTATGAAATCACCAAATTGGAACCTTCCTTTTGAACTTATGTGTGATGCCAGTGAATTTTCTATAAGAGTTGTGTTTGGACAAAATTGTGATAAAAATCCTTATGTAATTGCTTATGCAAACAAATCCTTAAATGATTACCAAATCAAATACACCACCACTAATAAGGAGTTACTTTTTCTTGTGTTTTCCTTAGAAAAGTTTAGGTCCTACCTCTTAGGATCCTCCATCACTGTGTTCACTGACCATTCTGCACTAAAATACCTCTTCCAAAAACAAGATTCTAAGCCTAGACTGATTAGGTGGTTCCATCTCTTACAAGAATTTGACCTCTCAATAAAGGAAAAAAGGGTGTTAAAAATGTTTTAGTTGATCACATCTCTAGGATGGAATTAAAAGATATCTCAAATCACCTTTCTATGTTTGATTCATTCCCTGATAAACACCTATACTCTATGAGTGACTTCCCTTGGTATGCTGACATAGCCAACTTCTTAGTTACAAGATTCATTCCAAAATTATTAGGGACTCAAGATCAAAGTAAATTACTTTATAATGTTAGGCACTATGTGTTTAATGATCTGTACCTCTATAAGTTCTACCCTGACCAAGTCATTAGGATGTGTGTCCCAGAATCTGAACAAGAGTCCATCCTTAAATTCTATCATAGTGAGGCATGTGGAGGTCACTTTTCATATAAGAATACTTCTTCTAAGGTTCTTCTATGTGGTCTCTTCTGGACCACCCTCTCAAGGGAATCCTACACATTTTGTCAAAGTTGTCCTAAGTTTCAACAAGTAGGGTCCATCACAAAAAGGAATAAAATTCCACTCACTCCACCATAATGGTTGAAATCTTTGATTGCTGGGTAATCGATTTTATGAGTCCCTTCCCAAACTCTAAGGTATATCTGTACATGCTTTTAACTGACGATTATGTCTCCAAATGGGTTGTGGCCATTCCTAAAAAATTCAATGATCATCGACCTATGATTATATTTCTCAAGGAAAACATCCTCTCTTAATTTGGAATTCCTTGGGCTACCATTAGTGATTGTGGAACTCATTTTTGCAATCATCCATTCTCAGCACTCATGGAAAAGTACAGAATTTCTCACAAAGTGTCCACTACTTACCACCCATAGACCAATGGTCAATCTGAGTTATCCAATCTAGAAATCAAACAAATTCTTGATAAAATTGTTAATCCATCTAGGAAATATTGGTCGATCAAACTCTTAGATGCTCTTTGGGCCTATCGAACCACATATAAAACCATTTTAGGAATGTCCCCATATAGGTTGGTTTATGGTAAAGCATGTCAGCTACCAGTGAAGATTGAACATAAGGCTTTTTGGGCAATGAAGAAAATGAATTATGAACTCTCATTGGCTGAAACAAAAAAGGAAATTAGATCACAATGAAATTGAGTAACTTAGGATGGAGGCTTATGGAAATTCAAGGATCAATAAAGCTAAAGTACAAGCCTACCAATCTCAAAATCTTAAAATCAAACACATTGTACTGGGTAAACCTATTATTTTGTATAGATCTAAACTTCATTTACACCCAGGAAAGTTGAGGTCTAGATGATCAGGTCCATACATAGTGCATAAGGTGTACCCCCATGGGGTTGTAGAAATTCAAGATCCCACCAATGGTCAAACCTTTAAAATTAATGTTCATAGAGTCAAACCATTCATTGAACCATTCCAAAAAATGTAGTTGATGAAAAATTGTGTGAACCAACCTTAAATGGGGAACATACTTAAATAATTAAGGGTCTAAGTCGATCTAGAGACATTAAACCAAAGCGTTGCATGGGAGGAAACCTGCAGTTTTCATCTTTGTGAATCATTTTTTTTAAAAAAAATAGGATTAATGAATCATTTTTATATTTAAAAATATATATATATACTATTTACATGTTCTTCTATTATGATCATGGATGGGTATGAAAGGGGAGCTCCATATTCATCCGTGTCACATGGTGTGATCCTTGAGTAATATTTTACCCAGAAATTAAAAATGAAAACAATGTATCATCATTTCATTTTATTTTTATGAGTTTTTAGGTTAAAATAATAATAATTATTATAAATTTAAAAGGCCACATCATATTTTATGGGGAAAACCCCATCACAACTGGTGAAGCCGTGGGGAATCGAACCCAGGACCGAAGGGAGACAGGGGCGCGCACTTTCCACTGACCTACGACTTATAGTTCTTCCTTATTCTATAATTTTTGTATATATACTTATATTTTAATTTATTTTTAACAAATATATATATATATATATTGTTTTTTCTTTTTCCACTAGGGAACTCTGTGAGTGACATGGATATCAAAGGACTAAATTGGAGTATCATGAACTTTAACTTCAACCACCAGGTGACTTCATTCCATGATCCTCATTTTCAATTTTCTTTTTGAACTAAGATTCTCTACCTCTACCCCCTTATAAAATTTCTTTTCTTTAAACACTGGGGATAGTTTTATTCTAAGTTGGGGGGAGATAAAATAATTTTTTTTGCTTTTGTTTCAAAAAAATGAATGATTTGAAAAAAAAATTGTGCCTTAATGGAAAGAAAATTTTATTTCACCGTCAACATGATAATAGACATTGTACACTATGAAATTGAATATCATATAATTTAGCATGCCCTGATTTTGATTTTAATCCATGTATAATTTCATGAGCATAGATTTTGGAATGTGTGGTTGTCTAATGTGAAATTTCATTATTTATATTTTCATCCAAATAAAAAAAAGATCACAATGAACGTCCTTTGGATAGTGGGGTATTATTTTGAGTTCATGGGGTCCCCCAAATAACTAGTATAGGTTTAGTGATCATTTTAGTCTTAATATGATTATTAAATAATAAATAAAATAAAAAACAATAAATTTGCGTGTGGAGCACTAAAATGACCTAATGTGTGGCTTTCAGAACTTGGGGATCATGACTCCATAGTTTTCTAGCCCAGAGTTAGAAATCTTATCTCTACTTAGGGTAATTTGACTTTTTTTTACTAGGTTAACTTGAGATGACACCCAAGTATGTGGGCTTCACTTGGTGCCCTGAGTTATTTGAGCCTGGGAGTCATCGGCAAAGTCTCGCTACATGAGTTGACTCTTTTGAGTGCAATTTCAATTACCATGAAAAAATTGAAAAAAAAAACAAAAAAATATACAATAATTTTTTTAATACTAATATTAATATTGAAATGTGATTCCACCTGGCGCTTCCATCATTTCCCCCTTTAATAAAGATGATCCCCCATGTCTAATGTGATCCACAATACATCATCACTCTTAATTGATATTGGATGAAATATGGTGATGAATTGGAACAAAGGAATGGGCTTGGGATTGGGATCTGCTTATGGAACTATATTTTATTAAAATATTTTTATGGGATTCATGATTTTTTGGTATAAGGTTTCTTGGTGATCAATGTTTATTAATATTTTTTTGGAAAATGGAATTCAAATTTCATATTATTGAGATACATTTTTCTCGGGACTAGAAAATCCCAAGTTGGGGGTGTGATTAGTCAATAAAAACACATATGTTAATTACATTTTAATGGTATTAAATTTTAATTTTAGATCTTATGGGCTTTAGTTAGTGGATTTAAATTTTTAACATATATTCTCATCATTTGTGCACGTCATGCCTAATGTACACCAATTTAGGCCCAATGATTCACCTGATTTTAAGGAATTTAATTACCCATATTTTAATTTGATATTTTAGTAAATGTATATAAACTTAAATATGAACATTTTTCATTCAGAGATCAACATAGGATTCATAAAGTATGATGGAGATATTTGGCCATGAAAGGAAACAATTCTAGAGAAGGCAGATTGGACACCAGCCCACTAATGAGAATGTGGGGCCTACAATACAGACCCACTAAATCCCACATTTCATGGAATTATATAAGAAATATGGATTAACATATAATTTAGCATAAGAAAGTGCTAATTTGTCTTATATGGTGGTTATTCATGTGGCCCAATTTAGAGATAAAATTCTGGGCTAGATTCTGCAGCCCAAAAAAACATCCCACCAATTTAATCATATCACGAAAACCACAATTTTATTTGAGATGAAATTTTACAGAGAGCTAGGAGACATCTGGGTATTAAATTTTTTATTCTATGTACCACTACAATTCTTCAATCTAGAAGGCCATATAGGTGCTTCTGTTCGGTGGATGCAAGCTAGCTGCCACCTCGGGTCAAGAGTGGAAAAGTCCAAGTTCCACAAGCTTTCCACCACTCTAAGCATACCATAATCAAGTGGGGTGACTTCTACTACTGTAGTCTCGAACCAAGGATCCCAAAATTCCTATTTAATTCAGTGCTTGTGGATTATTTGGGAATATTTGGTGATTGATTTCATTGTAGTGTTATGATGTCGCTTTGTGTTTGTAATCGCATTTCTTTCTCATGTAAGTTGTTCAATTCACGTTAGTTTCTTAATAAAAGTTCTTCTTTAACTATTATTTTGTTCTTCTACATATCACATTAATACCATTGCCTAAAATTTTGAATTTATTCACACCATACTTTGTGAAATTTATCACACAACGGTGGAGTGGTTGATATTTTTTTGTTTTTACTTCTTCAATTTCACCCCCGTAAGTCTACTTCCCGCTTTTGTTGAGGAAATGTCATCAAAGGAGGGATAAATATTTTATGGGTTTATCCAAGGGAGTAGAAAGGGGCTGTTTTGAATGTTTTTTCTCACTCTCTAAATGTTTATTAATTTATTTTATTTTAGTTTATTTTATTCAATGATTTTCTCTCTTCCTCTTCCATATTGAAGTTAATCACTCCAATTTTATATACTGATAATATCATTTACCTTGGAGAGATCATGAAAATGATCCTAAAAATGTATAGGTGATTATAATGTGTTTGTTAAGGTGTTTTTCCATATGTGTTTAGTTTGAATTCATTGAATGAATCCTACTCCAGTTAATGATATTTAAATCATTAAAAAAAGGAATTCATCTAATCCACCCCAAGCGATAACATTAGATCAACTCATTATCTTAATTTGAATTAACATAAATCTATTAGTGATACTTTAAAACCATATAAAATCATCCCAAATTTGGTAACTTCATAGCCAAAAATCCATCTCAAAGGTTGTGTATCTTAGGTATCTTCTTAGGTCTCAGTGGATTCGACAACCCAAGCTAGACTACAAGGACCATTCTACTTTCATCTATTGGGTAAATTTGAGCATGAATCACCTGTATACCACCATCCCCTGAAATTATGGTAGGATACTACTGCTGGAACACATGTTTAATCTCATCCATAGGCAAAGTAGGCTACGATGATCCTTGAAAATACTACATAAAGTGGAGAAACCCCTCATGGAAGTGTACATCAACACTTGTGTCTCCTAAAACTATTGGTGAGGAAACTGGAACTATAAAAGGATCCATTGGTAGCCCATTTCCCACCACCTCTAAAGATTTTTCATTTCCACCCTCTTATATTTTGACTATATTTCATCATGGTGGCATGTATTTACAATTCGAAACACACGCATCATAAAATATTGATAGAAAAGTTCACAGATTACAACATAAGAATGGTCAAAAACACCCTATAACCAGGTCATACCATAATTCCTACCCATAAATATAGGATTGGGTAAAAATAAATAGTCATAAAATCACTATATATACTACCTAATTTCCACTCAAAAGCTAAGTCTATGTTAAGTTCTCTATTATCACAAGTTCAATTTAATTTAATTTCTTATTCATTTCACATTTCATTTCAAATAGTTGAACCAAATGGTTCACCACTTCTAATCCATAAGGGCACATACTCTTCATGAACCAAAATATATAATCCACCAAATCCACACCATAACATGTTCTAGTCCATGGGGCTCATGGTTCATTACTCAACGTGACATAATTGTCTTCTTAGGGTGTCTATATGGGCCTAATCAGGAAAAAATTGATTAGGATATGGAATTAACTCTAAGTATCAACCATGTTTTCCAGTTCACTACATATAATATCTATTACAATAGTTGGTATATCACACATGAAACATATCACAATGTCATGAATTCAAGTAATTCCACCTATATTGAATGGCATAATGATGGAATTTGAGGCCTAACAAGTGCCTATAATTATTCATGAGATGGAATACCATCATACCTTCAGGTTGAAAAAAATAGAAACCACAACCATATCATTGATAACATTAATATTCATTTGTATCACCCAACGGTGGAATCAAATCAACTGTAATATGAAAAATCTAGAAAATAACCATTTTAATTCAATCCAATTTGGCTTTTTCCCATAAGTGGATTAGCTGCTTCCAAGCACAGCTCATTACAAAATCCAATTCCTTCATAACCCTCTCTATTTTCTCAAAATATAAAATTAGGAAATAAAATTCCTTTAATAACACTTTGTAAAAGCTTGACACGGATTCCACTAATTGATGCCCCAAGTTGGTGGGTCACATGGCCTCCAGTGCATCTCCTCTAATTCCAGAGTCTGCCGACTAGCAGAAAGGGACTAGGGTGTTTTTATGGGGAAACTATTACCACATGTTAGAGTGTGACACAGAGGAACAATAATTACAATAAAATATTGGAATAATTAAATCATCCATATAGAATAAAAAACCGAGGAATGAATATATAACAATACCAAAAGTAATCTCATATACAATTATGATCATTTCATGTATCTAAAAAGAATCCAAAACATGTATACAATCATCAATACAATACATGTATCAAAATATCAAAAATAATAAAAAGAAATATCTATAGATAGAATCACGAGCCTTGGTTCAGTCATGTTGTCTCATGCTTCTTAGCATGGCACAAAGTTAGGCATCGTAAGGTGGGATCTTTCCCCGGTCCCTACCTACATCCTTAAAGTCTATTAAGGTATGAAACAGTTGCTTGAACAGGGTGTGGGATACAATCCCAGTAGGTCCCCACCAAAGGTGTCTATAAAAAAATATTATTTGTGAAATAAAAGATAATTAGAGTGCATAATATAAAATATATGATATTAATACAAGTAACAATCCCATGTAAAAAATTAATCTGTAAAGTGATACAATACAGCCATACAAGGATCCCTACAAAACAAGTGTCAAGATCCTATGACAAGGAAGAAGTCTAACAATAAGAATAAATAACATGGATATGTCGTATGCATATTATATCATGTCATGCATGACCATGCCATATATGTTGGGCAAAAATCCCTCAAGGTAACATTGCAGTATTTTGGGTTGATTGTGTTTGTTGACAAAGCAGGTTTCCATGAGGAATTGTCGAGTTCCCGAGAAGTTTTTGACATTCCATGTTGACAAAGAACTATGACAAAGGAAAGGACGATCTGGAGGCGGTACAAAAGATCAGTACAAGGTGGCGCCGTTTCCCAGTGTTTGCCAAATTTATGAGCCTGAAAATCGCGAATGGAAAATGGAGTGATATGTTGTTGGCAAAGGTTGAGGAGAGAGAAATGAAAGGGGTGCGCGGAAAAATGAAGCGTGGCGCGCAAAAATAGCGGGTTGCGCGAAATCTTGAAGTGTGGCGCGCAAAACAGCGGGTTGCGCAAAATTGTATTTCGTGCAAAAGTTGTTTCAAGTCCGAAAGCTTGAAAATTGGTAAAGGCATGAGGTGCGCGAAATTATGGAGCAATGCGCGGAAAATGGTTGTTCGCGGAAGATTTGTTTTTCGCGATCAAAGCGGATTACGCGCTCAAGGAGGGTTTTTCGCGCGGGGTCGATTTTTCCTATAAATATGAAGTGACCCTCCTCCATTCAGGAGAGTTCAAGACATAGAAAATACCCGAGCTCTGGTGCGCGAAATTGAAGTCAAAAAGGGTGTTGCGCGTAAACTTAAAGTTTGCGCGTAAAGTCAGCTGTTGCGCGAAAAGCTGAGGCTGCGCAGAAAGTTGGTGTTGGCGCGTAAAAGGAAGGTTGCGCGAAAAGTGGATATCGCGCAAAAGCAGTGAATTGCGCGCAAGGCAGTTTCCAGGCTGCGCGTAATATTTGGAGGTTGCGCGAAAAAGGAATTTCGCGCAAACCATAGAAATTGCGCGCAAGACACCGTAAGGGTTGCGCGTAAAAACTGAGGTTGCCCGGTACATCCGGTGCAAAGTGAGATTCATCTGCGGGTGAAAGTTGGACTTCAACAGGGAATCTACATAGAGAGGAAGATGCATTCCTTCATGAGAATTAAGAGACCTACAGGTCTATAAATTGTGAGTGGATTCCTTCCAAGAGCAGTGAGCTTAGGAAGAGGAAGAAGGTGATCCTCTCCACCGGCAGTGAGCCAGAGAGAGAGAAATAGGGAGTGACCCTTGGGAAAGTAGTGAGCTGACCCTAAACATTGTATAGGCAGTGAGCCTGGGCATAGAAGTGATCTAGCCCGAACATTGTAATCCACAGCTAGTGAAGTCTAGTGGAATTTGGTACGAACCGGAAACTTGTCGGCATATGCTCCTTGGACGTAGCCCTTAGCGGTGAACCAAGTAAAAATCTTTGTGTCTGCCTGCTTACTTTCCTGCATTGCATTCAAAGCATCATCATCCTTTCAGGAGACAAGTGATCATAGTAACCACATAAGTGCAAACAAAGTGACCCTTGAAACAAAGAGGTCAAGATCCAGTGGGGCAGGAAGAACTTGAAAAAGAATATCCATACCCTGATTCACCCCCCCTCTCAGGGTATATAGGCCCCTATTGGCCCTAACAATTGGTATCAGAGGGAGGTTGTTGTTATCAGATTTGTTTGCTCCAACTTGGTGTAGTCGATCTGTGTGGATAAAGAATCAGTCTTCTCTTATCCCAATCTGCCATGGCAAAGGGAAAAACATCCAAGAATAAGCAGAAGTCAGGTGGTACTCCTCAGTGTGGGAGTGTATATGGAAAATGTGTGATTCAACTAAAGGAATCAAATAGCTTGCTGAAGGAAGGCTTGGATGAATCAGAAAGGGAAAAGATTGATTCACTCAATCATGATGTTGGAATGAGTAAAGTACATGAGCATCAGAGTGAAACTGAAACAGAAGAACAAATTGAAGGAAGAATAGATATGCGAGCTGAGTTAGAGGCTGCTCTTGAAGAGATAGATGTTTGGAGAGCCAAAACCAAGAATGCTAACAAAGTTGTTCGTGATGCCAAACTCTATATGCAGCAGCAAGAAGAAGAGAAGTCTGAGTTGATAAATAAAATTGAGAAACTCAAGTTATCAGCACCAGAGAACTCAGAATTAGTTAGTGAGTATAAGCTTAAGATTGAAGAACAGAAAAGGGAGATTGATGGCTTGAATAGAAAAGTGAAAGATCAACTCAAAATCATCGATGAACCGAATATTCCAAGTGACGTTGGAAACACTGAAGAAGCCAAATCTAAAGATATCCAGATCAAGGGATTGGATATTGAGGTAAACAAGCTAAAATGCTTAAATCAAAGGTTTATTGATATAGTTACTGACCTAACAGAGAAGAATGATTCACGTGCTGAAGAGCTGCAGAAGATGGCCAGAATGAAAGGAAAACAAAAGGCTGGTGATTATGAAGAGAGTCAAATGTCAGACGAAGCACAGAATCTTAAAGCCAGAAATAATGATCTAGCAGCACAGTTGTCTACAGAAGTTCAGAAAAATCAAAGGCTACAACAAGAGAATGCATGTTGCTCTGACTCTGTCGCTCAAGAAAAATTGAAGGTAAAGGAGAAAAATGACATAGTTGATAAGCTGAAGCATGAACTGGAAGATGAGGTAAGTAGAGGGAAGCTTCTCAAGGAAAAACATGATGTCCAACTTGAATCAAGGGATATGAAGATTCAAAAGTTGGTAGAAGAGCTCGAATCAGTCATGCATGAAATAGAGAATTCTAAATCCAAAGATAAGCCCAAGTTGAAGGATGCATTGCACTTTCTATTTGATCATCCTTCGACAAGTGATGATAAAATGAAGAACAGATATGCTGTTTCTGAAGAGAAACAACATAATATTTTCTCAGCTCAAAGACCAGCAAGTTTTGGAAATGCTGGTATTGGATATGATAATTCCACTCCTATGGATGATAAGAAAAATGCAGTGAAAAATTCCAAGGGTAAGAAAAATCCTGTAGGTGCTGGAGATAGGCCTATGAGGATAGTTTCAAGGAGTGATGATATGTGCTATTTTTGCGGAGTCCATGGCCACACATCAAGCTTCTGTACAGAGGCTCTAGAGTACATTTCAGGCTGTGAAAAGAGAAACATTAATAAATCTGAGAACAGGAAGAAGCATCATGAGAAATTAGAAAGAAGAGCTTCTCAGAGGAAAGCGTACATTAGATGCTATTACTGCGGAAGAATGGGACACACCATGAGCATGTGTCAGGAAGCTCAGGAGAACAATATCAGAGGAAGAACTCAAGGTGAATCAAACTCTCAGCAGAGAGATGATAAAATGAGGTATGCCTTTGAGGTAAAATGTTTTATATGTTCTCACTATGGGCACATGGCGAGACATTGCAGTAAGAAGAAAGCCGGAAAGGGAAAGGAACAAGAAAAGAGATCTCCACCACAGGAAGTGTACAAGAAAGAAGCATGTACTGGGAGACAAAGTGGTAAGGAGAATAATAGGCTTCGAGCCTCGGGGAAATCACATGGAGCTGAACGAAAGGTGTATCAGTCACCTCCTCTGTCATACTCACAACAACTCTCAAGGAGAGAATGTGAGCAAACCTGGAAGATTAAGGGGAGATATACTCCAGCGGTGATAAAGAAGAATGGACGTTCAATGGAGGACCCACCACCAATTAAAAATAGGGTGGTGACCCATAAATCTGATAAAAGGCAGATAAGAAAAGAATGCATCGAAAAATCCACATGTCGTGTTTCTCAGCGAGAAGTGAAGGAAAGAGGAAGACCCCTAAGATGGGAGAAGAAGAAATGGAAGATGCCAAATAGAGAGGTTTCTACTCAGAGAAATAATCAAGGAAAGTGGAACTTTGGTAGAACCTCAAAGAAGGAAATGTGTACCAGTGGGCTTATACCTCAAGCGTTGAGAAAGGCTGAGCCTACCAAATCTACATATCAGAAAAAGGCTCAGAATGTAGGCAATGAATGCCTAGTCATATGGCCAGAACAATTGAAGTTGGCTAGGCAATTGGAGGAAGCAAGAAAGGAGTGTGATGACCTCCAAGAAAGAATCAAAGGGTTGACCCATCAGGATCAACCGAAATCCTCCTCTTGAGAAGTCCGGAAGACAACCCCTCTCCCTATGTATATAAATTCTATTAGCTGATGATTGATGTGTTTTAGGTTTTAGGGAGATACGATCCAAGGGGAAGTGGCATCTAAGGATGCGAAGTGGAGATCTGATATGCTCTACAGGTTCAATTGATTCAAATCAGGAACTAGGGATGAAGAAGAAAAGATGCAACTGAGCACAATTAAAAGTGATTGTGTTATTAGATTTATCTCTTGTTTCCTACACCGAGTTCCAACTCAGTAGGCTTAGAGATTTTTTTTAATGGCTCAAATTTGAGTGGAAGATGAGAACAAATGATGCAGGAGGAAAAGACATGTTATGGGTCTAAACTGTTGGGCCTAACAATCGGAAGAGTTGCATAACACAGGGGGAGCATTCTATATCCAAATCAGATTCAAGAGCCATCAATGCAATAATTGGATGACTCGGCTCAGGTGTTTCCTATTGAGGGAAGAAAGACACACAGGGAGAAGCAGCAATAACAATGCATTTCATGCTTATCTATTTGCTCTAACAATATGGTATCAGCTGACTGTTTTCAGGATACCAAGAAGCTGCAAGAGAAAATCAAAGGCGTCTCAACAAAAATTTGAGAAACCTAGCTGAAAGAAATGAAGCCACTGAAAAATGAGTCAGTGAACAACTTCCTGATGGAAGTATTGAGGAAGAAAGCAACATAGGGAGATCAGAAGTGGCTTATGCTGATTCAGAAGAAGACACCAATGATGAACATGAAAGTGTCTAGTTTGTGAGTACAAGGAAGTAAAAATCCTCATCTGCACAACAGTCAAAGAGTTGAGCTGAAATTGACATGCAGAATATCATTGGTGATTAGTTAGCTCTAGCTTAGACAAGGAGAATGAAATCACTGTAGAAAACATCTTTTATATCTCAGGTTGAGCCGAAATGCTTTGCTAATGCAACTGAAGATGAAAACTGGGATCATACCATGGATGAAGAGATAGATCAGACTTGAGAAGAATCAGACGTGGGAGATTGTTTCGAGGCTAGATGATAAAAATGTCATCAAAAAAATGGGTCTATCAAGACAAGATGAATGAATATGGCATGATGATTCGGAACAAAGCACGACTGATGTGCAAAGGAGACTCCCAGATAAAGAGTAATCAAAGGATGGTGAGGATGGAAAGGCAGTTAATATCACAGAATACAGGCAAATCATTGGAAGTCTGTTGTACTTAACCGCAACAAGGCCTGATATTGTTTTCGCCACATGCCAAGCAGCGAGATATCAGAGTAATCCCAAGGAAAGTCACATGATTGCAGTGAAAAGAATACTTCGGTATATCAAGGGCACGGTGGACTTCGGCTTGACATACAACGACAAATCTCAGACAGAGTTATTGGGATATACTGATGCAGACTGGGCCGGTTCAGCAGATGATGGAAAATCAACATCAGGTGGTGCTTTCTATCTTGAGGATTGTGTATTTCTTGGCTAAGCAAGAAACAAGATTGCATTTCATTGAGCACCGCAGAAGCTGAGTATATTGCGGCCCCTCGAGAATGCACACAGTTATTGTGGATGAAGCAGCAGCTTGAAGATATGGGAGTTGAAGTGAAGTCTCCAATCGGAATCCAGTGTGACAACTCAAGTGCTATAAATCTTAGCAAAAATCCCGTTCATCATTCAAGGACAAAGCACATTGAGATTAAGTATCATTTTATCAAGGAGAAGGTTGAGCAGGGAATCGTGAAGTTGGAGTATGTGCCTACAGAGCTACAGGTTGCAGACATTCTGAAAAAGGCCTTACCCAAGGAAGCTTTTGAGAGGCATCGACTGGCTCTGGGAGTTCAGTCGATTCCCCGCACTTGAAATAGTGTGGATGTGGGTCCCCCCCCCCCCCTCTCCCCGAGGTATGGTGTGTTTTTCCTTACTGTGCTAATTTGTGTTCTCTACTCTGTTACAGACTACAAAGGCATGACCTTTGGGTTCGTTGACAAAGGGGGAGAAAATAGAACTAGTGTTTGTTAAAAGGGGAGCAAAATGGTGACTGGGAGACAGTGTGGAGATTTGATTAAATCTTTTTTGATACGGGGAGAAGCTGACAGGTGGAGCATCCAGAAAGGGGGAGAAATGAGAAAGGGGGAGAGATTTTCAAATCTGACGATGCTAGAAGTGATCGATCAAATCATAGAAATCACGACAGCTGAGGATTGTGATAAAAGCAGAACAGTGGTGTTGGAATGGTGAGAGATGGTGTCCAGCTATCAACAATTGGTATCAACTTAAGAATTCACCAATTGGTATCAGTGTGATTCAACAACTGGTTTTTATTTTAAGAATTGGTATCAGGGTGGAATCGACAATTGGGGTCTGACATGAAGTGATTCATTGATGAACTTTTCATACTACTCTTGTTTCTCATGCCGAGCATTGCTCATGTGGGCTTAGAGTACGTGTTAAGTGAATCCTTGAACTCTATCAGAATCGCAAGAGGTGAATGGTGGTAGCGGCTGGAATAAGACTCAGTGAGGTATCAAAGTGCAGAAGAGCATTCTGAGCAGAGTTGTGAAGAGTTGTCAACAAACCCAAAGGGGGAGATTGTTGGGCAAAAATCCCTCAAGGTAACATTGCAGTATTTTGGGTTGATTGTGTTTGTTGACAAAGCAGGTTTCCATGGAGAATTGTCGAGTTCCCGAGAAGTTGTTGACATTCCATGTTGACAAAGAACTATGACAAAGGAAAGGACGATCTGGAGGCGGTACAAAAGATCAGTACAAGGTGGCGTCGTTTCCCAGTGTTTGCCAAATTTATGAGCCTGAAAATCGCGAATGGAAAATGGAGTGATATGTTGTTGGCAAAGGTTGAGGAGAGATAAATGAAAGGGGTGCGCGGAAAAATGAAGTGTGGCGCGCAAAAACAGCGGGTTGTGCGAAATCTTGAAGTGTGGCGCGCAAAACAGCGGGTTGTGCGAAATTGTATTTCGCGCAAAAGATGTTTCAAGGCCGAAAGCTTGAAAATCGGTAAAGGCATGAGGTGCGCGAAATTATGGAGCAATGCGCGGAAAATGGTTGTGCGCGGAAGATTTGTTTTTCGCGATCAAAGCGGATTACGCGCACAAGGAGGGTTTTTCGCGCGGGGTCGATTTTGCCTATAAATATGAAGTGACCCTCCTCCATTCAGGAGAGTTCAAGACATAGAAAATACCCGAGCTCTGGTGCGCGAAATTGAAGTTAGAAAGGGTGTTGCGCGTAAACTTAAAGTTTGCGCGTAAAGTCAGCTGTTGCGCGAAAAGCTGAGGCTGTGCAGAAAGTTGGTGTTGGCGCGTAAAAGGAAGGTTGCGCGAAAAGTGGATATCGCGCAAAAACAGTGAATTGCGCGCAAGGCAGTTTCTAGGCTGCGCGTAATATTTGGAGGTTGCGCGAAAAAGGAATTTCGCGCAAACCATAGAAATTGTGCGCAAGACACCGTAAGGGTTGCACGTAAAAACTGAGGTTGCCCGGTACATCCGGTGCAAAGTGAGATTCATCTGCGGGTGAAAGTTGGACTTCAACAGGGCATCTACATAGAGAGGAAGATGCATTCCTTCATGAGAATGAAGAGACCTACAGGTCTATAAACTGTGAGTGGATTCCTTCCAAGAGCAGTGAGCTTAGGAAGAGGAAGAAGGTGATCCTCTCCACCGGCAGTGAGCCAGAGAGAGAGAAATAGGGAGTGACCCTTGGGAAAGTAGTGAGCTGACCCTAAACATTGTATAGGCAGTGAGCCTGGGCATAGAAGTGATCTAGCCCGAACATTGTAATCCACAGCTAGTGAAGTCTAGTGGAATTTGGTACGAACCGGCAACTTGTCGGCGTATGCTCCTTGGACGTAGCCCTTAGCGGTGAACCAAGTAAAAATCTTTGTGTCTGCCTGCTTACTTTCCTGCATTGCATTCAAAGCATCATCATCCTTTCAGGAGACAAGTGATCATAGTAACCACATAAGTGAAAACAAAGTGACCCTTGCAACAAAGAGGTCAAGATCCAGTGGGGCAGGAAGAACTTGAAAAAGAATATCCATACCCTGATTCACCCCCCCCCCCTCTCAGGGTATATAGGCCCCTATTTGCCCTAAAAATATAACATGTATTTTATTTATACCATGGACACGTTGTATAATCCATAGTTTTAAAACAACCACAGTTGAGTCGTACAACAAATTATGTCACATATACCATAGACAAGCCATATAATCAGAAGTGTCAGACCTCGCATGGCCAAATCCATGGTTAGTGAACCACGTAATCCTTATAAAATATCAAATGAATATTGGTGGAAACTTAGTTAAACTTGGATAGGGTTCCAAAGATCATGTCAACAGACCATGGCCACTATGAAACCAAAAAAGCTAAAACCAAGGGGTAGCAGGGCCCAAGTCATCCCATAGAATCAAGACTTTAGGAACAATATCATCCCAGGCATCCACTACCTCTATCAAGATTCAACAAGTAACATCTAATTCATATAATGGAATCATTCATCATTAATTCCATTTATCAATTCACAATCATCAAATTACATCCCAAGAGTATACACACACATTTTACACAATTCACGATCAAAAAATTAAACCAAATCAACGTCATGTATTACATGGAAAAGGAGGAAAAACGTATCTTAGTAAATAAATTCAAATTAATTCATTTATAACTGAGATTCCTCAAGCTAGGAAAGTTCATACACATACCCATTAGGTGGTTCAACAACATGCAATCTCAAATACACGCCCTATTTGTGGTCTTGGTTGGGGAAACAGTCTCCATCAAGTCTCATGGAACAAGTGGGTTTCCCTAATAGGTTCAGTTACATTTAATTTAAGCATTAAATTAATTTTATAGGTTACAAAATAATGTTTGGCATTACGCACTATGTAAACTAGCTCTATAAAGTACCAAACCTCTCGATAAAAGTATAGACCACCTACCATGGGTCCATAGTAGAGTGCCTGTCCAGTATTAGCTTCTGATTTAATATAGAATAGATGAAAAATGAAGAAAGTGTAAAGAAACTAAAAATATATAATATTAGATTTCACCTAAATAGTGTAGCTGATACCGAGTAAAACAAAGAATAACTCAAGAGGATTTTAGTACTTACCAGTGTAGATCTAATAAGATGAATAGATCTCGATTCAAAGATTGAATGTAGAAATGGTATTTAAGCCTAGTAATTAGCTTCAAGGGGAGATAAAAAACTCAATTAGATTTCCAACTTAAGAGAAGTAAATTAGGTTTAAGGTTATAATATATTTTCATGGGAAAAGTCCTTTTTCATCAAAATAATAGGTTGTATAGTTGGTTAAACCATGCGCCGACAGTGTGCCCTTTGTTTTGCTAAGGGGTAACCCACATGGTCACTATGTATGGTTTGAATAACCATTTCCAAACAATGAATTTTGGCACAAATAAAAAATTTAAGGTTCCATAAATAGGCATGAGCCTCCATTCGCATGGTTCCTGCTAACCATGTGGGCTCATAATGCCCATTATCCATCCCCAACATGGTTAGACAAAATATAAGAACCTGTTTCTTTCTTAAGGTACAGAATACTTTTATTTTTATCAATTTTTGGGTTAGATGATTAATTATGGATTAATGTGAATTCCTTTTGAGGTTTCGGAGGTATTGGAGGTGTCTGGGGATTTTTTAGAGCCTAGATCCCGTCTTTTTTTAAAATCAATGTTGGTCACATGGTTAGTAGAAATCGTGCAGGGCAGGTCGCATGGTTACCACTAATTGTGAAAGGTTAGATAGCAGGGACAAACATGCCACATGGTTTTAGGAAACTGTACATATGGAGGTGCACACACATGTGGGGCACCTTCAATTTTTTATAGAACTAAATCACATGGTTTGCATATGGTATGGAAAACCATGTTCACTAACCGTGTGAGGTTACCCTCTTTACATTGAAGGCCGCACAATTATTGCACAATTAGGCCAACTATATGGCCCAATAAATTTTGGTTAAATTAATATTTTCCCTTAACACCTTATAATTTTAAACCCTTATTTCCCTTTTATCTGCAGATAGAACCTACGGGAGAGCTCTATTTTGATCCAAATTCTTGTAATTTCTACTATTTCAATTTTTGATCTCAGAATCAAGTATCTTCAGTCTCAATGGATCTGCACCAGTGAGTTCCCAATACTTTTTTATCATTATTAATTCTTATTGGTATTTTCCATGCTATTTAGCAGCAATGTAATATGAATCATTTTCAGGGTTTTTATATGTTATTTTTTTCTCCCAATATGAGTCAAATCAAGAGTTGATACTAGATGAGCACTCCATTATGGACATACAATAGGTGGTATTATTATTTTCCTTTAAATTTGGGGTGTTTATATATATTTAATTGTGTCATGCACCTGATTTTTTGATTGACACCCTTGAATGGAATTTATTCCTTGGTTTAAATAGATAGTTATAACCAGTGTAATTTATAAGACCCATGGATAAATGATTAAGGGTTATAAACCATGAATTGGAACCACCCCTTGGGTGTATTGTTTAATTAATTTTACCACCATGGGTGGAATATTATTTCATCACTTTTAAGGGTGTTGTTACCCCTTGATATGGGGTGTTAAATAATTAATTGAATTATAAATTGTAAAAGAAATTTGGATTGATTAAAGGGAATGGAAGACCATATCCCAATATTATATCCATGTAATTGATTTCCTATGCATCGGTTTATTTTTATAATGAAATTCCCACATGAGATAATCAAGATGGGTAATCCTTCTAAGCTTATACCATGTATTGACCCACCTTATGAGGTTGGGTTTAATTGAAATGATTAAATGATATTGATTAAATGTTTGAAATATTTCTTGGGTGGAAATTGAGTTCATATACGAGTACCATTAATGGACTCATTTGGATACTGCCTTGCTTATGCATGAGTGACAATTGGGATCCTTATAGGGACTTCCAAGAAAAAACATGGAGGAATGATTCACTATAAGAATGAGTGATACATGGACTCATTATGGGTTTTCAAGGACGAACTCAGAGGGAAGTTGATTGTATATTACATGGTAAACACTTAGGATCCCTTATAATACTGCAAAAGGAGAACCTAGTAAGCAATGATGTTATACCACACCTATAGCAATACCATTATTTGAAATGAGGAATGCTTAGGATGGGATTTTAATGTTCTTGGTTTATTTTTCTCCCGAAGAAATACCTAGATTTCAAATAAAGAATTCTTAGGATGAGCTTCAGTTCTCAATTGTATAATTAATGAAATGGTTTATATGGAATGTCTTCCAAATAAAATCTCATTCTTTTATTTGGTTAAAGGATTATGAGATATTGATGGCCTAGTTAGTCTCATCTTGATCACATCCTTATAGGGGATCTGGGCTACGTGCTAGGTTCTGAGGCATATTAATTAAATGACACAATAATGAATGTTAATTTAGAGTCCTTCTGGATAAGGATGAAGTATGTAGTAGAGGATGGGTGTTTATGGGAACCCGAACCTTTATGGGTTATTTAGGTTTAGTACTTCCTTTACATATTTTATTACTACATGCACACTTTTATTGTTATATATTTACTAACTGTATGGAAATAGAAACTATTGGTGGTGGCATAGTAGGATTTTATCTCATAACCTACTTGGGTTGTCTTTGGTACCTGAGAAGATTTCATGAATATAGGTAAGGGTAAGGGAAAGTGCCTTTCCATAGGTTTTTGATTGCTACATAGAAGCAGGGGAGAATAGGACCAAGATGAGACTCATGATTCTAGATAGGCTAGTTTTTTGTATTTTTGGTATTTTGTTACATTTATTTTAAACATTCCATGTATTGATTTTTTTTCTACTTTGTAGACACATGACATGATCATCATTTTATATGAGTTTAATTATGGATTTAGTATATATCTGTATTTGGATGTTATCTATTGTCTGGTTGATTTAATACTAAATATGTTGATTGTATGTTGATATCACTATGTTAAAATCTCATAAAAGAGAATATTATCCCCATAGATACACCTCAGGACCTCACTACTAGTCAGAAGCCTCTAGCATTTGGGGAGATATGCTTGAGGCTATGTGGAAAACTGGGCTTGGGGCACCATTCAGTGGTTTCTGAGTCCAAGTGGTATTAGATGTTATTTTATAGTTTTTGTTACTATTTTGAGACAATATAATGGGATAGTAAGTTATATGGATTTTTTTTATGAGATTTTCTTGGGTGTAGCTAACCCACTTATAAGAGAAATCCAAATTTCCTTGAATGAAAATTTTTGTTTTCTAGATTTTGGCTATTACATGTTATTTGATTCCACTTTTGGGTGATGAAATTGAATTTTGATGTTATCATTGATATGATTATGTTTTCTATTTTTTGAACTTGATGAGATGAGGGTATTCCATATCAGGAATCATTTTAGGAACTTATAGGAATCACATTTCTTGAATTATTCCATGCTATATAGGATGCATGTTATGTTTGCATGACATTGTGATAAGAGTATTGGTAGATATACCTACTATTTTTATAGATATTATGTGTGGGGAATTAAGAAACAAGGTTAGTACTTATAGTGTTTTTTGTAACCTAAGTAGTGTTTTCCTGATTAGGATTTAGAAGACACCCTAAGAATCCAATTGCGGAACATTGATTCATGGACCAAGAATTGCATGGAATGGAATGTGTTATAGTGTGTATTAGGTGGATTCCATACTTTAGTTCATGAGGAGTATGGGACCTTATAGTTCACAATTTTTTGAACCAATTGGTTCAACCATTTAAAATTAATTATGGTATAAATGTGAAATAAATGAAATGGAACTTGGATTACTAATGGAAAAGAACATAACCCAGACCCAACCTTCATAGTGGGTAATAGGAAATATCTCTTACTTTATTAGGATCTGTCTGCCACCCATAACTAAATAAAGGAGAAGGAAGAGGGGAGTGATTCCTATATGTAAATTCTTGTACCTATCCTATTTCAATATCTTTTCTTTTTGCTTCAAACGTTAATATATTTATTTTCTGAGGCATGCATTTGACATTGTAGAGAAATGTCACCATGATAACCTATAATAATACACTAGGAGGGTGGTGACAAACATAATCTGAATTTGGTGTGGCATGGGATACTGGTGGATCCACCTATAGTTCCATAAATTAGTAGGATTATCAAACACAAGTATAGAGTCAAAGTTCTACAAGGATTTTTTTCGCTTCATGAAGACGTCTTAGAGAGCATCATATCCTACCATGTTTATGGCTGAGAAGATGATTGTATTCTAGAAACAACATCTACCCACATTTTCAAGGGATGTAGGACCACAGAATATATATTCATGGCTAGAGTTCATGTTATCTATCTTCTAGAATCTTGAGACATCTTCTGATATAAGGGTAAATCTCGCTAATTATATGTTTTGTGATTATACCAAGAGATGGTGGGATGTCATTACTCTAATGGATCATCATAAGAAGATGGATTTGAGGGATTTTCATACATCCTTATGTGATTACTTCTATCCCAATATTTTGAGGACCGATAGATCCTGAGAGTTCATGAACTTAGAGTAGGGTGTGTTATCATTTATGGATTACTCAGCCAGTTTTATAGAACTCCATCCCATCACGCCTATTCTGATAGGTGATGAGTTATATAAATTCAGATGATTCAAGGATAATCTCATGTATGACATGTGATCTCAGGTGAATTCCTTTCAGATAACAAATGTTCTTGAAATAGTAAATCATGTTCTTATCTTAGAGCGTAACCTGAGTGATGTTGGGGGGTGTGAGCCAGGGCGGTTCAAAACCTAGTTCTAGTATTACATAAACTAGAATTGTGAAGCATAATTTAGATCTTCTACATATTGATATTTGTAGAGAGAGAAAATATGAAGCTAGCCATGTGAGGTGCCACCATTATGGTAGAACAAGACATATGATACCTTAGTTCTTGAGAGACCCAATTGAGTGTTGATCTGGCAGAAATATGGGCCATCTATAGTGCTGATGTAAAACATTTACTCTAAAATCTAGTGAGAGAGGGTCTTCACTAACTCCACATGAACGAGTGGGGTTAGTAGCTTCTCATCTGGTAGGGAGTTGGAGTACAGTTGGTCAATCATTCCAAGGAGGTGGTTATGATTGTGATAGTGAGATCCTAGGTTTGCAGTGACTGCATAGAAGATCTGTTAACGGTAGTCAGGTTGTAAAATAGTTCCACATATATGTAAAGATATACATAGTGAAACTGACACCTAAGGAGAATAATCTCATACCTTCTATTATGAGAGTTACTATTCTCATAGCCTTTACTTTAGAATCTTCTCTTTTTGATACATTTTCTTATCATATCTTTATATATGTGCCATTTGTGGAGAACCTTGGGCTCAATTTTCAATGTTATGATGGTGTTATGACACTAGATACACTATTGGAGATTCGAACATAGGATGTACATTAGTACTAGGAGTGCCCCCTTGATAATGGTGGGTGTCACTTCATATGGGACCTCTTTTCCCTCGAGATGAAAAGTTTTAAAATAATTTTAAAGATGTATTGTCTGGTTCCCTTTCTTGATTTCATTAACATCTATCACCTAAGGGTGGCCTTCACATCACTAGTGGGTGGAGAGTTTATTCACAAGGGTGAATGGGATGTCTAGGTGATCTAAGATAGACTTGAGAATCATGGGATGAGTGGGATGATAGCCCATATTGCGAGTTTTTATCTAGATGATTAGGAAACACATCAGGATTATTTCCCTCCAATGGTTAAACATTTTAAGAATGTTTTCCTGGATGAATTTTCAAGAATAAATCCAGTGAGAGAGATAGATTTCTCTATCGAGCTAGTTCTAGGAGTTTCATCAGTATTAATTCCTCCTTATAGGATGGATATGAAGGAGGTCTAGGAGCTTAAGATATAGTTAGAGGATTTGGAGACAAAGTGGTTTATTCAACCTAGTATTCCTCTATGGGGTTCACCAATCCATTTTTTTGAAAAAGGTGGATGGTAACCTTAGGATATGTCTGCATTACCGGTAATTGAACTATTTTTTTGTTAAGAACCATTATACCTTTCCACATATAGAATAAATTTTTTATCATCTTCCAAGAGCTTGGGTACTATAGAAAATTTATTTGAGACCGGGTTATCATCCAATAAGTTTTAGACCATCATACATACCTCACACGGCCTTTCATAGTATGTATGATCTATATGGGTACATGATAATTTCCTTTGGTCTCACAAAAAAGCTAGATGTTTTCATGGAACTAATGAACTGAGATTTCCATCCTAATCTGGATTTCTTTTTCAAGGTATTCAATGATTATGTCTTTGTGTACTATCACACTTAATGTAACCTTACCAAAATTTTTGATACCTTACAAGATACACTAAGAGAGCATTGTTTATATGCTAAGATCCCAAAGTTCTACTTCTAGATGGATCAAATTCACTTCCAATGTAACATTATCTGAGAGACAGGCATATCAATTGACCTATAGAAAGCGAGACCTATATTTTCTTGGGAGAAACCCAAAAAAACATTGAGATACATAGCTTCTTGAGGCTTTCAAGATATTACAGGCATTTTATACAGGACTTATCATGCCTAAAAGTGTCACTCAAGGGGTTAAATAAGAAGGGTGTGAAGTATTTATGGTTATATTCATGTGATTCGTCATTTTAGAAGCTGAAAGGGGGATTGAAATCAGGACTGGTGATGATTTTTCTAGAACCAGGAAGATGCTACACTTTGTATTGTGCTGCAGCAGGTATCAGTCTCAAAGAAGTGATAATGTAGGGAGGTAGAGTCAGGGAATTTGGGTCTTGGCAGTTGAGACCACATGAGAGGAAATACATGAGTCATGATCTCAAACTAGCTATAATTTTTCATGTTTTTCATTTTTATAAACACTATTTAATGGGATATCATTTTTTGGTGTACATAGAACACAAAATCCTCAAGTATATTTTTACATAGAAAAATTTTAACATGATATAGTGAATGTGGGTTGATTACCTATAGTCTTTTGACTTCATGATTTCTTATATTCCTGATAAAGGAAATGTATTAGAAAATTCACTTAGTAGGAGGACTCGGATGTAGGAAGTTCAGGAGGATATTAGGGAGTGGAAGATTATGGATTTATTCTCTAAGATGCACCTAGATGTGTAGGAAAATTAGGGGAATAATTTTCATTCATCCTTATCTATGACATTTACCCTTATGGATAGAGTGGGGATGTGTTGAATATTGTATTATGAGGGCCTAGTATTATGGGAGTTTGTGGTAGGTGAGTACCCTCTTCCTTGTTAGACTGTAGGCGAGGATAAAAAGTTTCATTGAAATATTCATGTATGGGTTTCAGTGGATATGCATGAGGAGATATTGTGATACTTTCATGCTTCATCTTGGTCAGTGCACCCCAGTTATACCAAGATGTATCATGATTTACATCACCAATACTGGTGGTCAGGAATTAAGAGAGACGTAGCTGGTTTCATCAGGATTTATTCCACGTGTTAGATGGTGATGGAGGAACACTAATGACCAATTATACTTTAACATTAGATTCCCATTCCCAAGAGGACATGGGATGATGTTGTGATAGATTTAATGACTAGGTTACATAGAGAGATGTAATTAAATGATTCCATTTGGGTTATTTTTGATAATCTCAAGAAGTTTTTTCATTTCTTACCTATGAAGGAGACATTTTTAGTAGATGATCTTGGGAGGTGGTATCTCCATGAGATAGTATGACTTCATAGGGTCCCTTATACTATTATTTCAAATAGGAAAACACAGTTTACTTCATGATTCTAGAAAGGGTTGTATAGGGAATTGTGTACATAAGTACTTCTAATCACAATATACCACCCTCAAACCGATGGCCAGTTATAATGCATGATAAAGGTTCTTGATGATATGCTTCAAGGATTTTTCCTGGATTGTGGGGGCTCTTAGGAGGGGCACATTTCCCTGGTTGAGTTTTCCTAATAAAATCCTTTCAGGATACTATAAAAATGGTTCCTTATTAAGATTTTTATGATAGTCCATGTAGTCCACCCATGGGATTGTTAAAGGAATGAGATAAATATATGATTGGACCCCATCTCCTACAAAATACTATAGTGTGGTTTCATTTGATTCAAAACAGATGTCTATTGCACAATATCTATATAAATATTACGCTGATCATCATCAATTATCTGTTGAGTTTTAGGTTGGGGATTAGATATTTTTACATAGATCAATAAGGCTAATACATAGAAGGATTAGGAGACAGTATAAACTTTCACTATAATATGTCGGGTCAACTGAGATTCCCGTGAGAGTTAGGCCAGAAGCCCATCAATTGTAGTTACCTCATAGGTATCGATCCATGCATAGAATCTACCACATATATCATATTTTCCATAATTATTTATACTCATATCATGAGTTTTAGCCTAATGATTTTGATTTTTAGTTAGATTTGTCCTTTGAGGATAATCATATTTGTATTGTGGATCGTAGAAAAAAAATTCTGAGCCTGGTAAGTTCCTCTAGTATGGGTGATATGGAAGCATGACCATGTAAAGAATGATACTTATGACTAGGAGGAAGATATATGAGAACATTGGCTACACTTGTTTACATATGATGCTTCACCAACCTTAGAAGGGAAATTCAGGGACGAATTACTTTAATAATGGAAGTTTGTAAGAACCCAATTCTTTTTTGTGGTACAAACTATTTTTCTTCCCATCAATTTTCTGTTTAAATACTTAATTACAGCCTAATGTGAATTCCCTTTGAATTCATGAAGGTATCAGGGGTGTATGGGGATAGTTTGGATCCTAGATCCCATCTTTTTGGAAAAACAATGTAGGTCACATGGTTAGTAGAAACTATATTGGGAAGTTCATACGGTTACTACTAACCATGAAAGGCTAAACAGTGGGGAGCTATATGTTGTAAGGTTTGAGGAAATTTTTTGGATAGAGGTGGACACCCTTGCAGGGCACCTTCATTTTTTAGCAGAGCATAATCACATGGTTTGTCCATAGTTTTGAAAACTATGTGTTCTAACCGTGCAAGGTGACCCTCCTTAGAGTGAAGGGTGTAATATTGGGGCACAGTTTATCCAACCATGGGGCTAAACAGTATAGCCAAGGAAAGTTTTAGTAAATTACTATTGTCCCTTTAAAACTATATAATTGTAAACCCTTATTTTCTATTTTGATTCCAATGGATATAACTAATAAGAGAGATCCATTTTGAGCCTAATTATAGGATTTTCTACCATTTCTCTATATGATCTCGGAATCAAGCACCATCAGTCTTGTTGGATATTAAACAAAAAGTAATAAATTCCTTTTATGTGGATCTTTGTTCTTTTTTATATCATCTACGCTATTTGGCTGAAAGATAATATGCCCTATTTTCCGGATTTTTATATGTTCTTTGTTTTTTCTCCTGATCTGAGTCAAATTAAGAGTTGATGCTTGAAAAAGAATCCACTATAGTTCTAAGGTAGGTGGTATCATGATTTTCCATTAAATTAAGGGTGTTTATATATATTTTATTATGTCACACACCTAATTTTCTAAGTGAGGCCCTTGAATAGAATTTATCCCTTGGTTTAAATGGATAGGTATGACAAATCTAATTAATAAGACCCGTGGATAAATGATTAAGGGATGTGAACATTGAATTAGAACCTCCCCTTGGGTACGTTGTTTATTTAATTAGATCAACATTGGTGTTATGTGACTGATCAATTTTAAGTGTGTTATTACCCCTTTTTATCAGATGTTAAATAATGGATTGAATTATAAATTGTAATTGTAATTTTAATTGATTAATGGAAGGTAATGAAAGACCATGTACCTCGGATATGTCTATGTAATTGATTTCTTAAGCATGAGTTCCTTCTTAAAATGAATTTCCCATGTGAGATAAATAAGAGGCTAAGACTTCTAATCGTATCCCATGCCCTGAGACACCTTCTGAGGTAGGGTTTAATTGAAATGAATAAATGGTATTGATTGAGTGTTTTGAATATTCTTAGGGTGACAACTAGGTTCATAAATAAATTTTATGGATGGACTCATTTGGATACTCTATTTCTAACACCCGACTAACACTTGAATCCTTATAGAGGTTGCCATGGATGGACTCAGAGGACTGATTCACTATATGACCAAGTGATACTTGGACTCATTATGGTTTTACAAGGGTTAAATCATAGGTCAGTTGATTATATATTCCATGGGTGGCACTTGGGCTCCCTGAATAGACTACCAAGGACGGACTCAGTGAGTGATGATGTTATTCCACACCTATCGGAATACCAATATATCAAATGATTAATTTCTAGGAAAACATTGTAAGGATATTTACTTTATGTTATTCCTATAGTGATACCTAGATTCTAAATAATGAATGAGAATGATGGGATCAGGTTATCAGTTGTATAATTAAAAAAATTATTTATATGTGCATCTTCCAAGATAAAGAACAATATTGGATTCTGTCAGTGGATTATACTATATTTATTACCTAGTTAAGAACATCTTTATCACATCTTTACGAGGGATGTTGGGCTATGCACTAGGTCCTAAGAATTATTAATTAAATGGAATGGGAGTGACTATTTATTAAGAGGATTTTTGGTTAAGTTCAAAGTAGGTAAAAGAGGATGGGAGTCCATGGGAACCTGGACCTTTATGGTTTCTTTACCTTAAGTACTTTTTTATATATTCTATTAATGCATACACACTATTATTTTTATATATTCACTGACTGTATGGAATTATACACCTTTGGTGGTGGCCTACTGAGATTTTATCTTACACCCTACTTGGAATGCCTTTGGTACCTGAGAAGATTTCATGACTATAAGTGTGGATAAGATCAAGAACCCTTATATAGGTTTTTGATTTCTTCTTTGACGAAGGGGAGAATAAGACCGATTTGAGGCTCACGATGCAAATCGGTATAGTTGTTGGTTTTTTTTGGTATTTTTTACATGTATTGTACACATTCCATGTATACCTATTTTGGATGATTTGTAGTTACATGACATTATCATAATTTTATATGAGATTAATTCTGGATTTCGTATATATCTATCTTTAGATGTTATCTATTTTATGATTTATTTTCTTCTTTGGAAATTTATTGTATGTTGTTACCGTTATTTTATACTATGATAAGAGAGAATGGTATCCTCATAGACACACCCCAAACCCTCACTGCTAGTTTTCAACCTTTAGTGTTTGGGAACATATTCTTGAGGCCATGTGGCCAACTGAGATTTGGGAATAATTTAGGATAATTTGGGTCTGATACGTTACACAAACCATGCGTCAAACCCTGCATAGTTTCTTCTAATCATGAGGCCTTCCTATTTTTTTCAAAGAGTCCAGTTTTGGACTCAGAACAAGCCCCAGACATTAATAATACACCTATGTCTTAAAATAGTATTAACATAATGCTATAAAAATAATTTAAACCAAAATTAAAGGGATTCGTACCTCATAGAAAAACTCGGGATCTTACAAAAATATATACCAAGAAGGTTTCAACTCACTTTAACTCAAATATGATAGTTATAGAGGAAATAGAATATATGATAGTTTCTCTTGATTATCTCTAAAGTATGTTACTTTATAAGGAAATGTGAATGAAATATAATCTATTCAAAGCATGAAAATACTCCAAAGTAAACAAAACATAAATCCATGAAAATTAATTTATTAAAGAAATTATTTGAGGTAGAAATTGGTAATTTGATTAAATTTTATCAATTAATATTAATAAGGTAAAAATAAATGATAAATTTTCATATTAAAATGTATTTATAATTAAAGTCACAAAAATAAAATAATCATAGGCAGTGATATATCAAAATCATATGTATTATTTATTGATTGTATCAAATATAACTATTTATGTGTTATCCAATCATGTAAATTAATAAAAAAAATTAACTTCAATAAAAATTGATATATTGTGAAAGAATGGGATGGATAAATTATCATGGAAGGAAGAATAACTAAAGATTATCTATTAAATCAAAATAAATTAATAATTATTTCTCCTCTCAAAATAATATGAATACAATTTTTGAAATAAGAGATTGGGTTAATTCAACCAAGGAAGAATGACTCTACCTGTAAGAAATACTGTATCCCTTAATTATTTAATATTAATAAGATATATAGATCATTTTTTATGGCCTTTCATATAACGAACCAAACATGAAGTACATGAAAATTACATATTTTTAGATGAATATTCATTACATTTTACAAATTCATGCATGTGGACTGTAATTGTATAGTGGATTTGCGAACTTGTAATACATTCTTCTTATTTTTGAAAGATCTTCAACATCTCCAATAAAGATCTTCCCCTTTAGTACTCCTACTTAAAATATTTCTTTATAAATTGAGGAATGGAAACATAAAAAAGGGTGAGGTTATATGCTCAGCAAGGGTAAACAAACAATACATGAACATATGAATGTAAAAACATGAACATAACTTATGAATATCAAAATAATGAGTCATGTAATAAATCTTGGTTGATCGTAAGTCATAAATCATAAAATAACATGATCCATACGAAAATATAATAGGCCTAAAAATGGAACTCTGGAAAACGCATATAATAGAAAATCATTTCCATATTATCTAAGGCTCATTTCCAAGACCATCATAGTGGACAAAAACCATTACTAAACTAAGTTTACTTTCTATTTTAGTCGTGTATTACTAAATTGGATTTACCTATCATTCTAGCCCTATATTACTGAACTAGATAAACATTCCATTCCAATCATGTATATCTCATGAGAGAAAAATATTTACCCAATTAATTGTAGGGATATATAGGTCTCATCCATCACATAATTAAAACCATACATATGTGTGCCACACAAAAAAAAGCATTCATCATAGCATAACTCAAGGAATAAAATGGGTTTCTTAAACATCATTCCTTCATAACATAATATATGTAAAACAAATTGATTTCAAAAATATAATTCCATAATAAAAAAATCATTCATAAGAATAACTAGGATAGTATACTTGAAAATATCCAAAATCTTAGATAGAAAATAATTTTGATAAAACACTTGAAATAAATTCTTGAGGAAAATATCATTTTTTCTTCAAATATATTTTATTTTCTCAAAATGATTTTCAAATTTAAAAAAAATTATTTTAAAATAAAATTGAAATATTTTGAAGGATTATTTATGGAAATAAGTTGTGAAAATCAATTCATGCCGTATAAGTTAAAAAAACATTATCCTCGTACTTTTTATCAAAAAAGTCAAAAAGTACATCCTATCGAATAACGACAAAATATTCTCTTCATACCAATTAATAAAAATTCACCAATCGGTAAAATTGAATTTAAAAAATTGTATAAGAATAGAAATAATATTACATACTTAAGAAACATAGACTTGGATGATAAATATACCCCAGTAAATACTTACATATAAACAATCTCAGATAATAATGAGATTGAGAAATTTTCCCTTACCTTTGGTCTGTTATCATTTGTATGTATTTGAACCTACTTAATAATGATTTGAATGATGTAATTGAATTATTCCAGAATCGTATTAATTTTTATGATATCATATATGATCATATTATTATTCTTTTTTTAATAACATTTCATTGTTACTTGTTATTTAGGTATTAACTACTTTATGTTCTTATGCATGTTTTGTCAGATAAGTTATGGTTCACATTCTTAGGTCATATTTATATAATTAAAAATTATATTAACATAATATATACCATATTTATTAATTCTGTACATTTATATAATCATTTTATAATGGATATCTTGTAAAATGGATCACGTTGCATTGTGGAGATGGTAGGTTGTACGTACGCACGAGCAACGATATAATTCTGATAATTACGAAATGGCACAGATTTGGATGGTATATATGTCAGTACATAATACAAATCATGTTATAATATTCATATATAGTTATTATTTCCATTATTATATCTATCCAAGTAAGGTTCTGGTAAAAAATAGGTTACATTGCGACATAGAGACGGTAAGCCATACGTACACACGCGTGGTGATTTCATTTTTCATAGGATAGATAGAAGGTGTAATATGGTTGTTCCATAATATTAATAACATATAATTATACATGTGATACTATATTAATTAATTTATAATATAAAAAACTTAATAAGAGGAAGTACAAGAAGAAATAATTTTAAAAAATTGGTAGAGGAGATTATCTCTTCTTTGATGAGCTCCCTCTATATATCCTCTTAAAGGAACTAGAGTTTATCTTTTGAGAATAACAGAACCACAATAATGTTAAATGGAAGTTTTTAATGGAAATTGGTGGGGAAAGGATGATATTTAATGCTCAGTGTGAATTGAAATTTTGAGGGAGGATGTTCCGTATTATAATTGATGTGACGGGCACATTTTGAATCCCCAATAATATTAATTTATTATAAATAAGACCACATCCCAAAACCTGAAAAATGTAATTTTTTTGAATATTGGATGATATGATGTTTTAATCTCATCAAAAAATAATTTTTAGACAAGTTTTTCTGTCTATTTAAACCTTATCATTTTAATTTAACACTTAGATATTCTAGTTCATTTTAACTAGGGTAATAATTAATACAATATTAAAAGGGTAAAATATTTACTTATTTGATGTGAATTAAATCATAAATAATTTTTATAATTTCATACCATATCATAATTATTATATATTTTTAAAATTTTTTTATTATTTTAAAATAATTTAATAAAACATTATTTTGATAAACAAACAATAGTGTCAATTTTGACACAATTGAATTCATTGATTTTTAAAAATATAAAGATAAGATGTTATACTAAAACAAAATATTTTATTATATTCCCATGGGTTCAAGGTGATCTATAAAATTTATTTTATATATTAATTATCCAAAATTATATTTATTTTAATATTTTTAATAACATTAATTTGATATTTCCCTTAAAAAATTATTACAACATCATTTTTTTGTAATTATTTAAAACACTTATTTGTTGAATAAAAATTAAAAACAAAATACTATTATAAATATAAATATAATATATTTACTAGGAATATTTGTAGTCTAATTTATCTTTTGTAAAATCTAACATTTTAAATTTTATACTTATTAAATTATTTATGTGACAACTATAACATCACTTTAAATAAAATAATTTATGTGTCATAATCTCAACTATATGGATACAAATGGTAAATTACTTGACCATTGGATGATTATGGTTAAGATATACTACACTAATAATATTTGGTCAAATTTTTGTGACTTTTAATGGTTATATTCAATTTAATAAAAATAGGTTATTTATTTTTCATCAATTAAATAATTTATGCATCATCAATGTATAAGAGTTTAAGGTAATTATTTATTTCCTAAAAATTAAAAATAAATTATCATAAAAAATAAAAAAAATTATGTTTCAAATGATTATATATAATAGAATTTATCTTCTTTATAACCAAATTTTAAAAATGATAAAGTTATTAAAATATGAGTAAGACATATTTTACTTTTCCTTAAATAAAATATATTAAATGTCCAAATCTCTTCCCAATGGCTTTAAAAGGGTATAATATCGACCCAATGATGGATTAGGTAGAACATCACTCATCCAATAATATTAGGATAGGTGTTGTGGTAAGTTTATACTATTTTATTTACCCTAAATTACATGATTTACCATTTTACCATATTAATAAAAATTACCAAAATTACTATTCATAATGCCCAAAAATAAAAGAATACTATTAGTATAATTTTCATGTACTGATTCCAAATATGGAATCCATTTTTAAAAATTAAAAACAAAAAATTTTCAGAAATTAATTTAAAATTAATCACGTCGTCTGAATGAAAAACAGCTTTTAACTGTAAAAACTTTGCAACAAATTGAGATGTTTTACATCAAAATTCAACGTAAAATTAATTCCAATGACATAAATTATATTTAATGATAAAATTATATTAAATTTTTATTTTAAAATATTTTAATAATATAATTTAACCATATAAATTATTTCGATGAAAAAAATTTGTTTTTAATAAAAAAATTTTGTATTTTTATTAAATCTCAAAACTCAAAAATTATCAGAAAAATATCAAAAAAACATCCAAATTAAATTTTTATATCCTAATTCCAAAAAAAACTTGTTTTGTTAAATATAATATATAATAGTTGAAAAAACTAGATTTAAAATGGGTGCTCTATCAAAATGATACAAAACTGTATTTTTTTGAAAAATTACTTCTTTTATTTGAAAAATTGAATTTTTTATTATATCATGTCTAGAAAACATATAAGATTAATTTTAAACAACGGATTTAATGTATTAAACAAATATTTAGTTAATAAAATCCATCAAGAGTGATTTTATTATTTTATAAACTCACTTATTTGCAAGTAAATAGTTTTTAAGAACAAAGTTAATATTTTTCATACCCTCCATTATAATGACTAGGGTTTAAGGTAACATAATAATATTTAGTTGTTCACTTATACTTGGTCTTGAGTGAGATGAATTCTACCATAAGAACTTGAAATTTCGTGTATCGAAATCCAAGAATAGCATTTCATATACCACAAGATAAGATGGTGTTACGTATTGCACAAGATTATCTTGGTGTAGTGTACAACACAATACATCAAAGAAAATAAAAAAAACTATCTCATAAAAATATTGGGGTGTTACATTCTACCCCCTTAAAATTAATTTTTCCCCGAAAATTCATTAGGGTTATAAAAGGTTTAACAATTGAAAGTTTCTTTCATAGATACCCACATCGTAAAAATGAATACTAAAAGCTCATTTTAAAAAAGAAGGTAGAAGCATAATGGTTAGCCAAAATAACTAATCACTAGGTTTCCAAATAGGATAACATAGGTGGTAAGTGATAACATAGACATGGAAGTGAAATAAAACTCTCATGTCATGATTTATAGTGATAGAGAACATGGTTTGGATAAAGATAACAATCACAAAGCCATAAATCTGCGATGATCTAAGCGACTATCCTATTTATTGGGTAAGAAGGTACTATGATATAGATTTTGGTTTTCAAGATCCTTTCACTAAATTTTAAGAACATGAAAATAAATACTTGCCTGATTTTAGTACAATATCACTATTGGTCGTGCCTTGTACATTTTCCACTTCATCTCTTATTCAATGAAATGAAGTTGGTTTTGTTATTCCTGAAGTGTTAGTAGATCTTGCGATCCATAAATAGAATGATAGTTCATTCCATCTGTCTTTATCATAACAAAAAGGTCATCAAAAGTAATAAAATATGAATAATTCCACCAATGGTGAGATAGTATTTTATTATATCATAATTCATCTGATGTTCAACTTAATCTTTCCATAAATTGATATCATTACAATTCTTTTGGAAGATAAAAATACAAAACTATTGAAAAAGGATCACTAACTCAGCTAATAATTTATCCCTCATATATCATAAGGTATCTATTTTTGGTCACATTCCAAAAAAATTAACACCTTCATCGCGTATTATCTTGAGTCATGTTAACAAACTAAATTATCAGATATCCTAATTGAAAACAATTATGTTTCCTTATTCTGAAGTCCAAAAATCTATAATCTTCAACCAAGATAGCATAACCCACATGTCTATAAATCCTTAACCAGTTCCATGGTAACTAATATCATCCAATATACTTACTCATATCTGGAATAACTTTTTCATAATATCATTATCTCAACATCATGTTAATATTAAGGGTCATCCTTCCCAAAATCATGTGTTTTCCAAAAACATCACCTTATTACCTCAATCACTTTTCATGGTTACCAGTATCACTCTGCATATACTTTCAAATACATGTGGAAAACCATAGTGGATCTAAAAATAGATATTTCATTACTACATAATACTATAAAATCAACTCTATAACATTATTCCAGAATCCCATTACATAAACACTCAATCATTCCACCACTTTATTTTCATACTCAACATATCCAATAGTGATATCATGCGATTTTCCTTTGTCTTTGGCCTTAAGATGTTGTTGAAGTAGATCATCATCAATAACCCTTGGATTAGGGAATTGGTTGGAATAATGTCCCATTTCTTTACACTTGTAACATTGAAGTGTGTGTGGTGCATTCTCTATAGCCTTTTCCCGATTTTCTACATTTCCCCATTACTTTAGCACTCAATTTCCCGATGACATTCCTTTACAAAATTAAAAAAAAATCTAGTCCCTTTAATACAATCTACAACATTCTACATTCCACACTTTGAGCATAAGGAAACACTCATATTCTTTTCACCATTGTATTGAGATTTTCCCTTGAACTCTATCTTTCATTTCATATCAAATCCATGAGATTTATATTTAACACCAACTTAAATTTCTACCTTTATAGCACAATGCACAATATCTTCATGGCTACTAAAGTATCTTATATCTAATTTCCTTTAAAGGCTTGGTTTTAAGCAACTGAAGAATCTATCAACTTTACTTTTAGGTTGGATGATAAAACTAGAAGCATACATTTCAAGTCTTATAAATTTTTTCTCGTATGTACCAACGGATTCATCATCATTTTTCCTAAGCTCTAGGAAATCCTTTTATATCTTCATTATAAGAATATAGGGAAATCACTTATTGAAAAATATGTTCCTGAACTTGTCCAATTATATGTATTCAATTTCATCTTATTTCCTCGTATTCTTGATTAGAGTCCACTACTGGTCTGCTTCACCTTTTAAATGATAAATAGTAAAAATAACTTTTTCATGTTCCAAATAGTGAATGATATAAAATAACTTTCCAAGGTATTCATTTATTGTTAAAAAAACAAGTGGATCAAAATACCCACTGAAAGAAGGTGGGTGTTTCCTAATGAAGGACTCAACATAATGTTGTTCCATTCTCTAATCATTTGGATGTCTAGAATTATTAAAATCTTTTGTAGCTATAGTGATAATATTTTTCATTCCATATACCATTACATTTGTTTGTTTAGGATCACAATCATTGCATTGCAAATTGCATTGATCATTAACATGGTTCCTTTGGGTTCCAACCATTGTCTAAACCCCAAAAAGAATAGTGTGAGAGGAAAAAATCATACTAGGAAAACAACATAATCAAGGAAGATTATTTTCAATATCTAACAAATTAGGTTTAATATTTGGTTATTTATGATATTTACGATATTTCTAGGACTATAACCTATAATTATACATATCCTTAGGACATCCCAATACATATCCTAAGAAATATCTATAGGGATCTCACTAAAGTTTTTGTATCCTAGTTTACAAAGGTTGACTAAACCTTTTCTTTGATACCAACTATAATGACCAAATCATGACATACATGAATATTACATATTTTTAGATGAATATTCATTACATTTTACAAATTAATACCTGAGGGCCATAATAGTTTAGTTCCTTTGGAAACATGGAATACATTCTTCTAACTTGTGAAAGATCTTGAACATCTCCTATAAAGATCTTCCCCTTTAATACTCGTACTTAAAATCATTATTTATAACCTTTGTAATGGGAAAATAAGAAAGGGTGAGCTTATATTTATTGTAAGGGTATAAAAATAATACATAAACATATGAATGTAAAAACATGAACAAAACTTTTAAATATCAAAATCTTGAGTCATGAAATAAATCTTGGCAGTTTGTAAGTCATAAATCATAAAAGAACATGATCCTTGAGAAAATAGCATTGGAAAAAACATGTAATTTTGGAAAAAAATAAACATTGAAAATCATTTCCATATTATCCAAGGATCATTTCCAAGACCATCATAGTGGACAACGTCCATTACTAACCGGGTTTACTTGTCATTCCATCCCTGTATTACTGAAGCGGATTTAACTATCATTCTAGCCCTGTATTACTGAACAAGATTTAAATTTCATTCCATTCATGTCTACCTCATGAGATATAAATCTTTACCGAATTCATTGGTGAGAGATATAGGTCCCACTCATCACATAATGGAAACCATACATTTGTGTGCCACAAAAAAAATCATTCATCATTGCATAACCGAAGGAATAAAATGGGTTTCCTAAACATCATTCCTTTATGATACAATCTATGTAAAATAAATTGATTCCATAAATAGAATTCTATAATAATCTTAATAAACAATGAGAATAATTTGGATATTATACTTGAAACATATTCTTGATCTATATGGAAAATAATTTTGATAAAACACTTGAAATTAATTCTTAAAGAAAATATCTTTTTTATTCAAAAACATTTTATTTTCACAAAATGTCATGAAATATTAAATAAAAAAGAATTTATTTAAAAATAAACATGAAATTTTTTAATGGAAGCTACATGGAAATAAAGCGTAAATTTATGTTCATGTTGTATGAGTTAAAAAAACATTATCCTCCTACTTTTTGTCGGATTAGTCAAAAAGTACCTCGTATAGAATAACAACCAAAGATTCCCTTCATACCAATTAATAAAAATTCACCAAAGGGTAAAATTGAATTTAAACCTTTTTAATAGTATAAATAATATTACATACTTATGATACATGGATGTGGATGATAAATATACCCTAATAAATACTTACATATAAACAATCTCGGATAATAATGAGATTGCAAAATTATCTTGTACCTTAGGTCCAATATCCTATATATGATATGAAACTCGTGTATAATGATATAAATGATGTCATTGACTTATTATAGAATCATATTAATTTTTATTATTTCACATATTATCATATTATCATTCATTTGTTAATATCATTTCATTATAACTCGTTATTCGGGTATTAACTACTCTATGTTCTTATGCATGTTTTGTCAAATAAGTTCCAGTTATCCTTCTTAGGTCATAGTTATATAATTATAAATTATATTAACATAATATATACCATATTTATTAATTATTTAAATTTATATAATCATTTTTTAATGGATATCTTGTAGAATGAACTGCATCACATCATGGAGATGGTAGGTCGTACGTACGCACGAGCGACGATATCATTCTGATAATTGTGAAATTGTATGGAAGTGGATGGTATTTATGTTGTTAAAAAATAAATATCATGTTATAATAATAATATATAGTTATTATTTCCATCATTATATTCATCCAAGTAAGGTGGTGGTGAAAAATAGATTATACCACGGTGTGGAGATGATAATTTGTACGTACGCACGCGTGGTGATTTCATTTTTTGTAGGATGGATAGAAGGAGGAATATAGTTGTTAGATAATAAAAATAAAATATCATTATACAAGTGATATTGGAGTCATTAATTTATAATAGAAAAACTCAAGAAGAAAAAGTATAAGAATATATAATTAGAAAGAATCGGTAGAGGAGATTTCCTCTTCTTTGACGAGCTCCCTCTAGATCTCCTCTTAAAAGCACTAGAGTTTGTCTTTGAGAAGACCAGAACCTAGATAATGTAAATAATGAAGTTGATAAGGTAAATAGGGAGGTAATGGATGACATTTAAGGCTCAAAGTGAATTGAAATTGTGAGGGAGGATGTGCCCTTTTATAATAGAGGCTAGGGGCACATTTGGAATCCCCAATAATATTAATTTAAAATAAAACAAAAGAAAATCCAAAAACCTCCAAATTTTCTTATTTTATAATATTAGGTGAGATATGGTTTTAATATCATCAACCAATAAATTTTATATATGTTTTCTCTTTCCATTTAAACCTTATCATTTTAATTTAATACTTAGTTATTCTATTTCATTTTAACTAGGGTAAAAATTATTTCAATATTAAAAGGATGAAATATTTACTTATTTAATGTAAATTAAATCATAAATAAATAATTTTGATCATTTTATACCATATAATAATTATTATATATTTGTAAAAAAATTATGATTTTTAAATATTTTAATAAAACATTATTTAGATAAACAAACAATAGTGTCAATTTTGACACTATTAAATTCATTGATTTTTAAAAATATCACGATAAGATGGTATCCTCGAAAAAATATTTTATTATATCCCCATGGAGTCTAAGTAGTATATAAAATTCATTTAATATATTAATTATCCCAAATTATATTTATTTTAATATTTTTAATAACATTGATTTGATATTTCCCTTAATAAAATTATTACTACATCAGTTTTGTGTAATTATTTACTACACTTATTTGTTAAATAAAAATTAAAAATATGATAATATAATGAATATAAATATATTTTATTTTATATTAATATATGTAGTATAATTTATGTTTTGTAAAATCAAACATTTAAAATGTTATACTTATTAAATTATGGATGTGACAACTTTAACATTGTTTTAAATAAAATAATATAAGTTTCCTAATCTCTTATATATGGATCCAAATGGTCAATAAATCGACCCTTGAATGATTATGATCGATATATACTCGAATAATAAGATTTGGTCAATTTTGTTTGTCTTTTAATGGTTACATTAAATTTAATAAAAATTAGGTTATTGATTTTTCATCAATTAAATAATTTATACATCATCAATGTATAAGGCTTTAAGGTAATTATATATTTAATAAAAATTAAAAATAAATTACCATTTTAAATAAAAAATATATCTTTATTTTGAGTATTTATAATATAATTTTTCTTCTGTATAACCTTATTTTAAAAATGATAAAGCTATTAAAATTTGAATATGATATTTTTAACTTTTCATTAAATAAAATATATGAAATCACTAAATCTCATCCAAGTGTCTTCCAAAGGGTATCATCTCGATAAAATAAGGGTTTAGGTCAAAAATAAATCATAAAATCAAATTAGGATAGGTTTTAAGGTAATTTTATACTGTTATATATGCCCTTAATTACTCGATTTACCCTTTTACCATATTAATTAAAATTACTGAAGTTACTATTCATAATGCCCAAAAATAAAAGAGGGATATTAACATGATTTTGAAATAATAATTCCAAATATGGAATCCATTTTCATAAATTCAAAACACATAATTTTCATTAATTAATTTAAAATTAATCTTGTTATCAGAATGAAAAACGGGTTTTAAAAGATAAAACAGTGCAAAAGATTGAAATGTTTTTACATCAAACTTAAATAAAAAATAAATTGATATGAAATAAATTATATTTAATGATGAAAATATTTTTTATTTTGATTTTAAAACCATCCAATATTATAATTTATCCATATAAATTATTTCAATGAAAAAAGTTGCTTTCAATTAAAATTTTGTGTATTTTTACTATTCACCAAAACTCAAAACTTACCAGAAAAATATCAAAAAATCATTCCAAGTAAATTTATATATCCTGCTTCCAAAGAATAATTTTATTCTATGAAATAGAATATATAAAATTTTCAAAACTGTATTTAAAATGGGTGCGCCATCAAAAGGCGACAAAATTTCTTTTTTTTAAATTACTTCTCTTATCCAAAAAAAATTGAATTTATTCTTATATCATGTCTAAAAACATATAATATGAATTTTAAACATTATATTGAATATATTAAACATATATTTCATTAATAAAATTCATTAATAGTGATTTTATTATTTTATAAACTCACCTATTTTTCTGTAAATAGTTTTTCAGAAGAATGTTAATATTGTTCATACACACCATTATAATGACTAGGGTTTAAGGTAACATAATAATATTTATTTGTTCACTTATACATGGTCTTGTTTGAAATAAATTCTACCATAAGTACGTGAAATTGTATGTATCAAAATCCAATCATAGTTTTGTGTATACCGCAAGCTAAGCTAGTGTTGTGTATTGCGCAAGATTATCTTAGTGTAGCATACAGCACAAGACGCGAAATAAAATAAAAACAAAAATATCTCATAAAATTCTCAAGGTGTTGTGCTTCAATAAGGAAATATTTCTTAAAAACTTATAAACCAAATGAAATGTGATCTTAAAATTTACTGTATTTGGTTTACATAGATGTGTGTTGACCCAATAATCAAAATGGAATAATGTATAACATTATAATATTATATTTATATATGAATCCATATTAATGGTATATATCATTATCTTATGTATAAAAACTAATGTGTTTTCTCATATAAATAGATACAAAAGGATGGTAGAAAATTAGTTGGTAAAACAAATTACAGTGTTGAGTTCAAAAAATGGATCTAAATACAACAACTATAATATAGAAAAGTGATTGTAAAAAACATATAATTATGAATCAGGTTTCTACTGTAAGATATACCTAACAAAATGGGGTTATGAAAGAAGAAACTAAAACATCAATAATATGGCATGAGTCATGTTACTATCTTTTGGCACCTCAAGGAACTGTTAGAATGAGTAAATACATACTATAAACCATATACTTAAAAAATATCTTATTTTTCTAAATACAATGTGAAACCATATAAACTAGTATTTAATAGTAATCAAATAATAAATAATATTTTAGTCATTTTAAGAAATTTTTGTAACTTAACAAAGAGGGAAATCAATGAAATAATCAAAATTTTGGTGATAAATACATATTTCTTGGTTACACATATAAAAAATATTATGGGTTATCTAATAAATAACTTCATAAAAGTTTGGAGAGTAGAATGTCATAATGGATGTAATGAGTAGGGGAAATTATGATAATAAAACTAAAAAATAAGAATATAATGATCAATATGAGTTTTTTCATCATTCTATATATGTCTCTAGTGATAGTGAAGGATCAAATATGAATTTCAATGATGAATGTGAAGGAAATAATGTGACAAAACCTCTTATTACACCTAAAATTTATTACAAAATAAGAGTTTTTGAAGAGAAAAATATCATGTGAAATGATGATTCCTTATTATAGACCATAATAATGAATAGTATTCATGGAATTTCATTATTATATCAGGTTGATTCCAATAACATTAATGAATTATATAAATATGATTGATGGATTCAACCCATGAATGATGAATTGAACTGATAGAAAAGAATAATACTAGATATTTTTTCCATGAATAAGAAGTAGAAATTTCATTGAAAATAAATTGTTATATAAAAATAAACTCAAAGGGAATATATAGGTTTCATAGCAAAATTAAATGATAGTTTCTAATGTATATACCTAAAAATATGAAGTGTATTTTGATGAAGAATCACTGAAGGGTCTAGGATAGAAGAAAGCATGCTTATATTTTACATAATTTTTCATAGGAAGATTATAGTTTCCCAAATGGATATAGAGTTTACAATTTACAATGGATTGTTGGAAGATGAATTTTTCATTGACAATAATTATGGTTTTCATATTTATGATAATTATAGAATGTTATTTAGATTGAATAAGACAACATATAGATTGAATAAATCAACCTAAACTTAGAACTTGAGGCTTGATTTATTATTGAGGTGGTTAAATTTTATCAAAGTGGGAGTGGATAATAATATCTATGTTAAACAAGATTATTGGTGAAAATTTTTTTATTGGTATATAAATATGACATTATACTTTGTGGCTCAAGAATTGTTGAATTAAATATGTTTATTGGTCTTATAAAAAAAATTGAGATGTCATTTATAAGAGAATTTAATTTTTTATTAGGGTTGTTTATTTTTCAAAGTAAAAAAGGTCAAGTAAATTTCACTATATAAGAATAAAAAAATATCTAATCAAAGTGTTTAAAATTGAACAATAAAAACTACTGAAAAATTACATTGTCACTGTTTTTAAATTGATGAAGGAAGTGAATGGAAAGATATTTAATTTCATTTATTATAGAAATATAATTGAATTTTTTTTTATACTTGAAGGTCTTGATACCTAACATTTTCTATGATATTATTCATGATATAATATATCAGAGTGTGTTCGAAAAAATACATATTATTGAAGTGAAATTAATTCATATATATATATATTAGACAATGAACTATATATTGTTTTATGTTATAGATGAAAAATAAAAAAGAATTAAAATTTATAGATGTTGATTATGATAGTTAAATTATAGATAGATATTCTATAGTATTAGTTGAATTATATATAGGAATAAATCACGTCATGGTTTAGAAAGAAATAGGAGAGAAATTTTTAGAGTATAACAAAGGAAGAGTATGTTTTTTTCATTCATGCTTGCACAAAAATTTAATGTATGAGGTAATAGTTAGCTAACATAGAAGAGCATCTGAAACTTCTTATCTCTATTGTATGTGACAACAAATATATTATTAAAGTAAGTATGAATCAGGTTTAAAAATCTTGTATAAAATAATATATGGTAAATATAACTTAAATAAAAAGAAAATTTGAATAAAACATGGTGAAACTAGAATATATATATATATTTATGATAAAGTTAAATAAATCCCCATAAAATATATCCTAAATCCATAATATGAGAAGAAATTGTTAAACCATGGTGTTTAACCTACTTTTATTTTATAATTAGTTTGAGGAAGTATCCCCTCTCCCATGTATTCTTATGATTTTTTATTAGATGTTTTTTTTGGAGTTTTTTATAAAGTGAGTGTAGTTCTGATGTGTTTATAGAGGTTCATGGATATGTTTAGATATTTAGTAAATTTATATTATTTTCTACACTAGCCATTACTCAAGTGGGATTATATTCACCTGATTAGATTTGTATACCTAAGAATCTGAATAAAAAAGGGAGATTCTTCATCCATATTATCAAAGTGGTAGATGGTAATCTAATAATTTTATTTTTCTATATAATAGGGGTATAACATATTACAATTCATGAGAAATGTATGTGGTGGTTTACAACAAATACAAAGAGGAAAAATATTAGTCCCCATGGATTTTTAGAGTTTTATTTATTGTTTACTTTGTCTTAAATGTTATGATTGAGAACTATTCGACACATTCAAAATCTTTTAGTAATTTTTACATCAGTAAAATATTTTTTCTGAACATATCATAGATGGATAATACCGTATATCATTTTTTGAAATAGGGTATTTTGTAAGAATGATGTTAATATATACTATAAAAAACATTATAGATTATGATATGTTGGAATAATTGATCGTAATAGAAACATGGTCAATGTCATCTCTATTTCACTTGATTTGATACATGGGGATTGATGGTCGTGCATAACATTATGTAGCTAATGAAAGTCATAATAGAGACATTACTAATAACATAATGGAAGTAAATGTGCATGAAAATACATAAAAATTATCAAATACATCAATATATAATAATATTGGATTTATTAAGGGTGAATGTATTGACAAAGTCTAACAATTTTTATGTTTCAAGGATTTATTTTGGGTATAATCCTTAAAATGTTGTGATGAAAACAATGTTACAACATATCATCGAGTGTTTTTTTTTCATTGACGGTAACATTAATAATTGAAACCCAAGGAAATTGTAATGTCCCACCTCATCATGGTTTCATCACCAAGGAATAATTTCACATTGGATAAAGTGAGATCCCCTGTAATTAGATGTTAGACATGAGGCACCTATAAGTAGCTCTTAGGGAGTGATTTTCCATCTAATAGTCTATTGTGACAAAATAATAATGTAATTAAAATAATAATTATATATAATAGAAACAAGTGATAACATATACAGTAAAATTAATAACAAAATATTATAAATTCCCATATTAATTATATATCCAAATAGGGTATAAAATACATCCTAGATACCATGTCATTAATAGTAAAATTAAAATAACAAGAAAACTAATCTATAAATATCTCCTTTACATGACTCAGAATAAAAATAAAATAAATTCTATGATTTTTCAAAACATAAAATCTAAGATAATAAGGCTCTTTTCATTTACCTATGTCACCACACATGTTATCTACACACATGTGATATATAAATATAGGGTGTGAGAAATAATTATAAATAGAAATAATCTCAGCCACACACATCAACTATGGTCTAATTTTATCATATATAATTAGGGTAAGTTAATTAAATTAATTAATAATATCATTTACAACATGTATTTTATAGAGTTAGGTTCTAATGATGTAACCCAATAAAATTTTATACCTTTTTTGGCCAATTCCAAAAAAATATTTGAACACTGACCGTGAATTATAGAGACTAGGTACATAGCTTATATAATTTTTATTCCAAACACATGGAATATAAAATAATGAATTCCAAACACAATCCCTTTCTAAACCCATAAATCTCAACTCTTTATCTCATATCATAGCTTAACCTAATTCTACCTACATTTCATCCAAACTCATACATTCACACACAAAAAAGAGTTATATCACAATATCACAAATTCAATTTTGATGTTTAGTATAATGATATTATATTTATTTCTTCCTTTTTATTCCATTAAAATAACTCAATCATTTTATAAACACCCATCCAAATGCACAAATCCTATTCACCTTCCTAGTTCTTAAATTTATAATTTCTAGTAAGAATATTTCTTATTAAATACCCATTTTAAATACTTAGTTTGACATTATACCTTTTAATATAAAATTAATAATAATTACTTGTTACATTTATCCTATATATTTATTTAAATATGATTTTACAAAAATAATAAAAATTAATCTAAAACACATAACCATCATTATAAAATCAACAAATCCCATTACAAATGGTTATAACCAATTTCCATGAGTTTCACCCAAATTATCATATACTTTCTATTTAGATATGTGGAGCCTAATTCGATATGGTCATGACTATACATCATTCCCCAAAATTATCATTATACCTTGTAACTAAGTTTATGGTGGGGTACATGGGGTATAAACCCCTTATCCATAAGGCTTGTGATTTTAGGTCTAGAGTTTTGAAAAGAAAATTTGGAAAAGAATGTATCATTCACGTGGAATATCTATTATAAATTTTACATAGGGTTGACACATAACATGGATTAATAAATTCTTGTTTCATGTGGGGTTCATGTTAGGTCACAAGAAAAATTCATGTGGGATTTATATATAAATGAATGTTAACTTTTTAAATTTTATGTCCATGTGAAGGAGCCATAAATTTATTCTATGTGGAAATTCTTTTTTCAACTAAAAGTTTTTTCACATGATGTTTTTTCTATAATTATAAATGTACTTAGAATAAAAAAATTTTTAATTCAATTGTACTGAATTCTTTTTATCTCTCCTCAGAAAATATTTTATCATTTATGCCCTCCATATATATAGGGTATTCTTCCCAAACCACATCAATCTTTGTGTTTGATTTTTATTCTTTTTTTTTGTTCTTAAATTTTTATAAGACTTTCAATCAAGAGATAATTATTCAAAAACATTAATACAAAATTAAACATGTAATTATCACATAATTTATTATCTATAATTAACTCATGTTCTTACAAAAACAATGTAAAATTATGTCACAGAAAAATACATTATAATAACAATTTATCACCAAAATAGGGAATTTGAACACACAATACTCATTTTTAATTAATTTTGTAATGGAAATATCAAAATAATGATTTAATTCAGTTAGTTTCCCATTAATTTAACATTTATCCAATAATAATAATCGATTTCATCCATGAAATATAACTCTATATGTGTTTAACACATAGTAACTAATGTAAGATTATTCTCACTAGGTTAAACTTAATTATCATCACATTAATCTCACACACTTCCCTAAATTTTTGTATTAGTTCAAAAAATATATTAAAAATCAATTAAATTCCTAATAATTAGAGAGGTCACTAATATCTTATTTATAAATAAATCTTCACTCAAGTCAAAGGTAAAATTAAAAATATATCAAACTATAAGGGGAAACTAAAATTGTATGATAATAGTATCTAAAAAACAATACCTTTGAACAAAACAATATATATTTCTAAAATATTACCATTGTAGATCCAATGCCACTGAGGCATAAAAATTCATCTCCGAATCAAAGAAAAAATCATCCCAAAAATATATATATATATGGAGAGAGTTTAATGGGAAATATATTTTTAATAGTATACTAAGAGAATAAGAATTACACTTAAATTCATAAATCTTGAGACTCTGTAATTATATAAATACTCATGTTAAAAAATCACCTAAGAACACACCAAGTTCCCAATGCCTACTCGCTGACAACCCAGTGGCTATCATCCACCTAGTGTGAGCTAATAAAACACCCTGTAATGGTATTTGAGAATCCAACCACTGCCACATCTACCTAGTACCTAGTACATCACCATTTGGTACCTAATAGTACATTTTGGAATATTATTGAAACCTTAACTTCTCTTCCTTCTTTCACTCAACACTTCCAAAATTCAACCAAAATTATTTATCATAAACATAAATTCCATTGAAATTAAAAACTAAAATACACCTAAAAACCTGAATGTTTTTTTAAAATCCCCACCATATGGATTATTTTCTTTATAAAGACTCATTAAGTGTCTCCATTGAGTAACTCTTTCCATTGAGACCACATTTCAACTTATCAATCCCATGTATTCTCTTATTTCCTACTATGAAATCATAGGACATATATAAGTGTTACAACTTTTTCCTAAAACATATTCTCACTATGATCCACAATAAAAACCAATCTATTAATAAATTATGCATCAGACACTAATTCCACACCATCAAAATTAATCACATGCGATTGATCTGGGTTTTACTTCCTTAACTATGATACATGAATCCCATCATGAATCCCACTATATTTCATAGGTAATTCCAGTTGATATGAAACCTATATAATCTTTTCAATCTTTTTAAATGGTTCAAAAAATCATAGATCCAAATTATCTTATTTTACCAATAATAAATTACCCAACCATGGCGATACATGAAGAAATACATGATCTCAAACATTAAACTTGAGAAGTTAAAATATTTAATCTCCATATTACTTTAAACTAATTTGGGTCATGTATAATCTATTCCTATCCATATAAATATAATTATAAGTTTCTTGAACCATTCAAGGGCTAAAGAGAGAAACCCCACTAGATTATATCCAATATAAATGTGATAAATATAAACTTCTATATAATCCCTCAAATGGAGATCTCTGAATATATTATTGGAACATATTTTTATAAAAAAAACTCAACCAAATAAATATAGTCCACCCACAGACCACCAAAATAAATGAAAAAAATATGAATCATATCCTAAAGAATCTATGTAATGATCTTATATTTTCCCTCAATGTGTGGATGTTCATTTATAATCAGCTTAATTTGAGTACCCTATGACTTTTACAATACCTACCAAAATCAAGATGTAAGTATTACATCATGATCAGATACAATTTTATTAGTAATGTTATGAATTCTTAAAATATATTAGTCATAATGTTTTCTATTATCATAAACTATATATTTTTCCTTAATTAAATGAAAATGTGAAACTTTAGTAAACCAAAAAATAATAATTTAAACTCCATCCCTAGATTTCAATGATCTATAGAAACTAGTCACAAAATTTATGGTAACATCATAAAATTTATACTCCATAATAGGTAATAACTAAATCATTCCTATTAGTATCTAAAGTTTATCTTTTTATTGTTAATAGGTCAAGCATCACAAAATAAATCTAGTCATGTCTCAATTCATACCTGGACAAAAAATCACATTAAAACTCTATATAAATATTGGATAAACTATGATGAGTATACCATCAAGAAATATGGAAATCCATTATCAATTATTTTTCCAAATACAAATATACAAATAGTCATCCCTGGAAATATAAAATTTAATTATCATTAAAAGTTCATTTGTGTATCTACTCCTTACTATGTAATCTTCCATGAAAAACTTAACATTAAAAATATGAACTCTCACCCTCTTTTACCCTATACATCAATGAGGAATTAATGGTCAAGGGTTACAAGACTATATATTATCCTTCCTTTGATTTTTCAAGATGCAACTAAAAGAAAATTAACTTATGTTTATACACATTTTTTATTATTGAACTATATCCACTAGAGGTTTCTTACTCAAAGAAACTATAATTTTATTCTCTTTTCATAGAGTATATAACATCTTAAAATTAAATTAATGAATATATCCAACTCATATTCTCTGTAATATATTCAAATCGAACTATAAAATATATACTCAAAGATGTTATGATCAATGTATACAAAAAAAACACCTTAATAAAAAATAATGTTTCTGACTCTAAAGAACATGCTCTACCATAACCAAATTTATAGAATGGTTAAGGTAATTATTTATGTGTGTAAAATGATTTATATATACTTATGAAACTATTTATCCCTCATAAAACACCACAAAATATAATCACACACTGTATTCATCATAATAAAACTCATAGTGCTTCCCTGGTTTTGGTAGAATGAGAGTTGGCATTAATTTCGACCACTTCTTCAACTCTTAAAATGTAGCATAAAACCTATAATTGAATAATAACTTCACCATAATTTTATTCAACATTGTTATTAGTGAACCTATATGATATATATCCTAAATTAACTTATATTAATAACCAATAATACCAAATAAACTACATGATTTGAAAAAATTATTGGGTATTTCCCATGACATCACAACCAAGACCTTTTCAAGATTCATAGATATTCCAGATTCAGGGATGACATTTTCAATAAATATCACCTCTCAAATCTAAAAAGGACATTTTTAAATTTGAAAATATATTCTATGAGATATTAATATGTCAATGGAAATGGAAAAATATTTATCTTATTCCTCATAAAATCTTGAGTATATCAATATATCATTGATAAAAATATTCACAAATGAATCTAGATAAGGGTGAAAAACATGATTCCTCAAGGACATAAAAAATGTGGTGTGTTTTTTACATTGAACAATGTTATAAGAAACATAAAATGGTGATATCTAGTTTGAAAAGTCTTCTTTATTACTTCTTCACCTCACACTCCCTGCTAATGATAACCCAACTGAACATTACTCATAAAAAACCACTGATATCCCCTCAACTAGTGAAATAAATCATTAATTCGTGTTAATGAGTACTATTTCTTATTGGTTACTTGGTTGAGTTTATCATAATCAATAAAATAACATAAAATCCAATCTAAATTTTTAGAAAAATGAACTAGATTACCCTAAATTGATACACACATTATCTATTGAATCCATTGGTTTCAAGATATTTTAAAAAAGTTTTTGATTCTACAAGATTAGATGAATCCATTCAGTGATAAATAATTATAGTCTTGGTGATTGGTACCAAATTAATCATAAGATACACTTCCATTTCTAGTGTTATCCTTATAATTTCCACAAGAAACATATCCCAATATTTATCAAATGCTGAAGGAAAAAAAATAACTTTATCAACACCCTCATCTAATCTAATATTTATCCCTATTCTTTGAGATGTGATGATCCTCAAAAACCCCATATAAAAGATATATTTTCTTGTACAATAATCACAATCTCCCATTAAAACATAATATTAATCCCAAGATGGAAAAAAGGAACTTATTTCCACTAATAATTAATGTGGTCCCAGAAACGTGTCAACCCATCTATTCAAATTATGATAAAAAACCCCTTCATATCCAGAATAAATATGTCTCAAACATATAAAAATACACAATTAATAATGGAACATTATATTAATCTTATGATGTTCTCCTCTCTCCTTCTCAATAGTGTATTCATGGTCAAAACTACAACATCCCTAGTCCAGTTAGCCTCCCCTATGAATGAGTCATGTTCCACATACCTTAGGCATGAATCTTCATACAGTATAGGATACTAACTAGATGTAAGGGTCTATGTGTAAGAATAGGAATATTATACCTTTAGGTATGCATAACTATAAATATTAGTATAATTAATAATATTAGTGGTCATTACAATATTTTTAGTGTAAATACATTAAAATTATGGATATTCTAGCCAAAATAAACATCAAAACTCAAGCTATAACAATATAAACAATTGATCTTGTTATAGAATTCATACAAAAATAACAGACTTCCCATGGGTAGTTCATATAATATAGTTCCAAAAATAAACCAAAAGTAAAAAAGAATCAAAGATAACCAAAAAATAGTCCCATGTTTTGGTCCAGTCCCATCTCCCAACTCCGAATCAGTTACCCAAATTAACCATCAAGTATAGGGCCCCTTCCCTTATCCACACTTCCAACCATGTTGTCTTTCAGACAACCCACAACACTAGAATAGGGTGTGAGTAGACTTCATTATTCCACCACCAATGGTATACCTAAACTTAATACTATATAATTTTACATACTTATGTGACATGATAGATAGATTGAAAGAAAGATAGAATAAAAAATCATCAATCCTTGAGTTCCATGGTGACACTGGGAATGATTATACCTACTCCATATAGTGATGGTGTCAATTTTGAACATTTCATATATCGATATCAAGGGTAAAAATAGATATTTACCATAATACCATCTCATTGAATTAAGAAATACAATTGCAAACATGTCCACCAAAATCCATAAAAGTATCCTTCTCGGTTATCATGGTATCAAAATCATCCCTTAAGAATAACCATGGTTCACATGATCGACCAACCTATAACCCAATAACAAAATGGTTTGAATGAAATCCAACCCATCCCATATATTTATCTCATCACAACATTCCAATCCATGGCTAGCATGATCTCACAACTTGAGCCACATATTTCTACCCATATCAAAAACTACCATGGTTTGTATGATTTCCCAACCCATATCACATATCCCATTCTATAGAATTCACACACATTCATGGTTAGAAATATAAACAACCCATAACACATAAACTCATTTCTTCACACCCCACAAGTTTTTGGTTAGAATTAATTCCCAACCCACTTTTCCATCACATATCTCAAAAATTTTGGTGTGATCTCACAACCTAATGCATATAATAATTCCATGATACCCATGACTAGAATACTCTCCCAACACATATCACATAACCAATATGCAGGACAAGAATAAAAAATAATGAGGCATAATATAATCTCAATGCATAATTTATAATTCATAATTTAATGATAATATAAATTTTTTATTCACTACCATGCATGACTGTTAAAGGACCCAAGTGGTTGGAAACTCTACCATCACCAAATAAATCAATACTCACATTAATTTGGTCAACCTATAATATAACCTCTTAAGCAGAACTATGATTTTCAAGGGATACCTCCATGTTATCTCTCCCAACACATTCACCCAACCAAGGGGGTCATCCTAGGGTATCTACACTAAGTCCTATATGTCATAATTCCACTAAGGTTTTCCTTGTGGGTAGCCACTAACATCCATAAACAATATCTAGTTAAGGTATAATATTCATCAACGAAACACTAATGGACAAAATAGGATTTTTTTTTGTAAATAAGGGATGAAACCATTTATATTTAATTCTTAGGTCAAGCTCATAAGGTCAATGAAACCATGAATCACAAACATATATAATTGAAAATAAACCTTAAGGATAATCTAGATTCCACCAACCACATCATTATAGAATCCTTATTGTTATATATCACCCACTGATTGGAGAAAAAATAATAAAAATTTAGAAATCCATGAAAATACCTATAGCTAGAAATAAATGATTGCAACCAACGTAATATAATGAATCAATGAGAGAGAGAAAAAGGAATACTAAAATATGATTTTTGGTAATATAAATAGAAATATAATGTGATATATTTTACCTGAAATGGTTAAATATGGAGGGAGATCCACCTAAGATAGAGAGAAAGGATAGGGGCAGAATTGGGGGAACGTCAATTACTATGGAAGAAATGAATGTTTCTACCCCTTTTTTAAGTTATAAAATTAATTAGTAATTTAATTTCAATAAAAAAATGTAGGAAGGCATAGGGTTGTTGTACCTCACACTATTATGTCATTTTATTGATAAAAAATACACAATTTTGTTTCTAGAATTTATGTTTTGAAGTATTTTAATGTTACTATTTTAAAAAAATCCCTTAGAAGTTTCCAAAACCAAACAAGTGATTAAAAGGGATTTAGAGAACTATCTTGAAGTCCTCCACCTACAGATACTAGTGGCGACTCAATGGGGTACACCGAATGGATGGTGGTATTTGAACAAAAAACATCTATGTGCCACTAGTTAGCTAATGTGATCAGGATAGAACATGTGTTTTTCCAGGTTCCACTAGCTGGTTGGTGACACCCACCAGTTATCTATTTTCCTATATATTGAAAAAACATATTCATTTTTGGTAAATCCTGACACCATAATTTGACTCCCAATGGATAATTTTGTTCTTCATAGGTTCATGAATCATCCTAAGTCTATTAGAGACTATAAATACAACCCTAAGTGTGCTTGGATGTATGTGGTTATCTTGAAGATTAATTCTATATCCTAATAATGTCACATTTCTCTTATTCTTTTTCTCTCTTACAATTTTCTATCTTCCTACCACTCTATTCTAGTTGTATTCTTTTTGTAGGATTTAGAGTGTTCTTCAATGGTCTTGCATATACCAATTCATTTATTTTTTTCTTTTCTTGGGTGCTCATGACCATTGAGTGTGAGGGGCTTTGGTGCTGACATCCTAAAGTGAGGGATATTGGGTTCTCAATACTATTTTATTATGATGGTTTTGGTTCAAACTACTATCAATATATTGAAAATTCAGGTTTCTTATTAAACTTCTAAAAAGAAAGTGTGATTGGTTTTATTTCTATAACCATTATAAATAAAGGGTTTTTTTATTTTTTAATTGTTTTCTTTGATATATCTAAATCCAATGGTTTAATAAAAAATATCACAAGGATCTTTAAGAGAGGATACACAGGGATCACATGGTAGATTATTTTCGAACTCCTTTATCAAATCCTTGGTGTATTATCTTATAATTTATATTTACACAGTTATTTACTCTTATATTTTCATTTTATATCTTTAATTATTTGAAATAAATCTACTTTAGTTTTAATTTATAAAAAAATTAAAATTAAATTCACCCCACCCTCTTTTCATCTTTACTCAGACCAACAATCAGTATTAGATCCTACCATCAATTCAAACCCTTAACTACTTTTAATGAAACATAAATTAAGGGTAGATTCTACCTAGAATTCCTCGGGTTATTCAGAAGGAAAGTCTATTAGAATAAATCCTTATTTTTACTAAATTTATTATATTTATTGGAAAACTATGATGTCTATATTTAAAATAATCATAGGAGATCGTGTTTAGGAAATTTCAATGCATGAATATAACTCCACTCAAGAAAAATAAAAACAATGGACCCCTAATGACATAATATATTTTGAGCTTAATGGTAAATCCACAGATGATATATATTGTGGGTTAGATAAGAATGAATTTAATCAAGTTTTCATGTGTAAAAATATGCAAGAAATTCTTAAATTATTATAAGTTACACAGTAATATACTAATAATGTTAAAGATATTGGGCTCTATATGTACCATCAAGATTTTGAAAGCATTATTATGCATCCTAATGATCCTATTACTAAAATGTTCACCCATTTTAATAATAATTGTAATGTAAGGAATTTTCTAGGTTTTATTCTTATAATGAAGATTCTTATGAATATGATCTATTGGTTATTTCATAACCCTTAGCCTGTAATGTACCAACCCAACTCACTCTATGAATAGTGGATGAACTGGTCTGTCACATGACCTCAGGTGCACCTCCTCAAATTCTAGAGACAACCAAATATCATTAAGGGTCTAAGGTGGTACTTTAAAGAGACTATAACCTTATATAAAAGTTCAAAATCAGAATATAAATAACAAAACATCATATATCATAAACAAAATATAAGCGGAAGCAACAAATACAACAAACCAATTGATTAAATGAAGTGTCATTAATGAATAAACATCCATTTAATACATATAACTAACCACCCAGTTCTCCAGTTACATATATATACCAAAATAAAAAAATGATGTTAACCCCATTAAATCTTTGAGCCAACCCCCATCCCTATCTCTATGTACACATCTGAGCCATCCTACTCGGTTAACCCTGGCCCCTTCCCAACCTATGCATGTAACCAAGTGAATATTTGATCACGTACCCATGTTCAATGAAATAAATATTAGGTTGTAAGTAAAAAACTCAGTATGTAACCACTAACATGGTCATGTATTAACCAGTATACACAGTGGTATGTGCATGTTACATGCTCGGAATAAAAATATTCAACTATCTAAAATAAATCCAATAAACTTTTGTTGGTCGTTAGGTTCCTGGACCCAATTGAAAATACCTACTTGGGCTAGTTTCGGTGTGTCTCGGAGAATCTCAGGATGATTTTACATCCTAAGTAAGATCAGGCATTAAATCCATGGTATCCCCAGCCAATCTTCACCACACTGAGGACCCATCCCATAACAATCCCATCCCGAGCTCCAAATCTGTGGTATATCCTATTATATAATAATGACTCCTATGATGAGTCCCATGATATCCATATAATTTTGGATCATAATCGAATTCATCCCATATCATGTCCTCATAACCCTAGAGAGGAGGCCCATAATAACCCTATCATGAGCTCCAAATCTATGGTCACTCAAATCATCAAGGATCCAAATCAATGTAATACCCTATCATATTTCAAGTCCTAAATCCATGAAGGCTCTACCACCAAGGTCCGACATCATGTTATCTCCAAAAACTATTATCTAGATCCATGGAACTTCTCATCTATACTTATCTCGAACTCATGGAAATCCAAATATATCAGCTCTAACTTGTGGAAACCCAACAATATTCAACTCCAAATCTTAGTAGCCCAACCTTTTCAAATACTAACTAAGGGAACATCTCATAACCTATATTGAATAAAAATAAAGGTCAAGACAAATACCAATGAAAATTATCACCACCTTAGTCCAAAAAATATTTCATGACATTTTAGGTTCTATGTTTCGCCCACAACCATAACAACCCATGTTCAAACATAACTACTCAAGGCCATTTTATCAACGAGAACCCACTGGGGTCCCATTTATCAAACCAAATGACGTTACTTCACATTTATTACCTGTTCTTAAACACGGTCTTAGGTTAACACCCAACATAGTAGGACATTTTTTCCCATGGTATTGTCAATAGGGTACTATGGCCTAGCTAGTTACTCAAGGTATCGCCACATGGGAAATAATAAAGAGATAGACCACAAACCTCTTGGTCCTTAGAATCACTCTAGGTTGGTATGATCAAAAAACTCGGTCCCAGCCTTTCTAAGTTTAGTACACCTAAAAATATGCAAGGGATAATGAGATACATTAATTCACACCTCGCCTCTTAAAAGGTATAGAGGTCACTTGGTGCCTCATGATTCCGCTTATCCCTATTGGGAAACCGTATCAATTCATAGAACTTTTTCCTAAAGAGGTGATCCAGGACACATATGGTAGGGCCATTAAATCTAGGTGGTTTGGCCTCAACACTTTAGAGGTTTAGATATCACCTGATATCTCAAAGGTCTTACCCTCATACATCATTGGTCAAGGAGTTAGGTCAGTGCACAGGGGTTTTTTGTGATCCGTGGAATTCATCCATTTTAACTAATCAATTTAATATAATTAAAATAATCCCTTTATTTAAATTATCCTAGTGATTCTCCCTTGGTGGAGAACACAAGCATCCCCATACATCATAATTGGATAGAAGTTCCATAGGTCAAGTATGTGTGACCACCTATCTTTTCATGAAAATTTTCGGTATGATTTCAAGAGACAACAGTAGCTATCAAAGGCCCATCAAAGCACGTCCAACATCACCCATGGTCAACTAGGACCATATTAGTAACCCAATCCCATAACTCCAAATAAACATAAATTATTAATTAATTATAACATTTATAATTAATTAATTAATTTAATTTAAACTTTTTATAAGGTCATATAACTCACCGAAGGTCCATAATTCATCAGTTCTTTAATAATGGGGTGTTTTCCACCCCCCCCCCCCCCCCCAGTATACCTCTGAACCAAAGTCTAGTGATAACCCCAACCAATGATTATAATTATATTTTTTTAAAAATCATTATTAATGATAATTGATTAAAAATATATATTGTGATGTACCTTTAGTGATTCAATGAAAGGAATCACCCAGAAATCATCTTGGTATGTCCTTAACCTAGGTTGAATGAAATCCCCTTTTAAATTGATTAATTTCACCATTCTCTAGTGAAATCTATTCTTTTGATCAAAATTGGGACAATGAAAACATTTGTAGAAAATGAAAAAAATAATATTTAGGGGGATAGTAAAGGGTATATACCTTCCATCATTGCTAAAATCACCCATGAAGAACCCCCGTGATGAGGCTTTAAGAAGAGAGGAGAAGGGAGGGATGGGCCGACTGTGTGAGAAATAAATGGTAGGTATATGTGGATTCCCCACTAAATAATCTTGGGGTTGTAATTTTCCCTCCTAAAACATCTCTAGATATCTGGTGGAACTACAACAAAATTATCTTCATGAGCCACTAGGCTCCTCCCTGGGCTCCTCCAAACACTTGGAATGACACTCAGACATCCTTTCCTTTTTTTAAACACCTATCTTGAGGTGTTCAAAGCCTCAGAATTCATTTATGAATCCTAGTTATTCAAATGTACTAGATAATAGTTTTAAAATTCAAGTTTATGTTAAATTTCATATGTACATTGGATTCTACAACCTCTCCGCCTTATTACTTCTCTTCCCCAAGAAGTCTCAGTGGACATCCAACTGAACATCCCAACCCACATCCATTGTTAATTCTATCTAAAATGGTCATGTTCCATCCTTCATTTACCAATTTACTTATAAAAAACATCTTTGAACATATTATGATTGAACTTAAAAAACTCAATCCAGTTCTTACAACCACTACCAAACATCGATACTATATTTACCCAATCTCATCATAACTAAAACACAACAACATCATTTTCTATTTCATCACATAGCCTATGGTTCTAACCACCTGATATGTAGCATGATAAATCCAATTTAAATCCATTACACTACCCATTCATATAAGTCTATAGAAATATAGGCCTATATCATACCAATGATTCTCATATCATGGTTCTCAACTCACCATATCTGAACCTACCCAAGAAAACCACTCCTTGTTCTCGATCTTTATCTAAACAGATTGAATCCCAATTTACCATGATCTAATCCTAGTTTAACCTTATTTTAATTTAAAAGTCTTTTCCAATCATCAAAACACTCCCTCCATGTTCAAAAATACATACTTAGTGTATTTTTAATCTTATTGTATCCAACTACATGAGGAAACACAAGTCGAACCACCTCTGTTTGACCTTCCTTGAAGTACTCGGTCCCAGTCGATGAATTGTCACCAACATCCCTATCATAGTGTATCTTCTCTAAGACACCCTTAGATCATTAAAATTTTCTAATTATAGTCCATATATGGACGTCGATGAAACTCTAATTTTGGATCACCAACCACTTACTCTAGCCACGATTCCCCTTCCCTGTGCATCGGCATATTCTTGATCCAACACCTCTATATCATTAAAAACAATCATGATCCCAACACCCACACTCGGAACTCCACTCAATACCATAACCAGATACATTTATAGAATTAACCAAGTAATTCAGTAACACTCAAGCCTGTATGTCCACTAGCATTATAATTACAAAAGATCATCCAATGATCGATTTTGGACTCCTATGGCCCTCCTCACATGAGTGCCATATGCCTCATCCAGTATCCTTCACCCCACATTAGGAGAATCTTTATTATTACACCAAAAAAAATAGTCTCATGATTACCATGAACCATGCTCCTTCATTTACTGGACATAACCACTAGTGTGGCTAGAACCTACTCACTCCTGAGCACTCACATGCACCACCAACTCATCACTCACTCCCAGTACAAGAGAAATTTATTTTTGGTACCCTCTAAAATTAATATAAAATGAGTCAAGCTCCCTCAATGGACTATAGTGGTATCCTCTACCATATAGATTTTTTTACACCATTACTTGAGTTACATATAAATGGGTTCTATTTCCATACACATATTCTACTTATTTTTTAGACACACTCATCTACAACTGACCCTTGACACCACATTTCCTTGGAAATGTGTGTTTATTCCCACCACTAGGATAACCATAAAATGAAACTCAATTCATTATCAATGCCTCCTCTTTCTTGGAGGGACATTCTAAAGCCTCATCTAATCCCTAGGCCATCATGCATATAAGAATCCCATTTTTTTCCATCATCCCTCATCCCATTCAATATTGTCACTAGTTCCCACACCTGAACCATGATCTATGAGTTGCACTATACCCAGGTTCAAGATGGTCATACTCTACAACATGTTATCCTAGAAATTATAAAATCTCCTTTGTAAATCCTGTTTAAAATTGGTCACTTTAACTATGACATGATTAATCTTATAGTAACCTCCTCATAGAATCATTCAGGAACAATAGGTGCTCATCTCCTATCTCATCTACACTCTTAGCCTCTAAATGTTGTCATTCTAGTCATGATCATCCAACCATAGTCTGACCACACTTCTAATAGAATCCAAAATGGATAGGCTCAGATGTCACCCAATTATTTCCATAGAAACCACTCTTTGATACATAACGAACCATCACCCAAGTTTCTCCTCACTAAAACCCTGATCACCTCATGTGCATTGATTTCATACCTCAAATCACCTCTCATGCTTCCCATAACTAAAATAAAAAATACCTAGACTAACCCCTCTTGAGGGTTACCCTTAAAAAATTTAAAACAAAAACACACTAAGAGTTATAACTAAAATTGAGGTCCTCTAAGTCTCCCACCTATCTCTAATATTCAGGTATCAAATTAGGGTCACTAGGTTGAAGCATTTAGAAAATGATCAAACTCATTGAAGGTCACACTACATGGGGCATCACACATTCCCCCATTTCAAAACACACCACATCAAAAAACCAAAAACCCACTCATGGGGTCTCTCATATGACAGCATCACACACTAAATAATTCCCAAAACTAGAGAACCCATCCACTTTGAGAATCTTTACATAATACTGATCTCTAGGGGATAGTGTGTCATTAGTTAATAATTATGCACACAATGGAATCATCCTAGGAAATATGTACCAAGGAAACACACATGCATGATTTGGTTAAGTAGAATTACATTACAAGATATCTAGTAAAATTATATATATGTTTTTATTAAAAGTATAAATAACTGAATCTAACTTAGAATCCCTATAAGTGGTCCAACACATAGGCACCTTGTGTCATACCAACCAATCAAGGTCAATGAACCTCCTATGTATGAGGATAGAGTCATCAACATCACTTTTTAATGTATCACCATATATCTACATGACCTATCATCAGAAGGAAATGATAAAAGTTATCCCAACTTAGTATAATGTCACTAAGTACTTATATATGAAAATTTCATATGATTAGTTTTTGAATCTTTAAAAAAATGAGCTTCCACCATCCGTGAAAACAAACACTTGTAGACATATATGTCATGTGAATCCTATATGCATGATATAATGAATGAGGAACCTCTTACCTCTATAGGAAAAAAATAAATTCCAAATCACTCACCTATTTACAATGAGAAAAGAGATATAAATTCATAATAAATCATAAAATATGAACCACATGTGTGTCACTCAATGTGAAAATCCTATACAGCCATAAAATCTCAAAACCATAACAATAATCTCATCCCTGGTAATGTAGACTTCCTACAAAAACAAGGGTTCTTAATGCACTATACCAGTATATATCATAGGATCTAGCACATACCTATATCTCCATTCTACCAAATCCTAAAAGAGGAAAACAAAAATAAACTAACTTTGATACCACTTTATAAAATCCTTCCCCGATCCACTCTATAAATAGTAGTTGGACTATTTCTCTATGTGACCTCAAGCACACCTCCTCGTACACTTGAGGCTACTGATTAGTAGTGGGGGTCTAAGGTGGTATTGTGAGGAGACTTTACTATCATATCATAGTGTGAAATCATAGTATAAATAACTAGAAAACATCCATAAAAAATAAAACTAAAGAAGAGTCAATAAATATAGCAAGATGAATTAAAAAAATTAAATTTCATAAAGGCCCGAACAGCCATGTCAAACATACAATTAACCACCCACTAGAGCGGTTAGAGAAACATACTAGAATAAAAGAAAGATAAAATAATTTTGGTTCATGAAATACTTGATCCAAATCTAATCCATAGCTCCATGTATATGTTTGAGCCATCCCTATGGATCAAAATGGGCCCCAACCTAACTTGTACTTGCCAAAAAGTGAATGTATACTCCATTACCCAAGTGGAATGGTGGCTCAAGTAGATTATGAGTACAAAAGTTGATATGGAACCACCAATGTAGTCATATACTATCTATAATATGTAGTGATATGTGCGTGTGACATGATAAAAATAAATTTAAACTAGATAAAATAAATAAAATTTGATTATTAGGTCCATGAACATGATCAACTATATCTTTCTTGGCTAGTTTCGGGGTGTCTATTGGCATATTGTGATGACTATGCATCCCAAGTAACATGTGGGATCCAAATATTTTGAAGCCTCGTCCAATCCTTTAGACTCTGGGGACCTATCCCATGGCAGGACTATCTTAAGCTTTAAATATATAGAATCTATTATCTTTTTCTCATGACTCTGGGAATGAGTCTTATAGTATCCCTATCATCTAAGATCCTAATACAATGAATACACTATCATGTTCTCATGAAATTGGTGATGATACCTAAGGTATCACTATCATGAGCTCCAAATCCATGGAAGCTCCGATTATCTAGGCTCTAAATCCATGGTAGCCCCTGTCATATACTATGTCCCAAATCCATGGAATCTCCAACATTGAGATCAAACATCATGGTGGCTCTAATAATCAAGATCCATATCCATTGAAGCTCTCATCCATACTTGTCTCCAAATTATGGAAGAATAAACATATCGACTCTAACTCATGGAATCCCAACCATATCCAGATCCAACTCATGGTAGCCCAAACTTTTCACATTTTCCCTAAGAGCACATCCCATAACTCATCATATAGATAACTATTAGGGATATCTAAAAACAAATTCTGATCATCATCATCTTAGTACAAATAGGATTTCACATCAATTCAGGTTATTTGAGCCACATGCAACCATCACCACCCATGGTCATACATACCTTATCAAGGTCATTATATTAATGGGAACCCACTAGGGTCCCTGGGATCAAACTAAATAGAGGAACTCCACTTGGAGTCCTTGATCTCAAACACAGTCTTAGGTCAACACCCAACGCACTAGGAAATTGTGTCCCATGACATCATCAATAGGATAACACATTATAGCCAACTACTCAGGGTATGTCCATGTGCTAAATAGTCAAGAGATATCCCACAACCCATCTTATCCCTTAGGTTAACTTTGAGCCAGTCCACTCAGCCAACCCAGTCCTGATCTTCCAAAATTATACCAACTTGGGGTAATTAAAGTGATGTAAATCCAAAAAAAATCCCACCTCACATCCCAAGTGGTATGGATACCTCTCATGGTATCACAATCCCACTTGTCCCTTCTTAGGTCTCAATCTCAAGTCATAGTACCCCTCCTCAAGAGGTGATCCATGGATATTACACTTAGGATACTAGTTCTAGGTTCATCCAACCTCACATATTTAGAGTTTTGGATACTACTTGGTATATCAAAGGTCTTGGAATCAGCCACTGGTGGTTGAGGTTTCAAGCTATCTCACTGGGGTTGTTTATTACCCATGGCATTCATTAATTTTAACTAAGCAGTTTAATTTAATTTAAACAATTTAATTAGTAAAATTAATATGAGGCATCGACCTTAATGGTGATCTCAAGCATCCACATAAAACATAATAAAAAATACATTTCATAGGGAAAGTATTTGATACCACCTACCTTATACCAAAACTTTTCCATTTGATGTTAAGGGTTGGTAGTAGTGGATAAGGCCCATCAAAGAATGTCCAACCTCACCCATGGTCAAATGGGACCGTATTCATAACTTAATCATCTTAATCTAAGAAAAATCCCATAATTAATTAATTATAACATTTAAAATAAATTAATAAAGTTAATTACAACATGGCATAAGGTCGAATAACTCATAGGGTATCTATCTGTCATTGGATCTTTGAGCAATGGGTTTCATCCACCCCTGACACACTCCCAATCCTAAGAATATAGAAATAAAAAATAATGTCAGATAATCCATCAGTAAAAAATTTCAATGTTAATTAAAAATTGAAGAAAAATCCATGGTGTGATGTACCTTTGGCGATTCAATGAATGAAAACACTCAGAAATCATCTTGAGATGTCCTCAAACTAGGCTACATGAAAGCCCATTTGAATTTGGGAAATTTAACCATTCTATGGTGAAATTTGAATTTTTTACCTAAAGTAGAATAATGCCAAAATTAGTTGGAAAGGGAAAATGGAAGAGATGGTAGGAGGGAGAAAGGCTTGTACCTTCCAACATTACCAAAAATTCCCAAGAATATCCCCCCTTGAGAGGGTTTGATGAAGATAATATATGGGGGAGGGTCTAACTATCCAAGAGAGAAATAGGAGAGAGGGGGATTCCCAACCCCCTAAATAAATAGATAGGGAGTTGAAATCTTCTCCCATAAAAATCTCATCTAATACCCAATGATTCATAATGGCTAGTCGATGGCACTATTGCAACATTGGTTGTAGAATCCACCCAACTCCTCTCGAGGATCTTCTGAACCCCTAGTATGACTATTGAGCCTCCTTTATTATGTAAAACATATCTTTTTTGGAGTTACAATACTTGTAGCTTGCTTCCAAATCCCTATTATCAAAATGAACCATCAACTAGTTTTAAAATTCAATTTTCCATTGAATTTAGAATTTCTATATAGACACATGATTTCACCTGGGCACCCAAAGTGATGGAAATACATTAAGTCAAGGACATAAAAATATTCTAGTTAAATAACTCATTTATTTACTCATGACCTGTGATATTATAGTGAAGATTAAATCCATAAATTAATCCAAATAATTCAAGTAAATTAATATCATTTATTTTAAGAAAACAGATGATAACAGATCTAGAAGTGATGAAGAAATCAAGAAGTTGTCCAAGAAGTAATGAAAATTCATGAAAAGAATGAATTGCTTCCATCGTGAAAAGAATAAGAAAAAAAATTTAACTAGAGATAAGGTGCTTTTTTATAATAAAAAAAGGACTACATCAAGTCGAATTTCCCCTTAAACAAAAATAAAGTAAAATAGATGAAGGAAACCAAGAAGGATTTCAATGTGTCAATATGGATTAAGAGAAATGAATCCCTATCATCAACCACTTCATGTGATGAAATAGCCAATATCTCTTGGTTGACATTAAGGGGAGTCAAGAGGTATATTCTTCCACATATTCATGGTCTTATAGAAATTTAAATTATGACCACCTTAGATATACTGGGGAATAATTTCAATAATATTTTTGGAAAATTATCTTGAAAATAAAATATATTGAAAATAAATATGATGATATTGTTTTTGAAAAAATAAACTTACCAAAGAAAATGAGAAACTAAATAAATAAAATGAAATGACCAAATATTTTTCTCAAAAAATGATGAAGATCAATAATGAAGGTTTAATTTTTTATTATAAAAAAATTAAATTTTTTGAAAATGAATTATATAAAGTTAAAGCTAAAAATTCTTGTTTAAAAGACTAACCCAATATTGAAAAATAATAAAATACATTTAAATATCATAATGAATCTCTTTCAAATTTCACCCAAGATGAGAATAATTTGAATTTAATATTGGGTTCCCAATGGATTAGGAAATCCACTTATGGGATTGGTTACTCAAATCAAGAAATATCATATAGAAATATCAAAAGACTACTTTTGTGATAGGTAGATCTCAATTTAAATTTTTCAATCATTATAGAAAAATTGGGCACTTTATTTATGAGTGTGATAGAAAAAATTCACATTATGGTAGAACAAAATCTTTCCACATATCTCTAAATATTATATCAAGAAAATATATTATTTCTTATGGAAATCATTATCCTAAAAGATCTATTCTTGAAAATATTTATTAGCTAACCTTTTTAGACCCAAATTTTGGGTACCAATATCAATACAATCTTGATTGTTTTGTAAGTATAATGTATCAAGGGAAAACCCCTTATGGTAGATCATTTTAATATTATTAAGGGGGGTTATGTATGATTATCATGCGACATTAACTTTTTAATTTAATAATTTTGAGGTTTATCAATTCTATCATTTTTTCAATTTCTAATTAAATACCTTATTGATATTTTAAAATTTTATGTATTTTTTATATCAAAACTTTTTTTTTGTAGTCTCATCTTGGATTTATTATTTGATTCCTTAAATTATTTTTAATTCAAATCTTGTGATATTTTATGATATGTAATTTGATTGATATTTGAATATCTAATTATTGGAATTTATTGATCTATTTTAGCTTATTTTGAATGCCTGTTGTTTTTATAAACCATAATTTTAATGTTTTTAAATTACAATAATTGTTTGAGATACTCAGATGGCCACCAACTAGCTGGTGGTAATTTATTGACCCATTATTCTATTTTTTACCTACAAGCTCTCTAGTTACTTCACTTCAATACCACTTGGACTATTATGTTGGGAATATTTTTATTTTATTTTAAACATATTTTACCCTCCTCTAATTAGTAAATATTCTTCCAATATATTGGGTCTCAATTATAATGTAGTGAGTGCCCTAGGGATTAGGGATCACTGGATACATGGTGTCATAGTTTGACTAGTGAGTGTCACATTAAGACACCTTCGACCCAAGTCACACATTGGTTATTTAGGAGTCATGGGAATCGAATATAATTTTCATAATACCTCATCTCAATCAAAATTCCTTTTTAGAGGTGGGAGGGTAGTGATCCCCCCATGGGTAATGAGTCCAGATAAAGAAAACAAATCATGAGGTAGTGAGCCAATGTGGACAATATTATGCTGGAGGGACTGCAACCCCAATTATAGATCCCATCAATTGGAATCAAAGGGTGGTGGGTATCCTTTTATCCATATAGAAATTATTATTAGGGAGACTATTTGCTCCTAATTATAATGTTGTGTGTTCTATATGGGTTGGGTATTTCAAGCTACAAGGTTTAATAGCATGACTAGTGAGTGTCACACTATGATGCCTTTGACCGGAGTCCCACATAGGGAGTATAGGAGTATTGGAAATATAATATATTTTCCTTAAATCCTCCTACCCTTAGTAAGGAATTTTTAGATCTAGGAGGATAATGATCACCCTTGTGGGTAGTGAGCCCCACTAAAGATCAAAACTATGAGGCATTGAGCCAGAGTGAACAACATTGTGGTAGAGTGACTGTATCCCCAATTCTGGATCCTAACAAAATATTTTAAAAGTAAAAATATTTTTGAAAACGTCTATTTGAAATGTAGTCCTCTTATGCCTTATGAAATCAAATTTATTCGTCTCAAAGTATTTTAAGCTTTTCCTTGTTTCTAATAGTTAAAAAAGGAGAGAATAATTAGATTTTTAAAATAGGGAATAATGGAATTAAATCAATCATTGTTACCTCTAGAGGTTTTCCTTAGATTATTATTTAAATTATTATTAGGATAAAATTATTTTATAAAATTTCATTGTTTCATTTTTAAAATTTGATAATTTCATCTTAAAAACATTTTTATAATCTCTTTGAACTTCACTATTAAATATTAAAATTCATTATTAAACCTTATTTTCTACAGAATTTAATATTAAAAATTGAAAATCATGGTTTCATTTGTCGTTTTATTTCTAATTCCCTAATTAATGGGGATCCAACCCTTTTCTTAATTCTAAAATTTTCTGGTGGAAACGTCATTTTTTATCAATTTCTTAAAGTCATTGATCTATATTAAATTTATCCCTTAAATTATATTACTCTTGATCTCTTTTATTATAATAATTAATAATTTTTATACACTTTATCAATAAAATATTGAACTCAATGATATTCATATTATAGTTTTATTTAAATCTTGAATTAATTAATTGATTTGTTTTACTCTCTTAAGTGAATTTTTAGTTATTTGTTTGTTTAAATGTTAATTTACATGTTTCTGGTGGCCCCTTATACTTTTAAAAGTATTCATCAATTAAAGGAAAGACTACCCTTTTTAATATGAAATTTTCTAATATAGATACTAGTTTTAAAATTATATTGGATCTTTTTAAAAATCAATGATCTATATTTAAGAAAAATAGCATATAGTGGGTAGATTTTTGTTTTCAATGTATATTTTGAATTGTTGAAATATTTTATGTTTTGACCTTTTTCATCAAAATATTATTTTAGGGAAATATAATTTTAATATTTATAAAGAAATTATGATCTATTATCTCTCAATAAATCCTAAATGATGGTCTTAATAAAACTCAAAATCTATTTTGTTTCTCATGCATAGATATCTTTATGAATCAATTACCCTTGTTTATCTAACCATTTTTTGTTAGATTATTGATAATCATAAATATAATAGTACCATGATGATATTAAAGTTATTTTTTATATTATAGATAATATAAAAAAATTATTGAAAAAAATATATGTATTTTATTTGAGGTTTCAAAAAAATTATTATAATTAAAGTTTTTTAATGTCTTTTTCCCTAAAAGTGGTTTCAAAGATTTTATGCCTTTAATCTATTATGACTTTTTGAAAATAACAAATAAAGTGATTTTTTGGATAATGAAATTAAAGGTTCATTTATTTTATGGAAGGATGATTCAAAATTGGTAAAATATTTCAAAATTTCTTCTAAACATAAATCATTTTACTCGTAAAAATTGAAAATGTTCTTAAAATATTGGGTGAATTTCATTCTAAAATATTGATATAAATTATAATTATCTTCAGGATAAATCAATCATACCTATATTTTTATTGATTATTTTTTAAGTATTTTTTATCATAAAAAAGTGGTATAATTTTGTACCACATTTCCTTAAATTATTTTAATGATCAGAAAGTCACAATTGTGTTTCAAGATTTTTTATTTTGATAGATTTTTAAATTTTATTTTATATACATTTTTTTAGAAAGTTTCCCAAATAGAAGGGTAGATAAAAAGGTATATGGAGTACCTTATTAAATTCCTCCACCTACATGTACTAACAGCTACCTGGTCAGGTACACTAGATTGCCAGTGGTATCTAGAAAGAACAACAGTTCAGTTCAGGTGTCAGTGGCTAGCTAGTGACGCCACACTAGATACACTGTGTGATCTAGATAGAACACATGTTTTATCTAGGTTCCATCATTACTAGTTGGATTCCAAATAAAAAAAATTCATTTATGGTGGACCTTGATTGCACAATTCAACTCCCAATGGATCATTTCGACCATTAGAGGTTCAATAATGGTCCTAAGGCTATTGGAGGGTATAAATACACCACCAAGGGTTCTTGGATTCATTTAGTTACCTTCAAGATTAATTCAAGATCCAATTTGTGTCACCTTTCTCTTATTGTTGTTCTCACTTACACTTATCTAACTTCCTATTACTCTATTATTATTTTATTATTTTTGGAGGATTGTGAGTGTGATTCCAAGGGATAAAATATATCAGGTCTCTTATTTTTTTCGTTTCTTAGGTGCTCACTATCATTGAGTGTGTGGGAGTTTGGTTCTCATAACCTTAAGTGAGGGATATTGGGCTCTCACTACCATTTGAGCATGGGGATTTGGGTTCACACTACTATCGAAGTGTGGGGAATTTTGATTTCTTGCTACACTTATAAAAATAAAGGGATATTGGGTTTAATTATACAATTATTGAAAATAATGTGTCTCACTTTTTTAATGGGTTTCTGGGATATTTCTAAAGACAGGGGTTTAATCCAAAACCTCTCAAGGATATTGAGGGGAGGAGAAGTAGTGACCCCTTTGTATATTATTTCCAAACTCCTTTTTCAAATCCTTATTTTATTATATTTTAATTTATATTTACACTATGCTTAACTCTTATATTTTTAATTTATCACTTGAATTATTTTAAATACATTTATCTTGGTATTAATTTAAAAAAATTGAGATGAAATCCCCCCCCCCTCTTTCCATATTTACTCAGACCAACAAGGATACCCTTCCCATGACCATCAGTTAGAAAGTGGGTTGGCCAGAGTTACCCTCTCACCTTGGGGATATACTAAGTACCTAGTACAAGATGATTGGGAACCCTATTAATTTATTCACCTATATAAAATAACCTACACAAAATATAACTACTCACACTGGCCTCTTGGGCCCGTAACTACACCTCAATCACCCAAAATTAACCATTTGGATTAAGATATCTACTTCTTACAAAAAATATTTCTTGGGATGTTCTTGGGGGTCGATCTATGTGGGGGAAGTTCATTTTGAGGAAGTATATGTCAGCTATTAACATTCCAAACTATTGGGCCACTGGAATGTGGAAAAGGATTCATGAGTAGGCTAGGGATCTTCATCATAATTCTCGATGGGTTATGGGGCATGGGGATATCAGTTATTGGAATCATAACTAGCAAGGTATAAGTTTGGGCATCTTGATATATCCTACTCCAGATATTTACTACAAAGAGATAGGTAATAACCCACTTATCATTACAAATACTCTCTCTCCATAGTAGTGTGATGTGTATGATAGTATCCTGCTCAATGATGAGGATGATAAACTGGTGTTCACATGTTCCTCATTAGGTTCTATTATCTAAAAATCCTACCATTATATTCATCGTAATATGGTGTTTATTGATGGATGGGGGGATTCATTGGAGTTCTAATATCCCGGTAAAGTTCAGGTTTCCATTCTGGCGCATTAGGCATCAATCAATTTATACTGCCTCTGAGGTTAAGCGGAGAGGCATCCCTATATCTTCCAAGTTCCCCTGCAACTTTTGGTTAAATGTTTAATCAATGACTCACCTCTTTCTCTAAGAAGAGTGGGTTCTCACTACCTTGAGTATTTTGGGTGCATTTTTTGGATTCAGAGGTCACCACAATTCCATGAAATATTTCCTACATATCTAGTTTAATGGTATGGGTTTGAATAAAATTGAACAGAAGGCACATTTTATTTTTCTTGCAACAGGGTGTTGGATGATCTGGAAGGCACTGAATAAATCCAAGTATAATGGAGCTCAAAGTTCCTAGATTACTCTGCTAGTGAAATTGCATAGCATGGCTATGGAACTTGGTCTTTTAATAAATAACTAGGAGAAGGCTCCATATTTGAGGATGTTATTTCATGGTATTAGTTCTAGATGCATGTCTCAGTAGGTACTCTCACAGGGAAAATGGGTGAAATGGAATCCACCCCAGGTTGGCTTAAATCTGAACACAGATGGTTCTTTCTTGGATGGGTCCACTCGAGGTGGCGGTGTGGTCCATGAAAATAGGGGATCTATGGTACTTTATTTTTCTTTTGATTATGGTTATAGAGGATCTTTTATGGTAGATTCTAGGGCTATGATCACTGGCATGGATATTTGTAAGGTGCGAGCTCTGGAGATCGAGTTGGTGGAGAAGGATTCATTAATCACCTATAATTCTCTCCATAGGAAGGAAAAAACCCCATGGAGTATCATCTATATAATCTAAAGCATTAACTCTCTCCTGATGGTTCAGGGGAAGGTTAGTCATACATGGGACGAAGGCAATAAGGTTTTATACTTCCTTGCATCTAGGGATATTAAAAATGGTAATATCCCCATTTTTTATTGGGTTTACTTCCTCTTGAATGTGTGAATATTATTATGGGTGATTCTCTTAGCTTACATTTTTATCCCCCCCCCCCCTAATGGACATTCCTTGTTTTTTGTTTTCTTTTAATAAAAATATTTACATTAAGGCCCAAAATTAACTAAAATAAATGATTTTTAGTGATAATTAAATCACATTTTCACCTTGATAAGGTTTGAGGTGTTACAACCTCCCCAATATATATATGATAATCTATAAGATACATTCTTAATAATCACCATTCCTTATCAGAAAATAATTATGGCCATTTCACTTATATATCAGACTCCCAATCCCAAATATCCTAATAGATATGCTCTTGATTCCACTACACTTTTACCAGAGGAACCATTATCCTGTTAAGAGTCTTATCAAACTAACACAAAATATAAACAAGTTTCTCCTCAAAATAAAATTAGTCTCTAGCTTGACATTCTCAATATAGATCACATGGGAAAGGTTTGAATTATATCACTAAAACTATAATAAATAAAACACATTTTAAATTACTCCCAAACTATATGGAATATGTAACTGGTATTCCACTGTATTGATCCGCTCCATTATCTCAAACAACCCCATAAACATGGGCGCTAATTTACCCTACCACTATATATGAATGTGTCCCAACTGAGGTAACACACATAGAAATATCCATCCTCCCACATCAAACTCTATAGGATGGAATCTTGGCTCAAAATTTGATCTATTCATACTATGAGTGGTTACTAAAAACATCATGATAAATTAGATATTCTCAAATGTATTCTGCATGAAACTTTATCAAATGGTAGTGGATCCCCCCAACTCTATCTAATAGAGAGATAACTAGCATGGGTTTCCTTATAAATCCTATAAAAGTACAATATTGTTTGAAAAATAGTAACTATTATTATAGGAAAAATCTATAATCACTTGATGTATCTCCCACAAACCCCCTAAATCAAGGATTCATGCTTGTAGCATGTCCTCTTACACATCAATAGTATGTTCAGACTACCCATATATCTGAGGATAGTAAGTAGTGCTCAAGTGTACCATTGTATTTAGCTACATCTATAGTCCTCACCAAATCATGATGTGAAACAAGTATATTTTTTTGATGTGATTCTACCTGGAACCCTATATAGACATACTATCTCCCAACATAGATTTTACCTAGTTCATCAATGGAGAAGGTCTCTCATATCGGTAAAAAATGATAAACCTTGGTTAATCAGTCTAAAACAACTAAAATTACATCACTGACTTAGTGAGTCCTCAACAGCAACAACACAATGTACATGGTCACATCTTCTCATTTACACTCATGAATAGTAAATGATAAAAGGATACTTATGGGCTACTAATTATTTTCATTAACCCACTGATAGGTGGATCAGTGTGTGACAAAACCTATTATATACATTTTCATCTCGAGCCACCAGTATTTTCAATGAATTTCAAGGTACATATTGGTAATTCCTATGTGAACTTACTATTATGAAGTGTTTGAATCCTACATAAAATTCGCATGCATGTTCATAGGGCCCACAACACGACCTTAGATATAAAAAGTTTTATCAATATCAATAGACTAATTAGGTGGCAAATCCAAATCATTCATTTCATCCCTTATCATTAATGAAACACCCAAATATTTTATTATATATTTATTTTCAAAGAAATATTATCTCTATTATAGATTTTTATACATGAATACTTATGTCTAAATGAACTATAATATATTATATCATAATAACACAGTCATTAAATTGGTAATTATGAATAGTACTAACAAAATTATGAAAAGTATATTTTTTAAATTGAAAGATCCTTACTCCAATTTCCTGAAGCCAATGCCTTGTATTAATACATTGGTATAATAGAAAAAGAATTCATATCTTGAAGCACTAAATAGTTTAGTATTTTTGGAAAAACAAATATAAACACAATTTTTACATTACAACTTTGAAAGGAAATACAGTATAGAAATTCCATTGTAGACATTCATAACTCCTAGATTATCTATCCAATTCATTCAAAATATTCATATTCTCATATTGGGGGAAAATAAAACATAATAAAGTGGTGATATCAGATACTCGTCTTGGGTAATTAATACAGCGTAATCTATAACAAACATAAATAATAAGTCATAGTGAATAACTAAAAATTCATGTCCTTAAATCATAATCTTGAGCATAAAATGGTCGGAATAAAATCTAATTAAATAATTCCATAATAAAACAAAACCATGGATATTATACTAGTCGACTAATTACATGTACTATCAATTACTAGTTTCATAATTATGGAATGCATAATTCTGGACATTATAAACATACCATCAAGGCCTCGGCTAAGATATCATACATAATGGGTAAAAACCCAATCTAGTTTGTCTCGTGATACCTACCGATGCATCAAGGGGTTATAGGTGTCCCCACCCATCAATTACTAAGTCCAATTCATTACTCATATGAATGGGTTTAAACATAAATAACATATACATATGAAATATAAATAACTTTCCCAAATCATTAAACATAATCACTAACCATTCTGATTAGTATGGTGAATGGTATCAAGATAGCACATCCACAATCAAACTGATCATAAACCATTTAATAAAATATGGTAGATGATAAAAATAAAAGATAAACCTCAAAAAATAATAAAAATCAATAGAGTCTTTGAAATGTATGAAAATACTCAAATAAATTTATCGAGGAATTATTGAGAAAAATACCCTTTTTACTTTGCAAAGAAGTGTTATTTTGGAAAAATAATTTTTATTTGTCATGATTGTTTTTATAAAACCAAAAATTAAAAAAAAATAGTTTTTTAATTATAAAATTAGTTATTTTAGAAAAATAATGGTGTCTTAAAAAATATTATATATGGTGCTTAAAATGGGAAATAAATCGAGACGTTCCCTTTAATCAGGCTTGCGTATCGAGAATAAATGGGAAGGGATCCTTGTAAAACATGTATTTTCCCTCCATAAAAAGATGAAATGATCATAATAAATTATTTTGGAACATATAATCATAATTTTTATGAATTATATAAAATAAATGGGGAATTAAATTTGTGAATATAGGAATAAAGTGTAACACGAAAGAAAATGGAGGTTCGGGAAGAAAACTCTAACCTTATTTCCGAATTTGTTCTTCACTTGAACTTAAAGTCATAGATAATAAAATTAAATCCATTAATTACTTAATTAAAACCCTTTTATAAATTTATTTTATTTATTATAATTTTATTAAATTCATTTATGTATTTGTTATGAGTTATAAGATACAATTTTATCATTTGGGAGCGTTCGTTTCCAAGGTTTTCACGATCAGTAAACTTGTATATGAGTATTGAAGTTAATGTTGAATGAGTATAATTATATAGAATTGAATTTATATTATATAAATAAACATTTGTAATATTATATTATTATAAAAGTAATTTTTTTATATGGTATGAGGATGAGTCGTTAGATAAAACATTAGTGATTATCATTTACATTATTTTGGAGGTTTTTCGATCATCATGAACTAGTTTTGTCATATGTATATATACTGGTTCTAGAAAATTAAATAGGTTGTAATAAATGTATTATTGAATATTTTAACCGTAAAAATTGTGTCATTACTATCCTTTAAGTATAAATTGAAGAATGAAAAATTTGTTGTCCACAACGGTTGTAAATCGGCACCTCAAGGATGATCATTTTGTTTTTAAAATAAAAGTGAGAGAGGGAGTTTAATAAAGTATATTCCATTAAAATTATATAATTATAGTATATAGATGATTTTGGAGTTATCATTCTCAATTGGATAGAGTATTTTCAGAGAGTATAATAAATGAAAAGGGAAATTGAAATGAAATTAAAAAGAAAAAGAAAGAGGATTTGCCTCTTGAATTCTCCTCTTTGAGAACCTCCTTATGGAACCTAGGTTTGGTATTTTGTTGTTAAAATAACCTTTGTGACATGGTATAGATACTTTCAAAGAGGATATGGTTAGAATTTTGACATTATTCAGGTCTTAGAGGTGTGAGGATAAGTGGTGGTGAGGAGTGGTACTTATAGTGGAGGAGAGGGGTGTTTTTTTAATAATGTATTCATTTGTTTATTATTTTGGCTCAAGACTATGAATAGTTTGATTATTATCATAAAATATATTAAAAAAATTAATGTAAGTTTGATATTATGGTACTTACATCATTCATGAATCAATTAATAGTATATTAAACTTATAATGTACTTATATCGTAAATTACCGTAGTTTACTATTCACAAAAAAAATCAAGTATTTTAGAAAAATCCCAAAAAATCAGTCTAACAATTTTTCAACATGTAGTATTCAAAAATGAACTAAATTTTATGAAAATAATTTTCTAAATATGATAAATTTAATTTTTATTGAAAATCATCATTTACTCGGAAAATACAAATTTTGAATTTATAATTGATTTAATAACACTCTGAAAAAATAACTAATGTCTCATAAAATGATCCTATAATAATAATTCAAAATAATATCAATTAATGAATAAATTTTATGAAGATTAAATTTCTTTTAAATCATTTCATTAATTATAAAACTCTAATTAAATATTTATAACTCACAAAAATACCAGCACTTAATTAATAGTTTTTAAAATAGTCATTTACTTACACTTTGATATAATTATATCCTAATTTCATTTATAATATGTCTAAATTTTATTTATAATTTCATGGGTGAGGTTACAATTCATTTGTAAATTTTACTATTTATAAGGGTCGTATTATAATTCATAAGGTCATGTTACTATTTCATCAGTATAAGTTCCTTAACCTCTAGAAAAACTTATTATTTAATTCATTATTCATATGTAAATTTTGTATTGTAGCACCATATTATTGAGGTATGTGACTATTTTTTATATTGTTTTATGTGTATTAAGTGGTTGGGAATGGTTTGGGAGAGTTTGGGAGAGTTTGGAAAGGATTTGAAAAAATTTAGAGGCCTTTTTAAGGCTGCAGAGTTATTATTCATAAGGTCATGTTACTATTTTATCAGTAAAAGTTCCTTAACTTCTATGAAAACTTATTATTTCATTCATTATTTATAAGTAGCTTTTGTATTGTAGCACCCTCGGCTTGAGGTATTTGACCTTTTTTGATACCTTTTTATGTATATTAAGTGGTTGGGAAAGGTTTGAGAGAGTTTGGGAGAGTTTGGAAAGGTTTTGGAAAATTTTGGAGGCCTTTTTAAGGTTGCACGGTTTGAGAACGGTTAGGGGAAACCATGCGAGAATTGTAGGTAACCATGTGATATTACACTATTCGGATAGTAGCATCTACATGGTTAGTGCACGATTTGTCAAATTGTGCGATCTAACCATGCAGCCCAGCAAAAAATGTTTTTTTAAATAGGGTTTGTTTGGATTTTCCCTAACTCTATTTTTTATCCTCTCATAAGAATCCTATGTGGTATTCTTTGATCATAAGGGCTATAGGGGGTCTCCCACCCATTTTGGAAGCAAATCGAAGGATTTTCTTGGTGGTTTGAAAGTGGTTCTTCTCGAGTAAGTCTTCTCTCTTGGTTTTTTATGGTTCTCTCTAGATCTTATCTTCCCTTTATTTTATGTTTCTAGATATACATTTGTAGCATATAGATCTAGGTTTTTTTGCTTAAGTGATGATATTAAGGCTTGATGATGATAGGGAAGGAGATCTACAGTTGTTTTAGTGGAGTGTTTTCCCAGATTTGTGGTGTGTTTTCTTGTGGGTCAATTTCACCAGAACCCTAAGGTGGGTGGATTCTCACTTGACTCCATTTTTATAGAACTAGAATCCTTGGTTTCAATTAGTTGGGTTTAATTGAAATTAATTGTGATTATGGTGTGTGAATTTTGTTGTAAATTCATTGTGGAATGATTTGTGGAATTTTGGGGAAAAGAGGATATTGTGGTGATATATTCTTATGGTTGGATTTTAAAATGGAGATTTTAAAATCAGTTTCTTGGGTTTATTTATGAAAATGTTTTGAAAAAATGGCTTTCAATAAAAATAATTGAATTTTTTTATTGATGTATTATGTCATAATGGATAGTTTGGTTATGAAATAGTTGTTTACTTAATGTTGTGGCCTTGGTTTTCTATATGCATGTTTATTGGCTTGAATCTTAGATGATGTTTTGAAATGATGAGAATGGGTGGGGAGTACCACTATAAAAAGGGGATGGATAATGGATGGAAGGTCCACCATCAAGGATAAGTGGGCAGGAAGTACCACTAGATTGGATAAGTAGTAAACAGGCTTGGGCGGGAAGTTCCACCGTGTTTATTACCGGTTTGGGTATATGAAACTCTATTGTTATGTGTTTTTCATGTGTTATTATGCAAAGTGGAACCTGTTGAGCTAAAATGTGATGGTAAAATGGATTATTTCATGGTTTTTGGATTTCCCTTATATTGTGTGATTTTAGTAAAAGTGTCTTGTTAAGGGTGTGTTTGGATTGTGGGAAATAGTTAAACTATTTAATGTTTTATATGAACTATTTTCTATAAATGTGCTAATGGTTTTATCTTAGCGGAAAGTGTAAGGAAGTCATTTGAGGAAAACCTAATGAGTATTTGTACTCACCCCCTACTTTAGAACTTTGGTGCTTTTACATGTGTCATTTTCGGGGACATGGGTAATGGTAAATCATCTCATTTTTCTAACGGTTCATCATGATGCTTGGGTGGTATAGTGGTTCTTGGAGCATGGATCTTGGTGAGGAGATAAGGAGCACGTCATGGGTTCATTTGGGTTTTGTTATTAGGTCTTCTTCTTGGAACTCTGATTATGGATATTGTGGCGGTTGTATTGGTCTTTTGGTCTTATTGAGTTGTAAGACATTGTTGACATGCATCATGTCATGTTGGTAGGTTATGCCTTGTTTAGTTGATTAGTTTTATTCAAAGGAAAAAAGTTGTTCCCTAATTGTTCTTTTAGCCCTCGGCATTTATTTCCAGCCTTTGGTGCCTTGGAAACGTTGCCTAAGGCTAAGTAGAATCTTACCGCCTCCTAAAACCCATGAGGTAGGGGAAGGATGTTACAAGTGGCATCAGTTTGTTCAATACTTGATCTTCAAGTTGGTTCGGTTCATGGGCGTTGATTATCAGTCTTGGTGTTGGCATTCCTTCTTGGTCATTCCTTGATTCATGATGGTAGAGAGTCATAGGATTTTCAAAACATGGAATGTATATCATAAAATGACATAGTTAACCCTTTTATTTTGAACTTCAAGTTACCAGGGAGTTGGGTACATAAGTGGTTTGGAGACACTTATAGGCATTTGATATCTCATTGTTGTGGGTGTATCCAATGAGATGAGTGTGGAATTCATGGTATAAATCAATACCTCTATGATTCATATTTCATTTGGTATAATGACTTATGTTATGATACGAATATATTGAGGTCTAAAAAATCTAGAACTTATTTTAAATGTGTGGATTTGAAATGTGAATGGTTGTATTATTTTGAAAATGGGTCAATTTTCAAAACATGGTGGATTTTTTTCAGAATAGTTAAACATGGAAATGTGAACCTGTGGAGAGCCTGGTTATGATAGTTTTTACATAATTGAATTTGAATCATAAGTCTTTTATTACTAATGTTGTGGGAATTATGTTTCTTTTTTTGTTGATAAAAATGGAACCAGGTAGGTGTTGTAGAGACCAATTGGAGGAGGATGTTTAAAATGTGGTTTCACCCAATCCTCAGGTTAACTTCCAGCTAGTGAAGAGTATAGTTCAAGATTTTGAAGCTGTGGAAAGTGAAAATAAAGCAGACAAACCAAAGAATGTGGATCATGTGGTTCGTTTTCAAAGGTAGAATCCACCAATTTTTAGGGGTGATTCGGATCTAGAAAGGGCTGAAGCGTGGATAAACAGAATGAATAGGATATTTAACTTCATGGGAAAACCTATAGAGGTGAAAGTGAAGTTATCCACGTACATGTTGGATGATCTTTCCCTTGAGTGGTGGGAGCTGGTGTACCAAGCTTAGAAGGACCAAGGTGTGACATGTGAGGGTTTTGAAGAATTGTTTAACAAATAATTCTACCCTCATACATTCAGAATTCAGAGAATTTTGAATTTATTATATTTGAAGAAGGAGAACCTTTCGGTAATGTAATATGCAGGTAAGTTTATGAACTTGGTGTGGTTTTTACCTGATTTGGTGGGTAGTACATCCTTGAAATCGCGTATTTTTTAAGAGGGGTTGAGGCAGGAAATTCGTTCCAAGATAGCGGTGCTGTGTATAAATGATTACACATAAATGGTGAATAGAGCTACAGTGGCTGAGAGAGATCTTTTGGGGGTTAAAGCCAGGGTAAGTATGTTATTACTTATGGGAGATAGTGGAAACTCAAATGTTGGGTAGAAGCGGAAGATGGACACTTATTTAGAGGGTGGGAGTACAACTTAGAATCTGATGGTAGGATTGGTGAATCTTCCTCTAAATCCTCAGAGTAAGCCGGGATGTTTTTAGTGTGGCTCTATGTGACAACTCAAGAGGTATTGTACAAAACAACCTTGAGCATGTAATAACTTTAAGAACATGGGGCATTTTCAGTGGTATTTCCATAATTCTCTGAGGTCGGGTGTTCGTGACTCTCCCCAGGGGTCACAGGCATCATATGCCTCAACAGGACGGGGGCCGCAGCATACTCCTCATTAGCAGAGCCGAGTTAGTCATGGTGATTCTAGAAATACCGTGACACCTCATCAGGGTAATAAAGAGCAGAGTGTGGAAAGAAAGTATTTGTTTGGATCTGAACAGGTTGTGATGGATAATCATAAGGGACCATCCACGGTATGAGGTATGGTTCTTTTTAATTTCACATTGATGAAATCCTAGTTTGATACAGGTGATTCCCATTCTTTTCTTACTTCTCATTTTGTTAGTTTGTTGGGTTTAACTGTGGAAATAACGCCTTCATTTTAAAAACATAAAACTCTCATGGGTCAAAGAGAGTGCTGAGCCTTCCTATGTAATGTGTGTTGCTTAGTTGTGGAAAGCATTTATTTGATGTGGGATCTCTCAGTGCTTGAGATATATGCTTATGATATAATCTTAGGAATGGATTGGTTAGCGATTTTTAAGGCCCACATTGATTTCTATACGTGAATGGTTAGTTTTACGATGGATGATGGCGCTAAACACCTCTTTAAAGGGGAGAATAATGAAAATCTGGGTGCAACAAGTTTGTTGGCACCAGCTGTTGGCACAATTTCATATCAGTTAGTAGCTTTATCATTGGCATCGGTAGAAGGTGTTCAGTAGAGTGTTATTCTAGTAGTTTTGGATCAGTTTACAGATTTCTTTCCCAAATAATTCATAAGGTTGCCACCCGTGAGAGAAGTGGAGTTTATGATTCATCTCTTTTTGGGACCAGTCCCATCTCACTTCCATCTTATAGAATGTCACCAGTAGAATCAGTGGAATTAAAGGTGTAGTTGTATGAGTTATAAAAGAATGTTTTCATCCGTCTTAGCATGTCTCCATGGGCAGTGTCAGTTTTCTTGTTAAAAAGGTGGAACTCTTCGGCTCTATGTTGATTATCATAGACATAATCAGGTTATGATTAAAAATTAATATCCACTTCCAGGAATTGAGGATTTGTTTGACTAGTTGAGGGGAGATCAGTGGTTCTCCAATATTGACTTGAGGTCATGAAATCATCAATTGTGGGTGAGGAAGGAGGATATTCCCAAAATATCTTTCAGAAGTAGATATGGCCATTATGATTATGTGGTTATACTCTTTGGTCTAACGAATGAACCAGCAGTGTTTATGGAATTGATTAATCTTATATTTAAGAGATATCTATATTCTTTTGTGGTGGTATTTTTTAATGATATACTGGTGTATTTGAGAACAAGGGTGGATCATGAGCAGCACTTAGAAAATAGTGCTAGGGATCTTGAGGGATCATCGGTTGTATGAAAAATTGTTAGAGTCTGTCTTTTGGATACAAGAAGTTCATTTCCTTGGCCATTTTATTTCTATGAAGGGTGTTTTAGTTGATCTAGAAAAGGTAGAGGCTGTTATTTCATGGAAACCATCAAGGAATGTTTTTGAGATAGGGATCTTCCTTGGTCTAGCTGGATATTATCGACATTTTGTTTGTGAATTATCATGATTTTCCTCACTAATGAAAGCATTGACAAGTAAGAATGTTCCATTTCATTGGAATGAGGAGTGTTAGAAATATTTTTAAGAGCTAAAGGGTCGCCTTACATCAGCACCAATATTTGTTTTTTCCCAAACCAGGGAAGTGATACGTGGTGTATTGTAATGCATAAAGATCATGTTTGGGGTTTGTTCTCATGTAGTGGGGTCATGTTGTTGCATATGGATCATGCTAATTGAGGTTTCATGAGAAGAACTACCCAACACATGATTTGGAGTTGGCGGTAGTGGTTCATGCTTTAAGAATGTTGTGTCATTATCTCTTTAGTGAGAAATTCATGGTGTTTACCAATCACAATAGTTTAAAGAATATTTTTTGAAAAATATATTTGAACTTGAGGAAAAGGATATGGATTAAATATCTCTAGATGTTTGATTTTTACTTAATATACACACCGAGTTAGGGAAATTCGATAGTGGATGCATTATGTAGAAAACCATATGCTCATGTGGTGAAACAGGCATTGGATTAGTGGCAATTGATGTTGGTCATAGCCAACATGCAGTTAGAATATAAGGATTGGGGTTAAAAAGTGGTCTTCTTTCTAGTTTCATTGGTTCCTAGCCAGGTTCGTTTGGTTAAAGAGGTGTAGGAATATAATTCCAAGTGCATGGCGATGAGGTCGAAACTCAATGGTGGGGAGACCATTGAGGGTTGAGAACTGAATAGGAATTCAGTTTTGTGTTTTTGCAATGGTGGTACCAGTGGCTTATCATGAGGAACTTATCAAGTCTTTTCATAATTATATGTGGGATATCCATCTAGGAATTCAAAAAATTTATAAGGTGTTGAGAGTGCAGTTTTGGTGGGATGGTATGAAAAGGAATGTGGACGAGTTTGTTTTGAGATGCTAGACTTGTCAGCATATCAAGGCAGAGAACCAATGGCCAGTAGGAATGTTTCAATCTTTAATTATTCCACTATGTAAGTGGGAACAAATAGTGATGTATTTTGTGATAGGTCTCCTAAGAATGATCAGGAAGCATGATTCCATATGGGTGATTGTGGATCAGCTCACAAAGTCAGCCCATTTCAGCCTGATTCGTGAATCTCATATAGTGGAGGATTTTCCCAAAATCTATATCCAGGAATTGGAAAAGATTCATGGTGTTCCTATTCCTATTTTATTAGATAGATATTCGAGTTTCACATCCCATTTTGGAAATCCTTGCAGTAATCCCTCGGGACACAGTTGACGATGAGCACGGAGTATCATCCTCAGACGGATGGCCAATCCGAGAGGATGGTACAAACTTTGGAGGATATTCTAAGGGCTTGTTTGATGGATTTTGGTGGTTCATAGGAGGAACACTTACCATTGGTGGAGTTCTCATATAATAACAGTTATTAGGATTCAATACATATGGCACTGTTTGAGGAATTATATGGGCGTCCATGTCGTTCTCCACTGTGATGGGTGGAAATGGATGACACTTCGATGATTGGACCGATCCTTGTCCAAGATACTATAGAGAAGATAAATTTGATCATAAAGAGGACAGATATGGCTCAATGGGGTCATAAATTTTATACGAACCATCATCTATGACCGTTGTCATTCGAGGTGGGTGATCATGCGTTTTTTATAATCTCTCCTAGTTTGGGACATCGTCAGTTTAGAAACCACGGTAAGTTATCTCCAAGGTATATTGGGACTTTTGATATACATGATCGGATTGGAGAGGTGTCTTATTGGTTGGATTTTCCACCATAGTTTAGTGTGGTGCACAATGTGTCTCATGCGTCTCGGCTGAAAATTTATCAGACTGATCATGACCATGTGATTCGATGGGATCATTATAAGGCCCCGGTCTTAAACCTTACTTAATATTGAATTAAATGAATAATTCACATTGAGGATATTTTCAGGTTTAGAGTTTTAGAGAATTAGGACATAACTATTACATCTCAAAAGATTACAAAGTAGACACTTCTACTAAGTTTCCATAAAATAAAAACTCTTAAAAAGAAACATGTCTAGTTCCATGTTTTAGATAGCATGACTTTCCCATGATCCCATCCTTGACCCAATTCCACATTAAGTCCTGTGAAAAAAAATTCAAAAAAACATGGGGTGAGCATAAAAAGCTCAGTAAGGGATACACAAAGAATGAAAACTGTTAGTTTTTAAAACAACAAGTAAACCATGTATACTTTATCAAAGTAATACCTTCACCTTTAAGAAGTATTAAAACTCTTCACTGAATAAAATATCATTACTTACCCTTTTGTAACCAAAAGATTACCATAAAACCCATATAAAGAACACATAACATATAAAGGTAACTTAGGAAATAAACATACTTAAGTGGAATAACCATATGGTCGACTTCCACACATATCACTTAATGGAATAGCCATTTGGCCAACTTCCATACATACTTAATGGAATAGCCATACAGATGACTTCCATACCCAATGCATTGGAAGTTATAACGTAACCACCCGTCCTGGTATTCACGGCACCACCCGTCATATGGTTTATCACATAACCACCCGTCAAATGTCCAAGTACCATTATAAATTCATAATATATAAAACAAATATAATGGAAAGAAAACATTTCCACACTTTGATCACAATATATCACTTAAATATATTGACATAACAAATCCATTATAAAAACTATTTTCAATACCAAAATACATAAAATAGTATATGGTATTTATTTCATTTTAAAAACATTACGGCTTGTTGAGGAAGCCAAAGATCAAATAATACTCGCGGTGGCGGAAAAGGTCGTTGTCACCACGTACGTTAAAAGAAACATTACTTTTTGTCGTTTAGTAAAACGCTTCATAGAAAAAGATTCCTTTTATATAAAAGTAAAAGTCAAGGGGGTATATACACCGTATAAAAGAAAGTTGTGTATAAAATGAAATATTCCTCAATTAAATGAGATTGAGACGAAGTCCCTTACCTTGGGTCCGACTTGACTCGATCGTTCTTTAACCTCCTTTAAATCGGGTAACTCCTTTTGATTTGAGCTCAAAGGATTCTTTGGGAAGACTTATGCCCAAAGTGAGGATTCTAGGAGTAATAGGGGGATTTGTAGAGACAAAATGGTTAGGGTTTGGCCGAGCCAAAGCCTTGAGAGGTGTGGGTAAGGAGGTAGAGGTGGGGGCCTTTTATAAGAGGAGAGGAGGGGCACTCTTGGAAAGTAAGGAAATGTTACTTTATTTTAGAATGATTTTAGGATTTTAATGGTCCCAAATTGATGTGTTTCTAGGATAAGGTGATAAGAGTTCTAAATACACCCATCCAATAGGTTTTGAACATGTTTAGGTCTTAGATTTTACATTATCTTTCCATTTTATTTAAATTGTTAAATAATGAGGTAATCGCTGCATCATCATGGTGTCATAAATAATTTAATTTATTTAATTTCTAAAAATTACAAAAAAATACTATGATGTAGTAAATATTTTTATCTTTCCAATGAATATTTATAGTTAAAAATCTGATTTGCATAACCCCATGTAAAAAAAAATTTAGTAAAAAAACTCATGTTTGTGACATTTTTATTTTAACTTTAAATAAAAAGTTATTAATGTCAATTTCCAACAAAAGTGGCTTCATGGGGTCCCCAAGTTTACCCATGGATTTTATTGGTCTTCCATGACACATAAAATGAGGTTAGTACATGTGTCAAGTTCATTTAATATTATTACAACATTATTTTTACCTTAAATTACACTAATTACCTCTAACCGCGATTAAAAACTTAAAAGTTTCTATTCACCAAAAAATTATTTTAATCCCATTGAACCACATTTTACTTCTTAATGACAACCATGTATGTCGGATTTTTGAAATTCAAAACACAAAGGTGGTAAAATTTCATTTAAATGAAAAATCAGTTTTTTAAGTACCACTTAGTGGTTTCACTATTCATCAAAAATTGAAGTTTTTCAGAAAAATACCAAAAATTCTCCCTAAGCTATATTTGATATTCCAAATTCAAAAATGATGTCTATTTTAAAAAATTAAAAACATATAAGTTGAATTAATTAATTTAATAATTAATTCCTGCTGTCAAAACAAATAGCGTGTTTTTATGAAACAAAAAGTATCAAAAGATTGACACTAGTTCAAGTCCGATTTCAAAGAGAAATTAATTCCAACGACCACTATTGGATTAAATGGTAAAAATATATTCTAATTTAACTTTAAAACCACTTCAAAAGATAATCTAATGATATTAAAAATTTTGATTAAAAAGAGGTTTTGAATTAAAATACAATATTTTTCACTATTCATTAAAAAATGATCTTTATCGGAAAAATACAGAAAATTTACACAAAGTAAATTTTGATGTCCCGATTCTAAAGAAGAATTTTATTTGGTCCAATAGAATGTATAAGAGTGACCAAAACTATATTTAATGACGGTTCGCCATCAAAAGTTGATAAGTGGATCTTTAGTGAAAATTAGAGTATATATATACCTAAAATTGAATTCTTTTCATATTTTAAGCCTTTATCCTTTATTGGATAAATGTAAAAAAATTTAAAAAACATATATAATCATATTTTAGTTATTTCTATTCATTCCCGCCAACACAACAGCTACGTGTTAACTAACATTTAAAATAATATTATTTTATTACTAGTGTGCAACGTAAGATTTCAAAGAAACTCTTTGTTGCGTATCGGGTACGCTATCAAACATAGCAACCCATTTAAAGTAAAATTAATATTTAATTAGAAAATATTAATAAATATGAAAATGTATTATTCTTTATTTACCTGGGATGTTACATCCTTCCCCCCTTTTGGGAATTGTGTCCTCGCAATTTTATTCACTTCTCAAAATAAGTGGGGGTATTTATCCCTCATAGCATTTTCAGATTCCCACGTTGCCTCTTCAACCATATGGTTTTTCCACAAAACCTTTACCTGGTGAATTACCTTATTTCGCAACACTTTATCTCTTTGGTCAAGAATATGGACTGGTTGTTCTTCATAAGAGAGATTCTCTTCCAACTGAACTACCTCCGGGCTCAAAACATGAGATGGATCTGGCATATACTTTCTCAACATCGAAACATGAAAAACATTGTGTACCTGAGATAAACTCGGAGGTAAAGACACTCGGTAAGCAACTGATCCAACTCTCTCCAAAATTTCATATGGTCCAATGAACCTTGGACTCAGCTTTCCTTTTTTACCAAATCACATCACACTTTTCCACGGTGAAACTTTGAGAAAAACATGATCACCTACCTCGAAAGATAGATCCTTCCTCCGGTTATCTGCATAACTTTTTTGTCTGCTCTGAGCTGTTCTCATGTGTTTCTAAATCAACTGAACTTTTTCTGCCATCTCTTCTACCAATTATGGTCCCATCAGCTTCCTTTCACCCACTTTATCCCAAAAAGATGGAGTTTGACACCATTTACCATATAATTCCTCAAATGGAGCCATCTGTATACTGGAATGAAAATTGTTATTATATGAAAACTCAACCAAAGAAAGATGTTGGTCCCAACTTCCCTGATAATCCAAAGAACAAGCACAGAGAATATCCTCCAAAGTCTGAATCGTTCGTTCTGACTGCCCATCTGATTGAGGATGAAAAGTTGTACTAAAATTTAATTCAGTACCCAACGACTTCTGAAGGCCTTTCCAAAAGTTAGAAGTAAACCTGGGATCACGATTAGATACAATGGAGAGAGGAACTCCATGTAACCTGAATATCTCTTTAAGATACAAACGAGAAAGTTGATCTAGAGAGAAAGTATCTCGAATAGGAAGGAAATGAGCAGATTTAGTCAATCGATCAACAATAACCCAGATTGCATTATTACCTCTAGATGTCTTCGGTAATCCCACAACAAAATACATGGATATATTTTCTCATTTCCACTCTGGCACTGGTAAAGGCTGAAGCATCCCTTTCGGTAACTGCCGCTCTGCTTTAACCTGCTAAAAAGTCAAACACTTCACTGTAAAATCAGAAATATCCCTTTTCATTCCATCCCACCAGTAATACTCCCGCAGATCTATGTACATCTTAGTACTGCCAGGATGAACTGAAAACGGGGAACTATGAGCCTCACATAACAACTCATTCTTCAAATGTGAATCACAAGGCACACATAATCTCTTCCCAAACCTCAAAACACAATTATTATCAATGTTGAATTTAGGCAACTTACCCTTCTGAAACAGCTCTACCTTTTTCTGCAACTCACTATCTTCCTTCTGTGCTTGATTAATTCTGTCTGATAGGGATGATCTCACTGAAACCTGAAACAAAACAGAAGAACTTTTTGCACAAACAATTTCCATGCCAAATTTCATCAAATCAAAAACTAAAGGATCTCATTCCAAACGTAGCATGGTTAATGAAGCATTACTTTTTCGACTCAAAGCATCGGCCACTTTATTTTCTTTTCCCGGATGGTAATGAATTGTACAATCATAATCCTTGATTAATTCCAGTCATCTCATTTGTCTCATGTTCAATTATTTTTGAGTGAATATATACTTTAAACTTTTGTGATCAGTATATATTTCACACTTTACTCCATACAAATGATGCCTCCAAATTTTTAGAGCAAAAACAACAGCAGTTAATTCTAAATCATGTGTAGGGTAATTTACCTCATGAGTTTTCAACTGACGTGAAGCATATGCAATTACCTGATCATTCTGCATAAGGACACAGCCAAGTCCCTTTAAAAAAGCATCACTGTATATAACAAACTCACCATTCCTGGAAGGAAGTGCCAAAACTGGAGCATTCACCAATCTTCTTTTCAACTCCTGAAAAAAATCATCACATTATTTTTTCCATATAAACTTAGCACCCTTCCGAGTTAGCTTAGTCATTGGACTAGATAACCGTGAAAAAATTTCAACAAACCTTCGGTAGTAACCTGCCAAACCAAGGAAACTATAGATCTCGGTTACATTTGTGGGTCTTGGCCATTCTTCAACAACTTTTGTTTTAGCAGGATCAACAGTTATTCCATTTTTTGAAACAATGTGACCAAGGAAGGAAATTTGTTGTAACCAAAACTCACACTTGTTGAATTTCCCATATAGTTTCTTTTCTTTTATGGTTTGAAAGATAACCCTTAAATGACTTTCATGCTCCTCTTTAATTTTAGAAAACACCAAAATATCATCAATGAAAACAACCACAAACTTATCCAAGAACTCATGGAAAATTCTATTCATAAGGTCCATAAATACAGCAGGTGCATTGGTTAACCTAAAAGGCATAACTACAAATTCATAATGTCCATATCTAGTACAAAACGCAGTCTTCAGAACGTCTACTTCTTTTACTTTCAACTGATGGTACCCCGACCTCATGTCAAACTTCAAAAAATACTGAGCTCCCTGGAGCTGATGAAACAAATCATCGATATGAGGCAAAGGATACTTGTTCTTAACAGTGATATTATTCAAGGCTCTATAATCAATGAAAAGTCTCATTGAACCATCTTTCTTTTTAACAAACAAGACAGGAGAACCCCATGGTGATGTGCTAGGTCGAATGAAACCTTTATCTAATAACTCCTGCAATTTTTTCTTTAACTCTAAAAGTTAAACTTGAGCCATTCGATAAGGAGGTTTTGAAATTGGATTAGAATCAGGAACTAAGTCAACAGTAAATTAAACTTCCCGATCATGAAAAATACCAGGCAACTCATCAGGAAAAACATCAAGATACTCATTTACCACTGGCACATCATTAATCTGAACAGTTCCCTTGTTTTCAACGATATGAGAAAGATAACATTCATTTCCATCTTTTAATAGTTTCTCAACTTCCTGATATGTTATCAAAATCAAGGGTTCATTCTTGTACACAAACTGAAAATCTTTCTAAAAATAAACCATTTTAGCTCTGCAGTTAATCTTAGCATGATAAACAGAAAGACAATCCATGCCCAAAATAACATCAAACTCTACTAGAGGCAAAACAATAAGGTTTGCAGGTAGATTCTTTCCGCACACAAGGATAGGAAGGTTCTTATAATTTCTTTTTGTCTCAACATTTCCTCTGGGTGTTTTTACCATAAGTTTAGGATTCATATCTTGAGATGGAATTTCTAATTTACTAGAAAAATTCTCAGAAATGAAAGAATGTGTAGACCCTGAATCAAACAACACATTGGCATAATCTTAACAAACAAACAGTGTACCTGATACTACTTCATTCGATGGCCCAACATCTGCTGAAGTAGTTGCAAAGGATTTCACCACCCCTTTCTTCTTGTAGTCTGGCTGCTTTCCCCCAGTTGAGTTCTTTGTTAGACACTCATTTGCATAGTGACCCATTTCATTACACTTAAAACATCTTACCGCTGGCTTTTCATTGCCTGCCTGATCATCTTCATTACAGTTATGAGCAATATGACTAGACTTACCACACCGAAAGCACTTTCCAGAATTGGATAAACATTCTCCAGGATGCATTTTACCACACTTCTCACAGGATGGATATTTGGTTTTCTTACCTCCTTGCTTCTTTGATGAATTCTTCCCCTTTGCCTGCCAACTGGACCTCTTATTCTGTCGTTTGTCAAAGAACACATGATCACAGGCAAACTCCATTTCCACCTTTTCCACACATCGTACAAGTTTTTCATAACTTCTGAACTCACTTGAAGATAAAGCCCTTCGATAATTTGGATTTAATCCTGAGTAAAAACGGTTGATTTTACTATCAAGATCTCGTATGAAGTTTGGAGCATACCTTGACAGTCGAGTGAACTTTGCTTCATAAGCAGCCACTGAGTCATCCTCCTACCTCAATTCTATAAATTGTTTTTCCATACTAAGACGAACCACCTTAGGAAAATATTTCTCAAGAAACATACCTTTGAATTCTTCCCAGTGAAGATCATCAATCTCATCACTATCTCTGATATTTTTCACCATCGACCACCACTGATCAGCTTCTCCTTCAAAACGGTAAACAGCAAGACTAACCTTTTGATGTTCTGAACACCCCATGACATCAAAAATCTTCTCCAGTGCTTTAATCCACCCTTCATCTAGCACAGGGTCAGATGATCCTCTGAATGATGGGGGATGTTTCCTCATGAAATGTTCAACCACTGACATGTTCCTCTGCAGTTGATCTGGATGATCTCGTGCATGGATACCACCACCATTTATAGCCTGAGTCAACTGTGCCATCACTGCAACAAACTGTTCAGTTCCGATTCCGACCATCTCAGGTTGCTGATTTGGAAGGTTGTCTTCCTCCTGATGTCGTCCCAACATAGCTGCTTTGTTTGCTCTGTGGAAAACCATTCTTAACACAGAAATATCTTAGGCGAAGCAACATGGTAATCTATAAATGCTATATCATTTCAATCATACCATAAATTAATTTATAATTTAACACTTTTCTAACTCCTAAAGTTGTCTAAACCGACCTCTGATACTAACTATAAGGCCCCGGCATTAAACCTTACTTAATATTGAATTAAATGAATAATTCACATTGAGGATCTTTTCAAGATCAGAGTTTTAGAGAATTAATACATAACTATTACATCTCAAAAGATTACAAAGTATACACTTTGATGTGGCTCTATTTTGACATAGTTTTGCCACATCTTTTATTTAATTTTTATCAATTTAATTAATTATTTTGACACTTTTTAAATAATATTGGCACTTTTGTAATTTTATCACTAAATATGTTAATTAATCATTTTTTATAATTAATTATGTGTTTTTAGTCTTTAAATTACTAATTTAAATCTTACAAAACTATTAAACATTAATTATGTCTTATTTAGTTTGGTTAATTTAAATCTGATTAACTTTATAATAGTTAATATATATTATAAACAATTATTTAATTTATGTAATTCAATTTAATTAACTTATACCTTATTTTAATATTTTATCTATTAATTTAGTCACATTAAAATAGATTAACTTTGTTAATTAATTTATTCAGTCATCCTGCTAACTATTTAAGAATATAATATGTGCTTTTAATTAAGTTAAATTGTTCACTTTTAATTTTATTAGTTCAAATAGTTAAATAGTTAATTAATTAATAGTTTTTAAACATTAATTTTATTATTTTATGTATGCAGATTGATTTTTAAATTCATTTTATAATTGTTTTGGTCTACCCGTGATGTAGATAATAGTTTTAGGTGAAATTAAGAGTCACTGTTGCTTCTCTTTTTCACCTGCTGCTTCCTTGTAATTGTTCTTTAAGTAATTATAATTTAAGTCTTTTATAATTGCAGTTTATTATTTAATTAGTTTTTAATTTAAGTGTTATCTAATTAATAACCTAAGTTGTGTTTAAATTTAAGTTAGAGTTTAATAAAATAATGCCGAGTTTCATTTTATCATCTAACTAATTAACTTTGTTGTTTAATAATTTTAGTTAATCCTAATTATTTTAATTATATGTTTTCAGTTAATTAATTGTAGGTGTTATGCATTTGTTTATACTTATATTGAATTAATCTTAACTTTTATTTTCTTAGTTAATAATTAGTCGCTTCTATTTTTAGTTTGCTAAATAATTTGGTTAGTTTTTAGCTATAGTTAATTAATTAGTCTTTTACAATTTAGTTATTTTGATTTTTGATTTAGTTAGTTAATGTTTTAATCATTCTATTATTTGTTTTGAATTAATATTTATTGTTAATGTTTTTAATTTTTAACTTTTAGTGAGTGTCGCACCGATGTTATGTCACACCGAAGTTTTATTATAACTATCGGTGAGTCGGGACTCACCGATTGCTTCAAATCACCATCAGTCTCTCATGGCGCACCGTTGTTGCGACGCACCGATCCTTCCATCGGTTTCGGTCTCATTTATTTTGAACTATCGGTGAGTCATCGACTCACCGATCCAATACATCATCATCTGTTTCACGATGCGCCGTTTTCACTTCAATTTTATAATTATCGGTGTCTTATTTTCGGTGAGTCATGACTCACCGATTCAAAATTTCTTCTATCGGTTTTACAATTTTTCTTTACCCCATCAGTCTCTCATTTCCACGCACCCACCATTAGTTTATTATTTTATCACTTTTGGTCTCTCTTCCATTTTTTCTATCGGTGAGTCGTAACTCATCGATCCTCCACCCACGGCCACTCACTGATAGTTCTTTTTCCTCCTACCGATGTAGGGATCAGTTTCACCTCTCGCCATCCATTTTCCCATTTCACCCTGCTTCCAATAGTTACTTTTTGTAGGTGCTACCGATAGTTCATTTCTACCCTACTACCGATATCCCTCCTCCTCACTGTTCTCCCCTACCTACATCCCCGCATCCTCTGGTTTCACAAACCCCTTCAACCTCCTACCAATGCCGGTCCCACTTCCTCATCTCCCCCAAAACATCCATTGTTAGTCCCAACTCTTCACATATCGACACTCATTCTCTCTATCTCATTCGAGATTCCACGACCACATCTATTTGAGAGCAGCACTGGAGATGAGTAGCAGGCTAAGGAGCTTGAAGGCAGAGCTTTGCAAGGGGATTTTACCTTCCCTCTGTCTATAATTGTGTACTCTGTTTTCGATTGTTTTTAATTGCTTAATTCAACATGATCAAAGGTTGAGTTGTCTTATCTCTAGAATTCAATTCTTTTTGGTTAATATTTTATACTTCTTCATTTACTTATATTTTTCAGAATCATGATCAATTGGAGAGGTTGATTAATGACTCTCTGTTCAGTTGTTTCACACCTTAAATGTTTTAAAATTCATAAATTCATGAACTAATGGTGAGGTAATTCTTGAATAATTTTATCGAAACGTTAATGTCTTAAAAAGTGGTAATTTACGATGAGTTTATTTGCCACTGTTATCCTTTTCTAACTATCAAACAATTTGACTGACTTTGGAGTGGAGAACTCCTAAAGTCAGTCTTCTGTGTGTTGAGTTTCCTGGAGAGGGAGACTTTTCACTTTTATTTCTTGAGGTGTAACTCAATAAGGTGTAGTGGAGAAGGTATCCATTAAACCATTAGGGTTGGATTTTCGAGTGTTACTTTTGATCTGCTCCTTCAACCTTGCTACCTTATTTTAGTATTTTGTTCTTTTATGTTAGTTTTACTGTAATTTGTAGTTCATCAGTATTTTTGTAATCTATTTTGTCTCTTGCTTAAAGAAAATTACAAAAAAAATTGTAAAGTCAAAAACAACTAAAAAATGTTCACTTCCTCCACTGCTAACAATAGTGGAGTTTAATAAAAATAAACCTTAGAATTTTCGTCTGCCTTCTCTGTGGTTCGACCCTGCACTGCTATACTAGTGTAGGAGTAATAAATGTAATTTTGAGGGCCGTGACGACCTCCGGCCACTTCAAAATTTGGCGTCATTGTCGGGGAAGGCACGCACCGAGATTATAGGGTTTAAAAAAACACAAAAAAAACATAAAAAAACATTTAAAAAAAACTGCTTTGAACTGTATCTGCTGCTTTTGTTGTTTTGAAAAGAAAAATCTGCTTCATAGAGAACTGTTGTGTGTTTAAGCTCATTTAATTTTGAATTAAAAATGGATGTTAATCAGAATTGGAATCAACTGGGACCTAACTGTGTTTGTTGTGGTGATTATGGACATACTTCTTGGCAGTGTGTCTATAACCAGCCACAGCAAGATGTTTACACTGATGAAAATGAACAATGTGAGTTTAGTCCTGTCACCCTAGCTAAAGTTTAATTAATTGATTCTAAACTAGATGCTAGGGTGGAACAAATTAATAATTGGTTAACTCAAACCCATGAGATTCAACTAAGAGATTCTCAAGATCGAGATCAAAGAATGAAAAGAATAGAAACCATGCTCTTTGAATTGCAACAAAGGGTTAAAGAACAAGAAGTATTTGAAGAAAATGAAAAAGAAAATGTCTTCAAAAGATTTGAAAATCAAGTGGAAGAAGAAAGTGATAATGAAACTGGAAAAGAACCCATTCACTTTGAAAAATCTGACTCTGTTGAACTAAATCTGGAAATAACCAACTCTCTAGATTAAGAACACATCATTGAAAATCCAATAAATAACTTTAATGGAATTGACTTGGACAATTTTGAAGATGAATTGAAACAAATTGAAAAAGATAGCCCAGTTCTTTTCATAATTCCTACACTTGAGAGAAATCATTGTTTTAGAAGTTTTGAGAATGAAGTCACTCGGGTTGAAGATATACTTGAAACTAAAAATCTGAATGTTAAAAACTCTTCACCCAAAATTTCTGAAATTCTGAATATTGAGGCTGAAATTGATATTGGGAACACTTTGGATGAGAACCTCAAGCTAGAAAATATAGAATCTGAAATTTTTGGACCTAAATTGATCATTTCTCTTCCATGCTTTGAAACTCTAAATCCAATAATTTTTTAAATGCTGTTGGATAATGAGGATGAGGGAATGGTATTTGAAGAAAAATTAACTGATGAGTTTTCATTTCCCTATTATCATTATAATCACTTTTCTGAATCATTGTGTGTTGAACTGGAAAATAGTGTTGATATACAAGGGAGTAAATGTTTACATTTGATCAATCTTGAACATGACTTTATTGAAGCTGAATTAAACATTACACCCCCTGATTTGAATTTCCTGGAACGCACTATAGACATGGTTTTAGAAAGTGAGTCTTTTGAACTTGAACTTGAAAGAGAGGTTGAACACACCCTTGATCATGGAAGAATTGATTTGATAGAAGCAGTAGATGTTCAGTGTGATTTAACGGATGAGGATCTTTTGGAAGAAATTTACAGCATGGTTTAACCTGAATCTGCTACTGTTCAATTAAATTCTCTTCCTTGTTTGTCACTTTCATCCTCACCTGTGAAGGGTGCTGAGCCTTCTTGTGATGCTTATAGTAGTCTAAAAGTGGATGTATGCTTGAGTTCCATTGTACATGATTCTATTCAGAACTTTATTGAATCCCCTTTTGAACCTACTATTCAGAATTCACCCATTTTCACCCTTGAATGTGAGTCTGTTAATGTTGAGGTTAATATAGTTATCCATGAAAATAATGCCAAACCCTTTAAAGCACCTAGATCTATGTTGACCCTTCATGTGAACTCAACTCTTGATAAATTTGAAACAATTATGGAAGTGGACAGCATTATGCTTACAACTGTTAAAGGGTGCTACATAGGGGTTATTTTAGGTTATGAGAAATTGGTATTAGTCTGCTTATGTTTTTTTCCCCACATAATTCACCTTTCTGTTAAAAATAATTGGTCCAAACACATGTGGTGGTTCCTATTAAGGAAACCACATCCACCTAGTGATTACGGTTAGTTTCTAGGTGAGTCTGGTTGGGGACTTTAAACCTAGTGCTTCATGGGAGGAAACCCATGGTCTTAGTTTTGTTAATAAATAAAAAATTTTAATTAAATAAATTCTAATTGAAGACTTAAAATTCAGTGCTTCATGGGAGTCAACCCATGCTCTTTCTTTGTGTTTACTTTTGTTTTTGTTCTTGTTTTACTTTGAATAAAGTTCTGTTGTGATGTCTTCTGTTTGCACTATCTATGCTGGTTATTTGTTCCTAGTTCTCATGCTCTATGTTTCTAGGATGATACTGCTTTTTCATCTAAAGAGTGGAATTCCCATGCTGGAGGTTTAATGAAGACACTTTATTTCAGGGAAGTTTTCACTTTCTGCACTTATTTTCTGCTTCTGTGTGATTTAATAAATTCTGTTTGTTTTAAAAAAAATATGTTGCATGTCACTGTGTTAAAGGAAAAAAAATATTCTTGTACCTCATTTCTAGAATCTGTATCTCATTGATAAAATCTTTCCACGGTTTTAATTTAAGAGTGGGGGGGTACATGTAGAGTGTAAATTTAGTTTCATTGAAATTGTTTTGGCTGATGGGTGTGTAGCATGCATCATTCTGCTTTATTGAAAACCCATTTGAACCCAATCTGTTAACTTGCTACACCCTTTTCATTGTTCACCCACAAGAGCTACATGAAATTGTTTGAACTACATTGAAAATTTTTATTACTGGACATAAATTTTTATGCACGTACTTGGATTTGAACCTGCTAGTTATTTATTCATTGTGGCAAACAATAATTTTGAACTTCATTGGGACCCTTTATACATGTCATTAATCTACTTAATTGGAAATCTATTTTGAACCTTAATTGATTAATTGTTCTTCTCCATATTTATAATTCAACTTTGGGGACAAAGATGGGTTTTAAGTGTGGGGGAGGGGGTCAATTCTTGACTGTGCTAAACTGTGCTTAATTGAAAGCCCATCAATTCCCACTACAAATTCAAACTTTTTATTAAAAGTGGTTAATTTTTTTTCAAAATTCTTGCATAATTTTAGGCTTTACAATTTTTTATCAATTGGGTCTTGCCTTAGGAAAAGTATCTTGTTGGAAGTTAATATTTCCATTGAATCTGAAATTAATGAGTTTGGATGATTGCTGAGTGATCTTGCTTAGTGAATTTATGGAAATCTTGTTTAGAGTCTACTTATGGAAGTGATTTGGGTTACATGTTTATGGAGTTATGATCATAGCCTTGGAACTGGAAATTTGATTTTGATTCTAGGGGCCTCATTCATCTTTAATTTATTAAAAGTAATTTCTTTAATGCGCCAATGTAAATGAATTTTATATAAATCTTTTCAAACTAGATTAGTTTGGGAATCTGGGATCCCACAATGAGTCTCTGAGACCCTAGATGCTGGGTGTGTTTCTATTAACTATAATCCCTCTGTACACTTTGAATAAGTGTGTTGCCCAGTGCTCAGCACAATGATACAAGGCTTGGGAAAAATAAATAAAGTGTCTAGGGTCAAAAATGAGCTCATTAAGGTGAGGGGAATGATGAACGCCAAATGAAGAAGGGATCAATGGGTTTATATGGAAATCATTTAGGTTGTATCATTGAGGTGATTCAAAAAAATTATTTATTTATTTTTTGAAACCTAAGTGAAAAATTCAAAGTACAAAGTTCCTTGGTTGAGGTCTTAATTCCATTGATATTTTATCTCTTGTCATTTTTAGAATTAGAACCTGAGCCTGGATTGAAGTGAGTCGCTAAGTTATCACATATGAGGCATGACATCTTCTTTGATGGATGGTCTTTGAGTTCTTAATTACCCTTGAGTATTCGTTTTAGGGCAAGATCTATTTGAGTTACTCATTTTCTTAAAGCCTGCTATTATGTAGTGTCCTCTGTTTGAGTACTGGACATGTTACATTTTGAGAAAAATCATAAACTCAATTTACTATTTTTCTAAGAAAATAAAACATGGGATTGTTTGAGGACAAACAATGTTTAAGTGTGGGGGAATTTGATGTGGCTCTATTTTGACATAGTTTTGCCACATCTTTTATTTAATTTTTATCAATTTAATTAATTATTTTGACACTTTTTAAATAATATTGGCACTTTTGTAATTTTATCACTAAATATGTTAATTAATCATTTTTTATAATTAATTATGTGTTTTTAGTCTTTAAATTAATAATTTTAATCTTACTAAACTATTAAACATTAATTATGTCTTATTTAGTTTGGTTAATTTAAATCTTCTTAACTTTATAATAGTTAATATATATTATAAACAATTATTTAATTTATGTAATTCAATTTAATTAACTTATACCTTATTTTAATATTTTATCTGTTAATTTAGTCACATTAAAATAGATTAACTTTGTTAATTAATTAATTTAGTCATCCTACCAACTATTTAAGTATATAATATGTGCTTTTAATTAAGTTAAATTGTTCGCTTTTAATTTTATTAGTTCAAATAGTGAAATAGTTAATTAATTAATAGTTTTTAAACATTAATTTTATTATTTTATGTATGAATATTTATTTTTAAATTCATTTTATAATTGTTTTGGTCTACCCGTGAGGTACATAATAGTTTTAGGTGAAATTAAGAGTCACTATTGCTTCTCTTTTTCACCTGCTGGTTCCTTGTAATTGTTCTTTAAGTAATTATAATTTAAGTCTTTTATAATTGTAGTTTATTATTTAATTAGATTTTAATTTAAGTGTTATCTAATTAATAACCTAAGTTGTGTTTAATTTTAAGTTAGAGTTTAATAAAATAATGTCGAGTTTCATTTTATCATCTAACTAATTAACTTTGTTGTTTAATAAGTTTAGTTAATCCTAATTATTTTAATTATATGTTTGTAGTTAATTAATTGTAGGTGTTCTTCATTTGTTTATACTTATATTGAATTAATCTTAACTTTTATTTTCTTAGTTAATAATTAGTCGCTTCTATTTTTAGTTTGCTAAATAATTTTGTTAGTTTTTAGCTATAGTTAATTAATTAGTCTTTTACAATTTAGTTATTTTGATTTTTGATTTAGTTAGTTAATGTTTTAATCATTCTATTATTTGTTTTGAATTAATATTTATTGTTAATGTTTTTAATTTTTAACTTTTGGTGAGTGTTGCACCGATGTTATGTCACACCGAAGTTTTTTTATAACTATCAGTGAGTCGTGACTCACCGATTGCTTCGAATCACCATCAGTCTCTCATGACGCACCGTTGTTGCGATGCACCAATCATTCCATCGGTTTCGGTCTCATTTATTTTGAACTATCGGTGAGTCATCGACTCACTGATCCAATACATCATCATTAGTTTCATGATGTGTCGTTTTCACTTCAATTTTATAATTATCGGTGTCTTATTTTCGGTGAGTCATGACTCACCGATTCAAAATTTCTTCTATTAGTTTTACAATTTTTCTTTACCCCATCGGTCTCTCATTTCCACGCACCCACCGTTAGTTTATTATTTTATCACTTTTGGTCTCTCTTCTATTTTTTCTATCAGTGAGTAGTAACTCACCGATCCTCCACCCACGGCCACTCACCGATAGTTCTTTTTCCTCCTACCGATGTAGGGATCAGTTTCACCTCTCGCCATCCGTCTTCCCGTTTCACCTACTTCCAATAGTTAATTTTTGTAGGTGCTACGGATAGTTCATTTCTACCCTACTACCGATATCCCTCCTCCTCACCGTTCTCCCCTACCTACATCCCTGCATCCTCTGGTTTCACAAACCCCTTCAACCTCCTACCAATGTCGGTCCCTCTTCCCCATCTCCCCCAAAACATCCACTGTTAGTCCCAACTCTTCACATATCGACACTCATTCTCTCTCTCTCATTCGAGATTCCACGACCACATCTATCCGAGAGCAGCGCTGGAGATGAGTAGCAGGCTAAGGAGCCTGAAGGCAGAGCATTGCAAGGGGAGTTTACCTTCCCTCTATCTATAATTGTGTACTCTGTTTTCGATTGTTTTTCATTACTTAATTCAACATGATCAAAGGTTGAGTTGTCTTATCTCGAGAATTCAATTATTTTTTGTTAATATTTTAGACTTCTTCATTTACTTATATTTTTCAGAATCACGATCAATTGGAGAGGTTGATTAATGACTCACTGTTCAGTTGTTTCACACCTTAAATGTTTTAAAATTCATAAATTCAAGAACTACTAGCGAGGTAATTCTTGAATACTTTTATCGAAACGTTAATGTCTTAAACAGTGGGAATTTACGGTGAGTTTATTTTCCACTATTATCCTTTTCTAACTATCAAATAGTTTGACTGACTTTGAAGTGGCGAACTCCTAAATTTAGTATTATGTGTGTTGAGTTTTCTAGCGAGGGAGACTTTTCACTTTTATTTCTTGAGGTGTAACTCAATAAAGTGTAGTGGAGAAGGTATCCATTAAACCAGTAGGGTTGGATTTTCAAGTGTTACTTTTGATCTGCTCCTTCAACCTTGCTGCCTTATTTTAGTATTTTGTTATTTTATGTTAGTTTTACTGTAATTTGTAGTTCATCAGTATTTTTGAAATCTATTTTGTCTCTTGCTTAAAGAAAATTACAAAAAAAAATTGTAAAGTCAAAAACAACTAAAAAATGTTCACTTCCTCCACTGCTGACAACAGTGGAGTTTAATAAAAATAAACCTTAGAATTTTCGTCTGCCTTCTCTGTGGTTCGTCCTTGCACTGCTATACTAGTGTAGGAGTAATAAATGTAATTTTGAGGGCCGTGATGACCTCCGGCCACTTCACACTTCTACTAAGTTTCCATAAAATAAAAACTCTTAAAAATAAACATGTCTAGTTCCATGTTTTAGATAGCATGACTTTCCCTTGATCCCATCTTTGACCCAATTCCACATTAAGTCTTGTGAAAAACATTTCAAAAAAAACCTGGGGTGAGCATAAAAAGATAAGTAAGGGATACACAAAGAATAAAAATTGTTAGTTTTTAAAACAACAAGTAAACCATGTATACTTTATCAAAGTAATACCTTCACCTTTATGAAGTATTAAAACTCTTCGCTGAATAAAATATCATTACTTACCCTTTTGTAACCAAAAGATTACCATAAAACCCATATAAAGAACACATAACATATAATGGTAACTTGGGACATAAACATACTTAAGTGTAATAACCATACGGTCGACTTCCACACATATCACTTAATGGAATAACCATTCGGCCAACTTCCATATATACTTAATGGAATAGCCATACGGACGACTTCCATACCCAATGCATTGGAGGTTATAACGTAACCACCCGTCCAGGTATTCACGGCACCACCCGTCATATGGTTTATCACGTAACCACCTGTCAAATGTCCAAGTATCATTATAAAATCATAAGACATAAAACAAATATAATGGAAAGAAAACATTTCCACACTTTGATCACAATATATCACTTAAATATATTGACATAACAAATACATTATAAAAACCATTTTCAATACCAAAATACATAAAATAGTATATGGTATTTATTTAATTTTAAAAACATTACGGCTTTTTGAGGAAGCCAAAGATCAAATAATACTCATGGCGGCGGAAAAGGTCGTTGTCACCGCGTACGTTAAAAGAAACATTCCTTTTTTTCGTTTAGTAAAACGCTTCGTAGAAAAAGATTCCTTTTGTATAAAAGTAAAATTCAAAGGGTTTTATACACTGTATAAAATAAAGTTGTGTATAAAATTAAATATGTCTCAATGAAAGGAGATTGAGACGAAGTCCCTTACCTCGGGTCCGACTTGACTCGATCGTTCTTTAACCTCCTTTAAATCGGGTAACTCCTTTTGATTTGAGCTCAAAGGCTTCCTTGGGAAGACTTCTGCCCAAAGTGAGGCTTCTAGGAGTAAGAGATGGATGTGTAGAGACAAAATGGTCAGGGGTTGGCCGAGCCAAAGGCTTGAGAGGTGTGGGTAAGGAGGTAGAGGTGGGGGCCTTTTATAAGAGGAGAGGAGGGACACTCTTGGAAAGTAAGGAAATGTTACTTTATTTTAGAATGAGTTTTGGATTTTAATGGTCCCACGTTGATGTGTTTCGAGGATAAGGTGATAAGGGTTCTAAATCCACCCATACAATAGGTTTTGGAAATGTGTAGGTCTTATATTTTACATTATCTTTCCATTTTATTTAAATCGTTAAATAATGAGGTAATTGCTGCATCATCATGGTGTCATAAATAATTTAATTTATTTAATGTCTAAAAATTATAAAAAAAATACTATAATGTAGGAAATCTTTGTATATTTCCAATGAATATTTATAGTCAAAAATATTATTTGTATAACCCCATGTAAAAATTGTTTTATTAAAACAACTCATGTTTGTGACATTTTTATTTTAACATTAAATAAAAAGTTATTAATGTCATTTTCCAAGAAAAGTGGATTCATGGGGTCCCAAAGTTGACCCATGGATTTTCTTGGTCGTCCATGACACATCCAATGAGGTTAGGACATGTTTCAAGTTCATTTCATATTATTACAACATTATTTTTACCTTAAATTACACTAATTACCTCTAATCGCGATTAAAAACTTAAAAGTAACTATTCACCAAAAAATTATTTTAATCCCATTGAACCACATTTTACTTCTTAATGAAAACCATGTATGTCGGATTTTTGAAATTCAAAACACAAAGGTGATAAAATTTCATTTAAATGAAAAATCAGTTTTTTAAGTACCACTTAGTGCTTTCACTATTCATCAAAAATTGAAGTTTTTCAGAAAAATACCAAAAATTCCCCCTAAGATATATTTGATATTCCGAATTCAAAAATGATTTCTATTTTAAAAAATTCAAAACATATAAGTTGAATTAATTAATTTAATAATTAATTCTTGTTGTCAAAACATATAGCGTGTTTTTATGAAACAAAAAGTATCAAAAGATTGACACTAGTTCAAGTCTGATTTCAAAGTGAAATTAATTCCAACAACCACTATTGGATTAAATGGTAAAAATATATTCTAATTTAACTTTAAAACCACTTCAAAAGATAATCTAATCATATTAAAAAATTTGATTAAAAAGAGGTTTTGAATTAAAATACAATATTTTTCACTATTCATTAAAAAATTATCTTTATCGGAAAAATACAGAAAATTTACACAAAGTAAATTTTGATGTCCGGATTATAAATAAGAATTTTATTTGGTCCAAAATAATGTATAAGAGTGACCAAAAGTATATTTAATGAAGGTTCTCCATCAAAAGTTGATAAGTGGACCTTTAGTGAAAATTAGAGTATATATACCTAAAATTGAATTCTTTTCGTATTTTAAGACTTTATCCTTTATTGGATAAATGTAAAACCATTTAACAAACATATATAATCGTATTTTAGTTATTTCTATTCATTCCCACCAACACAATGGCTACGTGTTAACTAACATTTAAAATAATATTATTTTATTACTAGTGTGCAACGTAAGATTTCAAAGAAACTCTTTGTTGCGTATCGGGTACACTATCAAACATAGCAACCCATTTAAAGTAAAATTAATATTTAATTCTCAAATATTAATAAATATGAAAATGTATTATTCTTTATTTACCTGGGATGTTACAATCATGTTGAGTTGGATCTAGATGCTTCTTTTGTGCACGTGCCAGGGTGGATTGTGGATAGATAAGAGAAATTATTTCATGGTAAAATCATCAGTTTAGTTTGAGTTTTATTGTAGCATGGTCAGATTTATGAAGATACTTGGGAGTGGGAGAAAGAGATGGTTGAGCAATTCCTCGATCTCTTTCAGCATACCGGTGGTTCTCTAATTTCCGAGGATGGAAAGTCCAATGGTGGAGAGAATTTAACACCCCAGGTTTGAGTTATCTGACCTTTTTTGACACCTTTTTATGTATATTAAGTGGTCTGGAAAGGTTTGGGAGAGTTTGGTAGATTTTTGAAAGGTTTTGGAAAAGTTTGGAGGCCTTTATAAGGTTGCACGGTTTGAGCACAATTAAGGGAAACCATGCAAGAATCCCAAGTAACCATTCGATATGACACTATTTAGATAGTAGCATCCACATGGTTAGCACACGGTTTGTCAAATCGTGCGATCTAACCATGTGGCCTAGTAAAAAATGTTTTTTTTAAAGGGGGTTATTTTTTATTTTCCCTAACTCTGTTTTTTCTCCTCCAATGTGAACCTTATATAGAATTCATTGATCTCAAGGGATAGATGGGCTCTCCCACCCATTTTGGAATCAAATCGAAGGGGTTTCTTGGTGGTTTTAAGGTAGTTCATCTCACGTAAGTCTTCACTCTTTCTTTATTTGTAGTTCTCTCTAGATCATCTCTTCCCTCCCTTTTGGGTTTCTAGATCCACATCTATTGCACATAGATCTAGGGTTTTTTTCCTTAATTAATGATATTAAGTCTTTATGATGATACGGAATGATATCTAGATCATTTTGGGTGGATCGTTTGCCCAGATTTGTGGTGTGGTTGCCTATGGGTCGATTTCACCAGAACCCTAAGGTAGGTGGATTATCTCTCCACTCCATTTTGATAGAACTAGAATCCTTGGTTTCAATTAATTATATTTTCTTGAAATTATTTATGATTATGGTGTGTGAATGTTTTTAAAAATTAATTGTGTGATGATTTATGGAATTTTGGGGAAAAGAGGATATTGCGGTGATATGTTCTTGTGGTTGGATTTTAAAATGGATATTTTAAAATTGGTTGCTTGGGTTGATTTATGAAAATGGTTTGAGAAAATGGTTTTCCATAAAAAAAATGGGGGAATGTTTTATTTATGGATTATTTCCTAAGGGATTGTTTGGTTATGAGATATTTTTTTGATTAATGTTGTTTCCTTGGTTTGATATATGCGTGTTTATTGGCTTGAATCTTAGATGATGTGTTGGAATGATGAGAAGTGGGATGGAAGTACCACTATAAAAAGGGGATGGATAGTGTAAAAAAGGTCCAACATCACAAATAAGTGGGTGAAAAGTATCACTAGATTGGATAAGTAGTAAACGGGCTTGGGTGGGAAGTTCCACCTTGTTTTGTTACTAGTTTGGATGTATGAAACTTTATTGTTATGTGATTTTTATGTGTGATTATGCAAAGTGGAACTTGTTTTGATAACATTTTATGGTAAAATGAATTGTGGTGTGGTTGTCAAATTTCCCTTGTATTGTGTGAATTTGGGTAAAAGTGGCTTGGTAAGGGTGTGTTTGGATTATGGGAAATGGTTGAACTATTTAATGTTTTATATGAACTATTTTATATATATGTGCTAACAGTTTTATCCTAGTGTCATTTTTTTGAAAGTCATTTGGGGAAAACCTACTGAGTTTTTGTACTCACCCCCTTCTTTAGAACTTTGTTGATTGTCATGACCCGTCCTCGGGGCTCGTTTCGTGACTACCCCAAGCCCGCCTTCCATAGGCCAGGGGCTGGAGAATAGCACTAAAGGCGTAAATCCCTAAGCTGGGAAGGCATTGCCTTTAGGAAAGTAAACAAACACAACAGAGTACGCAACAGTAGTAAACACTAATTAAATACTGTATACAAAAAGTAAGTGCTAAAAGGAAAGGGGACGACAATACAAGCCCAACAGTAAGTACAGTACAACTGAAAAACTAGTACAATTGCATTAAAGTAAAACAGAAACCTCCGAGTCATCCTCTGGAAATCCCACCTGAAGGGTGGGTATAGATGGCCTCCACAGCACCTCAGGTCTGACCGTCCACTCCATGAACATCTCGGCAAGTGGTCCACCTCTGGGTACCATCCAGCTCCACAAGCATCCACCTCGATCAGTGTTGTCCGTCATCTGCATCCAACACAACGTAGTGCGGGCAAAGCCCGTACAGGGGTGAGTATACGATACTCAGTAGGGACTCCGAGACCCCTGAAGGTCTCCCAGAATCCATGAAGGATAAACCACAAAATAAGGATACAATCACGAATTACCAACCAACTCTACATAGGTATATTCTCATACATATACCTAAGTTATCAACCACAGTACGGATCCAACTCTCGTGCCCAAGTACAACCCAGTCCACACAGGAAAGAAGTCAATCACATCGATGATAATGATTGAAAGTCAAGACTCATCTCACATAGGTATACATCTTTCGTATAGTGATATAGATGATTAGATATAGTCACTGATCCATCTAAGTTGTTGGACCCACACAGGATACAAGACTAGCTAAGTTGTCGGACTCACACAGGATACAAGACCAGCTACTCTGCCGGACCCACACAGGATACAAGTACAGAGGTCAAACTGCCAGACCCACACAAGATACAAGAACAATAGTCATCATCGTCGAACCCATGGAGTATTCTAGTACGGTAGTCGTCACTGTCGAACCCACGGAGGATCCCAGTACAGCAGTTGTCACTGTCGAACCCACGGAGGATTCCAGTACAGTGGTCGACGCAGTCGCAGCTAGCTCTAGGGTTCTCACACACAGCACGCTCGATTCCGGGAGGGTCCGCTCCTCGAGCAAAGGGTTCGATACATAAAATGTCAAGAAGTCCAGATTTGATGTATCCCAAAGTTCTGTCTCGTCAAAAGAAACCCAACGCGACAGACGGCGCATCAATCGGACGCCCGGTCTGAGAGTTATTGGTTTTTCCGTTCCAGGGGTCCGGTTGGAATTACGCTTGTTCCAAACCCATTCGTTTTCCAAAGTTATCCAAAACTCACTTACATTATCGCAAAAGGACCGCCTCATCGCAAGGGTCCCACTGCCGTAGATGGCACATCTTTTAGATGCACGGTTGTGAAGTTATTCGCATTTAAGTGAAACAGGCCCGGCCCGTCAAGCCCGGTGGGCTGGCGGGTCGGTCCGTTCTGGCTCAGCGGGTCCGACCAAGCTAAGGGGTTGTCCCAGCCCGATAATGTGCGGCCCGGCCCGATGGGGCACGGTCCGGACCAGGGCAGGCAGCCCGTGGCAGGCGGCCCAGCCCGCACAAGGGCACGGCCTGGCTGGCGCGGTCTGGCCAGATGTTGGTCATGGCTCGGCCAACTGGCCGAGTGACGCGGAGCGGGGGGGGGGGGGGGGGGGGGGGGGCTCCCTGACTTTTCAAACCGGCGGCGCCGCCCTCCTTCTCGACCGGCCGAAGCCGGACGGCTTCTCCATCATGAGCGGTCCGCTTGGGTGGGCCACTGTCCTCCGCACGCGGCGCCGCGGCCTCCTCTAACCCGGCCGGCTGATGAGCCGGCCGGTTCACCCACCGAAGCGGCCCACGGAGAGCGGGTCGTGGTCCTCCGTAGCGCGGCACCATGGGGCGCCGCGGTTCCACCATCCCAGCCGACTATGGTCGGTCGGTTCTTCTTCGGTCGAGCAGCCCGCGGTTGCGGGTCGCAGTTCTTCCGCATGCGGCCGGTGCGTAGTCGCCACCTCTTCTCATTGCCGCCTCTTCAAACACACTTCCATCGCAAATAAAAACAAGGACTAAAGTAGGTTCGTCGGGCCATGTTTGTTCGGGCCACGCCCTCCACGTTAGGCGGTAGCAGATGGCCGATTATAATCCAAGAAATTCAACAAAGAATGGGGTAAAAATTATTCACTTAAAGAATATACAAAACCCCTACCTCATAATTGACGTCGCACGTCGACAAGCCGTGGAAGACAAGCGTCGCGGTAGTCGGGCATCGCGGAAGATGGCGTCGCGGAGAACGGTGTCGTCCCATAAACTTTGGAGGAAGATTCATTGACGTAGGCGACGCTTCTCACGATCGGTATCTTCTCCCTTGACGCGGAGTAAGAAGAAGGTAGGAGAAGTCGTAGAGCGTTCTTCTCCGAGAGAGGATGATGTTCTTCATGGAAGAATGAAGCTCCTCTAATTCTCCAAAGGTTCCCCACCCAAATATTTTCTTAGGAAAATATTATAAATAAGGCTTCCCCCAATTTAAAATAATTATCATTCAATTCAAAATAATTCAAAGGAGGTGCCAATTAATTAATGCAGATATTAATTAGAGGTTGGCACATTCAATGGGTGGGAGGTGGAGAGGCCCCACCATAATAAATATGGGGAGTTTTCAAAATATACAGAAAAGGGGTATTAATGGGGAGTTGAGGGGAGGTGAAAGGGTTTGGGTTCGTGTGGGCCCCACCACACTAAATCCTCTCATGGGAGGTTATGTGGGGTGTGGGCCCCACCCCTAACTCCCTCTTGGAGGAAATAACCACCTCTTAAAATAAAATTGTGTATCACCACAATTTTATTTAATTTAAGATAAATCCCCAAATTATAACTTTTGGCTCGCATAAAACGCAACTATAGTAAAGGTCCCCTTAAGCGAATACCGGTGCTGTGAGTTCATTGGTGTCCTCAGATTTTAATTCCGAGCACCAGTTCAAAAGATAGAAAAACATGCATGTACTTTTACTGAACGTACTCGAACAAAACTTCAGAAATTGATTCCAGGCACACTGGGCCTCGGAATCAGGCACCGTCAGAAACTGCAGACTCGTAAAATTCCAAAGTATTTAAAAAAAATACTTGAAATTTTTGGGACTTTATATTACCCCCACCTCAGGTATTTACATCCCCGTAAAGCTATAACACATACTAGGGTAATAAATGGGGGTACTGAGCTTGCATCTGAGTCTCCTACTCCCAAGAGCTCTCCTAGAGGTTCCTGTGCTGCCAGTGAATGCACACCAGAGGAATTTACCATCCACGTAGGACATGCTCCTCTCGATCCTCGATCTCTATCGGGACCTCCATGAAAGTCACCCTGTCATCAATGTCCAGATCCCCATGGTTGATGATGTGGGACGGGTCGTGCACGTATCTCCTCAGCTGAGATACGTGGAAGACGTCATGCACCCTGTGCAACTGAGGTGGAAGGGCCAGACGGTATGCCACCTCGCCTACCCTACTGGGGACCTGGAAAGGTCCGATGAATCGTGAATATAACTTGTCTCCCTAGACAAATCTCCATAGACCTCATCGAGGTGAGACCCGTAGGAAAATGTGGTCTCCATCCTCGAACTCCAGTGGTCTCTGTCTCCTATCAGCATAGGACTTCTGTCTACTCTGTGCAGTCTTCATCCACTCCTAGATGATATGCACCTTCCCCGTCGTAGCCTACACCATTTCTGGCCCTACAAGTGTTGACTCCCCTAGGTTTTTCCAACACATAGGTGATCTGCAAGGTCAGTCGTATAGTGCCTCGTAAGGTTCCATCCTAATGGTGGAGTGATAGTTGTTATTGTACGCAAACTCCACCAAGGGTAAGTGATCCTCCCAGCTGCGACCAAAGTCGAGGACACATGCACGGAGCATTTCCTCAAGAGTCTGAATGGTTTTCTTAATCTGGTCATCCGTCTGAGGATGGAAGGCGGTACTCAGATGTAGCTGCATCCCAAATGCCTCCTACAACCCCTTCAAAAGTCAGGAAGTAAATCATGTGTCCCGATCGGAGACGATCGTCGATGGAACACCATGAAGTTGTACGATCTCATGTATGTAGAGGCATTCCAAGCTCTCTACTGAGCCCTGCTCTCTAATTGGTAGGAAGTGGGATGACTTGGTGAGTCGGTCGACAATCACCCAGATAGAGTCGTGTCCTCTGAATGTACGTGGAAGCCCCGTCATGAAATCCATGGAGATCTCGTCCCACTTACACTCTGGGACCTCTAAGGGTTGTACCAAGCCTGATAGAACCTAGTTCTCCACCTTTACTTGATAACAGGTGAGGCATCATGAAACAAACTCTGCTACAACCTTCTTCATACCTGGAAACCAGTGCTGTTGTCTGAGGTCCTGATACATCTTCGCCACTCCTGGATGTACCTCTAGAGGGGAAGTGTGGAACTCCCTCAGTACCTCCTCCTGTAGTGCAACTGGTACCATGGTACATCCCCTAAAGAGGATGACATGCTCCCCTCCTTCATAAAATCCATCAGGCGCCTGCTCTGTGGATATCTGAGCACATCGTGTCTCACAGTCAACATCCCCATGATGTGCCTCTCTGACTCACTGAATAAGTGGAGGAGTGACTGTGAGAGATTGAAGAAAGTATGCTCCATCTATATCCACAAAGTAAATCTACAATGCGGATAGCTACTCCGTCGCCTCTCCTAGCAGCTGAATGCCCGATATTCTGCTGAGAGCATTAGCTACAACGTTCCCCTTCCCAGGAATATAGACTATCTCAAATTCATAGTCTTGGAGGAACTCGAGCCATCGCCACTATCTCAGGTTCAGGTCCTTCTGCGAGAAGATGTACCTGAGACTCTAGTGGTCAAAGTAGACTGTAAAGCGCTCACCCATCAGATAGTGCCGCCACATCTTCAAGGCAAAGACCAATACTGCTAACTCCAGGTCATGGGTAGTATAGTTCTACTCGTGCTGTCTCAACTACCACAAACCATATGTGATCACCGCTCGCTCCTGCATCAGGACACACCCGATTCTGGTCCCTGATGCGTCGCAGTAAACTACATATCCAACGCCCTCCTCCGGTATCCTCAAGATGGGCGCACTGGTCAATATCTGTCTCAGCTTCTAGAAGCTCTACTGGCATCTATCTGACCACACGAAGGGTTTCCCATTCTTTGTCAAAGCTGAAAGTGGTGCTGCAATTCTCGAGAAGTCTGGCACAAATCTCCAATAGTACCCAACTAGACCCAGGAAACTCCAACCCTCAGTCACGCTCCTGGGTGACTCTCAAGCAATCACTGCCTCAATCTTCACTGGATCCACTGCTACCCCCACCTCTGATATGACATGTCCCAAGAGGTGAACCTCTCGAATCTAGAACTGGCACTTTGAGAGCTTACCATAAAGCTGGTGCTCCCGGAGTGTGTCCAGTACTACCTGCAAATGGTAGGCGTGCTCCTCCTCAGTAGTCGAGTAAATCAGTATGTCGTCGATGAAGACTATGACAAATCGATCGAGGTAAGGCTGGAAGATCCTATTCATGAGACTCATGAACATTGTTGGAGCGTTGGTTACACCGAAGGGCATAACCAAGAACTCATTGTGGCTATACCGACAACTGATGGTCATCTTCTGCACATCCTCGTCTCAAAATCTGAGCTGGTGATAGCCTGACCTGAGGTCTATCTTCGAGAACCATCATGCTCCCTTGAGCTGATCGAAGAGGTCGTCAATCCTCGGAACTAGGTACTTGTTCTTTACGGTCACCTGATTCAGGCAACGGTAGTCGACACACAGTCACAAGCTCCCATCCGCCTTCTTGGAGAACAAAATAGGAGAAGCCCGGGGTGAAACACTAGGTCGGATAAATCCTTTTCTCGGCAAGTCCTCCAGCTGTACCCACAGCTCACGAAGCTCAGCGGGAGCCATCTGATATACTGGGGTAGATATCGGTGTTGTCCTGGGCTACAGGTCTATTTAGAATTCTACCTCTCTTCGAGAAGGTAGTCCTGGAACATCGTCAGGAAAAACATCCGCATACTGATCCACCACAATAAGAAAACTCATAATCTTCACATCAACCGCTCCAAGGATGAGACTAGACAACTGATGTGTGATCGGCTGCCCTCTCCTCTGTGTAAGTCTATCCTGTGCTGCAAAGGCTCCCTTCTCACTGGTGAAGGTGAACCTAGTCCCATCCTTGCGGACACACCACACTTTGCGCCTAATACAGTCGATCTGAGCATGGATTGTAGATAACCAGTCCATACCCAAGATGACATCATAAGGCCTCAATGCTGCTAAAAGAAGATCCTAGCTGAAGCTCTCTCCTCCTAGAGTAAGCTCACACTGCCGGCACTAGTGCGTAATCGTCGAGTCTGCTCCCGTAGGAGTCTCTAGCCGTAAGGATCAAGCCAACGGCTCTGTCAGAATCTTCGAGCTCCGAACAAGGGTAGCGGTAATAAAATAATGACTCGCACTTGTGTCTATAAGTACTACAGCAAGGGTGAAGTAGACACAGATAGTACCTAGAATCATCTCAGGTGTGTCGTGGTCGTAGGCCTCAACTACATGGATCTGAGCCCGCCTATTTCTGCCTACTCCCTGTGGTCGGGGTGGACCTCCGGGTGGTGGTGGTGGTAGAGCCTCGAAACGTCGTCCACCACCCACTGCTCGGCCAGCTCCTCTGCCTCGTTCTCCCACTCCTAGCGGACCACCACAGTCAAACCTCTACCTCTACCTGGGAGGTCCCTCTAGTATCTATTGCTCGTCTGCATGGTGGGTCGGGCAGTCACGATCCATGTGGCCCTGCCCGCTACATACATAGCACTGCCTGCTCCTCGTAAGGCTGGCTCTGTTTTGTGTGCCCCACACAACCAAACATGTATCCTGAGGTCGCCCACATGATGTCCTAGTCCGCTTGGACCCCTGCGACATCTATCTACTGCCGGATGCAGAATACTCCATTACGTGTCGTCCTACAGTGGGTCTCACCACTGGTAACTGCTCAGTGAGAAATCTATCCACAAGAAGGGATCTCTCCAGCACCCCCTCCTGTGTCGGGATGCTGAGGGGAATTGTCGAAGCCCTGATCTCGTGCCTCAGTCCCTACTCGAAGGTCTGGACCCTAAATAACGGGTCTCGTACCATATCTGTGGAGTAGCGTGAGAGGTCAGTAAACCTCACTGAGTACTGAGCTACTGTCATGCTGCTCTGCTGCAGATGTAGTGACTCCTGAATCCACACCGCACGAAGGGTGGCAGGAACAAACTCTGAGAGGAAGAGACTCTCGAAGTCTGTCCAAAGAAGTGATGCCTCGTCATGCACCTAGAGCATCAGGCTCCACCATCTACCTGCTGCCGCATGCAGAAGACTCGCAGAAAGGATCACCATAAGGTCGGCTGGTGTCCCTACCAATCTAAAAACTCTGACGATAGCCTCCAGCCAATCTTCGGCTGCCTGTGGGTCCATCTCTCCATAGAACCTGGGTGGCCTCTATCGCTAAAAATCGTGCAACGCACTCAAGCGGCGTGCACTCTCTGCTACTAGAGATAGTGGTATCAGTGGCCCAGCGGGTAGTGGTGCGGCTAGTGCCTCTGCTGTGATAGGGCCCTACACCGAGGCCTCATCACTCGGTGGGCTACCATCTCATACGTACCTCAAAACCCTAGCTGGCTTCCTTCATGGGGCCATCCTGAAAAGAAACAGGTGTGCCACGGTCAAACAGTATATCTGGTGAGCTGACATGAAGTAATCACAAAGAAAACATTTGAAACACACATGCAATCAGTGTTTTGGTGCACCGATTCGGAAATCAAAGGTTAGGGTCCTGGTGTATGGATACGTTAGCTGCAACACCAACACTAGACTCCCGGGACTGATAACCGCACTCAATACTCTTAAAACTATTTCTTCACAGAAAAGGATAATCATAGTCCTGAGTTCTGCGGTAAAACGGACTCCTATGATACCAATTTGTCATGACCCATCCTCGGGGCTCATGTCGTGACTACCCCAAGTCCACCTTCTATAGGCCAGGGGCTGGCGACTAGCACCAAAATCATAAATCCCTAATCTAGGAAGGCATTGCCTTTAGGAAAGTAAACAAACACAACAGAGTACACAATAGTAGTAAACACTAAGTAAATACTGTATACAAAAATTAAGTGCTGAAAGGAAAGGGGACGGAAATACAAGCCCAACAGTAAGTACAATACAACTGAAAAACTAGTACAACTACAGTAAAGTAAAACATCAACCGCCAAGTCATCCTCCGGAAATCCCACCTAAAGGGTGGGTACAGATAGCCTCCACAATACCTCAGGTCCGATCGTCCACTCCATGAACGTCCCGCCAAGTGGTCCACCTCTGGGTACTATTCAACTCTACAAGCCTCCACCTCGATCAGTGTTGTCTGTCGTCTGCATCCAACACAACGTAGTGCGGGCAAAGCCCGTGCAGGGGTGAGTATACGATACTCAGTAGGGACCCTGAGACCCCCAAAGGTCCCCCAGAATCCATGAAGGATAAACCACTAAAGAAGGATACAATCATGAAGTACCAACCAACTCTACTTAGGTATATGCCCATACATATACCTAAGTTATCAACCACAGTACAGCTCCAACTCTCATGCCCAAGTACAACCCAATCCACACAGGAAAGAAGTCAATCACATCAATGATAATGATTGAAAGTCAAGACTCAGCTCACACAGGTATATATCTTTCATATAGAGATAGAGATGATCAAATGTATTCACTGATTCATCTAAGATATCGGACCCACACAGGATACAAGAACAGCTAAGTTGTCGGACCCACACAGGATACAAGACTAGCTACTCTACCGAACCCACACAGGATACAAGTATATAGGTCAAACTGCCGGACCCACACAGGATACAAGAACATTAGTCATCGTCGTCGAACCCACGGAGGATTCCAGTATGGTAGTCATCGTTGTAGAACCCTTGGAGTATCCCAGTACAATATTCATCGTTGTCGAACCCACGGAGGATTCCAGTACAGTAGTCGACGTAGTCGCAGCCAGCTCTAGGGTTCCCGCACACAGCACGCTCGATTCTGGGAGGGTCTGCTCCTCGAGCAAAGGGTTCGATACATCAATTTTCACAAATTCCAGAGTTGATGTATCCCAAAGTTCTTTCTCATCAAAAGAAACCCAACGGGACAAACGGTACATCAATCGGATGTCCGGTCTGAGAGTTATTGGCCTTTCCGTTCCAGGGACCCGGTTAGAATTACGCTTGTTCCAAACCTGGCCATTTTCCAAAGTTGTCCAAAACTCACTTAGAGTATAGAAAAAGGATCGCCTCGTCGCAAGGGTCCCAGTTCTGTAGACGGCACGTCGTTCTGATGCACGGTCATGAAGTTATTCGTATTTAAGCAAAATAGGCCCGGCCCGTCAAGCCCGGTGGGCTGGTGGGTCGGCCTATTCTGGCTCGGTGGCTCCGACCTGGCTAAGGGGTTGGCCCAGCCCAATAATGCGCGGCCCGGCCTGGTAAGGCACACTCCGGCCCATGGTAGGAGCCCGGCCCGCACAAGGGTGCGGCCCGGCCCAGCGGGGCGCGGCCTGGCCAACTGTTGGTCGCGGCTCGGCCAACTGGCCGAGCAATGCGGAGTGGGGGGGGGTGACTTCCTAAACTGATGGCGTCGAGTGGCCAAAGTTGGTCGGCTTCTCTAGCGCGAGCGACCCGCTTTGGCGGGCCCCTGTCCTCTGCACACAGCGCCAGGTGGCGTCGTGGCCTCCTCCAACCCATTCGGCTAATGAGTCGGCTGGTTCGCCCACCGTAGCATCCCGCGGAGAGCAGACCGCGGTCCTCCGCAGCGCAGTGCCATGGGGCGCCGCAGTTCCACCAGCCCGGCTGGCTACGGTTGGCCGGTTCTTCTTCGGTCGAGCGGCCCACGGTTGCGGGACGCGGTTCTTCCGCAAGAAGCCGATGCGCGGCCACCGCCTTTTCTCACCATCACCTCTTCCAACACACTTCCATCGTGAATAAAAACAAGGAATAACATAGGGTCATCGGGCCGTTTTCGTTCGGCCCATGCCCTTAACTTTAGGCGGTAGCATATGGCCGATGATAATCCAAGAAATTCAACAAAGAATGGGGTAAAATTTATTCACTTAAAGAATATACAAAACCCCTACCTCATAATTTACGTCGCACGTTGACAAGCTATGGAAGACAAGCATCACGGTAGTCGGGCATCGTGGAAGATGGCGTCGCGGAGAACGGTGTTGTCTCGTCAACGTTGGAGGAAGAGTCGTTGACGTAGGCGACGCTTCTCGCGAGCGGTGTCTTCTGCCTTGACATGGAGAAAGAAGAAGGTAGGAGAATTCGTGGATCATTCTTTGCCGAGAGAGGATGATGTTCTTCGTGGAAGAATGAAGCTCCTCTAATTCTCCAAAGGTTCCCCACCCAAATATTTTCTTAGGCAAATATTATAAATAAGGCTTCCTCCAATTTAAAAGAATTTCCATGAAATTCAAAATAATTCAATGGAGGTACCAATTAATTAATGCATATATTAATTAGAGGTTGGCACATTCAATGGGTGGGAGGTGGAGAGGCCCCACCATAATAAATATGGGGAGTTGTCAAAATAAACAGAAAAGGGGTATTAATGGGGAGTTGAGGGGAGGTGAAAGGGTTTGGGTTCGTGTGGGCCCCACCACACTAAATCCTCTCATGGGAGGTTATGTGGGGTGTGGGCCCCACTTCTAGCTCCCTCTTGGAGGAAATAACTGCCTCTTAAAATAAAATTGTGTACCACCACAATTTTATTTAATTTAAGATAAATCACCAAATTATAACTTTCAGCTCGCATAAAACACAACTGCGGTAAAGGTCCCCTTAAGTGAATATCGGCGATGTGAGTTCATCAGTGTCCTCATATTTCAATTCTGAGCACTGGTTCAAATGATAGAAAAACTCACACGTACGTTTACTAAATGTACCCGAACAAAACTTCAGAAATTGATTCTGGGCACACCGGGCCTCGGAATAAAGCGTTGTCAGAAACTGCAGACTCATGAAATTCCAAAGTATTTAAAAAAATTCCTTGAAATTTTCGAGTCTTTACAGTGATTTTTCTAATTTTATTTTTTGGGACATAGGTTAGGATAAAGAATCTCATTTTTCTAGCGGTTAATCATGATGCTTGGGCGGTATGGTGGTTCTTGTAGTATGGAGCTTGGTGTGGAGCCACGGTCCATGTCATGGGTTCATTTGGGTTTTGTTATTGATTCTTATAATTGATACTCTAATTATTGATATTGTGGTGGTTGTATTGGTCTTTTGGTCTTGTTGAGTTGTAATACATTGTTGACATGCATCATGTAGTATTGGTAAGTTATTCCTTGTTTAGTTTATTGGATTTATTATAAGGGAAAAACTATTCCCCAATTGTTCTTGAATCCCTCAGCATTTATTTTCAGCCTTTGGTGCCTTGGGAATGTCACCTAATGCCAATTAGCATCTCACCACCTCATCAAGACAATGATTTAGGGGTGGGATTTTACATGTATTGTGTTATATAAGTGATTTTATGTGATATATACTATACGAGATAAGCATAAGAATGTAAGTCTCATTGATAGAATTCTTGGCCATTACATTATCCCCTTCTGCAAAAATTTCATCCTTGAAATTTATAGATTGTCACCCCATAAAAATATTTGTGTAGTTATTCATCATAAGATCCTCAGGTTCCCACATATGCTCTTCAATTTTGTGATTTTTCTAAAGTATCTTTACCATCTGAGTTGTCTGATTCCTTAAAACATATTCTTTAGTGTCCAGAATCTGGATTGGCTCTTCATAGTAAGATAAATCATGTTCCAATTATAATTAATCATAAGTGCGAACATGGGTTGGGTCTAGCATGTACTTACATAAAAAAGAGATGTGAAACACATTGTGAACTTTGGAAAGGCTAGGCATCATGTCCAAATGATAATCCAAAATTCCATTAATTCCAAAATTTCAAAAGGACCAATGTAACTAGGTGTCTATTTTATTTCCATTCCAAATCTTATAACACCCTTCCTTGGAGATACTTTCAAAAAACCATTATCTCCCACTTGAAATTCTGAATCCTTCCATCAATTATCAGTATACCAATTTTTCCTACTTTGATCTGGTTTGATATGGGTTTGAATAGTTTTTACCTTTATTATTTTTTCCACAATAAGATCTGGGACCACAAACTTCCTTTCACCAACTTCATCTCGACAAGTTGGTGTACAACATCTCTATCCTTACAATGCTTAATATGGTACCATTTTAATACAAGAATGGAATCTATTATTGGAGGAAAACTTCACCAAATGTAAATAATGACACCGCATAGCTTGAAAGTCAAGTGAGGATGATCTCAACGTGTCTTATAAAGTTTGGATCATCCTTTTTAGATGCCCATCAGTTTGAGGGTGGTAATATGTACTCAAATGAAGCTCAGTAAAAAAATCTTTCTGAATACTTTTCTAGAATTTTGATGTAATTTATGGATCATAATATAACACAATTGAGAGAGGTTCTCCATGAAGTCTTAAAACTTCATTAATATAGATTTTTCCAAGGTCCTCTAGTGGGAAATCCTCCCTTATGGTAAGGAAATGTGCAGATTTGTTAATTTTTTCAATAATCACACATATTTCATCATTATTTCTTGGGGTTTTTTGTAATCCAGTGACAAAATCAATATTCATGTCATCCTAATTCCATGTAGGAATAGGCAGGGGTTTCATGAAACCTCTAGGATGTTGTCTTTAATCCTTCACCTATTTCTAGACTAAACGTATTGATACATAATTAGAAATTTCCCACTTTATATTATCCCACAAAAAATATTCCTTCAGATCTTTATACATCATAGTGCTACCAGGGTGTATAAAGAAATTCGATATATGGGAATCATCCAGTAACTCCCTTTTTAGCTTAGGTATAGAGGGACCTATATCATCCTCATCAATTTTAGAATTCCATCCTCACACACAAATTTTGGAAACCTCCCATCATTTATGGATTTAATTTTCTTTCAAATATTCTCATTAACACACTGAGAACTTTTAATTTTTTCCAATAAAGATGGTTGGGAAACCAGTTGAAAAAGTAATGATGTTTCACCTTCCTTGATAATTCCCATATCCATATTTTCTAGATCAATATACACAGGATCCTTATCAATCCTCATTTTTTTCATAACTCCATGATCTTTCCTTCTTCATGCATATGCTACCTTATTTTCCTTTTCTGGGTGTTAGTTTATTCAACAATCATGATCCTTGAGCAACTCGAGTCATCACCATTGCCTCATTTTTTGTTATTTCTATGAGATGATATATTTAAAACTCTTATGATCTATATATATATATCTCACATATTTCACCATAGAGATATTTTCTCCATATTTTCAGATAAAATATTATAGATTCTAACTCAGTATCATGAGTTGGATAGTTTTGTTCATGAATTTTTAACTGCCCTGATGTATATGCAATAACTCCATCATTATATATAAGAACACACTCAAGTCCTTTCTTTAACGCATCACTATAAATCACAAATCCACCATTTCCCAATAGTAGAGTAAATATCAGAGATTTCACTAATCTCTTATTGAATTCCTCAAAACATTCTTCACATTATTTTTTCCATACGAACATAACCGCTTTATGAGTAATCTTGGTTAACGGGTTAGATAATCAGGTTATGTTATGAATGAAATTCCAAAAATAACCTACTAAACCAATAAAATTACATACCTCGGTTATGTTCTTTGGTGTAGGACATTCCTAAAGTTCCTTTGTCTTCTAAGGATCAATTGAGATTCTATCCTTTTCAATAATATAGCCAAGAAAAGAAACTGATTGAAGCCCAAATTATCACTTTCTAAACTCCCCATATAATTCATTTATTCTAACAGTATTCATAATAATATGAATTTGATTCTCATGGTATTCATATATTTTGAATTATACCAAGATATCATCAACAAATGCCACAAAAAAGTCATCAAGATATTCCTGGAAAAATCTGTTCATTATATCCATGAAAATACATGGTGCATTAGTAAGTCCACATGGAATTACTATAAACTCATAATTTACATACCTGGTTTTAAATGTTTTATATGGGATATATTCCTTCCTCACATGAAATTGATGATATCCAGATCGAATTTCAATATTCAAAAATTATTGAGCTCCATGAAGTTGATCAAATAAATCATCAATGCGAGGTAGGGGATACTTATTCTTTATTATAATAGCATTGATTTCTCTATAGTCAATGTACGACCTCATGGATCCATCCTTCTTATTGAAAAAGAGAATATGGGATCCTTGTGGATAAAAACTATGGAGAATAAATTATTTATCACTAAATTAATCTAGTTGTTTCTTCAGTTATAATAATTCCACAGTGACCATTCTATAAGGAGTCTTTGATATAGGTCTTTCACCAGAAATTAAAACAATAAAGAACTAAACTTTCCACTCTAGATGATTTCTTGGTAAATAATCTATAAATACATCTGTATATTCTTGCACAATAGGTACATATTCTATTTGAAGATTTTTTTCCTCATCCATAGGTAACATTTTATCTTCCTCCCTAAGGATTTCATTTAGTAGAGCTACTGGAGGTGGGTCTGGATAAGTGTTAGATGATGAGGTTTCTACTCTAAAGATAAGGGATTCTAAATCATTCTCAAAAATCATAACTTCCTCATTATTTCGATAGATTTTCACATCATAATTTGATATCCAATCCATACTGAGGATTACATCAAAGTAAATCATTGGTATGATGAATAGGTTAGAAACTAAAGCATGTTTATGTGTCATAAAGGGGACTGAATAACACATATTTTTTACAATGATACTTCCCTTATAAGTTTTTACTTGTAACTACTTTATTAAATCAAAATAGAAATATTTAAATTTTTTAGAGAACTGGGAAGAAATAAAAGAATGCGATGATCCAGAATCAAATAAAGCATTGGATATTTTTGAGGAAATGATTAATGTACCTACCACCACATCATTAGGAACTTAAACCTTAGAAATTGTGATGGCATAAGATTAGCCTTTCTCCCTTGGCCTTTTATGGGGAAATTTTCCTTAACTCTTAGGAAAATCATTTTTATAATGTCCCATCTCATTTCAATTGTAGAATTGAACATTCGTAACTTATTTCTTTCCCTTGCAATCGTATTCTTAGTGGCCTTTTTCTTTACACTTATAACAAACACCCATACCCTTTAGGAAATTACAAGAGTGTTTCGTCCCAAAATTATCATATGATGTAAAATCCACTCTTCTCTTCTTCCCCTTTTACTTATTTCATTTTCCAAAGTGTTCAGAATCCCTCTTATTCTCTTTCTTCACTTTGAAGTCATATGAATTCGATAATTCTTTTTCTATTTTGATAACACATGAGACTATATCTTCATATAATGAGAAATTTGGGGAGACCAGTTCTTTTTGGAGGAATGTTTTAACACCATAAAATAATAGATCAATATTTTTCCTTGGATTACATATGTAGTCTACGACATTCCTTTATAACCTTGTAAAGTTGTCTTCGTAATTCATAGTATTTTCATCATCTTTCTTTATTAGACTCAAGAATTCCATCTCAATATATTCTCTATGTTCATGTGGAAAATATTATTCCAGAAAAATTTCCTTAAAATCTTTCCATTATATATTTATAATTTCTTCCTCCACCTTTGTGTTTTGAATTAATGACCACCATTGATCTGCATCTCCCGATAGATGATAAACTACCATGAAAACATTCTCCCTTATGTTACTTCACAAAGAGAGAAATATATTATCTAAGGAACTTATCCACTTATCCGCTACAAATGGGTTTCTAGTACAATTGAATAATAGAGGTTATTGTCACATAAATAGGTATTACATTAATCCTCCACATTATGGATCAGGATGCTCCATACAGGTAAGGTTAGTGTTCATAACTTGAGTCATTTGTCCCAATATAGTTATAAGTTTCTTAGCACTAGTCATAGCTCCAATACTAATTTTATTATCTTGCATATGAGGGAATTCCCAACATGGGATATACAGGTTGATACAGTTTTCATTCCTTCCACTAGGTTTTATATCTAAATAATGGCATACAATAGATTATGTTATGAATCATAATGAATAATCTCAAACTAGAACAACACTTAACATAAATTAAAATTTTATGCATATCTAATCTCATAATCATAAACACAGTTTCTTTGGGAAAATATTTAATTTTAAATCATTCATAATGGTTTGTAAAGATAATTTTACTTATCTTTAGAATATCCCCCCAGAGTGTCAAACCAGGTGCACAATAAGGCCTGTTGTTGTGTACCATGTTTCCTTGAGTGAGTATCGGGACACCATGTTGGAGTTGTTACCCCTAGGTACATATGTTCCCAAACCACTTCCATGTGTAGTATCCAGAAAGGAATTTATTGCTAATAATTTCCACATAATTTATACCTTACAAAAATTCTAGGATTTTCTTCTATTCTGTTCCTCAAAGTATATCTTAGGGTTATATTACCTAATATATGTTTTCTAAATCTAGTTTCCAAGGTTTCTACTAAACATCCTCTAAAACCAAATGTAAAGATCCCAACCCTAGTTTCTTTGAGCTAGTCCCTTATATTAATACATTGGTATAGTAAAAAAGGAACTCATATCCCTAAGGACCGAATATTTTAGCAGTTTTAGAAAACTAGATAAAAACATAAGTTTTAAATTACAAATTTGAAAGGAAATACAATATAGAAATTTTGTTGAATACATTTATACATCCAATATTATCCCTAAATGTTATTAATAATATTCAACTTCACATCCTAGAGAAAAATAAAAAACATAAGAAATGGGTGAGCTCAGATTCTTAGTAAGGGTAATTAATATAGTGGAATCTATAATAAACATAAGTAATAAGGAATGGTTAATCACTAAAAAAACATGTCATTAATACATAATCATGAGCATAAAATGGTAGGAATAAAAGATGATTAAATAAGTTCTTAATAAAACATAACCATGTATATTCTACTAGTCAAAAAATTACATGGAATCTAAATTAATTGTTTTATAATGATGGAATGTGTAATTTCATACATCATAAACATATCGTCAAGGCCTCATCTAAGACACCATACAGAATGGGTACAAACCCAGTCTAGTTTGTCTAATGAGACCTATCGATGCATCGAGGGGATATAGTGGGCCCCACCCACCACTTACTAAGTCCAATGAATTCCTCATATGAATGGTTTTAAACATAAACAACATATACATATGAAATTTAAATAACTTTCCCCAATCTGTAAACATAATCACTAAACATTCTGAGTAGTATGGTGAATGGTATCAAGATACAACATCCACATTCAAACTGATCATAAACCATTTAATAAAATATGGTACATGATTAAATAATTGATAAACCTCAATAAATAATAAAATTCAATAGAGGTTTTGAAATGGATGAAAATACTCTAATAAAATTATCAAAGAATTATTGAGATAAATACCCTTTCTACTTTGCAAAGAAGAGTTCTTTTGAAAAAAACATTTGTATTTATCATGATTGTTTTCATAAAACCAAAAATGAACACATATTGTTTTTTCATAAAAAAAAATTCATTTTAAAAAAATAATGGTTTCATAAAGTAGATTTTTGATGGTACTTTAAAATGGGTAAGAAATCGAGATGTTCCTTTTAATTAGGCATGTGTATCAGAAATAAATGAGAAGGGACCCTTGTAAAACATGTTTCTTCGCAAAAAAAGATGAACTGATCAAAATAAATGATTTTGTAACATATAATCATAATTTATAAGTATTATATAAAATAAATTAAAAATTAAGTTAGTTTATATAGGAAGAAAGTATAACCCAATTGAAAATATAGGTTCGGGAAGAAAACTCTTACCTTATGTCTGAATGTGTTCTTAACTTGACCTTAATGTCCTGAATAATCAAATTAAATATATTAATTAATTAATTAAAAACATTTTATAAATTTATTTTATTTATTATAATTTTATTATGTTATTTATGGATTTTTAATGAGTTATAAGATGCAATTTTATCGCTCGGGGGTGTTTATTTCCTTAGTTTTAACAATCGGTATACTTATATATGAGTATGGAAGTTTATGTGGAATGGGTATAATTATATATAATTGAATTTATATGATATTAATTAACATTAATAATATTAAATAGTTATATAATTCATTTTGTTATATGGTATGAGGATGGTTCATTATATAAAACATTCGTGATAATCATTTAGATTATTTTGGTGTTTTTTCGATCATCACGAAATAGTTTTTTTATTTGTCTATATACTAGTTATAGAAAATTAAATAGGTTTTAATAAATATATTATATTATTTTTAACCATAAAAATGGTTTAATTACAATACTTGAAGGAGAAACTGGATAATAAAAAATCCATCGTCCATGAAGGTTATAAATCGACACCTCACGGATGATGATTTCATTTTTAAAATAAAAGTGAGGGGGAAGAGAGTTTGATGGAGGATAATACATTAAAATTATATAATTTCAGTATATATATTATACTAGAGTTATCATTCTCATTTTTATATAATATTTAATGAGAGGATAACAAATGACAAAGGAAATTGAAAGGAAATTAAAAACAAAAAGAGAGAGGATTTACCTCTTGAATTCTCCTCTTTGATAACCTCTTTATGGCACCTTGGTTTGTTGTTGTTTTTACCAAAACCTCTTGCACATTGTGGATATACTTGGAAGTAGGATTTTGGTATAATTTGGAAAGGCTTCAATTATTATATGTGTAAGGAGAATTTGTGGTGAGGGGTGGTATTTATAGTGGTGGAGAGGGGAGTGTTTTGAATATTTTATTTATTTGTTTATTATTTTGGTTCAAGACCATGAATAGTTTTAGAATTATCATAAATTTTTTAAAATAATTATGGGAAGTTGTAGATTATGGTTCTTACATCATTCATGACTCAAGGAATAGTTTATTTAACTTATAATGTATTTATACTATAAATTATCATATTTTACTATTCACCAAAAATTCATGTGTTTTAGAAAAATCCAAAAAAAATAACCCTAAACATTTTTCAATATATATATTTAAAAAATGAAATTAATTTTATGAAAATAATTTTCTAAATATTATAAATTTAATATTTTTTAAATCATAATTCACTCAAAAAATATAGATTTTGAATTTATAACTCATTTAAAAACACTCTGAAAAATTAAATAATGTCTCATAAAATTATCCTATAACAATAAGTCAACAAAATATCAATTCATGAATAAAATTTATGAAAATTAATTTTCTCTTCATTAATTTTATAATTTATAAAATTGTAATTGAATATTTATGACTCACAAAAATACCAGCACTTAATTAACATTGTTTAAAATATTTATTTACTTATAATATGATATAATTATATCATAATTTCATTTATAAGATACCTAAATTTTATTTATAAATTCATGGGTGATTTAACTATTCATTTGGCTAGTTTACTATTCATAAGGTTTATATTAAAATTCCTAAGATCAAGTTACTATTTCATTAGTATAAGTTCCTTAACTTCTAGATATATATATTATTTCATTCATTCTTCATATATAAAGTTTGTATTGTGTTCTATAAGTGATTTTACAAGATCTATACTATATAAAATTAAACTAAGAATGGAAATCTCATTTACAGAATTTTGGGTTGTTATATTAAACAATTATAAACTAAATCCATTGGTTATCAATTGATTATAAATGAAAATAAAAATCATCTAAAAGTAAAAGTAATGTTTTTCTGGAAAAACAGTTTATATGCACGCAATGTGTTTTTGTCTTAATAAATTAAATTAATTACTATTGGTGAATAATTTTATAAAAATTTATATATTTTATATTCAATAATTTTTTTATCATTCATAAAATATTTTTTTCTATTCATGGGATAATAATAATTCTAGTTTTATGCTTAAAAATTATATTTTTCGAAAAAGAGGTTCCATCGGGTTTTGTGCACTTATTTTAAAATTTGTTTTTGAAAATTTTAAAAACTAAATTTGAAAAAGTAAATTTATTTTTTGAAATAAAAATTTCAAAATTATCCTATGGTGAATTTTTTATAATTTTATGAAAAGATTAATTTTTTGATGAATAGGTAAAAATACTCATTTTTATTAAAAAAAATTGTTTAAGGAATTTAAAAAGTTACATTTAATTATAAAGTGTTTTAAAAAGTAAAATTAGTTCAATTATATTATTATTAATCAAATTTATTTCATTCTAATAAATTTTATATTTATTTTTTATATAATTTTTTTATGCTTAAGAAAACTTTTTCTTTGGAAAACAACGTTTTATTGTGTTTACAGGTTTAATTTCAAATTAATTTTTGAATATTTTGTGAATTGAATTTGGTAAAATGGATTATTTATTTTAAAACATAATAATTAATATGATTTAATAATTTATCCTTAATTTTTTTCATAATTAATATTAAAAGCTATAAAAATATGTCATCACTCTTATGGTTAAAAAAGTTTTATTGGGGGTTAAACTAAAGAGAAAAGTGTTAAAATGGACTAAAAATTGTCTAAATTATATTTTATGGAAATATTTAGGCCCTATATCATCAAATATTTTTCAATTCTCCATTTTGGATCTATTTGGTGGGAATAATACATAAATATATTTTATTCTTTCCAAAAAATTCTTAGTGGGCCCTCTGCCCCACTTATAAGAGGACACCCCCTCTCCTCTCCTCTCAACACTTGAAGAGCCTTTTTGTTCAGACAATACCATCTCAAAACCCTTAAATACATAACTTATTATGATGTAGAGTCCCATTACATATCATAAAACCATGCTATGAAGGATTTAAGTATAAACCTAAATAGGTTTTCCAAAGAAGAGGCAAAGTTCTTAACCATACATTTTCATTTTATTTATTCTTCTATCTCCATCAAATATTTTCAACCATATTGAAATAATAAAACTAGTATATTTCATATAATAATTTTTTATTAGGTTAATTTAATGACCTATATATATATACTCTTCCATCAAATTGGAAATGAACATGTTGATCGTGTGTACGGAAGACTACCGCCTCTAAACCGACATAATCTGTTTTCCATCATTGTCTATCACGTCTAGACATAATAATGGATTTATTATATATATATATATGATATTTATGAAATAATTATACTTTTTTAAAAATAATATTTCATCTACCTTCTTACCTTCTTACTATTTTAAAATGATAACATCGCTTTTGCGTATGTGTGGACTACCACCCCCAAGAAGTAATGTGAATCGTTTTTCACTTTATATTGAAATGCATGGTAATAAGGGTATATTCAATTAATATATATTATATATATGATATAATAATGATTTTTAAAATTTGAATTACTATTTAACATTAAATTTTTCATCCTTTGAAAAGTGAAAATGGCATTCATGCATATGTACAATCAATTGTCTCTATGAACGATGAAATTCATTTTTCTATATATAACTTTTATATATGAATATTAATATGTATAAAATTAATATATATAGAATTTAACTCATGATTTTAGTTCATTATTTGATGCAACCATGATCAAATTACATGAACTAGATCTAACAAACCAAAACTTACATGAAAAACAAAGCACATATCACCCAGAATAGTGATTTATTAAAGAACTCTTAATAAAGGGGTGATAAAAGTTTATAAGTAAATAATATATGGTATGATATATATTATTATGGTTCTAAATTATATTTATAATAAATTTATATTTATAATAAATTTATATTTATTATAGCAGAGTTTTTAAAACGTGTGAAGGAAGTTGTACCTGAGGTAAGGGTTTTATGTTACAATCTCATTATTTATTTAGATTGTTTATACATATTGTTTGATGATGAAGTTTCATTATCTAAATCTTAAGAAACTCGTTAATTTCATTCTCCTTTGTTTATTTTTGAAAATTAAATGTTTTACATTCATTTTACACTCTTTAAAAACTTAATACACTAAAAGAATTGTTTTGGGAAAACTAGCTTTTTTTCTCTCTTAGGTCGAAAATAATTTTTCTTACACGTACATGTTTTATAAAAATACTTTCATGAATTTTTTTAATAATATAAAATGATTTTCTAATTTCATTTTTACCCATGTTTTAATTTTTAAAAAATATTTTAAAATTAATCTTCTTCCCATTTTCTGAATGAGGTACTTTTGGCACTTTACCAAAAATTAGAAAAGGAATATTTTTTTAATGTATATGGAATGAATTGAATTTCTCGCTATCATTAAATCCAAAATGCTTATAAGATTACTTTACAAATTTCCAAGATTATTTTAAAATAAAAAAATGTATTTAATATTAGGGAAAATTTTATATTTTAACTAAGGTATTTCATGGTAAAAAGGGTATTTTCCTCAAGAAATAATCCCGGTGATGTTTTAAAAAAATCTTTCTAAGATGGAATCCTTTGATGCATCTTAATATTTACAAGGGATATGATCCAATGATATAGTTATTATTATTTATTTGGATTATTTGTGATTATGATGATGATATTTATATTAAACCTATTTATTTTCCATTAGTTGTACTATGTTTATGAAACTTTTTACCTTTTCACGGGTTGTGATATGAGAAATGTTCTATTATCTTGTGGCACATATATATAAAAATTTAATTATATGATGTGTGGGACCATAATTATATAACCCTCTAATTCATTGGGTAATGACTGATATCTCATGGGATAAATAGTAATGTAATGAGGAGTGAACCCAATTTAGTAAGGGACTTCATCCCTTATGATATTCTTAGGAATGAACCTTGACTACTGAAATGGTTTGGGGAGTAAACCCAATCCACTATGATAGTCTCAAAAGTAACCATTGACTACTAATGAAATGATTATCTATACTTATGTCTGTTCCAAAATTATATGTCTTATGCCAATGTTATTCTATCATGGATTATGTTCTTTTATTCCTTTATGATTCATGTCTTATTAACTACCAAGATTTATTCCATGATATAAAATTTATGATCTATGATATACAGAGTATGGTTTTCAAATTTTATTCTCATATTCTCATGCCCATAATCTCATTTTATTTTTAATTGTTAATTAATATATCCCTTTATTACCATTATTTGTCATCTGATCTCACCCTTTATTACGTTTCCTTTCCCCGTATTATGAATAAATATATTAAGTATGATATGTCTAAGAAGGGTTCTAGTTATGAAGAAATTAGTGGGATATGATATAGTTCACAAATGAACCAGTTGTTTATATAGCCTAGTTTCCAAATGTACAATACCTATTTGATTGTAGAATGTATCATAATTTTATGTATTGGTTATTCATTTAATAATATGTAATATTAATGTATGATAAGTATGGTTCACTATTGTTAGTATTGAAGAAAGGTTTAGTTAACCTTTAGAAACTATGGTGTGAAAACTTTAGTTAGAACCCGTGGTATGATCCTAAGTATAGGATAATGTCCTAAGTTGTGCAAAATAATGGAGTGTTTATTTCCTATAAAAACATCCATTTCTAGATACTAAAAGTTGATATGGTTTTGGAACAGATGCATATAGGGGAAATAACCATGAAAAGAGTTGGTCGAGTATATCTTTCCCACTATTCTGATCAATGGTGAGTGTTCTCTTATTATACACCTATTTTTTCACTCCCAAGGGATATGTTTGGGTTAATTAACATTTTATTTACAACCTACTATGAAGTATTCAAATAGATTATTATAATGAATGACCAAGGTTAAACTTAAGGTGTCATATATTGAAATGAATCTGTCTTTATTTAAACATTTTATAAATGATTTTTCATGATTATGTGGTTTCTCACTATGATTATTATTTCTCAAACTATGGCTTTTTTAATAAATGGATGGAACCATAAGGAACTATATTAATGATGAATTTCACAGAAAATAAATTATTTTCCTCCTGGGAAACTAAATGTTATGGTAGATAAAATGAAAAATCTTATTGATATACTTACGTAACTTTATCAAGCTATGAATCATGATAAACTTCCAAAGGATAAAAGGAGAGAACAATGTTCTGTTGATTCCTTCATGAGAAAATTTCCACGATATTTTTGGGTCTACTGATCCACTATTTTTTTATCAATATATCATTACCATTGAGAATATATTTTTTGTTATTTAGTGCTCAAAGCATGAAAACCCAATTTTTTTATTCTATAAAATTGAAGGACAAGAAGATAATTAGTGTAATATTATTAAGAATATGAGGAAATTGGAATAAATTGACTCTATAGAGTGTAATGATTTTAAGAGATTTTTTTTCATTAAGTACTTTCCTCATATTCTTCATATGAAAATGGAAAAGGAATGCCTTAAGCTAAATTATAAGGATGATTAATTTGTTGGTAACTATGATTAAAATTTTATAAGACTTTCAAGTTATTCTTCAATTATTATAATCCAACATAAAATTAAAGATGATCAATTATTTAGCCCTTTAAAACAATATTTTTTAAGGTAATTATACATAAGGGACTTTAGTAGCTATGAAGAAATCATCTGATGTACTATCAAGGTGGAAATGGGGATTGGAGTTACCCATCAATCTCATGGATTTGATAAGAAAATAAAGATGTAATTCAAAGGAAATTATAATAAATATAGATATAAGAAGATTAACTTTCCTATATGCTCAATGTGTGGAATAAAACATGGAGTAAATTATCTTAATGTTAACGGTAAATGTTTTAGGTTTAAAAAGTATGGTCATTGAGAAATTCAATGTTGAAGTTATGTGAAGAAGTTTTCTAATGATATGAATAGAGATAATTATTCATATAATTCACCACCCACGCTCTAGTATTTAAAATTAATAGAGTATGGGAATTATTCTAATTAGTTATGAAATCTTAAATTTTATGATTTTCATCAACATAAGAAACCTATAAAGATGATAGAAAAAGGGAAATCTCATACATTCACAATATCTAATGAGGGGTATGATAACAACATGGTGAAAGGAATTTTTACCATAAACTATATAACTAATAATGTTTTATTAGAATCTAGATCTACCAATTATTTTATATATGAATAATTCTTTAAGTGTATCAAAATGACACCCCAACAATTAGATGTTTAATTAACAGTGAAAACCCCTAATGGCATAATGATCACATCCCAAGTCTATGATTGTTATTTGTTTTATGTTTATGGGGATTTTCTTCCTATAAATATTATTATTCTCCCTATAGTTAAATTTTATGTTATATTAGGAATGGATTAGATTTATATGCATAAATTTCACATTACTCTCTAATGAAGGGAAGTTGTATTTGATATTCTGAACCAACTTATGATTATCTATTAGTGAAATGATAAATATAAAATTCTGAGGGAAATCACAACCATTTTATGGGGATTTATTCATATTCAAAAGGGTTTATTATTTCAGATGTTTGGGGAGAAACTCAACTTTAATAATATTATTATTATGCAAAAGTTTGTTGATTTATTTCTGAAATAGTTTCCCAGTCTTCCACTGAATCTAGAAGTTTAGTTCTCAATAGAACTCATACCTTATACTACACCTATTTCAAATACTACATATAGAATAGGCTTGACTGGGTTGTACAAATTGAAGAAGTAACTCTAGAAAAATATAGAAAAGGGATGTATTTTTTCAATCATATCACCTAAGGGTGCACCGGTTCTTTTGGTTAAGAATAAAGATGGATCAATGCAACTATCCATTAATTATCAAGAACTTAACAAGATTTCTATAAAGATTATGTATCATCAAAAACATATTTTTGACTTGTTTGAACAACTAAGTGGAGATCAATACTTTTACAAGATTGATCTTTGTTCTAGATATCATCAATTGGGGGTCAAGAAGGAGGATATACCCAATACAACATTCTATGCAAGGTATGAATACTATTAATTTATAATGATGTCATTTGGTCTTATTAATGCCCATTATATATTCATGGATTTAATTAATAGTCTTTAGATATTACCTTTATCAGTTCATGGTATTAATTATAGATGATATTCTTATATATTCAAAGATAAATGAAGAGTCGAAAGATCACTTGAGGATTATACTGAAGACCATAAGGAATGATAAGTTGCATATGAAATTTTCAAGTTGTAAATTTTGGCTATAAATAGTCTCATTTTTAATTCATATAATTTCACGAAATGGTATATTCTAGGGATCTCTCAAAGAAGGAAGATATTAAAAAATTTCTTGGAACAACCACTATGACTAAGATATGAAGTTTTATTGGTTTGGAGGACATTATCAAAACTAATTGGATAATTTATCATGACTGTCTAGTTCACTCACCAAGTAAACTTGGGAGGGAGATAAGTTCTTCTGGGTAGATTAATGTGAGGATAATTTCTACGAACTGAATAGAATATTATTCATAATACCTATACTTAAATTGAACTATAGGGAAGAATGGTTTTTAATCTATAGTGATGCATTGAATATAGGACTTGGATTTGTTCTCATGTAGAATGATATGTTTATAGATTATTCATCACACTAATTAAAGGTTCTTGAGAAAAATTATCTAACTAAATATTTGGAGTTAGTTTCCATAATTTTTTCATTAAGTATATATAGTAATTATATTTATAGATAAATATGTGATATATATACTAATTATAGAAGTTTAAAGTATATATTCACTTGAAAAGAGATGAATATATTCCAGAAAAGATAGTTGGATATTATTAAAGATTATGACTAATAGATACATTACCACGCCAGGAAAGTGAACAGGGTGGCCAATTCTTTGAGTCGAAAGGATCATGCTAGTATATCTATGATGATGATCACAAAAGATCCAACAATAATGGATTTTCAAAGAATGGATCTGTAAATCTTGAAGGAAGGTGTAAAATATAACCTTTATCGAATGAGTGTCCAACCATCTATCCATTTGAGGATTAAGAAGGTGAAGAAGGAAGATGTGGAACAAAATAACAAGGTTTGAAATTTTATTGAGTTCAAGCTTGATTATGATGGACTGATGAGGTTTAAGAACCGTGTATGTTTTTCTTCTATAACATATATTTATAAGTATTTTTTGGATAAATATTATAGTTTATAATTCTCTATTCATATTAGAAGTGAAAAGATATATAAATATCATAAATAGTATTTCTTGTGGAATAGAATGAAGATAGATATTTTTGTGTATGTATCTCTTTTCTTTGTAAGTTAGTAAATTAAGACTAAGAGACTGAAGCATAAAGTAATGTTACAACCATCTACCGTACTAAAATGGAAATGTAAAAACATCACCATGGAATTTTTCATCAGAATCCCCAAAACATCTAAAGGCCATAATGATATTTAGGTTGTATTAAATATCCTTAAAAATTAAGCACACTACATTTTTATTAGAGAATATTTAAATTTAGATTAGATTCCGAGGATATACATTAAGGATGTGGAAAGGTTGCATGGAATACCATATTCTGTTGTATCTGATTAGGGTCCAAGGTTTACCAAGAAGTTTTATAAAATTATATAGTAGGCTCTAAATACATAGTAGAGTTTCAGTACTTCTTACCATCCTCAAACAGATGGTCAATATCAGAGAACCATTTAAACCCTAGAGGATATGCTGAGATATTTTTCTATAGATTTCAAAGGTGGTTGGGATCAAAACAGTTCTCTAATCAGGTTTTTTTTACAACAATATATTCTTATATGGATCTTATTTCATTATTTTTTCCCACATATTTTATTGTAATTAAATGTGTTTTTAATGTCAAAGTAATGTTTTTAATTGAATAATTTATAATTATTGATACTTTTTTGTTTAATTATTAAAAATATAAATTCAAGGTTAAAATCTTACTTTCATTGGTTATTTTTTTATTTGGTAAATTCATAGTTAAATAAATAAATTTTTGACATCCATCATTTTTTTATTGAATTATTAATAGACATTCATTAAATTTTTATTCATTTTATTTTTTTCAAAATAATAATTTTTAATATCAAGTGTCATTATTTTATTTTATTTTAATTTTTTATTCAATTTCTTTTCAAATTAATAAATTTTAGTCTTTTAATCTTATATTTTTAGTATATTTATTCTTTTTTGTATTTAATTAATTCTCTTATATTAATATTTTATCTTAGTTTAATATATGAACTCAATTAATAAATTCATTCATTAATTTGTTTATTTATAATTAACTTAATTTATTCTTGAATCAATTTTATTTATTTTTATGTAATTATTTTTTTGAATTTAAAATTATTACATTTTTATTTTCTGATTAAGAAAGAAATAAAATGGTCACGTAAGTGGCCATGAGAACTTACCACATGAATCAATCATAGTCAGCATAAAAACTATGCCAGAGGACTTCTTGTATGAAGGGCATGGTTAGTTAACTAACTAGGTGTGCACCCCCATTTCAACTTCCATCTCACAGTCATAAGATTGACCATGAGCCACCTCTACCTATTGTTCCCACCCTATCATGAGGCATACCCACCGTAAACTATAGATAAATGCCACACCACCCATGTTGAAACCATGCTAAGCCTTGCTAGATCTAAAATCTGAGCCACCTTGCATGACACCTAAAGAAGACAAAACACCAACGCTATTCTGCATCAACCCATATCCCACCAACCATTGTATCTAAAGAAACTCGAGCATAGATCTGTAGATTCTGAACCACTTAATAAACCCTTACTGAATCCTGAATAAGGTCGAGTGGGCCATCGATCCGAATGTGCCACCACTGGAGATCTCATATCTAGTCACCCCCCTAGAAAGAAGAATCCATGGAAGAAATAAAAAAATATGAAAATACATATAATAATAAGAATTATTATCATTATAAATATAATATATATATATATATTAATAATTATAAATTTATAAATATAAAAATACATATATATATATATAATTAATACTAATAATAAAATAATAAAATTAATATATATATATATATATGATAATAAAATATAATATAAAAAATGTTTAAGCATCAACTAGTGACATCTGAGCCCAAAAAAATTGGATTCGAGCATGTGGGCTCACTACAAGGCCCTAAAGTGCATCAAGGCCCATGAAATTGTTAAATGTCATGACGACCTGAAATTGGAATTTGGGAAATAATTTCCCAAATTAGAGCTTCTCAATTGAAGTGTCTTTGACATTTTTTATTATTTTGTGGTTGAATCAAGTTAGGATATTGCATGTGAAGAAGATCATGTAAATTAAATCAAGCATATAAGAATCAGTCTTCCTCACTTAGAGATCATTATCTTTAATCTGTCCACATGGAAAGAATCTAAGTGATTGATTGTGGTTCCTTCATGACATGGATTTTTTATGAGTTTTTCATTCAATTTTAAGGATCTTGGTTGTATTCACCATTGAGGGAGATGTATAGTGCTAATAATTCTATGTGAAATCCAAAGAGTTTTTCATTGAATAGAAACTATTAGATTGAGGGGGTATTGGTGGGAAATCAAATTATTAATAGAAAAAGAGTCTAGAAGAAGAGTAGTGACACACACACCCTCCATCCCAATAGGAAGAACTTAGAGAATAGGAAGACAATAGAGATAGATCGAGAGATACTATAGATCAGTGTAGGAGATGGATTTTGATCTATAGGATAGAAGATATTTTTTTATCTTCTATTGTTTCTTTATTTCTTTCTTTATAAACTCTTCTATGTTAAAATATTTGAATATGTTTAACAAAATATTTATTTTCAGTTAAACATTTATTGTGGAATAGGTTGTGATGGTTATTCTATCTAAAATATTTCATGAATTTACTTAACTTGATGCTTCTCACTAATTCTCTATTAGCCATCATTTTTCTGCAAAACATCAAGTATCAGTGAAAACTGATCTTTTTCAAACTTAATTTCAAATAGTTTTTCAATATAAGGATCCCAATGAAAAGTAAATAAATCTAAAAAGAGATTATTAAACTGAGATTGCAACACCAGGAGATTTTGTGAAATTATTTTTCAAATTAATTTAAATTTTTAGGTATATTTTACTACATGCAACAATGAGTTTCTTCGATATCAGGCATGACACGCGACACCGAACATCAGTAAACCATGAAATAATATTATTTTAAATATTAAAAGTTTAACCTATAAGATAAATAATTCAGTATAAAAAATTATTAACCACTTTATGAAGTATACTTATAAATTCCCTACTGAATATAAATTTATTTATAAATTCTTAGTAAATAATCAATCAATTTTTGGTAGAGTAATTATATTCATAAAAAATATGTTTTCTTCAAATATGTTTTTTATTTATTTTCATGATAAAATATTATAATTAATTTATAGAGTTTTTATAAAATTTATATGATAAAATGAAATTAATTTTCTTAATCACTATATCTAAATTATCTTAGGGGAAAATCTAAGATATTTCAAAAAATATTGATTTTTCAGTGAATAATTGAAAATACTGATTTTTGTAAAACTATCATTTACTTTCAATAAATTAATTAATTGAAATTCAAAATTATTTTTTAAGTAAAATATGTCCTATTTAACAACATTTAATCCACTTAATTACTTTTTGAATTAGCTTTAAATTGGATTTTAGTATTAGTTTTTTTTTTGGGGTTTAAAAAAGAGTTTTTCCAAAAACTATTTTAAAGTGATTAATGTTTCTTCATTTTAATTAATTAAAATAATATCCAATGTGAAATTTTTAAATAAAATGTATAAATTTTATATCAATAAATTGTATTTAATATTCAAACAATTATTATTTTTAGATATATATTTAATATAAAATCATTTTGTGTTATAGAATATACACTTCTCAAAAACCCTCTTTTTCGTCATGTCAGTGGGTTTTCTTTTAAATTTAATTTTCTTCAATGTAATAAAACATATTTTAAAAAATAAAATTAATTTTTTAAATAATCATTTAAAATTTATATTAGGGTGAATTATGGATAATTTTCTAAAAAGGTTAATTTTTTATTAATAGTTAAAAATGAAGAATTTTAATTCAAAACTGCCTTTTCATTTAGTTTATTTATAAAGTTATATTATATTATAAATTTATTTCATATTAAATTTTGATCAATTATAAATAAATTAATCCAATTTATTTCATTATATTCAATTTATTATTTACTTTATATCTAAAAGCTTCATAATCTTTTGTACATTTTCTCTTTAAAAACCAGCCTTCTTGTCGTGTATGCGAGATTAATTTTAAATTGCATTTTTAAAATTATTTGAATTTAATTTATAAAAATGGATTTAATATTTATAATTATAATAAATTATATTATATAATAAGGTCAAATAAAATTTTTACCCAAATTATTAGTAAAACTAGTAAAAATATTTATCGTGATTGAGGTATAAATGGGTTTAATATAAGTTAAACTAAAAAGATAGGTGTAAAAAATGACCCAAAACTTTTACAAAACCTATTTTATGTCTATTTTATATACTTATATCATTTATGATCTATAATATTTCATTATTATATCCTTGTGACATGAAAAAAAGTGTTCAATTCTTTCTTTCAAAAAATTACAAGTGTGTCACTCGCCTCACTTATAAAAGGCCACCCCATTTCCTCTCTTATTAACACCCTAAAACTAATTTTTTTTTAATCCAATAACTGCCCAAATAACTTCAAAAATACCATTATATCTCCCTAAAATCCTTTTTTCATAAATCCAACCATGTAATGATTTTGGTTTAAACCTAACGAGGATACACAAAGAAGAGGTAACGTTCTTCAATGAGCATTTTTATTTTATTTCTTCCTCCACCTCCTTAAATTGTTATTTATACATGGTAATATAATAATATCAGAATCTTATATATTTTTATACGTTTTTATGATAATTTAATGACCTAAAAGTATCCCCAATTCCATAAAATGGGTTATGAAATCATAGTTTGTGTGTACAGAGAACTACTTCCTCGGGAACCGATGTCATTAGTTTTTTCATTACCACCTATCACAGATGGGTATGATGATTAATATAAATTATATGTATGATATTTATAAAAATATTATACCTTTTTATTCATTATATCATATATAATTTTTTTAATTTCAATTTCTTATGGGATATGATAAAGTTGCTCGTGTGTACGATGGACTACCGCCTCACAAAGTAATGTGATTCGTCTTCAATATTACATCACATTGAAGATAATAAGGATAAATATATGTAATATAAATGAAATAATTAATATATTTATTACAGATATATTATTATAAAAAGATAATATATATCATTTTTTTATTACCTTTCCACTCACTAAAAGATGATAACGCCATTCGTGTATGTGTGGACTACAGCCTTCAAGAAGCGATGTGACTCTCTTTTCATCACCACACCACATGGATGATATGTATAAGTATATTTAATAAAATTATATGTTATTTATGATTTTATTATCATTATATAAAGAAAATATTTTACTTACCTCCTTTCCACAATCAACATCGAAAAATGGAAACATTACCCATGCATATGTATGGTCTACTGTCTCCATGATTGTAAAGTACTTCATTTCTCAAAACCATATTTCATGATTGGTCTTAAAATTATAATTGATGTATAAATATGATAATAATTTCTTTATTGTTATTTTTTAATTTATGGAACCATGATCAAAGTAAGAGTACTGGAAATAACAAATCAAAACATATATGAAAAACAAAGAGGTTATTACCCAAAATGTGACTTTAACAAGGAATTGTTAATAAACTGATCAAAAAATAACTTAATTAAATAATATATGGTATGATATATATATATATATAATAATTTTTCTAAAATATAATTATAATAATATTATATTTATTATACATGAGGTTCAAATATGTATGAAGGAATTCGAGACTTAAGGTAAGGGATTTCTGTATCACTTTTTACTTTTGTGAGACACATTCCATATTAACCATATATTTCTTTTATGTGGTTTATATATTTATCAATAATTTTTTTATAATTATTTTTCTTAAAATTATTTTTATTTACATTTCCATTTTTATATATCTCTTTTATGGGGTTTATGGTTCAAAAGTTACCAAATCGGTAAGGGATTTTTGTCTCGCCTTTTACTTCAATGAGACACATGCCATATTCAACACATATTACTTTTATGTGTTATATATAATACCCATAAATTTATTTTATGATTATTATAGTTCAAATTATTATTATTTAAATATCCATTTTTTGTATCTATCTTTCATGGGGTTTACGATTCAAAAGATACCAAATTGGTAAGGGATTCATGTCTCACTTTTTACTTCAATGAGACACATGTCATATTCACCACCTATTTATTTTATGTTATGTATATAATAACCATGAATGTATTTTATAATTATTATACTTAAAATTATTGGTAGTTACATATCCATTTTATTATCCCTCTTTCATGCGGTTTACAGTTCAAAAGTTACCAAATCAGTAAGGGATTTTTGTCTCACTTTTTACCTCTATGAGACACATGCCATATTCACCACCTATTTATTTTTATGTGTCATATATACATAAATTTAATTTATTTAATTATTTTTGTACTTAAAATTATTTTTATTTACCTATTCATTTGGGAATCTATATTTAACGGGGTTTATGGTTCAAAAGTTACCAAATTAATCTGGGATTTTCGTCTCACTTTTTACTTCTATAATAAACATTCCATATTTAACACATATATCTTTTATGTGGTTCATATAAATACCATGAATTTATTTTATGATTATTATACAAAAAATTATTGGTATTTCATTCATGGTCTTTACAGTTCAAAAGTTACAAAATCGATAAGGGATTATGTTCTCATTTTTCCTTCTTTGACACATATGATTATGTTATACACCTATCATCTTGTATGAGGTGTATATAAATCCCCTTTGACATGTAATATAATGATTTTATTTATAATAATGGTATTTTAATTTTAATTTAATGATATTCCTTCATGGGATTACATTTAAAATTTTCTAAAGGGACAAATATTTTATGTTATAATCTCATATTTTATCGGTATTGTTTATGATCATATTTCCAATGATAAACTATTATGATTCATATATAAAGAAAAAAATTAATTTAATAGTCCTATATTTATATCATGATAATATATTTTTTCCTTAAATTTTCCTCCTTCTACATACCTAATAGTTCAAAATAGTTTTTTTATGAAAATTTTCTTTATTTCCCTTTTCGATTGAAAACCCTTTTTCTTCCAAAAAGTTTTTTATAATATTGTTTTAGAAAAACATAAATTTTTTTAAATGATTTATTAAATAAATTTTTTCCCATGTTTTAAATTTCAAAACATGTTTTAAAAGTAATATTTATTTTAATTTCAAAAAACATTCTCGTTTGAATTTTACAAAAAAAAATGTGAAATAAATTTGTCTGTAATGCATGGATAACATTTTTGTTTTCATGACCATTATATTCTTTGAATCTTCATTTATAAGTTTTCAACATTCTTTTCAAATAATATTATTTTCAAAAAAATATGTTTAAAAATGTTATTTTTCTAAATTGGTGAGTATATTTTTCTAAATAAATGTTTTAAATGATTTTAAAATATTATTTTACAATTTTTTAATGTTATTTTAAAATAGAAAAATATTTTGAAAACTTTTATGTTTGAAAAAGTGATTTTAAAAAAATGGTTATTTTACACAAGAAATGTTCAATGTGATTTTTCTTTCCAAATCATTCTCCAAATAATATGACATCCTTTGAGGTTACTTATGCTTTACTGGGGATATGATATAAGGATACCATTATAATTCCTTATCTTAATTTTTTATTTTTACGATGAAATAATGCTTATGAAACCTGTTTCTCTTCCATGGGTTATACTATGATAAATTTCTTATGAAACAATTATTTTTTCAAATTTCATGCTATGATCAAATGATGAATTTATTATGAAACCTAATTATTTTCAATGTTTTATTTTATAAGGAAATGTTTATTAAAATAATTTAATTTCATGGGTTCTAACATGATTATTTTTTAGTACTTGGGTCACACATATGTATGGTTTTCATTATGTGATTGTGGTTATGTTATAACCATGGATGGTGGTCACATTATAAAACAAGATGGGTAGGACCTATATCACTTTTGAATTCATTTTTTAATGATTTATATCTATTTAGGTAGATATAATTGTAATGGGGAGTGATTCCAGTTTTGTAGGGGAATTTTTCTACTATGATTGTCTTTGGTGATTCTTGACTACTATGATGGTTTTGGGAGTAAAAACATTTCACTATAAGTAAAGTGATTCCACTAGTGATGGTGTTGTGTCCCACCCAGGAGGTGTATCATCCCTTAGAGTTCCTTGATATATTTTGGAAATGAATCTTTACTACTGAGGAAATTAATTTCTATGATTATTTATAGGCCAAAATCTCATGTCTTATGCCAATGTTATTTTCTCATATCACACATTATTTTATTTTATTACGATTCATGTCTTATGAACTACCAATATTTATTCCATTAATCAAGATTATAATCATTGATATGTTGGGTATGTTTTTCATATATTATGCTCATGTTATTATACACTTATATTCATGTTATGCTTATGTATCTCCCTTATTTACCCTTACTAGGAATCTGAGCTCACCCTTTCTTATCTTTCCTTTCCCCAATATATTAATAACCTTTATTAAGGGTATGATTGTGAAGAGTTATAAAGGGGAAGATCTTTGTGGGAGTCATTTAAGATATTTTAACATATTAATAGGATTTTGTTACAATTTTTTAAAGGCACTAAATTATTATGGTCCTTAGGTGTGTGTTGTGTAATGTATTGAATATTAATTTAAAAAAATGTAATTTATGTGTATGAAAAGTCTAGTTCATTATATTTGTAATTAAAGTAATGGTTTAAAATACATTGGAAACTTGGATGAGAAAAATTTAGAGAAATACCTTGGGATATTTCTAAGGATATGTCAAGATATATCTCTAAGGAAAAGTCTAAGAATAATTTAAAGTATAAGAAAATGTACAAAATTTTTGGTAAAGGATAGAGTAAGTGGTTTCTAAGAAATTACATCTCATTCTGGATACTATTAGTGTATGTGGCTCTGAAATAATGGTACCTAAGAGTAATAAATATAAAAGGGATGCATTAATATTGATTCAATCATCACCTAGTGTATGAAAATGGGACTTACTTCACACTTAGTTTTACACTCTCAAGGGATATGATTCAAAAATCCAAAAAACTATTTATAAACCATTACGAAGGATTTAAATAGATGAAGACTATTACGGACCAAGGATAAAATTATGTTTTAATAGATTAAAAAGAAGGTGTCATGGTTTAGACACCCTATAAGTCATTTTCATGATTATTTGATTTCACATTATGGTTATTGTTGTCTATACTATGTTCTTTGGTTTTATTCAATGGTGGGAACCAGAAGTAATTGGGTTAATAGTGAATCTAATTTACAATTTTCTGAAGATAAGTCAGACGAGATGATGACTAAAGTGATGGATTTTGTGATTATTACTAATCTTTATCATGAAACATTATTAAAAACCTATACATTATCCAACTATCATAACCTCAAAGAATATAAGGATAATGTTTGTTGAGAGTTTGGGTAGTGGAGACTATGGAGAAAATAAGATGAATTTTTCTATATGTTGAGAATGTGAGAGTAAGAACTCAAGGAATGTCTCAGTGGGATTAAAATATGTTTTGGGTGTGAAAAATATGGAAATAAAGTTATAACAAATGAAAAATGAAAAGTTAAGTTAACAAAATAGATGATAATAATAGTATCCCTAAGGTATCATTGATGGTTGAATGTTTCAAATGTGGAATGTATGGGCATTATGCAAATTGATGTCCTAAAGGGGAAGATCATAAAGAAAATATTTAAGTTTGTATGAGTAATGGTTATATTGTTGATTATGAAGAGACTATAAATGTAATATTAAAGGGATAAGTGATTAGGAATAAGATTATGAAGCCTATTTAATAGTGTGTGAAAAAATTGGACTAATTGATGTATTTATGTATTGGTATTCAAAGAATTATATTTTTATTAGTGTTATTTTGGTTATTAAAGTCATGAAACATCAATGGATTATTCCATGGTATTTTTCCTTATATATTTTCAATAATATAATAAATGGTACTAATGGTGTAGAAAATTTATTTAATGGAAATATGATATTTTGATTATGGGAAGGTAACCATTAATATGTTCATGATGTTCAAAAAATGGTGTTTATTTTTTATAAATATGTGATTTTAAATGATAAAGTAAATTGGATGGAACTGATATAAGATTTTTTTAAAAAGTGGTTTATTTTATAATTGGTAGAGTTTAGAACATTATTGTATCTATAGAATTTGTTCAATAATCTATGGATTTATTGAATTAATAAGGAATCACGCATGTTTTCATTGAGGCTTTATGGTAATTCTGGTTATTCCCATGCCTCATGAGAATATATGATGAAGGTATTCACATGTTTTGTATATTACAATCAAGCGGAACTTTATGATATATGGGGGATTAATGTTAAGTTTATTTTTGATAAATTTAGTGTCCTTATTTCCAATGTTTTGGATTTTAATCTTTTGGATGGGCCATAAGGATAACTATTTATGAAATGGATTAAGTTGAACTTTAGATGAGGCTTTATCTATGAATGTATTGCTTCTCCATATGAATATTAATCCATATTAGATAAGCTATGCTTAAAAATAATTTATAAATAAAGATATATGGAATGAATTATGATTATATTTATTGATCTTAATATCCGTTAGTACTTTAGGGACAACAAATTCACCTTTATTTCTTAGAGTAAGAGATGAAGTGGAAATTAATCAAGGAACAACCAATGGATGAGATTATGCTTATGAAATGGAATGGAATCAATCAAGTGTGTCTTCTCATGAAAATTCTTCAACTTTAGGAAATGGGTTTTGAAATAAAATTTTGTCTCGTTTTCATCATTATTTATGATATCAATGACCTTTTTCACACTTAGTTTATTTATTTGGGTTCATTAACTTTCTTCTGACCATAGTCTCTATCACTCTTCATAAGTATTTAGGTGTTAGTTTTCCATTATATTTCCATGTTTTCACTTCCCACCTCTATTATCCTATTTGGAAACATATTATTTGTTATTCTAGAAAAAAAAATTCCACAACTTTACCTTTTCTAAGAGGATTATTAACCCTTTTTACAATGTGGGTTTCTATGAAGAAATTTTCAAATGTTAAACCTTTGATGATCAATATGAATTTTGAGGGTGAAATTAATTTTAAGGGGGGTCAAATGTAATAGCCAAATATTTTATGAAATATTTTTTTCAAATTAATTTAAAATTTTAGATATCTTATATTACACGCAACAATTATTTTTTTATAGGATACATGACACGTGACACTAGCTTCTATAAACCATGAAATAATATTATTTTAAATATGACTATTATAACCATGATGTTAAATAGGAGGATATAAATAGCATTAAACACATTATCAAATATAAATATAAATTTTCTACTCAATATAAATTTATTTATAAATACTTAGAAAATAATCAATCAATTTTTGGTAAAGTAATTATCTTCATAAAAATATATTTATTTCAAAAAAAATATTTTTATAAAAGAATATTATAATTAATTTATATATATATTAGAAATTTTATTTTATTAAATGAACCTTATTTTTTGAATCATCATATCTTAATCAACTTACTATGAAATTTTGTGATTTTTTGAAAAATATTTATTTTTAAATGAATTGTGGGAAATACTAATTTGTTTTAAAACTATCATTTATTTTAAAGTAATTTATTAATTTAAATGACCAATTTTTTTAAAAATGAAATAATTATTAGTTATTAATATTTAATCCACTTATTTATTTTTTAATAAAATTTATATGTGATTTTAGTAAAAGTTTATTTTTGGGGTTTAAAAGAGGGTTTTTCCAAAAATTGTTTTAAAGTGCATAATGTTAATCAGTTTTAATTAATTAAAATAATCCCTAGTGAGGAATGTTTAAAATAAAATTCATATATTACAAATAAATTAATTTTAATTAATATTCATAAAATTATTATTATTATTATACATGTAGTTAATATAAAATCATCTTTTTCATGAAAAAAATACACTTCTCAAAAAACCTGTTGTTTCGTTCCGTTTGTGGATTCTATATTAAATTTAATTTTTTACAATTTTTTAAAATTTATTTTAAAAAACTAAATTAATTTTTTAAATCATAATATTAAAATTATATTAGGGTTATTTTTTGAAAATTTTGTGAAATGATGGTTTTTTTTAAACAGTGAAAAATACTGAATTTTAATTCAAAATTACTTTTTCATTTAATTTTTTTATAAAGTTAATTAATATTTAAAATAGGGTTTAAATAAAATTTAGTTGCATTATAAATTAATTAATCTAATTTAGTTCATTGGAATAAATATCATAATTAATTCATATATAAAATATTTGTAACCTTCTGGACATTTTCTCTTTAAAAACTCAAATTCTCATCGTGTCTGTAGGATTAATTTTAAATTAAAAAATTTCACTCTTGTGAATGGAATTTTTAAAAATATATTTAATTTTTTTAATCATAATAATTTATATTATCTATTAATTTCAAATTAATTTTTGACCGAAATGAATAATAAAACCAATAAAAATATTTATCCTCGTTCATGAAAAAATGGGTTTACTAGGGGTAAACTAAAGTGATAAGGGTCAAAAATGAGCCCCAAACTTTTAAAAACCCCATTTTATGGTCATATATAGAAATTATATATTCTATTTTCAATAATGGTTTATTATTGGATCCTTGTTACATGAAAAATATCTTGTTGGAATTCTTTCTTTCAAAAATTACAAGTGTGTTACTCACCTCACTAATTAAAGGCCACCCCCTATCCTCTTTTCTTCACAACATTAAACCTATTTTATTTTTCCAATACCTACCCAACTAACTTATAAAATTACCTTATATCACCATATAATATTTTTTTAGAAATAAATCCAACCAATGAAGTCTTTTTGTGAAAACCTAAGGAGGATACATGAAGAAGAAGTAATGTTCTTCAACAACTATTTTTATTTTATTTCGTCCTCCACCTCCTTCAATTCTTATTCGTCCATGATAATATGATAAACTCATTATATTGAATATAATTATATCTTTTTTGTTTTAATTTAAAGACCTAAAATCATCCCCACTTCCATAAAATGGATTACAAAATCATCATTCATGTGTGTTGCGGACTACCGCCTCATGAACCGAGGTCATTCATTTTTCCATTACCAACTCTCACGGTTGGATATGATGATGTATATAAAGTATATATTTGATATTTATAAAATTATTTTACCTATTTAGTCATTATATAATATATTCCTTTTTAATTTTCATTCTATAGGGGATACGATAACATCTCTCGTGTGTACGATGAACTACCATCTCATGAAGTGATGTTATTTTTTTCACTAATGATTTACATGGAAGATAATTAGGATAAATATATGTGATATAAATGTTATAATTTTAATATTAATGACACATTTATAATTCTTAAAATATATTATATCATCTTATTTCTTACATTTTCACTCACAGAATGATGATAACATCATTCGTGTACGTGTGGACTATAGCCTTTACCAAACGATGTGAATCTATTTTCATCATCACACCACATGGATAATATTTATAAGTATATTTAATGAAATAATGTAGTATATATGATATTATTATAATTATTTAAATATAATATTTTACTTACCACTTTTCCATAATGATCATTGAAGAATAGAAATGTTACTCACGCATACATATGGTCTACCGTCTCCATGATCATAACATACATCATTTCTCAAAACTAACATTCATGATTAGTATTAAAGGTATAATTGATGTTTAAATATGATAATTATTTAATTATTATTATTATATAGTTTATTGATCCATGATCTAAGTAATAAGAAAGAAAATAACAAATCAAAACATATATGAAAGACAAAGTGGTAATTACCCGAAATGTGACTTTAACATGGAATTGCTAATAAACAGGTCATAAAAGGACTAAATAAATCATATGTGGTATGATATATATAATTATTTTTATTTAATATTTTTATTATAAACTTATATTTATTATATAGGAGTTTCTAACATTTATGAAGGTACTCGACACTTAAGGTAAGGGATTTTTGTCTCACTTTTTACTTCTGTGAGATATATGTTATATTCACTACTTAATTATTTTATGTGGTGTATATAATGAAAAATAATTTATATTATCATGATTATAATTAAATTATTTTTATTTAGATATCCATTTTATGATCCATCTTTCCTAGAATTTAGGTTCAAAAGTTTTCAAATCGGTAAGGGATTTTTGTCTCACTTTTTACTTCTATGAGACACATGAAATATTCACTGACTATTTAGTTTATTTGGTGTATATAATTCCCATGAAAATATTTTATTATGATTATAATTAATGTTATATTTATTTATATAACCAATTGAATATATATCTTTAATGTTCTTTATGGATCAAAAGTTTCCAAATCAGTAAGGGCTTTTCATCTCACTTTTTACTTCTATGAGACACATGCCATATTCACCAAATATTTATTTTATATGGTGTATATAATTCCCATGAATTTATTTTAGGATTATTATACTTAAAATTAATTTTACTTACAAATCCATTTGATTATCTCTATTTCATGGGGTTTGCGGTTAAAAAGTTACCAAATTGGTAAGGGATTTACATCTCACGTTTTACTTCTATGAGACACCTGATATGTTCAACACCTATTTATTTTATATGGTTTATATACTAAATGTGGATAAATTTTATGATTAATATACATAAAATTATTTTTATTTAAATAACCATTTATGATCTCTCTCTCATGTGGTTTATGGTTCAAAAGATACCAAATCGCTAAGGGATTTGTGTCTCACTTTTTACTTCTTTGAGACACATTCCATATTCACCACCAATTTCTTTTACGAGGTGTATATAATTATCATGAATTTATTTTACAATTAATATAAATAAAATTATTTTTATTTACATTTCCATTTGACGATCCATATTTCATGGCGTTTATGGTTCAAAAGTTCCAAAATTGGTATTGTATCTTCCTCTCAATTTTCTTTCTTTGAGATATATGATTATGTTATACACCTATCTTCTTTTATGATGTGTATATACAGACCCTTTGATGTGTAATATCAAGGATCTATTTAACCTAATGATATTTTAATTTTAATTTATAGATATTCCTTCATGGGGACTATGTTTCAATGTTTCCCAAGTGGTAAACATTTTATGTTGTAATCTCATCATTTATTGGTATTGTTTATGACCATGTTTCTGATTATATAATCTTATGATCTATCTCTCAACAAAAAAATTAATTTTATTATCCTATAGTTATGTCCTGAAAATATATTTTTCCCTTCATTTTTTTCTTTCTATATACCCTAGAGTTCAAAATAATGTTTTTAAGAAAATTGGTTTTATTTATCTTTTTGGTTGAAAACCCATTTTCTTCCAAAACCATGTTTTAGAAATTATTTTTAATATTTTTTTGAAAATGATTTATTAAAGACATTTTTACTAATATTTTTAAATTTTATAGAATGATTTAAAATTGATTTTCAGGCTATTTTCAAAAACATTACCACATTTTTATTTTACTGAAAATTTGAAAAGAATCATTATGGACGACATCAATGAAATTTCCACCGTCATGACCATTAATTTGTTTGAATATTACATTATAATTTTTAAAGGTTATTTTCAAAGAAAAATATTTTCAAAATATTTTATGTTATAAAAAATGTTATTTTTAAAATATTAAAGGGTATTTTCCTCAAGGAATGTTTTAAATTATTTTTAAAGATTACATTAAAATTTCTCAATATTATTTTCAAATTAAATTATTTTGGAAAAAAATTATCATTTTAAAAGTGATTTTAAAAGAAATTTTCTTTTCCTTAAGAATGTTTCAAGTTATTTTTATTTCAAAATATTTTTCAATATAAGATGGCATCTATTGAGGTTACTTATTCTTATCTAGGGATATAATCCAAGGATACCATTATTATTCTTTTTGTGAATGGTTTATGTTTATGATGACATAATGTTTATAAAACCCATTTTTATTCCATGGGTTATACCACAACAAAATTCTTATGAACCATGATTCCTTTTCAGGAGTATATGATATGATAAAATGATTTAAAAACCTATTTATTTTCTATAGGTTATGATTTCATGAATTTTTTATGAAACCAATTTCATTTCATGGGTGCTTACATGATGAATTTTTTGTGATATTATGGAACACATATATATGATTTTCATTATGTGAAGGTGGTTAAAGTATAACCACAGGTGGTGGTTAAATTATAAACAAATATGGGTGGGATCATATCTTCATCCAATGCATTGGTTAAAGACTTATATCTCATGAGATAGATAAGAATAAAATGGGGAGTAAACCCAGTTTGGTTAAGGACATTGTCTGTTATGATGGTCTTCGGGGTGAATCATGACTACTATGATGGTTTGGGGAGTGAACCCATTTAACTATGGGGAGAGGTATACCACATATGATGGTGGTTTGTCTTACCCAAGAGGTGTAGCTTCCCATGGAGTTCCCTGATAAGTTTTGTAAATGAGCCTTGACAAGTAAATTATTTTCTATACTTATGTGTAGGCCAAAATTATATATCTTACTCCAATGTTGTAGTCTCATGGAACATATTATTTGATTTACTTATGATTAATATCTTATGAACTACCAATATTTATTCAATTAATCAATATTATGATATTTGATATGTAGGGTATGGTTTTCATATTTTATTCTCATTTTCTCATACCCTTTTGTTCAAGTTATACTTACATATCTATATTTTTTACCATTATAGAAAATTTGAGATCACCCTTTAATATGTTTCCTTTACCAAGGTTATAAATAAAGGTTTAGTTAGGATATGTTTTTGAATATTACTAAAGGGTAAGATCTTTTTGGGATACATTTAATATCATTCACCAAATTAAGAAGACTGTGTTCTAAATTTCCATTGGCACTAAACTATTACAGTCCTCAAGCATGTGTTGTGTAATTTATTTAATATTCAACTAAAAAGATGTAATATACATGTATGAATACCCTAGGTCGTTATATATTTCAACTAAAAAATATAACTAAGGGATGACTTCTTTTTTCTCACTCGATGATTGAGTGACTTCTGTATATGAAAATCTGTAGAGGTCATTCATTCATAGGTAGACCTGATGAAAAATCTAGTTGGCCTCCAATAATCAGTTCCAGTATAATTCATTCAATGTATGAATGAATTAAAATAATTATAAAATCCAACCATATGATTTCCCCAAATTTCATCAACTGATTGTTCTCACTAACTTTTAATATTCTTTCTTTCATGATTACCTGTACTCACACTCACTTCCACAATCACACAAATCTTCATTCTCATCATTATTTCATCACCATTCCCACTTACATCACCTTATTATCTTGTTTTATTTTACTAATTTTATATTTTCATACTTGGTCACACACTTAAATAACACACTATGATTCCATCCTCCTAGATCTTACTCTACTCATCACTAAACTAGTTTTAAGTAGAGTTAGAAATAATTAATTTATACCAGTCCAATAACCCCATGTACCTTTCAATCGAGCATTTAGATAAATTTTTATGAATGAATTTATGGAAATAAGTATAGAAATATAATTTTCTAGGATTAATTTAGTGAAATAAATCTATTTTAACCTGATATAGATAAGGAAATTGAAAATAAATTCATAGTCATTCAACATCACATAAAGGAAACTCAGAGTTTAAAGAAAAGTTATATTGATAATCATTAGTGAGATATGGATTTCAAAGTTAGTGATAAGGTGTTTCTTAAAATTTATCAATAGAATAAGGTTATGATATTTAGGAATAAATGAAATTTTTTCCCTAGGTATATTTTCCCCTTTGATATTCTTGATCTAGTAGGGATGGTAGATTATCGATTGGTGCTTCCACCACTCCTCTATGAAGTTCCCAATGTGTTCCATGTATCACTCCTAAGGAAGTACATACCTAATCCATGAAATGTATTAAACTCAGATGTCATACCACTAAATCATGATCTTTTTTATGAACAAAAATCAGTATAAATCATTGAGATAAAGTGTTGGTGAACAAGACTACTCATCTAGTTAAAGTTCTCTAAAGGAATCATGAATTTTAAGATGTGTGGGAACCTAGAGATATGATTAGGCAAAGATATACCCATTTAATTGTCATAATTTAATGAAATTTTGATAATGAAATTCATTTTAATGGGGGATTAATGCAACACCCTAAGATTTTGTGATATATTACTTTTTAAATTAATTTAAACTCTTTGATATCTTGGGATACATGTAACACTAGGTCTACAAGAATAGTAATATAGCATGTCATTATAACCTAACCATTAAATTGGATGGTGTGAATAAGAATAAATAAATTATGAAAAAATATTGGTTTAAAAATTTAGAAAATAAATCCATTGGTCATCAATAGATTATAAATGGAAATAAAAATCATTTCAAAGTAAAATAATTTTTTTTTTGAAAAACTATTTTTAAGCGTGCAATGTGTTTTTATCTTAATAAATTAAATTAATCACAATAGGTGAATGATTTTAATAAAATATAAATATTATATATTCAATAAAATTTTTATCAATCATCTGATATTTATTCTAGGCATGGGATAATAATAAATCTAGTTCTATTGTTAAAACTGTATTTCTCTAAAAAGTTGTTTTGTCACGTTTTATGAACTTATTTTAAAATTAATTTTTCCCCTTTTAGAAAATTTATTAAAAAAAATTAATTTATTTTTTAAATTAAAATGTAAAAAAAATTCTTAGATTTTATTTTTGATAATTTTCTAAAAAGTTTAATTTTTCGATGAATAGTGATAATATTGACTTTTATTAAAAAATGTATTCTCATTTAAAAACTTTACAAAGATTACAAAGTTATATTTTGTTTTGAAATGGGTTTAAAAGTAAATTTAGTTCAATAATATTATTATTATTCAATTTATTTCATTGGAATAAATTTTTTGTTTAATTTTGGTATAAAAACATTTTATACTTAAGAAAACCTTTTCTTTAGAAAACTGCTTTCCATCGCATTTAGGCGGTTTGATTTTAAATTAAATTTTGTCACTAATATTAATTGAATTTGGTAAAATTGATTCCAAATTTTTAATAAGAATAATTCATATTAGGTTATAAGGAGAACTTAATTTTTAGTCATAATGAATAGTAAAAATAGTAAAAATATTTTATCATGGTTATGGTTAAAACAGGTTTACCTAGGGGTTAAACTAAAGATATTAGAGATAAAATTACATAAAAACTTATCTAAATTTTATTTTTTGGACATATTTAGACTCTATATTATCTAATATTATATATTGGTCTATTTTGGATCCATTTGGTGTGAATAAGTAATTAATATATTTTATTCTTTTCAAAAATTTCAAGTTAGTCATCTCACTCACTAATAAAAGGACACCTCATATCCTATCATATACACACTTAAATGCCTTTTTATTCAAAAAAATAAAGATTATAAACCCTTAAGTAAATCCATACCCATTAACTAGAGTCCATTTTTTATTATAAAACCATCCTAGGAAGGCTTTAGGTATAAACCAAAAATGGTTTCCGAAAATATATATAGTTCCAAGCCTCACATTTTCATTTTATTTCTTATTCTACCTCCATAAAAATTTTTCTCAGCATGATTAAATAATAACTATAGTATATTAAATATACTGATATTTTATTATATTAATGGAATAACCTATATACATCTCCTCTTCCTTTAAATGGGAAACAAAACCATCAATCATGTGTATGGCAGACTGCAACCTCACGAGATAATGTAATTTATTTTCCATCACCACCTCTCATGGATAGATATAATGATGGATTTATTATACATATATGTATAAATTATATTTATTTAATCATTATAATTCTATAATTATAAAATCACATCTACCTTGTTACCTTCTTAATATTGGAAAATGATAATGTCGCTCATGCGTACGTGTGGGTTATCACCTACATGAAGCAATGTGAATCATTTTTTAATTAATTTTTAAATGAATGGTAATATGGATATATTTAATGAATATAATATATATATATAATAATTATTCTATAAATTTTAATTACCATTTAATTTCTTTTTTTCATCCGCTAAAAAATGAAAACATTGTGCATGCATACGTACGGACTATCTTCTCGATGAATGGTGAAGTATATTTTCCTATATATAACTTTTATGGATTAATATAGATAAGTATATAATTAATATTTATGATATTTATATCAAGATTAACATTCTTGAGGTTATATAAACATGATTAATGTACAAGGAACAAAACTAAGAAAAACAAAACCTTATATGAAAAATGAAGTAGTTATCACCTGGAACAATGATTTTAATAAATAATTATTAATAAAAATTCTACAAAAAGTTATAATAAAATCATATATGATATTATATACATTATTATAGTTATTTATTATATATATAATAAACCTATATTTATTATACATGAGGTTCAAATATGTAAGAAAGAATTCAGACCAAAGGTAAGGGTTTTATGTTACAATCTCATTACTTATTAGGATTGTTTATTATTAATGTTCTATAATGAAATTTCATGATCTAAATCTCAAGAAACTCATGATTTTTCTTATACTATTGTTATTTCTTGAAATTTCATTTTTGGTTTAATTTTTTCTCTTTAATAATTCAAGATAGTAAAATATTTTTTTAGGGAAAATCAATTTTATTTCTCTCTACAGTCAAAAATCCATTCCCTTCTATGTCTATGTTTTCTAATAATGTTTTCAATAATCTTTTTAATATTCTACAATGATTTATTATAGTTATTTTTACCTATTTTTTACTTTTTAAAAAATGGATTAAAAGGAATCTTCTTATCATTTTACAAATGAGGTACTTTTGACTTTTTATCGAAAAGGAATATTTATTTTAACAAATTTGGCATGAATTAAATTTCATGTTGTCCTAGATACTGAAATATTTAAAGCTTAATTTATATTTTTACAATATTATTTTAAAATAAAATGTTTTCTTTATATTTTGGAAATATTTAGATTTTAAATAAGTGGTTTCAATGTAAAAACAGATAGTATTACTTGTGAAATGTTCCATGTTATATTTTAAATGAATTTTTCTTATAAGATGAAATAATTTTATATTTCCTAATATTTTATAGGGATATGATCCAATGATAAAATCCTTATTCTTTATCAATATTTCTTATGATTATGAGGAAAATATTTTTATGAAACCAGTTTATTTTATTTGGGTTATATTATTCTTATAAAACCTGTTTTATTTTCACGGGTTATGATATGATGAATGTTTTATGATCTTATAGAGCATATATGTATAATTTTAATTATTTTATTTATGGGGATAGAATTATATATCCCACCAATGCATCAGGTAAATATTTATATCTCATGTGGTAAATAGGACTTGAATGGGGAGTGAACCTAGTTTATAAGTGACCCTGACCACAGTACCCTGGAGCTAGTGTTTACTTGGTTAAATTGGCATAAGATTCAAGGAATCACATACTTAGAGACTGAATAGTCTTGTAGTCTTGGTAAACTAGACACATACATGAAATTTCTATTACAATTGAAAACATAAAATACCAAAATATTTTCTTTAATAATGTCATTATTCCCCTTATAGTATTCCTATATATCAATTACAAAACACTTCTTGGTATCACTACTATAAAACATGCCTTTAATAGTGATAAAAATGGACTTTATCAGCTCTGGAGAAGTGTTGACTACTGGAGTGAGATTAAAAACCCTAGTCTTTTATCGAAGCTAAAAATCCCTGATAAAGGTTTCCATTATTATCACATATAGAAGAGATGATAAATAAAACCTTTATCAGCACTGATAAAGCATAACTTTATCAATTATTTTAAAATAAATGATTACTAGTCCCTTTGTGAGTTCTTTTAGAAGTGAAGATAAAGGGGCATACTTCAGTGTGCTGTAACAACACCCCACAACACCAAAAACCTGAAAAAATCAGAAAAAACAAGTGATAATTCATAATTTAAATGAAATAATATTTACAAAATAAATCTAATAGAAAACACTATATTATTTTCATTCCAAACATTGATTTATACAATTAAATAAGTACAAATTATTACATACATTCAAAAATAGTAGTCTTCCTTTTTCTTTTGATCCTAACCCCTGCTCAAGAAAAAAACACCTGTATAATAAAATAATTATTTTTTTAGTAATAATATAAAGAAATAAATTAACATAAATAGTAAATTTTAAACAAACCTTTGATTAATACAAGGAACTATATGTATTGGATTGAGTTGTGGTTGATTTTTTCACATCACTCCATTTCTTATTCATCTTCAAGAAATATATCTATGAAAATTAACTAAATAACTATAAGATAAAAATGATAAATAAATTAACTAAGTAATAGAATATTGAATGATTAGAAAAAAATATGGGATCGTTTTCTCGGTTTTGGTGATGTGTTACATGTTTTAAACTAAAAAGATACTTATATATTGAAAATATGCACTTTCATTCATACCAGTCACACTATATTTCATATTGAGTTGTGGCTGATTATACACATCTCAAATGACTTATGAATAATTTTCCTAAAGTATCATAATAATCTGAATTATTTTTCTTAGTTTTGAGTATGTTGCTTTTCTTTTTTACTAAAATGTCATTCTAAAATAGAAACATGCACTTTGACTTATACCGGTCACATCGTGTGTTGGTTTTATGTGATTCTAATTCCTACATGTCAAAAATTTGTTATGAATAATTTTCCTAAATTATAAAGACAATCCAAGAATTTTTTTCTCAGTTTTTAGTTAGTAACATGTTTTGAACTAAAATGTCAATTTTAAACTGACAATGGACACATTGAGTCATACCAGAAAAATAATGTTTCAAATTCAGGTGAGGCTAACTCTTACATATCAAAAATTTATTATGGATAATTTTCCTAAAGTATAACAACAATCCAAATGTTTTTTCTTGGTTTTGATTAGGTCATTTGTCCTTTTTACTAAAATTGATATCAATTTTAAATAAAAAGACACACTTAGAGTCATATTGGTTACACCATGAAACATATTGAGGTATAACTAATTAATACACATCCCAAATGTCTTATGGATCATTTTCATAACGTATAATAATAATCCTAATGCATTTTTTTAGTTTTGAGTAAATACCATATCTTTTTTACTAAAATGTCATTTTAAACTGGAAACATGCACTTTCATTCATACCGATCACATCGCATATCAATTGTATATGAAAATAATTTATACATGTCACAAATTACTTATGAATCAATTTCATAAATTATCAAGAAAATACGAGTGTCTTTTCTCTATTTTTAGTGAGTGATACTTTTTTAACTAAACTGTCGAGTTTAAACTAGTAACAAACACATTGAATCATACACAGCACATCATGTATCGATTTAAGGTGCGGGTAGTTACTACAAATCAAAAATGACTTATTTGTCATTTCCCTAAAGTATCAAAAAAATATAAATGATTTTTTTGTTTTTTAGTAGATCATTTGTCCATTTTACTAAAAATTATGTTAATTTTAAATAAAAAGATTCACTTGGATTCATACTGCTCTCACTATTTATTGGATTGAGATACAGTAAATTCCTACAGGCCTAAAATTACTTATGGATATTTGTACTAAACTATCAAAACAATATAAATATTTTTGCTTAGTTTTTAGTAAGTCAATTTTTTTACTAAAATTTCATTCTAAACTGAAAACACACACTTTGAATCATACCGATCACATCATGTGTTGATTTGATGTGATACCAGTCCCTTATAAGAAACCAACCTTAAACATTAAATAATATAGTTAATTCAACTAGATTTTACTTATTTACATTCCCAAATATCTTTTTAGTTTAGAGTTTTAGAAATTTAGGACATAACTCATACATATCAACCCATAAGCATACAATGTGCATACCACTAAAAGAGTATCCGTTTATTCCAAAACAAAAAACATTAAAAAAACAACTTGATTTCATTTAAAAATCTTCATAACATTTAACTTGACTTACTTATTTCTCTTACATATCCTTATAACCTATGAAAAACATTTAAAAACTTTGGATGATCATAAAATGCTCAGTAAGGGATATAAAAATAAATAAAGAAATCATTAGTCCATGAATACTTATAAACCTATGAAACCATTTTCACAAAGACATACGAATGACTCATAAATTATCAAATACATACTTTTTGAAAATAAGATATTTTAATAAACATATAAAACATAAAGAAAACCATGAATTTATCTTGGGGAATTACTTACTTAATGTTGTAACCATTGAGGCTACCTTATGATTTGTAACCCTTGCATCTACCTTACAATGTAACCCTCATTGCTACCTTATGGTGTAACCATCGTAGTTACACTTAGAGTAGCCATACGGGTGACCTCCAACTTACACATACCCAATGCATTGGAGGGAGATATAGGTCACACCCTTCATCATAAAAAATGACTAAGAACCATAACATAATTATAAAACATGAATAATTGCATAAAAATATTTATATTTAATTTTGTAAAAATAGAATTTAAAAAGATGATTTTTAAAGAAATATCCCTTAAAAATATCATATAATTGATGTGGGAATTAACAGAATGTAAGGAATATGTGTATACATGTTAAATACACATAATACAACATGATATAAACAAAAAATCATGACACAAAAATGTCTATATCTATTATTCTAATTATTGGATGCTAGTTCTTATGGCATGTCCAAAATAAGGCCAGATTTGAGGGTATTCAATCCTTTGGGAGATCCATTACCACAACACAATATCCCTACCTGTCGACATAGTGAGTGGTTTAAAAAAATAGTATGAGGATCCCTCCATATCCTTTAGGTGAGTTAATAAATGGGGAGTCCTTCCAACACCTGACCTTAGGGCCAATGGGTACACTGGAAACTACCAGCCTTGTGTTTAAAAATTAACATGGATGTCTCATGTATCTTAGGGATCATGTGGGGTGGAGGGGTTATATGAGACCATCACGGGAGCTTTATACTCTCATTTATAGATTACTTTGGGCATGGTAACTCTCTCTAGGTGGAGGTCAATTTTATGTACACTGGGATAAACCTTTTCTACCAAAAGAACATTTCTCTCACTCAAGAGGAAACATACTCTATGATCTTGTATGACTCCATGCATGGAAAAGGATTTATCCCCTATTCGATAGTGTACTTTATCTAGAAATGTAGATACATTCTAAACTATGATATTCAAGTGTTCCAAACATGGAGTGAAGGTAATAGGGTAGTAGATCATCTTGCATCCATGATGATAGTGGACCAGGACTCCAAAGTCATGTGATTCACAATCATAAATCTATTGAAACTGGAAGGGGTTAATTTGATTTGGGGGTGAACATGGTATTCATTTTTTTAGGCCATGTTCTAGTTTGTTCCCCTATTTTCACCTGTTTTTTGGGTACTCCTCTCGTGATAAATATATAACATATGGATGGAAGTATATGGTTAACCAAAATAATGGAAATTGGGTTAAGAAGTCCCTTACCTTGGGCTCGTATTACTTCAAAAGTGTTCAAAACTCCGGTATAATGGCTAAAATAGTGTTATTAATATTTTAAAGAAACATATTCATGTTTATAAAACATTATATGATCACTTTATAACATCATTCCTCCTAATTATTAATAATATTCTGTTATTTCGATTGTCCTGGGGTGTGTGTTTTACATGGTTTCCATTGTCGGTTTGTAATGGATTTTCTTGTAGAATGGAAATGAAACTCTAGAAGTGGAATGAAATGGTATTCATATGCTTTTATAATATTAAATGAAACCATAAATCATTTTTTTATATGTTATGTGGATGAATAATTGGATAAATCATTAGTGATGTCTGTTTAGATCATTTTGGCGGTTCTTCGATAATCACGAATTAGTTTTGTTATATAACTTAATATTATGTATATATGTTAATTTTAAAACATAAATGATGTTATATAATACACTTTAAAATATATTTCAGCAATTAAAATGGTTTTATAACCATCTTTGAAGTAATTAAAAGAAATTGAAAACATATTTTCCACGATGTCGGTAAATCGACGCATCACAAACAATGCTCTTATTTTTTTGAATAAGAAGGAGAGGATAAGAATTAATTTGATGATTTTTTCCATAAACATGATAAAATTACAGTATATATATAATATTGGATCTTTCATGCCTCTTGGAAAAGGGGAGGAGAAGAGAGTATGATAAAAGGAAAGGGATTGAAAAGAAACTACAAGAAAATGAAAGAGGATTTTTACCTCATGATGTCTTCTCCTTGAGATCCTCCTTTAAGACTTTGGTTTTGTCCTTTTTATGAGACCAGCAGGTATTGGACATGGGGAAAAGACTTGGTAAGAGTTTTTTTCATAATTTATACAATTATAAAATCTTGAGAGGTGTGTGAGGAAGAGGGGTGAGGGTGGTATTTATAGTGGCGGAGAGCTGGGTTTTTCCATTATTTTAATCATTATTTTATTATTTTTATCAAGACAAGAAATAGTATTTGTTCTTGTGACTAAAAATAGAAAATAGAGAATTTTATTTCAAACCATGTGTGTTTACATCAGTAATGATGTCAGGAATAGTTTATTTGACATATAAAGTATATATATATAGTAAATTACCATATTTTACTGGTCAATAAAAATTCATGTATTTCATAAAAATACCAAAAATTAATGCCAATAATTATTATACATGTATATTTCAAAAATAAACTCTATTTTTTGAAAATAATTTTCTAAATATGATAAATTTAATTTTTAATTAAAATCATAATTTATTTGAAAAAAAAAATCAAAAACTATAACTGGATTTATAACACCTTGAAAAATTAATCATGGTATCATGAAATTATCTTATAACCATAAAACAATAAAACAATAATGTATGATTTCATTTTATGAAAATACATGTTCATTTAAATAATTAAATTAATCATAAAATTGTAATTAAATATTTATGACTTACAAAAAAACCAACACTTATATAATAATCATGTTGTCACTTATAAGATGCATTTTTATTATACATTCATTGGTGAGGTTACAATTTATTTGGATGATTTACTATTCATAAGGGTCATATTACTATTCATAATGGTAACATTAATATTAATAAGGTAAAATTACTATTCATTAGGGTAGGTTATTATTCACCAAAAATAAGTTAATCTTATCAGACTCTAAATCACTTACTAATCGTAATCATGTATGTCCGTTTTTTGAAATTCAAATCATAGAAGTATAAAAATTATGTTTAACGGCTAGTTTATAACTTTGTCTTTAAAAAAGTTTCACTATTCATAGACTCAGTGTTTCATGTATTTAAATTTATTTTTTAAAATCCTTGGGGTGTTACATTCTCCCCACCTTCTATAAATTTCATCCTCGCAATTTTTATTTACTTATTAAACCAGTGAGGGTACCTTTCCCTCATATCATTTTTTGATTCCCATATTGCTTCTTTAACCATGCGGTTTCTCCACAAAACCATTACATGATGGATTACCTTATTCGTCAATACTTTTTATCTGTGATAAAAAAAATCTAAATAGGTTTCTCATCATAGGAAAGGTTCTCTTCCTGTTAAACTACTTCTGGGCTCAAAACATGAGATGAATCTGGAATATACTTTATCAACATCAAAACATGAAAAACATTGTGTAACTAAGATAAAATCAAATTCAAAGATAATCGGTAGAAAAATGGTCCAAATTTATCCATAATTTCATAAGTTCCAATGAACCATGGACTCATTTTTCATTTCTTACCAAAACGTATAACATTTTTCCATGGTGATATTTTAATAAAAACATGATCACCTATCTCAAAATAAAATTATTTCCTCTTGATATCTGTATAACTTTTCTACCTACTATGAGATATCCTCATGTGTTTCTGGATCATCTTTACATTCTCATCCATTTTCCATACTAATTATAGTCCCATAAACTTCATTTCCCTAACTTCATCCCAAAAGGCTAGATTTTGATACCACTTCCCATATAATGCCTCAAAAGGATCCATCTATAAACTGGAATGAAAAATATAATTATAATAAAACTCAACTAATGAAAGATGATAATTCTAACATCCCCGATAGTCCATTGAACAAGATCAAAGAATATCTTCCAATATATGATTTGTTCTCTTGGTTTTTACATCAGATTGAGGATAAAAAAGCAGTTCTAAAATTTAATTCTATTCCCAATTACTTATGAAGTCATTTCCAAAAGTTATAAGTGAACCTAGGATCACGGTTAGATATAATTGAAAGAGGAACTCCATGTAACCTAACAATATCTTAGAGGTGTAGTCGAGAAATCTAATCCAAATACATATTATATTGAATAGGAAGGAAATATGTAAATTTAGTCAGCCGATCAACAATAACCCAAATCTCATTGTTACCTAGAGAAGTTTTTGGTAGTACCACCACGAATTCCATGGATATATTTTCCCATTTCCACTTTGTCACTAAAAAAGGATGAAACATACTCTTTGGTAATTGTTTCTTGTTTTTAACTTGTTTACATGTCAAACATTTCACAGTAAAATTAGCAATATCTCTTTTCATTCCATCCCACTAGTAATACTACCAAAGGTCTCTTTACATATTAGTACTTCCAAGATGAACAGAAAATGGATAACAATGAGCTTCACACAACAATTATTTCTTCATCTAAAAATCACAAGGCACACACAATATTTTTCTAAATATAAAAACACAATCTTTATCAAGGTTAAATTATGTTAACTTTCTCATTTTAACCAATTCTACCATTTTCTATAGCTCACAGTCTTCCTTATGTTATTTCCTAATTATGTCTGATATAGAATACTACACTAACACCTAAAACAAAATAGAGGGATTTATTTCACCAACAACTTCCAATACAAAATTCATCAAATCATTAATCAAAGGGTTTTTTCCCAAACGTAACATGGTTAATGATGCATGTTGTTTTTGACATAAGGAATATACCACTTTTTTTATTTTCTAGGATGGTAATTGATCATGTAATCATAATCTTTTATCAATTCAAGAGATCTTATCTTCCTTATGTTTAATTTCTTCTAAGTGAGTATATACTTCAGACTTTTGTGGTTAGTATATATTTCATATTTGGATCTATATAAATGATGCCTCCAAATTTTCAAAGAAAAAAAACACTTCTACTAATTCCAAATCATATGTGGGATAATTTAACTCATGAGTTTTAATTTATCTTGAAGCAAAAGTAATTACCTGATCATTATTCTTGAAAACACAACCAAGTCTCTTCAATGAATCATAACTATAGATGAAAAACTCACTATTTATGGATGGCAGGTCCAAAACTGGAGCATTCACCAATCTCATCTTTAGTTCTGGAAAATAAAAAACACATTCTTCTATCCAAATAAATTTAATCCATTTTCATGTTAACTTAGTTAGTGGTATAGATAACCATGAAACATTTTTAACAAAGCGTTAGTAATAACATCCTAATCCAATAAAACTACGAATCTCTGTAACATTTTTAGGTATTTTCCATTCATCAACCACTTTTTTTTTGGCAGTATAAATTGTTATTACATCCTTATTTACAATTTTCCTAAGAAAAGAAATATGTTGCAACCAAAAATCACAATTTCTAAATTTTCCATATAACTTATTTTCTTTTAGAGTTTGCAAGACAATACTTAAATATTTTTCAAGATCCTCATAACCTTTTGAAAATACCAAAATATCATTAATAAAAATATCAACAAACTTATCCAAATATTTATTAAATATTTTATTCATAAGATACATGAATACAGTATGGGCATTTTTCAAACCAAAGGGCATAACAACAAACTCATAATGACCATATCTAGTATGAAAAGTTTTTTTGGGATGTCATCCTCTTTCACCTTTAGCTGATTGTATCTGGATCTCAAGTCAATCTTAGAAAAATACTGATCTCCCAAGAACTGATCAAACAAGTCATCTATATGAGGAAAAGGATACTTATTTTTAACATTAATGTTATTCAAATCTCTATAATCAATGAAAAGTCTCATGAAACCATATTTCTTTTTAATTAACAAAATAGGAGCACCCCATAGTGAAGTGAAAGGACGAATGAGGACATTATCAAGAAACTTCTGCAATTGATTTTCCAATTCAAGAAGCTCCATTTGAGCCATTTGATAAGGGGATTTTGAAATTGTATTAAAATTAAGAACTAATTCAATAACAAATTCAACTTCTCGATCAAAAATAACACTGAGAAACTGATTGGGAAAACATCAAGGTATTCATTTACCACTAACACATTATTAATCTGAATAGTTCTCTTTTTTTCAACAAATATGATCAAGATAACTTTCATTTACATATTTAAATAGTTTCTCAGCTTCCTAAAATGTTATCAATTATATGGGTTCATTCTTGTAAACAAACTGAGACTATTTCTAAAAAACAACTTCTTTAGCTCTACAATAAATCTTAGCATGATAAATAGAAAGCAAATCCATATCCAGAATGACATATAACTCTACTAAATGAAAAATGATATGGTTTTCAAGTAATATCATTACATATACAATAATATAAAGATTCTTATAATGCCTTTTTTTTAATTATTACCCATGGTGTTTGAACCATAAGTTATGGTCTCATTTCTTGAGGTGAAATTTCCAATTTACTAGAAAATATTTCAGATATAAAGGAATGTGTAGACCACGTATCAAACAAAGACTTTAGAAAAATCTTAGTAAAAAAACAAAGTACATGATACCACTTCATTGGATGGCCCAAAATCTTCTAATGTAGTCATAAAGGATCTCATTATACCTTTCTACTTATAATCTTCCTGCTTCCCATCATTCAGATCTTTCTTTTGGAAGCTATTTTCATAATGACCCATCTCACCACATTTAATGCACTTTACAGTTTTCGTATCATGATTAATATTAGGATCATTTTTATTACAATATTAGGACATATGTCCAAACTTACCACATCTAAATTACTTCCCAGTTTTATTAAGGAATTCCCCAGGGTTATTTTTACCGCACTTTTCACAAACTGAAAATGAAAATTTCTTACCATCAAATTTCTTTGATTGATTATTACACATCACTTTCCATATAGACATCTTATTTTGTTTGTTTTAAAAGTACACATGATAATAAAAAAACATCATTTATAACCTCTTAGCATATCATACAAGTTTATCATAACTTTTTAACTCACATAAAACCAATTCCCTTCGATATATTTTCTTCAATCCTGAGTAAAATGTTTGATTTTTCTTTCAAGATCACGAATAAGATTTGGAGAATACCTCACCAGTCAGGTGAAGTTTTCTTCATAAATAGATAGTGAATATTCTAACTTTTTCTTCAATTTAAGGAATTTATTTTCCATAAATATTCTAACCACATTAGGAAAATATTTTTTAAGGAACATATTTTTAAATTCACCCCATTCTAAGGCATCAATATCCTCATGATCCCTGATATTCTTGAACAATAACCACCACTGGTCATCTTAACCTTTGAAACAATAAATTGAAAGAGTGACCTTTGGATTATATGAACACCCCATGACATATAATATCTTTTCAAGGGATTTAATCCATCCTTCAGTCACCAATGGGTTAGAAGATCTACTAAAAGTAGGAGGGTGTTTCCTTATAAAATGTTCCATTATCATCATGTTCCTTTATGTTAGTTATAGTTGTTATCTTGAATGTATGTCACTACCATTTATTTCCTACTTCAACTGAGCCATTACTTTCACAAAATACTCCTTTCTAATTCCCACCATTTTTGGTTGCAGATTCGTAATGATATCAGCCCCGCGGTTTCAACTCCATCTTCCATGTTTCTTCTACAGAAAACCATTATAAACAGACATATATTAGATAGAGCCACATGGTAATATTTAAATTTTATATCATTTAAACATAAAATTAAGGTAAAAAATAATTTATGGTATTCTATAAATATCATCTTAACCCCTAAAGTTATCTAAATAGTGGTTCTGATACCAACTATAAGGACTCAGCCTTAAATATTACATAATCTAGTTAATTCAACTATATTTCACTACTTTACATTCCCAAAGATATTTTTGTTTTATATTTTTATAAATTTAGAACATAACTCATAAATATAAACCCACAAGAATATAATGTGTGTACCACTAAAATAGTATCCATTTCTTTAAAAACATAAAACCTTAAAAAACATGATTTCTTTGAAAAATCTTCATAACATTTAACTTGACTTCCTTATTTCTCTTAAAAATCCTTATAACCTATTAACAATATTTAAAAACATTGGATGGGCATAAAAATCTTAGTAAGGGATATAAAAATAAGTAAAGTAACCATTAGTCTATGAATACTTATACACCTATGATATCATTTTCACAAGGACACGCATCTCATACATAAAGTATCAAATACTTACTTTTTGAAAAAAGTGATTTCCATAAAAATAGAAAACATAAATTAAACCATGAAGTTATCTTGGGGAATTAATTACTTAATATTGAAACCCTCATGTATTCCTTATGATTTTTAACCCTCATGAATACCTTATAAGTTAACCCTCATGGCTACCTTATGGTGTAACTATCGCAGTTACATTTGGAGTAACCATACGGTCGACCCCCAAAATACACATACCTAATGAATTGGAGATATATTTAGGTACCACCCTTAATCATAAACAATTCCAAATAACTTGAAAATAATCAGAAAACAAGAATGATTTCATAAAAACATTGTTTTTTAATTTTGTAAAAATAGAGTTTTAAAAGAGGATTTTTAAATAAAAGTCCCTTAAAATATCATATAATTGATGTGAGAATTAATAGAACAAAAGGAATGTGTGTATATACTAAAAAACACATAATAAAACATGATATAAAAAAACATTACACAAATAATATTAGTACCAGATAATCAATGAAGTAGATGTTTTACCCAAAAAATGGAAATTGGGTTAAGAAATCCCTTACCTCAGGTTCGCATTACTTAAAAAGTGTTTAAAACTCATGTATAATGATTTAAATAGTTTTATTAATATTTTATAGAAATATATTCCTATTTATAAAACATTATATGATCATTTTATAAGATTATCCCACCCATGTATTAATAATATTTTGTTATTTCCATTATTTCGAGTGCGTATTTTACATGGTTTCCATGGACGGTTCGTAATGGATTTCCTTGTCGAATGGAAGAGAAATCCTAGAAATGGAATGAAATGGCATTAATATGTTTTAAAAATGTTAAATTAAACTATAAATCATTTTTTTATATGGTATGAGGATGAATCGTTAGATAAATCATTAGTGGTATTCATTTAGATCATTTTGGCGGTTCTTTGATAATCACGGACTAGTTTAATTATATAACATAATATTATGTATATAAGATAATTATAGAAAATAAAATATATATATATATATAATATAATTTAAAATCTGTTTAAAAAATTAAAATGGTTTCCGTACCATCTTTGAAGGAAGTAAAGGAAATTGAAAACACATCAACCATGATGTCCATAAATCGATGCATCACATGAAATATCCTTATTTTTTGAATAAGAGGGAGAGGAGAAGAAGTAATTTCATAAATTTTTCCATAAAAATAATAAAATTGTAGTATAAATAGGATATTTTATCTTTAATTCCCCTTGGATAAGGTGAGGGGAAGATATTATAAGAAAAGAAAAGGAATTTAAAAGAAAATACAAGAAAATGAAAGAGGATTTTTACCTCTTAATCTCTTCTCCTTGAGATCCTCCTTAAGGCCTTTGGTTTTGGCCTTTTGGTGAGACCCACAGGTCTTGTATGTGGGGAAGATCCTTAAAAAGAGGATTTGGTGGAATTTAGAAAATTCTAAATGCTTTAGAGGTGTGTAAGGAAGAGGGGGTGAGGGTGGTATTTATAGTGGAGGAGTGGAGGGTTTTTGTGATGACCCAGACCCCCCTTGGTCCCTTCCTTTGCCAAAACCCGGATCCTTAAGGGGTACGGATCGGTGAGACCGATCGGTGCGACCGATCGGTGAGACCGATCGGTGGGACGGATCGGTGCGACCGATCGGTGAGACCGATCGGTGCGACTGATCGGTGTGACCGATCAGCGGAACCGGTTGACGTCACCCGGCCTTGCCAAGTTGTTCCAGTAACGCGTACAAAAGATTAATTAAATACTGAATCGGCTCATGAGTTGGTTTAAACCACTCAGCACCTTTAATGATGAGTCAAGCCGCGTGGTCAACCCACGACTTCCACGTCTTACGCGGTTCGGCGTTTTTATCTCAACCGTTCCCGGATCTTATAAATTAAGGGTTAGGTCGTGGTTTTCCCCCTTCTTCGATCGTGGCTCTTCTGGTGCATCGGGACCGCCGCGTCGTTATCCGTGAAGTTCCGCGCCCCCGGCCTAAACGTCGATCATCTATCAACAGGTAGGGAATTTCTCTCGTCTCTCACTTTTGTGTATCATGCGGGGTGGGTGTTACTTTTATTCCTATGGAATTGGTTGAACCGAACCCTAATGAAGATAATAAACGAAGTTCTAAAGAAAGAAGGGGAAGGGGTTGTGATCGTTTTTTATGCTTAATCTTGTGATCATCCCTTTTTGTTGTACTGGTTTATGTTTTCTGAAAATTGAGGCCGTTGGTGGTCGTGTGTGTGCACTTGAATCCCCTCGTGATGTTTTAAATGGGTTGTTGAATTGTGAACTCCTGCTGTGAAATTGGTTAACCACGTATATCCGGCTGAATAATTGAAAGCACCAGGATCGGCCCTTCTGTGATAACTCCCGGTTAGAACACACGGATTTTGAAATCATGGAGTGTGTTAAATCTTTTAAATCTGAAAATCCCTGACTTGTGTTGGTAGTGGTTGTTGGTTGTTTTCCCTTCGGGCCGTTTGCTGGAAAGGTGGGAGGGGATGGGATCCCCAGTTCTTTTTATACTCTCGGTGGCTGTGTGAATTTGGGGGATGGGATCTCCTATTGGTATGGTTTCAGTGGTTGTGAGTTTTTATCACAAATTGGGGAGAGATCCTCCGTTGGCAGAACCGGGTGTGAGTGTTTTGGTTGATCTATGCTTCTGACGCTTTCCTTAGTTATGCTTATGGTAGTTGCCCAGTAGTGATTAAAATTAATTGAACATTTTGACTGAACGTGAAACAAGAATGGGACAAATGGATTTGTGGGCAAGGGTCGTGAATTGTGACTCGGACGCAGTGGTGTTGTGTTCTATAGGTTGGCTAGGAAAACCTAAGTTTCGGGTGAGTGTTTGTTACCTATATCTATACTTGTAGCTTTGTGTTTCTTATTCGCGCCCCATCCAAGTTGAGCACTTAGTGCCGAACACCCCCATTTATGGGGGAAGGGTGTTTTTTCCAACACTATACTTAGTGGCTGGTTATTAGATCCTTTTCTGCTCCCTTTCCCGGATAGCCCAAGTACCTTCGGGCAGGCTGTGATGGCCTGAAGTCCACTATTATCCCAAGAACCATCGGGCAGGGTGTTGTGGTGGTTGGCCAGGTGTGTGCGGCAGGTGGTTTCCCAAGTGTCTTCGGGATGAGGCCCAGGTGTCTTCGGGCGTGGCAGTGGATCCTTTATCCCAGGTGTCTTTGAGCGTAGCGGTGGTTGTTCTGGCCTAGGTTTTTGCAGGCATGGTTACATGTGACAGTTGAGGCCCAGGTGTGTGCGGGCGGGGTTCGGCAGTGGGACTGCGTGTGGTTGTGGCCCAGGTGTGTGCGGGCGGGATTTGGCAGTGGGACTGCGTGTGGTTGTGGCCCAGGTGTGTGCGGGCGGGTGTGGCAGTGGGACTGCGGTGAGAATGGCGGGATTGGTCCGATGCGTAGGATGTCTCAATAACCAGTGGGAAAGTGGCGCGGGGTACCCAAACATCGATGTGCTCTTATATATATATTACTTGACTTGCGTTATTTGGGGAGAGAGCCTTGGTGAGGCCTGGGATGGATAGTTTGCCCTGTTAGGTGTTTGGTTTACTCTTTTCTCACGGGACTTTAGTACGTTCCCCCACTTGTGCACGAGAGTCTTGGTTTTCCCTACTGAGTGTACTTGTATACTCACCCTACGTATATAAAACTGCTTTCAGGTTTCTAGGAGGACTTCGGGGATCACGCAGGACCTTACTAGCTCGGGCTTTTGGGAGTAGTTGCAGTTGTTTCTCTTTTTCTTTTGGTACTTACCTTGTAGTCACCTTTTGCACTTTGTGGCTTTCACTTTTGAAACATGCATGTGGGAATGGTTTACTTTTGGCTTTACTTTTCCTTCTACCTTGGTGTTGTTGGGTTTTCTCCTCCTTATCTTTCGATCCTATAAAATAAAAAGGGTAATGCCTTCCATTTGCGAGAATTTCCTATACCCTTGGTGCTAGTCGCCACTCCGGGACCTATTGAAGGCGGGTTTCTGGGGTCATTATCTCTCCTTCAACTTAAAGAAGGAAGGGCCTGGCAACCTGCTGACCCTTCCCTCCTTTTGGTGAAGGCGGGTCGTGACAGAATGGTATCAGAGGCAGAGGTTGAGAGATAGGACGGAGTCTGGAGTTAGGCACAGTGAGGATTGCATGGGATGGTAAGGCAATGGTGTTGGGTGACCTTGGAGCGTGAATTAGGCCAGGGAAGACCGGCTAGGACACGGGATTTTAGGGCCCCCCGTGATCCGATGCAAGGACTCTAGACCTACCGAACGACCAAGTGAGGCCACACTGATTGCAGGGTAGAGACCCTAGGAAAGGTATATGCATCATAATGACTTGTGTTCTTGTGTTTCTGGGATGTTTTGGGAATTAAGAATAAATTAAATCTTAAGAAGTTTTAAGAACGATATTTTGCACTACTTGGGCTTAGGCATTCCTTGTTTACCTTGCAGTTATGGCACCTGGAAGGCGACCACGTGTGGTACAGGCGATCGAGACCCCTGAGACTACTTTGGCCAATCAGTAGAGAGCTAATCGAGAAGAAGAGGACGACCAGTGGCAGAAGACTCTTCGAGCCTTCCAGCGACAGGCCCTCGAGAAGTATGAGGGTAGCACCTCCGATATGAAGACGGAAGGCTGGCTAGAGGAGCTAGTCATAGCCTTCGGCCTGATTCGGGCCCCGACCGAGTACTGGGTTCCTCTGGCTGTTAGCCAGATATGAGGAGCGGCACGTTAGTGGTGGATGCTTCACCTGGGGAGTAGGAAAGAGTCTGAGGTTGCTTGGGCGGACTTCGAGAAGGAGTTCCGGGCGGAGTTCCTCTCCTCGACAATGAAGGTGGAGAAGAGGCAGGAGCTACTCTCCCTCCAGCAGGGGAGCATGTCCGTGAGGGAACTTGGAATCAAGTTCAAGGACCTCCTGCATTTTGCTCCGGACCTCTTTCTCGATGAGGAGTCTAGGGCAAGACGTTTGGAGGAGGCGCTCTGACCCTCCCTCCAGTATGCTGTTACCCCCTTTACCCTTCCAGCATACTTAGAGGTTCAGAAGAAGGCCGAAGTAGTGGAAAGGATGCATTCTCTGGGCGGAGTGTCACGAGAAGGGATCCAGCTGGGACCATCAAAGGGGAAGGCCGTCAGCACCAGGCCTCCGGCATCGGGACCCTCCAGGTTCCGACCTGCAGGGAGCAGACCGCAGCAGTTTCAGTTTCGATCCCCTGGCCCACGTTCTTTCCCTTCAGGCTCGGGACCACAGTGCTTCATCTACGGGAGCCCTGTACATCTTCGGAGTCAGTTCCCTGATCGGGTGCAGTACAACAGTGGCAGTCATCCCCAGCGTCCGCCACAGCAGCAGTTTCCAGTCAGGCCCTTCCAGCAGCAGCAGCAGGGACAGCGAGCTCCCACTCCTCCGCAGGCAGACATAGGAGGGGGAGGCCGACCTCAGGGCGCTCCCCAGGGACCCCGACCAGGGTGTGGTCGGGGAGGTGGCCGAAATCCGAGGGGCAGGGGAGCTGGGCGTGGACAGTTACACGCCGCAGAAGCAACAGTTCCAGCAGGTCTAGAGGTTGTTCGAGGTACGATCAGTGTGTTTAGCACTCTTGCTTATGCTTTGTTCGATACCAGAGCTTCGCACTCCTTTGTTGCACCCAGTCTAGCCCGCTCCTTGGGTCTAGATGCTGAGAGACTTCCAGTGCCCCTGGTGTTGAGCACACCAGTTGGAGGTCAGACCGACTTGTTGTTCGTTTGTCGGGGATGTAGACTGATGTTAGGGCCACATCAGTCGGTTAGGGATCTCCTTCTGCTACAGATTCAGCCGTACGATGTCATCCTAGGCATCGACTGGCTATATTCTGTGTGCGCTGTCATCGACTGTTTCCAAAGAAGGGTGGTGTTCTCCGGTTTGGACGGCCAGCGTGTTACTTTCACCGGCGAGCGGAGCTGTCCGAAGGGAAACAGGAGGGAGGAACCTCTCCTCTCCTTGTTGACCTAACTGACGATAGAATCAGTAGATGCGGAAATGGTGGAAGTACCAGAGATCATTCGTGAATTTATGGATGTCTTTCCTGAGGAGGTGACGACTCTACCCCCTCGACGTGATATCGAGTTCGGGATAGACCTGCAGCCCGGCTCTCGACCAATCTCGATGGCTCCTTACCGGATGGCACCTTCGGAGCTACGGGAGTTGCGGATACAGATTGACGATCTGATGAAGAGGGGTTATGTTCGTCCAAGTGCGTCACCGTGGGGTTCCCCAGTCTTGTTCGCAAAGAAGGCAGATGGTGGCCTCAGGTTGTGCATCGATTACAGGAGGCTGAATCAGGTAACGATCAAGAATCGCTACCCTCTTCCGAGGATAGATGATCTTTTTGACCAGCTAAAGGGGGCAGGATGGTTCTCGAAGATCGACCTGCGATCTGGATACCACCAGCTGAGGGTAAAGGATAGTGACGTCCCGAAGACGGTGTTCAGGTGCAGGTATGGGCACTTCGAGTTCGTGGTCATGCCCTTTGGTGTTACGAACTCCCCGGTCGTGTTCATGGGGCTTATGAACTCCATCTTTCGGGAGTATCTGGATCGGTTTGTAGTGGTATTCATCGACGATATCCTGATCTATTCAAGGTCAGAAAGGGGCCATGCAGAGCACCTGAGGACAGTTTTGGAAGTCCTCCGACAGCACCAGCTCTACGGGAAGTTGTCAAAGTGCAAGTTCTGGACACGAGAAGTGCACTTCCTCAGGCATGTAGTGTCTGGGCAGGGGGTAGCAGTCGACCCATCAAAGGTTGAGGCAGTTGTTTCTTGGGCAGCACCCAAGAATGTGGCGGAAGTCCGGAGTTTCCTCGGACTGGCAGGTTACTACCAGAGATTTGTACCCAACTTCTCCCGAGTAGCAGCCCCTTTAACGGCTTTGACCAAGAAGGACCAGGTTTTCGTGTGGAGCGAGCAATGCGAGTCATCCTTCAGCTACCTAAAAGAAAAGCTGGTTAGTGCCCCAGTGTTGAGATTACCAGAATAAGGGATGGCCTATGAGGTATTTTGTGATGCTTCAGGAAAGGGCCTGGGATGCGTGTTGATGCAGCAACAAGGGGTGATCTCTTACGGGTCCAGGCAGCTATGCCCCCATGAGCGTAACTACACCACCCATGACCTGGAGCTTGCAGCGGTCGTTTTTGCGCTAAAGTTATGGCGGCACTACCTCATCGGGTAATGCTTTGTGGTCTTCACAGATCACAAAAGCTTAAAGTACATCTTCTCCCAGCGGGACTTGAACTTGCAACAACGGAGATGGGTGGAGTTCCTCCAGGACTACGACTTTGAAATCTCTTATACTAAGGGCAAGGGCAATGTGGTGGCCGATGCCTTGAGCAGGAGGACGCAGAAGGATGCGGTCCGAGAGTCGGCAAATGCCTGGAAGGCAATGGAGGAGTTGGCTTCCTTACACCTGGATGTGAAGATGGATAGTGGCAGAGGCTGCCTATATCAGATGATAGTGCAGTCGTCTCTGTTTCGACAAGTGGAGGAGTCTCAGTGGGGAGACCCCGAGTGCGAAGTGATGCGTGATCGGGTTGACCAGGGCGATGCTCCGAGAGAATGGACAGAGGATGGTCAGCACCGGATGCTTTTCCAGAAAAGGTTGTTTGTTCCAATAGTGATGCGTGGAAAGGTTCTCAGTGAGTTCCACAACTCACCCCTGGCAGTGCACCCAGGAGTTACCAAGATGTACCAGGGGCTGAAAAGGCAGTTCTGGTGGCCCGGAGTTAAGCGAGCGGTGGCAGAATTCGTGGCCAAATGATTAGTATGTCAGCAAGTGAAGGCTGAACACCGGGTTCCAGGCGGCCTACTGCAGCCTTTAGCTGTTCCCGAGTGGAAGTGGGATGACATCTCAATGGATTTCGTCACGGGACTACCCAAGGTCCAAGGAGGGTGCGACGCCATTTGGGTGGTGGTGGACAGGTTGACGAAATCAGCTCACTTTCTGGAAATCAGGGAGTCAAGTACTGTGGATGCTTTGGCACGAAAGTACGTGAATGAGGTGGTGCGGTTGCATGGAGTTCCGAGGTCCATAGTCTCGGATAGGGATGCACGGTTTACCTCACTAATCTGGAGAGGATTGCAGCATGCGTTTGGCACCCAGTTACGCTTTAGCACTTCTTTCCATCCCCAGACAGATGGACAAACGGAGCGAACCATCCAGACCTTGGAGGATATGCTACGGGCATGTGTTCTGGACTCAGGAGAGTCGTGGGTGCGATACTTGCCTCTAGTAGAGTTTTCCTACAATAATAACTACCACTCTACCATCGGTATGGCCCCGTTTGAGGCTTTGTACGGGAGGCCATGTTGTTCACCTGTGTGTTGGACCGAAGTAGGAGAGGCAGGAATCCTTGGCCCGGAGGTAGTTCAGAACACGACAGAGAAGATTCAGCTCATACGGGAAAGGATGAAGGCGGCCCAGGATCGACAGAAGTCGTATGCTGATACCAGGAGAAGGCCCTTGGAGTTTGAGGTTGGAGACCACGTGTTCTTGAAGGTCTCCCCGTGGCGTGGACAACGGAGGTTCGGCAAGGGGGGTAAGCTTTCCCCCAGATTCGTCGGACCCTTCGAAGTGTTACGGCGGGTCGGCGAAGTGGCTTATCAGCTAGCGTTACCTCCGCCGCTGCTAAGGATACATGATGTCTTTCATGTATCCCAGCTCCGTCGTTATCTGCACGATGTTTCACACGTCCTTGATTGGGGTGAACTGGACATCGAGGACGACGCAACCTTTGTGGAAAAACCAGTGATGATCGAGGATCGCAAGGAGAAGGTGCTTTGTGGGAGAGCTATTCCCTTGGTTCGAGTGTTGTGGAGACATGGCAGGCTCGAGGAGAGTACGTGGGAAAGGGAAGCACATATGCGTGCCCAATACCCCGGGTTGTTTTGAGCCTTGTTCCTTTTGTACCTGCTGTGGTAGAACGTTTGACCTTTTTGGCTATGAAATGTACTAGTTCCTTTCCTCTGTTGTGTGTGAAAAGCCCCGGCTAAAAGGAAGAGGGAACCCGACCCCTAATCAAGGCGCATTAAGGTGGATGCGATTGAACCCGTGCGGGCGAGTCAGTGCCGCCCAAAGCGGATAATATCTTGACATGGGGGAGGGGAACTCCCCAAACCCGCATGACCGGGCTGTTTGGCGTGGTATGTTGCTTAGTTCTTGTCAGGAGAGTGTTTTTAGTTAGCAGAGGTTCACTCCTAAGAGGTATCTTTCGAAGATGGTTGTTCGAACCCCCTCTTTCCTTCTGGTTGTTGTGATTCTTGAGGACTAGAATCGTTTAAGAGGTATCTGATGTGATGACCCAGACCCCCCTTGGTCCCTTCCTTTGCCAAAACCCAGATCCTTAAGGGGTACGGATCGGTGAGACCGATCGGTGCGACCGATCGGTGTGACCGATCGGCGGAACCGGCCGACGTCACCCGGCCTTGCCAAGTTGTTCCAGTAACGTGCACAAAAGATTAATTAAATACTGAATCGGCTCATGAGTCGGTTTAAACCACTCAGCACCTTTAATGATGAGTCAAGCCGCGTGGTCAACCCACGACTTCCACGTCTTACGCGGTTCGGCGTTTTTATCTCAACCGTTCCCGGCTCTTATAAATTAAGGGTTAGGCCGTGGTTTTCCCCCTTCTTCGATCGTGGCTCTTCTGGTGCATCGGGACCGCCGCGTCGTTATCCGTGAAGTTCCGCGCCCCCGGCCTAAACGTCGATCATCTATCAACAGGTAGGGAATTTCTCTCGTCTCTCACTTTTGTGTATCATGAGGGGTGGGCGTTACTTTTATTCCTATGGAATTGGTTCAACCGAACCCTAATGAAGATAATAAACGAAGTTCTAAAGAAAGAAGGGGAAGGGGTTGTGATCGTTGTTTATGCTTAATCTTGTGATCATCCCTTTTTGTTGTACTGGTTTATGTTTTCTGAAAATTGAGGCCGTTGGTGGTCGTGTGTGTGCACTTGAATCCCCTCGTGATGTTTTAAATGGGTTGCTGAATTGTGAACTCCTGCTGTGAAATTGGTTAACCACGTATATCCGGCTGAATAATTGAAAGCACCAGGATCGGCCCTTCTGTGATAACTCCCGGTTAGAACACACGGATTTTGAAATCATGGAGTGTGTTAAATCTTTTAAATCTGAAAATCCCTGACTTGTGTTGGTAGTGGTTGTTGGTTGTTTTCCCTTCGGGCCGTTTGCTGGAAAGGTGGGAGGGGATGGGATCCCCAGTTCTTTTTATACTCTCGGTGGCTGTGTGAATTTGGGGGATGGGATCTCCTGTTTGTATGGTTTCAGTGGTTGTGAGTTTTTATCACAAATTGGGGAGAGATCCTCCGTTGGCAGAACCGGGTGTGAGTGTTTTGGTTGATCTATGCTTCTGACGCTTTCCTTGGTTATGCTTATGGTAGTTGCCCAGTAGTGCTTCAAATTAATTGAACATTTTGACTGAACGTGAAACAAGAATGGGACAAATGGATTTGTGGGCAAGGGTCGTGAATTGTGACTCGGACGCAGTGGTGTTGTGTTCTGTAGGTTGGCTAGGAAAACCTAAGTTTCGGGTGAGTGTTTGTTACCTATATCTATACTTGTAGCTTTGTGTTTCTTATTCACGCCCCATCCAAGTTGAGAACTTAGTGCCGAACACCCCCATTTATGGGGGAAGGGTGTTTTTCCCAACACTATACTTAGTGGCTGGTTATTAGCTCCTTTTCTGCTCCCTTTCCCGGATAGCCCAAGTACCTCCGGGCAGGCTGTGATGGCCTGAAGTCCATTATTAGCCCAAGAACCATCGGGCAGGGTGTTGTGGTGGTTGGCCAGGTGTGTGCGGAAGGTGGTTTCCCAAGTGTCTTCGGGATGAGGCCCAGGTGTCTTCGGACGTGGCAGTGGATCCTTTAGCCCAGGTGTCTTCGGGCGTAGCGGTGGTTGTTCTGGCCTAGGTGTTTGCAGGCATGGTTACATGTGATAGTTGAGGCCCAGGTGTGTGCGGGCGGGGTTCGGCAATGGGACTGCGTGTGGTTGTGGCCCAGGTGTGTGCGGGCGGGATTTGGCAGTGGGACTGCATGTGGTTGTGGCCCAGGTGTGTGCGGGCGGGTGTGGCAGTGGGACTGCGGTGAGAATGGCGGGATTGGTCCGATGCGTAGGATGTCTCAATAACCAGTGGGAAAGTGGTGCGGGGTACCCAAACATCGATGTGCTCTTATATATATATTACTTGACTTGCGTTATTTGGGGAGCGAGCCTTGGTGAGGCCTGGGATGGATAGTTTTCCCTGTTAGGTGTTTGGTTTACTCTTTTCTCACGGGACTTTAGTACGTTCCCCCACTTGTGCACGAGAGTCTTGGTTTTCCCTACTGAGTGTACTTGTATGCTCACCCTACGTATATAAAACTGCTTTCAGGTTTCCAGGAGGACTTCGGGGATCACGCAGGACCTTACTAGCTCGGACTTTTGGGAGCAGTTGCAGTTGTTTCTCTTTTTCTTTTGGTACTTACCTTGTAGTCACCTTTTGCACTTTGTGGCTTTCACTTTTGAAACATGCATGTGGGAATGGTTTACTTTTGGCTTTACTTTTCCTTCTACCTTGGTGTTGTTGGGTTTTCTCCTCCTTATCTTTCGATCCTATAAAATAAAAAGGGTAATGCCTTCCATTTGCGATAATTTCCTATACCCTTGGTGCTAGTCGCCACTCCGGGACCTATTGAAGGCGGGTTTCGGGGGTCATTATCTCTCCTTCAACTTAAAGAAGGAAGGGCATGGCAACCTGCTGACCCTTCCCTCCTTTTGGTGAAGGCGGTTCGTGACAGTTTTCCATTATTTTAATCATTATTTTATTATTTTTCTCCAGAAAAGAAACTTTATTTGTTCTTATTACTAAAAATAGTAAAGAGATAATTTTAGTTCCAACCTTGTGTTATTACATCAGTCATGATATCAGGAATAGTGTATTTGACATATAATGTATATATATGGTAAATTATCATATTTTATTATTCTCAAAAAAATTATGTATTTCAGAAAAATCTTTAAAATTCACCCAAATAGTTTTTTGATGTGTAGAATTAAAAAATGAACTCAATTTTTCAAAAATAATTTTCTATATATGATAAATTTAATTTTTAATTAAAATCATAATTATTTCAAAAAAACAATTCAAAAACTATAACTAATTTTATAACACCTTGAAAAATTAATCAATGTCTCGTAAAATTATCTTATAACCATAAAAAAATAAAATAAAAATTTATCATTTTATTTTATGAAAATAAATTTTCATTTAAATTATTAAATTAATCATAAAATATAATTAAATATTTATAACTTTAAAAAATACCAACACTTATATAATGATCATATTGTCACATATAAGATACATTTTTATTTTAAATTCATTGGTGAGGTTACAATTCATTTAGAAAATTTACTATTCGTAAGGGTCATATTACTATTCATAAGGGTAACATTACTATTCATAAGGGTAGGTTACTATTCACCAAAAATTAAGTTTGTCTTATTAGACTCCAAATAACTTACTAATCGCAACTGTGTATGTCCTTTTTCGAAATTCAAATCATAAAAGTGGAAAAAATTTGTTTAATGGTTAGTTTATAACTATAGACTTAAAACAAAGTGTCACTATGCAGAGACTCATTGTTTCTTGCATTTCAATTTATTTTTTAAAATCCTTGGGGTGTTACATTCATACATGTCACAAATGAATTATGAATCAATGTCCTAAATTATCAATAAAATCCAAGCGCATTTGTGCTATTTCCAGTGAATGGAAATTTTTGAACTAAACTATCGATTTTAAACTAATAATAGATAAATTGAGTCAAATATGCCATACCATGCATCAAACTGAGGTGAAAATAATTCCAACACATCTCAAATGACTTATATATTGTTTCTATAAAGTATCAAAATAATCGGAATATGTTTACTTTGTTTTGAGTATGTAAGTTGTCCTTTTTACTAAAATTAATATAAATTTTAAATAAAAAGAATCACTTGGATTCATACAGGTCACACCATGGGTTAGATTGAGGTGTGACTAATTACTAAAGATTCCAAAGTCTCAAAATAATCCTAACATACAATGTTACCAAATTTCCATTTTTTTCTATTTCAAACTACCAACCTTGCATATTAACTCAATGTTATTAGTCGAAAAACCTTTCTTATTATTGAAACCTAGAAGAGAAGAGGAGTCTCATGTACCCATTATATCATGAGAAGCCACCACAATGGGTACATGAGCTTCTTATACTCTTATAGATTTCAACAATGAGAAGGTTTTTTATCTAATAACATCGAATCAATATGCAGTTTTGGAAGTTCGATAAAGAAAGGCAATGGAAATGGAAAACCTAGTAACATTGGAAAAAATCATTTTATCTTTTTTGTGGGTTGTTGCAGATAGTTAAAAGAAAAAAATTAATTCACAAAAGATATGTAAAAAAACTAAATATGTATGAGATAAAATAATAAGGAAATTAACTTACAAATAGTAGATAAAATGATGAAAAAAATAATTAAATAACTAGTATGAATTCACCTTTTCCTGATGGTTGTATGAATTCTTGATGCATTTTCTTATTTTCAATATTTTAGTTGCATACTTGAAGTTCAATGCCTCACAAGAATTATCTGATTCAAACAGACTACCCCAACTTGAACAAAAGAATCCACTTGTACAAGAAAACAATTATTATATGAGTAATACTAAAAATAATTAAATTAAACATAAATACAAAAGAGTACATTAATTTTATGAATAATAATTTTACTGTGAAAACATTATTGAAAGAGAAAATTGATTTATGGTTGTGAAAAAATGATCATTTTAGATAATGAGACAATTAAATAATGACTTAAAAAGGGTGGGTTGAGTTGTTTTTATGATGAAAGGATGAAATTTATAGGTATTGTTTATTAATTATAATGGGGAGATTGTTATTAATTAAAACAATGATGAAACATTAGAGGAAATTAAGGTTTAATTGAGTAGAATATGGGGGAGAACACGGGGCTAAGGTACACTCAAGATAAGGAATTTATGGTGAGTAAAATGGAGAGGGATTATTAATTGTAAGAAATACAATAAAGTATAAAATCAATGAATAAAATGTAATTGGTGATCAAACTATTTTAGTGAAAAATAAAAGAAGTAAGACTCTACAAAAAACCTATTTTTTTCCCATGTAGAGCCTAATTCATTTGGATAGGCAAGAAAAGGGTTATAATTGGATCAAATCAATGCATGAGGAGATTGATTCAAATAAGAATAATGTGACGTGGGAAATTGTTCCAAGGGTGGAGGACAGAAATGTTATCAGAACTAAGTGGGTGTTCAGTAATAAACTCATTGACAATAAAACAGTGTCTCAAAATAAATAATGGATAGTGTGAAAATGGAACTCTTATATCATATTAATTTATATTTATGATAACTTTACTCTCCCATATCCTTATTGGAAACTATTTGAATTTTTTTGTCTATTTCAGTGAAAATATAATTAAAAGTATACCAAATGGATGTCAATTCTATGTTTTTAAATGGTGTTATTGAGGGGGTAGTATACATTGAGAAACCGAATGGGTTTATTATAGATGAAAATGATAGAAAGTTGTGTCATTTAAATAATTCTTTGTATAAGATAAATAAATAACTAAGGACCTAGTATTTAAGGTTGGATGAATACATAATAAATCTTGGTTTTTAGCACGGTATAGTTGATAACACCCTCTAGATCAAGAAAGATAATGATCGAAGGATGTTGGTACTCATATATATCAAAGACATAATATTTGAGGATACATTTTCCTTGATACATTTTCTTGGTTTATAGGTGATTCAAGGAAATCATAGCGCATTAATTTCTTAATAAAAATATGAAAAAGAAGTTCCCAAATGATTTTCAATGGAATATTCCAAACTCATTAAAACATTGATTGCTATATGGATGATTTTTTTTAAAAAAATATGATTGAAAAGAGTTGGGTTTCATGAAATATTGGTGTTGGGAGCCTATTATACCTCACAACAACATGTATAATAAAACTAGTGAATGAATAGTAAGATGATGGCATAAAGGGATGATTCATTCAAAACACATACATATACTTGATTAATAAAACTAGCGCATGCATGTTACGTCATGAGTTTATATGGTGGATATATCTTATATTACATATGACATTCATGATTTTATATGCACTTTTCATAAATTACATGATATTCTTAATTATTTAAAACATACTATCAATAACAAACACCAAATGATAATAAATTTTTTTATTGTAGAGGCATAAAATAATAAATTTTATTATTTGAAATATAAACATATATTTTGATAAAATCAAATCCACATGAAAATAAAAAGAAATACTTTGTTATTGTTTTATATTATATTTTTAAAATGTAAATACTTGTATTAATATAAAACATGATTTAAAATTTTTAATAACTTAAAAATATTTTCATATACATATATCTATATAACATACCTATATGTACATGATAATATAATTGATGTTGAGAAAATATAAGTCTTTATATAATGAAAAAAAATCACTTGCAATAATATAATATTAATAAATAACTAATAAAATATAATTATTATAATTCGAATGAAATATAAATTTTATAAGAAAAAATCATAGAATAAAAATTTAACATATGAAAATAAATTCCCTTCCGAAAAAAAAAATCATGTTAAAATAAATAAACAATTAATATATTTCAAATATTATAATTCTAAAAAATATATCATCTTCAAAATATATCCTTCGAATAAAAATAAATTTCATTATTATTAAAATCTGAAAATAAAAATAAAATAGATAATCTCCTTCACATGATTGCAGAATATTTCTTCTTATTATTTTAGGTAGGAAAAAGGACTAGAAAAACTCACTCGCTATCACTAATATTTGTGTCTAGCATACTGGTAAGATGAAAGCAGGACATTCAACAATTAAAAGAATGCAGAATTCCAAGACATACCATTGAGAAAGACTTCAATTTATAGCCTACTGATAAAAAATTGGATTATATTTTATTCATTTATTTAGTGTGCAGCTTTCCAATCAAGTTATTATTGGGTCCACTTATATGCATTATTATTTTTTATTGATGTCTACAGAATATAAATAAATAATAAAATGACATAGAGATCAAAGTGGATATATATATCGATTGCATATGTAAATATTTTTTTCTTTGTTTTAATATAAACAAAATAGGATTTTTCAAGAAGCTCATACATCATTCAAAATAAAAAACAATGAATTTTGGGTTATTTTATTATAGGATAGTAAAACTAGACTTATTGGGATACCCGGATGTAGGGTGAGAAGGTTCAATGGATAATTGATGGAAATTAGAGATATTGAAATACCTTGATTTCATTCAAACCTTGGTTTCATTCAACCCTTGAATTGCTCAAGCCTTGGATTTGAGCCTTGGAATAGTCGGAGCCTTGATTATATCCTAGATTTGAGCTTGGATTTGACAATGAGGAGTTTTGGCAGTAATTCACTTCCATAGAGAGCTTTGTATATCGTGAACTGGTTCACTATGGTTAGGGTCCTTAAAAATAGATTGTGACACTTTTATCAATGATTTCGAAAAAACGCTGATAAAGATACCTTTTATCCGTGCTAAGTTAATAAGTGTTGATAAATCTATAATTTTATGATTGCTAAAAAATTGTTGATAAATACTTATAATAATTTTTAAAAAATTGTGTTTTTAAAAGAAAGTATAATTATTATATATAATAATAATATTTATAATAATACTTTTAATAAAATAATAATTTTATAATTCTTTGAATATATTATTATTTATTTATAATTATATAAATAATTTTTAAATAAATAATATTTACATAATTATATATAATTATATCATTATATATATAAATATAGTAAATATATATTATTTAAATAAATTTACTATAATTTTATAATTATTTATTTATAATTGTATAAGTTATTTTTAAACAAATATTTTTTTTATAATTATAAATGTATAAAAATAGTAAATATACATTATATATATATATATATATATATTTCTTTATAAATTTATATTTAACATTATTAGTGGATATTTAATCTTCAGTGCATGCATGTTAAAAATGATTAAAATTGATTAAATGAAAATTATTAAAATAATGAAAATTTTGATAATTTTGATTAATATAAATCATTAAAAAATAATATATATTTAAATAAATATGAATACATATTGAAAATATTAAAACATAGTTAAAATAAATATATATTTATAATAATATAAATTGATTAAATTCCCAGAAAAATATTTTTTTATGTGCGTATATATATAAAAATACATTAATTGCGTATATGTGAAATCAATATAATATGTTTGATATATGTTAAATTGAAAAATAAAACAATATTCAATTATGTTCATTACTCGATACAATTAGTTAGTATTTTTAATTCATATTAATTTTTAATTACAAACCATTTTTCACTAAATATATAACTATTTAATGTAAATCATAAATAATATTTTATATCATAAAAATCATATTTATATACATTCATATATATCTATATATTTAATATATACTATTTATTAACATTATAAATAGTTATTTAATTAATAAAATGTTTAATATTTTTCTCAATTTAGTTATTTTTAATTTTTATTGGTTTACTTTTTATCTGAAATATGTCTATATATTTAATATATACTATTTATTTAATCAATTTTTTCATTTTTTTCAATAATTTTTAATTAAAAAAATTGTAATATTTTTTTAATAAAATCATTTTTATTTTTTATTTATTTAATTACAGCATTGTATTCATCCGTTTATCACTACTAAAAAAGAGCCGATAAAGGTTTCATTTATGGGAGCTAAAAACCAATCGTTGATAAAGGGTGTTCTTTATCAACACTAAACATAAAGCGTTGATAATGGACACCCTTTATCAGTGCTAAAAAATATGCTGATAAAGGTTTCCTTTTATCAGTGCTAAAAAAATGTGATGATAAAAGGTTTTATTTATCAGTGCTAGAAAAAAAATCAATGAAAAAAGGTACCCTCTATCGTCCATTTTTTTAGCGCTGATAAAGGTTTCCTTTATCACCACTTTTGTCTTGCACTGATAAAGGTAAAAAATGTTAAAGTCATGTTTTGTATTAATGTATTCTTGGTAAATAAAAACAAGGAAAGTGGTGGGCTCAGATGATCAGTAAGGGTAAGCGTGCAGTGGAAGATATGAATAAATATGGAATGATCAATATTTCAAGGTGAATAACTGAAAAAAAAATGATATTTAATAAATAACTTGAGCATAACATTTTATGAATAATTGTCACATACCTGACTTATTTTAATGTTATTTTTCATTTAATTTTCATTCTTTCTTTGTTTTGGGGGTTTCCCATTTATTTTGGTGGAAATTGTGGGTTTTCAAAATTTGGGTCAAACCGTGAGCCCATTTCTAGATTTAAAAATAATTTTTTTTTCTTTTATAACTCCTTTATTTTTCAACATTTTACACCCATTCCACTTCCCAATTGGCATCCCCTGGTATATTAAAACCACCATATCAATTTGGACCCCATAGGAATCCATAATAATGATGGATTTTGGTTTTTTATTAAGGTTTTGGGTCAGCCCATAAGCCCATTTCCTACTTTAAATTGTTTTTTTAAATTTTTTAATATCTAATTCATTTTGTACTTTTTTTTGGTAATTATACCTCCCAACCAAATCCAAAAACCTAGGGCTCACTATCATTATCTATTTCACCACTTTAGAGCTCATTTGGATCACGGATTAGGGATAAAATTTTCAGAATTTCTCAAATCATTCAGATTTGATAAGGTAAATTAATTCTTTTATAAACCTTTAAATTTTCACTCTTTCTCCCCAATTTTTGTCCCCACTTAACCTACTAAGCCTCATAAGGGCCTAGCTATCTATTTTGGTTGCTTGGAGATTCAACCTTTGGTGGATTTGGGGTGATTTCTTCAAGATTATTCAAGGTAAGTGATTCCTTCTTAGTTTCTTGCATTCTCCTTAGGGTTTCTTCCCTCTTTCACGAAGTTCTAAAATGTCCAGAAGTTAGGGTTAGAACCTAGGGTTTTATTTGTTGTCTTTTTGATGAAATCTTGTGGTTTAATGTTGGTTTTCACCCCCTTGTTGTGCGGCGGTGTTGCGGTTGATGTTTCGCACCATGTTTTGAGGGTTTCGACACAAAAAGGTAGGTGATTCCATGTGTAACCATTTTATGATGAGTTTGATTTCTATATTTACCCATTTTTCATATTCCTCGTATGTTTTGTGTGGTGTGAAAACTATTTATGATTGATTGGGTTAAGAGTTTAATTTTATAGTTTCATTTTAGCTTGAAATTGGGAGTTTTTCATGTGTAACTCTTGGGGTATTATTTGGGTGTATTTTATAACATATGAAATTGGTTTGCTAAATCTTTTTTGGGCTTCCAATTCTACTTTGGTAGGGTATTGGTGTGAAATTGGGTTTGAAATAGGGTTTTTGAATGGGTTTTATCTGTAAAACTATGTTATGCCTCTTGAATGTGTTTTATGAAAATGTATGTGTTTTCATGTGAATCTTAAGTGTTATTATTCAAGGTGATTTTATAATACTTGAGAGTGGTTTATTAAATCTTTCTAGGGATAAAAAGTCTATTTTTTATTAGTATTGGTGTGATTTTTTCCTTGAAATATGGTTTTGAAATGGGTTTTATGTGTAAAGCGTGGGTGTACTCCTTAGAATTATTTTATGAATGATTTGAATGGTTTAATGATTTATGTAAGCGTTGAAACCATATAGGAAAACTATTTTGGATTGTGTATATTTTTAAATGTTCCATTTTAAATGTGAAAGGGGCTGTCATTTGATGTGGATCCTCTTGGAAATGTTTTATAAAAATGTTTAATGGAATTATTGAAATGTGAAAGTGATGTGAAAGTGATGTGGGATGTTTTGTGTGAGTGTGATTTGAAAAATGGATTTTGTTTATGAAAAGGATATTATGTAACATGTGAGTGAGTTTTTATGTGATGTTTATCATCTTGGGAAATATTTTATAAAATTGTTAAAGGATGTGTTGAATTGTGAAAGATATACAAAATGTGTTGTGGGCTATTTTGGTGTGAGTTGGATTTCAAAATCAATTTGAATGAAAAGGGGGATGATGTGCTTTTGTGATGTACATGTGGGTTTTTTGGTTGATGTGTGATGTGGTAGTGATATTTTCATTTGAAAATTATATTTCATGGATTTTTGAACTTGTTTGAGCACAAGAGGGAAACCCGAGTATCTAGGTGGGTGGACATATACTAGTTTGCTAGTGATCCAGGGGGTTTAGACTCAGTTTCACATAGAAATATTGACTCTTAAAACACTAACTAAACTATGATGATGATAATTATTGGGGACCACTAGGTTATGGGTATGTTCCCTACTAGTGGCTCGTGCATGAGAACAGATATTGTGATTGTTACTCTCACCGAGATATGAGGTACTTGGGACCCACAACGAGCTAGTTCCTAGGGGTTATTTCCTATTACTTGTGCTCATTAGATGCTTTACTCTTACTATCATCATACGGTATGTTTTTCTAGAAAATTTAGTATCTTTTTCATTTTATTTAAAAGTGTTGATTCTTTAAATAGCCCACTTGAAAACTGTTTTAATTTTTAATGTTACATCTTTTAGAAATTGTAACTAGCATATCATGTTTTTGAAAACTTGCATGATTTTAATCTTTGAATGTTTATCACATGGAATCTATTAGTTGTGGTATCCTACTGGTCTTTGGATCACACCCTACTTACACCTTTGGGTGTAAGTATACTTTCTGATTTTTTTTCTCCAGGTTTGGGTACAACTTTTATGCCTATGGTTCGGGTTTTAGTGGTCCAACGTGATGCGGTGTTATAGAGATGGCTTGAGGGTGGTGCCTCTTTCCATGTGGAGGTTCTTGGGATTTTATTTCAGGTTTTGTAACTTTTTAATGGTCTTTTATCATTGTTTTAAGTTGTGTAATTAAATTCTGAAATTTTATAAAAGATGATTTTTTTTTTAAAATCCAGATTTGTTTTATTGGATTTTTTTGTTGTTTTATGTTTATAAACTCAGGTAAATTGTTCCAAGTTTTCAGTTTATGATACTCGGGAACTTGTTCCAGCCCGTGGGGATCAGGAACACCCTTATGTCCTTGTTGCGTGCTAGGTTCGATGCCGGTTTAGATGGCGACCATATTCAGTTCATGAAAAAATGGTATCTGAGGAAGTTCATGTTAACTCCTTGGGTCATGTTATTTGGGGAATATTCGGGATAGACCGGAGATAAGATTTTTGGGACTTGACATTTTGGTTATGGTTAGTGTGTCTTAGTAAGCTCACAGGGCCTGGCAAGCCATGTGTAGTTAAGGATATTTCCCTAGAACACTCTTGGTGATGGTGATGTGACTGGCGTATGGGCTCCAACCATATCTACAATTCACCCACCGAAACTAGTTTCATCTCTCATTATCTTATGTCCTTTATTTTTGTAATCTTGTAAGTTTGATTTTAAAGAAAAAAATGACTTGGTTTTAAGAAGCGTAATGTTTTTGTGAAATTATTTTAAAATAAAGAGGGAATGGTTTGATTTTTGAAATGGTGGAACTAAATTTTCATAATTGTTTTGAAATTGATGTGAATGACTTTAAAGTGAGTTCTTATCTTAATGGTTGTGCCTTTATGAAAAAAAAATTATTTAGAAAACTGGGATTTTGATTTCGTGTTTAGCAGTCTGGAGAAAAAGAAAGTATTGTTTGACTGTTTTTGTTTTGAAAAGTGAAAGGAATTTTTGTGTTAACCTTTGGTATTTCTGTGAGTGACCACATGCATGGGGTTATTTGGCATGATGGATGGTTGATGGCATAGATGGATGAGTGTCGGGATGGATATGAGGAGGGTGTCTGGTGTGGCATAGAAAACACGCATGTGTGAGGCCCATGGTCTACAATTGGTGGATATGCTAACCGCTAAAACGTTTGTTTTCAAAGAAATATTTTTAATGGAAAACTTAATTTCTTGATGACTGGTTTGGGATGGTGTGTATTATGTGTTTTTTAAATTGCTTATGTTGTGGGATGTTTTGAGTCCAAGAACCCCTCCTGTTTGAACCATGTTTTGGGTTTGTGTTTGGTCGGTAACCTGTGTTGAAGGGCAGTTTAGTGGTCACTTATGAGAAATGTTCAGGAAGCCTTTATGGTGGTTACTATCATGTGTTCGGTTCTAGTTTGTGGCATGTTTTTACCAATAGACCATCTCGATCAGGTCCTTGGGTTCTATTTTTGGATAAGTTACTCCCCCATTAAGGTTTAATGCACGACTGAAGTGCGGCCTAGATTGTTTCGTCATTGGAAGATCCTCCAATTGATCAATATAAGCAATCTTTTTCTCGAGATTTGGAGATTGATTATACACCATTTCCTTTCTTGGCTTTTTGGGTCCTCTTTTAGTGGGATAGTGCTCATGGAAGGTTGAAATGAAGCTTTGTATCTTAAGTTAACTGATTCTTTAAAGGTGGAAGTGGTATGGGGTTGTTAGAGTGGATGAGTGTTTGGATGGTGTCTAGGAGGTCCCCTGGGTCCATCGTTGTCTCTTCGAAACATGAGTTCATGTTAAACCACCAGTGTGGGAAATCTGGTCATGAGAGGTTGTTATGGCCACTTGCTGTAATTGTGTGTTTCTTGGGGACTTGGAATAAGGTACCATTCCATGTATTGTTTATATCAGTCGCAATGGTCATGTTAGGTCATGCCTTGTGATGTTGTGTGCTCATTTGACTGTAAAGGTAAAGGTCGTGCAATCCTATGAGAGTCTCGATCATGTTGGGAGTATGTATCCCTTGGAAAAACATCAAAATACTATGTTTTAGAATAAGTTGATTATATGTGTCCTTTACTTCTATTGTTTCTCACCCGAAGAAACAAGGAGTGATGTTTTTTAATCTTCTAACCCTTGTTTCAGTTAAATGTCGGGTTAGGGTAAAGTGTGTTTTGGAATGTGTTATGTCTTTTTAAACCCATATGGGGTAGCGGTGTAGTTTTTTGTGTCACTAGAATAAGAAGTACCATTCAGGGGTTTCCAAAGCCTAACTGTGAGGCCGAAGATGCTTCAATACTTTGAGCTACAGCCATAGATCCCAGAGAGAAGTCAGCGCGTAGTCAGGGGAAATCTTAGGGTCGTTCAAACCCTTATACAAAGTCCTATCCTTAGTATGAAAGATTGGAATAGTTTAAAACTCTGGTTTTATCATGGTTGAGCACATGGATTGTGCATGGTTAGTAGTGACTGTGTGCCAGGAATCCATGCATAAGGAATGATCTGCACTGTTAGCATGTGAATTTCCAAACTGTGCAGACTAACCGTGTGGCTGCACCAAATCTTTAATTTTTGGGGAATTTTTTTGTCGGACCATGCTAGTCGGTTTGGATGGTTGGTTATTATGGTGGGGAGACCCACTATGGGTATAAGGCCCTAGCCTTAAACATTTCATATTCTTGAATGAAAATAATAATTCACATTGAGGATCCTTTTAGGTTTAGAGTTTTAAAGAATTAGGGCATAACTATTACATTACATCCCAAAAGATACAAAGTAGATACTTCTACTCAGTTCCCATTATTTTTCACAAAATAAAAATTCTTGAAAAAAAGTGTCATGTCTAGTTCCATGTTTTAGACAGCATGACTTTTTCTAGATCCCATCCTTGACCCCATTCCACTTTATGCCCTATGAAAAACATTTCAAAAATTTGGGATTAGCATAAAAAGCTCAGTAAGGGATACACAAAGAAGTAAAACTGTTAGTTTTTCAAAAAAACAAGTAAACCATGAATACTCTATCATAAGTAATACTTTTCACCTTTATGAAGTATTAAACACTCTTCACTGAATAAAAGATCATTGCTTACCCTTTTGTAACCAAAATATTACCAAAAAACTCATATAAAGAACACATAACATATAAAGGTAACTTGGGACATAAACATGCTTAAATGAAATAACCATACGGTTGACTTCCACACATATCACTAAATGGAATAGTCATATGGATGACTTCCATACCCAATGCATTGGAGGTTATAACGTAACCACCCGTCATAGTTTATCACGGAACCACCCATCATTTAGTTTATCACGTAACCACTCATCAAATTTCCAAGTACCATTATAAAATCATAACACATAAAACAAATATAAAGGAATGAAAATCTTTCCACATTTCAATCACAATATATCACTTAAATATATTGACATAAAAAATCCATTATCAAAACCATTTTCAATACCAAAATTCATAGAAGAGTATATGGTATTTATTTTCCTTTTAAAAACATTACGGCTTGTTAAAGAATCCAAAGATCAAATAATACTCACAACGCTGAAAAGGTCGTTGTCACTGGTTACGTTAAAAGAAACATTCCTTTTTTTCATTTAGTAAAATGTTTCATAGAAAAATATTACCTTTGAAAGAAATGAAAAGTCAAAGGTGTTTATACAGCGTATAAAAGAAAGTCGTGTATTGAACCAAAATATGCCTCAATGAAAGGAGATTGAGACGAAGTCCCTTACAAAGATCAATTTGTAAATAAAATTTATCAATTATGTGTATTTACTATAAGTACACATAAAAAATGTATAAATATGATATAGGATATAATAATAGCATGGCATAATAAAGAATTAGAAGATTAACCCAAAGAATGGAAATTGGGTTAAGAAGTTCCCTTACCCCACGTCTGACTTGACCCATTCGTTCTTTAATCTTCTGAATAATAAAATAATGTTAATTTATACTTGATTAAGAAACTTTTTCAAGTTTATAATTCCTTTTAAATAACTTATTACCATGTTATAAATATTATGTAATCATTTAAGTTAATAATGGCCGTTTTGTCGATATTTGGTACTTGAGTCAAAAATGGACTTCTTATAATTACAAGTTGTTCATGTGGTCAAAAGTTCATTATATCAATAATTATATTCATGATTTAGATATCATATATATCATATATATCTAGAATATACATGTATTTATAATAGTACATAACATTTGGAGATAAGAAATGAAATGCACCGTTCATGGAGAGGGTAAGTCGTACGTACGCATGAACTCTACTTCCATTTCTATTTCATATTGTAATGGAATGAAAAATTAATGATACATAATTATATTATAATTCCAGTATAATATAATATATAATATTATTAACTCCATCCTTTATACATTCCACATAAGGCATGAACGAGTCATATCACTTTGAGGGGGCGGTAGTCCGCACTTCCTCAAATGAGATTATCATATTTACCCACTATGAAAACCATAAATGTATTATATAAATGAAAAATACAGAAGAATAGAAACAATATAAATATAATATATATCATATATAAATACAGTTCCATCATAATTTCCACCATGATAGGTGGTTGGATATATTTGAACAATCATCGTTTCGTGAGGCAGTAGTTCGCCATCCACAGAAACGGTATGTTCTTTACCCATTAGACAGAAGTGTGTGTAAGTGTAGTTAGAATACTTCTCATAAAAACAACCTATTATATTTATTATATTGGTTTTGTTATAAAATAAAGGTAAAAAGAGTTTATGGGGTTGGATAAGTAAAATAAAACAAAAGAATTTAAGAGAAATTGTTACCTTTAATTCGGGTAACTCCCTTTGGTTTGAACCAAAAGGGTTTTTTGAAGTTCCTTATTCATAAGGTAAGGATTCTAGGTGGAATAGAGGGATCTTTAGAGATTATTTGGGTAAGTTTTGGATGATCCAAGGTGCTTTAGAGGTGTGAGTAATGATTTATAAGTGAGGTCTTTTTATAAGGGGGGGAGGGGCTCTTTAGGAAAGTGTGAAAATATTATTTTATTATATAATTATATTCAGTTTCTAAAGGTCCAAAACTAATTAAAGTATAATATAAGATGACTAATGGTCTAAATAAAATCATCCAATAAGAATTTTACAGGTTTTGGATATTATTTAAATATTTATAATCTTATTTATTGAAATCATTTATTAATCAGGTAAATACTGCATCATTATTGTGTCATACATAATTTAATTTATTAGATGTTTAAAAAGTATAAAGCAAATACCATGATATAGGAAATATTTTTAACTTTCCAATTAATATTTATATTTGAAAATATGACTTATATAACCCCATGTAAAAATTAATTTACAAAAAGATATTTGTTTATGTCATTTTTTCCTTTACTTTAAGTTAATTAAAATAAAGTGTCATTATCACTCCCAAGTGGCTTCATGGGGTCCCAAAATCGACCCAAGGATTCCCATGGTCTGATATGTATCAACCAATAGGATTAGGACACATGTTAGGGTAATTTTATATTATTATAATAATATTTTCTTACCCTTATTTACTAGATTTACCATTTTACCATGGTAAATAAAAATTTTACCGAAGTAAATATTCATAATTTCTATAAATAAAATTTACCTATTTACACAATTTGGACCTCCTGATTATAAATATGGAATCCATTTTTCCAAATTCAAAATAGAGAAGTGGCAGAAATTAAATTAAAATTAATTCCCATTGTCAAAACAAAAGGCGTGTTTTTAAGAAATATTAACTATCAAAAAATCGACACTTATTTATGTCTAATTTCATAGTGAAATTATTTCCAATGACCAACATTGGATTAAATATTAAAAAAAATCTAATTACACTTTAAAACCAATTAAAAAGATAATCTATCCTTATAAATAAATTATATTAAAAGAAAATTTTGAATTAAAATACAGTATTTTTCATTATTCATTAAAAATGAATTTTAGCAGAAAAATACCAAAATTTCATCCAATGTAAATTTTGATGTCCCAATTCTAAAGAATAATTTTATTTTGTCAAATAAAACATATAAAAGTGATTATAACTAGATTTAAAGAGGTTTCTCTATCAAATGGAGGTAAATCTACCGTTTAATGATTATTTGAGTATTTATTCTTAAAATCAGATTATTTCTTATTTTAAGCCTCTAATATTTATTAGATAAATGTAAAAATATTTAACAAACATGTATAATCATATTTTAGTTAGTTCAGTTGATTCCTGCCAATACAACGACTAGGCGTTAACTACCATTTAAAATAATAATATTATATTATTAGTATGTAACGTAAGATTTAAAAGAAACATGTTGTTGTGTATCGGGTACGTCATTGAACATAGAAACCCCTTTAAATTAAAATTAATATTTAATTTACAAATATTAATAAAAATGAAAATGTATTATTTCTTTATTTTCTTGGGATGTTACATCCTTCCCCCTTTTGGAAATTGTGTCCTCACAATTTTATTCACTTATCAAATAAATGGGGGTATTTATCCCTCATTTCATTTTTATATTCCCACATTGCCTCTTCAACCATATGGTTTTTTCAAAAAACCTTTACCTGGTGAATTACCTGATTCTACAATACTTTCTCTCTTCAGTCAAGAATTTGGACTGGATGTTCCTCATAAGAGAGATTCTCTTCCAATTGAATTGTCTCTGGACTTAAAACATGAGATGGATCTGGCATATACTTTCTCAACATTAAAACATGAAAAACATTGTGTACTTGGGACAAACTTGGAGGTAAATCCACTATGTACGCAACTGATCCAACTTTATCTAGGATTTCATAAGGTCCAATGAACCTCGGACTCAACTTTCTCTTCTTACCAAAACGCATCACACTTTTCCATGGAGAAACTTTGAGAAAGACATGATCACCTACCTCAAAAGAAAGATACTTCCTCTAGTTATCCGTATAACTTTTCTTCCTACTCTGAGTTGTTCTCATGTGATTCTGAATCAACTGAACATTTTCTTTCATCTCTTCTACCAATTCTAGTCCCATCAGCTTCCTTTCACCTACTTCATCCCAAAAATCTGGATTTCAACAATGATTTCATATAATGCTTCAAATGGAGTCATCTATATACTAGAATGAAAGCTGTTATTATAAGAAAATTCAACCAAAGAAATATGTTGGTCCCAACTTCCTTGGTAATCTAGTTAACAAGCACGTAACATGTCCTCCAAGGTCTGAATTGTTCATTCTGACTGCCCATCTGATTGCGGATGAAAATCTATACAAAAATTTAATTCAGTACCCAACGAATTCTAAAGGACTTTACAAAAGTTAGAAGTAAATCTGGGATCATGATCAGATACAATGGAGAGGGGAACACCATGAAACCTGACTATCTCTTTAACATACAACTGAGAAAGTTGATCTAGAGACAAAGTATCTCGAATAGGAAGGAAATGAGCAGATTTATTCAATCGATCAACAATAACCCAGATTGCATTATTACCTCGAGATATCTTCGGTAATCCCACAAGGAAGTACATGGATATATTTTCCCATTTATACTCTGGAACCGGTAAAGACTGAATCATCTCTTTCGGTAACTACCACTCAAGTTTAACCTACTGACAAGTCAAACACTTCATAGTAAAATCAACAATATCTCTTTTCATTCGATCCCACCAGTAATACTCCCAAAGATCTATGTACATCTTAGTACTACCAGGATGAACTAAAAATGGGGAACTATGAGATTTACATAACAACTAATTCTTCAACTGTGAATCACAAGTCACACAAAATCTCTTTCCAAATCTCAAAACACAATCACTGTCAGAGTTAAAATCAGGCAACTTACCCTTCTGAACCAACTCTACCTTTTTCTACAACCCACTATCTTCCTTTTGTGATTGCTTAATTCTATCTGATAGAGATGATATCACTAACACTTGAAACAAAATAGAATAATTTCTTTCAACAACAACTTCTATTCCAAATTTCATCAAATCAAAAACCAAAGGATCTCATTCCAAACGTAGCATGGTTAATAAAGCATTACTTTTTCGACTCAAAGCATCATCCACTTTATTTTCTTTTCTCGGATGGTAAAGGATCATGCAATCATAATCCTTGATTAATTCCAACCATAAAATCTATCTCATGTTCAATTATTTTTGAATGAATATATACTTCAAACTTTTGTGGTCAGTATATATTTTACATTTTACTCCATACAAATGATACCTCCAAACTTTTAAAGCAAAAACAACAGCAACTAATTCCAAATAATGTGTAGGGTAATTTAACTCATGAGGTTTCAACTGACGTGAAGCATAAGCAATTACCTAATCATTATGCATAAGGACAAAACCAATTCCTTTAAATGAAGCATCAATGTAAATAACAATCTCACCATTTCAAGAAGGTAGTTCCGGAACTATAGAATTCACCAATCTTCTCTTAAATTCCTGAAAACAATCATCACATTATTTTTTCCAAACGAACTTAACACATTTTTCAGTGAACATAGTCATTGGACTAGATAACTGTGAAAAATTCTCAACAAACCTCTGGTAATAACCTACTAAACCAAGAAAACTATGGATCTCGATTATATTTGTGGGTCTTGGCCATTCTTTAACAACTTTTGTTTTAGCAGGATCAATAGTTAAGCAATTTTTTGAAACAATGTGACCAAGGAAATAAATTTGTTGTAACCAAAACTCACACTTTCTGAATTTCCCAAATAGTTTCTTTTCTTTTAAGGTTTTCAAGAAAACCCTTAAATGACTTTCATGTTCCTATTTGATTTTAGAATAAACCAAAATATCATCAATAAAAGAAACCACCATTTATTACCTGAGTCAACTGATCCATCACTACAAAAAATTGTACAACCTTGATTCTGACTATCTTAGGATGCTGATTGAGAAGTTCATTTCCCTCTGTATGCCTTCACAGCACAACTGCCATGTTTCTTCTATGAAAAACCATTCTTAACAGATACATATCTTAGGTAAAGCAACATGGTAATCTGTAAATGCTATATCATTTCAATATTAACATAAAGTAATTTATGGATATTTATTTAACAATACCCTAATTATTAAAGTTATCTGAACTGACCTCTGATACCAACTATAAGGACCTGGACTTAAACATTTCATTTTCTTGAATTAGGTTAATAATTAACATTGAGGATCCTTTCAGGTTTATAATTTTAGAGAATTAGGTCATAACTGTTACATTACATCCCAAAAGATACAAAGTATACACTTCTACTCAATTCCCATTATTTTTCACACAATAAAAATTCATGAAAAAAATATTCATGTCTGGTTATATGTTTTAGACTACATGACTTTTTCTTGATCACATCCTTGACCCTATTCCACTTTATATCCTGTGAAAAATATTTCAAAAACTTGGGATGAGCATAAAAATCTCAGTAAGGGATTCAAAAAGAAGGAAAAATGTTAGTTTTTCAAAACAACAAGTATACCATGAATACTTTATCATAAGTAATACTTCTCACCTTTATGAAGTAGTAAATACTCTTCACTGACTAATAGATCATTTCTTACCCTTTTGTAACCATAATATTACCATAAAACCCATATAAAGGACACATAACATATAAAGGTAACTTGGCACATTAACATACTTAAATGGAATAACCATATGGTCGACTTCCACACATATCACTAAATGGAATAGCCATATGGACGACTTCCATACCCATTGCATTGGAGATTATAATGTAACCACCCATTCTGGTTTATCACGGCACCACCTGTCATTTGGTTTATCACATAACCACCAGTCAAATGACCAAGTACCATTATAAAATCATAACACATAAAACAAAAATAAACAAATGAAAACATTCCCACATTTCAATCACAATATATCACATAAATAAATTGACATAACAAATCCATTATCAAAACCATTTTCAATACCAAAATACATAAAAGATTATATGGTATTTATTTTCCTTCTAAAAACATTATGGCTTGTTAAAGAAGCCAAAGATCAAATAATACTTGTGGTGGCGGAAAGGTCATTGTCACCGCTTAAGTTAAAAGAAACATTCCTTTTTTTTAGTAAAATGCAATGTATAAAAATATTACCTTTGAAAGTAATGAAAAGTAAAAGTTGTTTATATAGCGTATAAAAGAAAGTCGTGTATTAAACCAAAATATGCCTCAATGAAAGGCAATTGAGACAAAGTCCCTTAAAAAGATCATTTTGTAAATAAAATAGATCAATTTTGTGTATTTACTATAATTACACATACATAATTTATAAATACGAGATAAGAAATAATCGTATCATGGCATAATCAAGAATTATAAGATTAACCCAAAGAATGGGAATTGGGTTAAGAAGTTCCCTTACCTCGTGTCTGGCTTGACACGTTCATTCTTTAATCTCTTAAATAATAAACTAAAGTTAATTTAAAAATTTTTAAGAACCTTTTTCAATTTTAAAATTCCTTTTAAATCACTTATTACCATGTTATAAACATTATGTAATCATTTAAGTTAATAATGGTCATTTTGTCGATATTTGGTACTTGAGTCAAAAATAGACTTCTTATAATTACAAGTTGTTCATGTGGTCAAAATTTCATTATATCCATAATGATATTCATGATTTATATATCATATATATAATATATATCTATTATATACATGTATTTATAATAGTACATAACATTTGAAGATAAGAAATGAAATGCACCGTTCATGGAGACGGTAAGTCGTACGTACGCATGAATGCTACTTCCATTTCTATTTCATATTGTAATGGAATGAAAACTTAATGATACATAAGTATATTATAATTCCATTATAATATCATATATAATATTATTAACTTCATCCTTTATACGTTCCACATAAGGCATGAACGAGTCATATCACTCTGAGGGGGCGGTAGTCCGGACTTCCTCAACGTATTTACCCACTACGGAAACCATAAATATATTCTATAAATGAAAAATAAAGAAGCATTTAAACAATATAAATATCATATATGTCATATATAAATACATTTCCATCATAATGGACACCATGAGAGGTGGTTGGATATATTTGAACAATCATCATTTTTGAGGTAGTAGTTCACCGTCTACAGAAACAGTATGTTTTTACCCATTAGATGGAGGTGTGTGTAAGTGTAGTTTGAATACTTCTCATAAAAACAACCTAGTATATTTAGTATACTTTTTTTGATATAAAATAAAGGAAAAAAGAGTTTAAGGGGTTGGAAAAGTAGAATAAAACAAAATAATTTAAGAGAAATTGTTACCTTTAATTCGGGTAACTCCCTTTGGTTTGAACAAAAAGGGTTTGTTGAAGTGACTTCTACCTAAGGTAATTCTTATAGTTGGAATAGAGGGATATTAAGAGATTATTTTGGAAGGTCTTGGACGATCCAAGGGGCTTGCGAGGTGTGAGGAATGAGTTAGAAGTGAGAGCTTTTTATAAGGGGGAGGAGGGGCTCTTTAGGAAAGTGTGAAAATATTATTTTATTATATAATGATATTAGGTTTCTAAAGGTCCAAAACTAATTAAAGTCGAATATAAGATGACTAATGGTCGAAATAAAATCATAAAATAATAATTTTACAGGTTTTGGATATTTTTTTAATATTTATAATCTTATTTATTTAAATCATTTATTAATGAGGTAAATACTACATCATTATTGTGTCATACATAATTTAATTTATTTGATGTCTAAAAATTATAAAAAAATACCATGATGCAAGAAATATTTTTATATTTCCAATGAATATTTATAGTTTAAAATATGAATTCTATAACCTCATGTAAAAAATAATTTACAAAAAGATATTTGTTTATGTCATTTTTGCCTTTACTTTAAGTTAATTAAAATAAAGTGTCATTGTCACCCCCAAGTGGCTCCATGGGGTCCCAAAATCGACCTAAGGATTCCCATGGTCGGATATGTATCAACCAATATATTTAGGACAAATTTTAGGGTAATTTTATATTATTATAATAATATTTGTTTACCCTTATTTACCATATTTACCCTTTAACCATGGTAAATAAAATTTTTACTGAAGTAAATATTCATAATTTCTATAAATAAAAGTTATCTATTTACAATATTTGGACCTCCTGATTCCAAATATGGAATCATTTTTCCAAATTCAAAATACATAAGTGACATAAATTAATTTAAAATTAATTCCCGTTGTCAAAACAAAAGGCGTGTTTTTAAGAAATATTAACTATCAAAAGATTGACACTTATTTTGTCCAATTTCATAGTGAAATTACTTCCAATTACTATAATTGGATTAAATAGTAAAAACATAATCTAATTACACTTTAAAAAAATTAAAAAGATAATCTATCCTTATAAATAAATTAGATTAAAAGGCAGTTTTGAATTAAAATACAGTATTTTTTCACTATTCATTAAAAATGAATTTTATCATAAAAATACCAAAATTTCATCCAATATAAATTTTTATGTCCCAATTATAAAGAATAATTTTATTTTGTCAAATATAATATATAAAAGTGACCAAAACTAGATTTAAAGAGGGTTCTCCATCAAAAGGCGGTAAATCGACCTTTTAATGATTATTTGAGTATTTATGCTTAAAATCTGATTCTTTCTTATTTTAAGCCTCTAATATTTATTGGATAAATGTAAAAACATTTAAAAAACATGTATAATAATATTTTAGTTAGTTCAGTTCATTCCTTCCAATACAACGGCTAGGTGTTAACTACCATTTAAAATAATAATATTATATTATTAGTGTGCAATGTAAGATTTCAAAGAAACTCGTTGTTACGTATCGAGTATGCCATTCAACACAGCAACCCCTTTGAAGTAAAATTAATATTTAATTTACAAATATTAATAAAAATTAAAATGTATTATTTATTTATTTACCTGGGATGTTACAATGGGTCTCATGTAAGTTCTTTTGAAAAATCTAATGATATTCTACCCCTTATGTCAGGGATTCCATTTGGGCCTCCCCCTGTTAGTGTCCTGATTCCATCTTGAGAAAAATTAAGTTGTCTCTTATGGTGGGATCTCATTTGTGTATCCCCGTATCAGTAACTCAATTTGGTCCTTGATCTTTTCTTGGTGGTAGGTAGTCTCGTTTAGAGCTATATAACTGCCAACATCTTCCGTGGGTAAATGTTGGGATTGGAAAGTGCCCAATGGTTTAGTTAATGTAAGGTCAATGTAACCTTGTTCGATCTTGTTGTTTGTTTGGGTAAACTGCTTGATTCTTGTTTGGATAGTGTTAGAGGGGTTTTCTTTTGGGATGTAGTTTGAATATACTTGATCATTTCAGGAAGTGGTGTATGTTTTGGTTTGTGAGATTATTTCTTCCTCGATTGATCAATTGGAGGTGTTTTGGCATTTTGGGGGCGGGTGAAACTTGGCAATGGAGTCCATTTTTCCATTTTGGTTGGGTTTGGTTTTTTCCTTTGTACTTGTTGTGGCTTTCCAAGGGTGGAAAGTTTTATGGTAGGGATAATTGTCACATACCTGACTTCTTTTAATGGTATTTTTCATTTAATTTCCATTATTTCTTTGTTTTGGGGGTTTCCCAATCATTTTGGTGGAAATGGTGGGTTTTCAAAATTTGGGCCTAACCGTGAGCCCATTTCAATATTTAAAAATAAATTTTGTTTCTTTTATAAATCCTTCATTTTTCAACATTTTACACTCATTCCACTTCCCAATTATCATCCCCTAGAATATTAAAATCACCATATCAATTTGAACCCCATAGGAATCCATAATAATGATGGATTTGGGATTTTTTTATTAAGGTTTTGGGCCATCATGTAATCCCATTTCATACTTTAAATTATTTTTTAATTTTTCAATATCTTATTAATTTTATATTGGTTTTTTGTGATTCCACCTCCCACCCAAATCCAAAAACCAAAGGCTCACTCGCATTATCAATTTCGCCACTTTGGATCTCATTTGGAGCATGGATTTGGGCGAAAATTCTTAGGGTTTCTTAAATCATCCATATTTGAGAAGGTAATTTGATTCTTTCATAAACCATTCAATTTTCTCTATTTCTTCCCCATTTCAGTATCCACTTAACCTAATAATCCTCATTCTATCCTAAATATTAGTTTTGGTAGCTTGGAAATTCATCCTTTGGTGGATTTGGGGTGATTTATTCAAGATTATTCAAGGTAAGTGATTCCTTCTTGGTTTATTCCATTTTCCTTAGGGTTTCTTCCCTCTTTCATGAAGTTCTAAAATGTCCAAAAGTTAGGGTTCAAACCTAGGGTTTGATATGTTTTCTTTTTTGTCAAATCTTTTGGTTTAGGGTTGGTTTTCACCCCCTTGTGGTGCGGAGATGGTGCAGTTGATGTTTCACACTATGGTTGGAGGGTTTTGACACAAAAAGGTAGGTGATTCCATGTTTAACAATTTTATGATGAGTTTTATTGTTTTATTTACCCATTTTTAATATTCCTCATATGTTTTTTGTGGTGAAAAAACTTTTTTTGATTGATTTGGTTAAGCGTTTAATTTTATAGTTGCATTTTAGCTTGAAATTGGGTGTTTTTCATGTGTAACTCTTGGGGTATTATTTGGGTGTATTTTATAACATATGAAATTGGTTTATTAAATCCTATTTGGGATTCCAATTCTTCTTTGGTAGGGTATTGGTGTGCCATTGTATTTGAAAAAAGTTTTTTGAATGGGTTTTATGCATAAAACCATGTTATGCCTCTTGAAAGTGTTTTATGAAAATATGTGTGTTTTCATGTGCATCTTTTGTGGTATTATTCGAGATGATTTTATAATACTTGATAGTGGTTTATTATATCTTTATAGGGCTGGAAATTCTGTTTTGGATTTGTATTGGTGTGATTTTGTCCTTGAAAGATAGTTTTGAAATGGGTTTTATGTGCAAAGCTTGGGTATACTCCTTAGAATTGTTTTATAAAAGATTTTAATGGTTTAATGATTTATGTAAGAGGTGAAACCATATTGGAAAACTATTTTGGATTTTTTACATTTTTAAATGTTCCATTTTAAATGTGAAAGGGGATGTCATGTGATGTGGATCCTCTTGTAAATGTTTTATAAAAATGTCTAACAGAATTACTAAAATGTGAAAGTGATGTGAATGTGATGTGGGATGTTTTGTGTGAGTGTGATGTGAAAAATGGATTTTTTTTATAAAAAGGGCATTACGTAACATTTGAGTGGGATTTTATGTGATGTTTAGCATCTTGGGAAATATTTTATAAAATTTTTAAAGGATGTGTTGAATTGTGAAAGATATGCAAAATGTGTTGTGGGCTATTTTGGTATGAGTAGGATTTCAAAATAAATTTGAATGAAAAGGGGAATGATGTGCTTGTGTGATGTACATGTGGGATGTTTGGTTTATGTGTGATGTCGAAGTGGTATTTTCATGTGAAAATTATATTTCATGTCTTATTGAACTTGTTTGAGCACAAGAGGGAAACTCAGGTATCTAGGTGGGTGGACGTGTACTAGTATGCTAGTGATCCTGTGGGGTTTGGCCTCAGTTTCACATAGCAAGATTGACACTTACAACACTAAATAAACTATTATGATGATGATAATAATTGGGTACCACTAGGTTATGGGTATTTTCCCTACTAGTGTCTTGTGTACGAGAACGGATATTGTGATGGTTACTCTCACTAAGATATGAGGTACCTGGGACCCACAGTGAGCTAGTTCCTAGGGGTTATTTCTTATTGCTTGTTCTCATTAGATTCTTTACTCTTACCATAGGAATACGGTATGTTTTTCTGGAAATTTCAGTATATTTATCATTTTATTTAAAAGCTTTTATTCTTTAAAATAGTCCATTTGAAAACTGTTTCAATTTTTAAAGTTGCGTCTTTTAGAAATTGTAACTAGCATTTCATGTTTTTGAAAACATGCATGTTTTTCATATTTGAATGTTTATCACATGTAATATCTTAGTGGTGGTATCCTAATGGTGTTTTTATCACACCATACTTACACCTTTTGGTGTAATTAGACTTTTTTATTTTTTTGCCATGTGTTTGGGTACAACTTTTGTGCCTATGGTTTGGGTTTTAACAGTCCAACATGATGTGGTGTTGTGGAGATGGCTTGAGGGTGGTGCCTCTTGCCATGTGGAGGTTCTTGGGAGATCATTTATGGTTTTTTACCATTCTAATGGTATTTTATAATTGTTTTAATTTGTGTAATTAAATTCTAAAATTTTATAAAAGATGGTTTTTTTTTAATCCAGATTCATTTTATTGGATTTGTTTGTTGTTTTTAGTTTATAAACTTAGGTAAATCATTCCCTATTTTCAGTTTATGATACCCGGTCACTTGTGCCAGCCCGTGGGGATTAGGAACGCCCTTCGAGCCTTATTGCGGGCTGGGTTTGGTGCTGTTTTAGTTGGATACTATATTCGGTTCATGACAATAAATGACAATCAAATAATTCCATATAAATAATCAAATGAGCTTAAAACTTAACCATAGATATTATAAATATTCTAATAATCACAGGAAATGTCAATAAAATAATTTATAATAATAGAATACATAATTTTCAACATCTAAAAAATATAATATAGGCATTGTGCCAATACATCTAATAACATTGAGGCCTTGTTCCAAGACATATATATAAATGGGTAAGGCTTGGGCCAAAACCCAATCTAGTTTGTCTCATGAGACCTACTGGTGAATCGAGGGGCTATAGTAGGTCCTACCTATCAATTAAAAAGTACAATTAATTCCTCATATAAAAGGGGTAAAACATAATGCACCTAATAATTCATATTTAAACTAGAATGCTAAATGTAAATACTTTACATAATCCATAAACATAATCATAAACCATCCAGAGTAAAATGAATGGTATCAACATAGTACATCCCCAGTCAAACTAATAATAACCCATCTAAAGAAATAATAAGGATGGTATTATTTTATTATATTCCCATTAAATCATAAGTAAAGTCAAATAAGGTCTTCTTATATGGAAAATTATTTTGAAAGATCTCTTGTAATGTTTCTTGAGTAAAATAACCTTTCTTTGAAAATGTCCCTTTTATTTTAAAGATAGAAAATTCATAAAATATTGTCAACATACTATTACTTGGAAATCACTTTTTTTTTAAATAATTTCTAGAATATTAATCAAAAAAATTTATTTAAAAATGAACTTGTAAAATTTCAAAAAAAACGCTATAAATAATTGATATTCATGATGGCGAGTAATTCCAAACATGACATATAAGTTAAAAAAACATCCTATTACACTGTAAAAATGTTAGAAAAGTGCCTCATTTAGAAAACTACAAGAATATTCCTTTCAAAACATTTTTTAAAAATTCAAAAAAGGGTAAAAATTATTTAATAAATCATTTGGATAATTCTAATAAAAATTTGAAATATTTTTAGAAAACATAGTTTTGGAAGAAAAAGTATTTTCGACCGAAGAGATAAATAAATTTGGATTTTCTTAAAAACATTTTCTCAATATGTTTAAGTACCAAAGAGTGTATAATGTTAATATTTCATAAAAGTTTCATGAATAACCATAAGTGAATGAAATTTATTGAATTCAGGATAGAAATATCGAATAATTACCCCAAGGTATACTTAAATAAAAACAATATCAAATAATGATGAGAATGGGAAATAAACCAATACCACTTTGGTAAATTTTGAATCCTAATCTACATGAAATAAATAAAATTAAATAAAACCTTAAATACCATTAAGATAAATTAATTCATGATATAAGATAAAAAAAAAGTTCAGTATATATACCACAAAAAAGAAATTAATGGTGAATATGGTGTATGTCTCACTGAACTCAAAGTTAGACGAGAAACCCTTACCTTGAGTCTGACTCATCATGTACGTTATTTATATTCCTGAATAATAAACTTATGTTAATTATTTACTTTATTTAAGAACGTTTTTCAAGTTTATTATTGTAATAACATGGTTTTTCCTTCAGGTATATATCCTTTTAATTTTTGGTTGAATCTCGTGTTGTCGTTCACTTTTTTGTTTAGACCCTAAAGTCGAGTCATGGGATAGTTTGTTTACTTTTTGAAAAAATGGGAACTGGGGGTAGTAGGTTGGATTTAGTCCAATTACAAGTCATTTAATTATGATATATGACATGTATGTATTACATGACATGTAATGGTCTGTAAAAAAACCTTTTACACCTTGTAAAGGTTTTTTGTCGGGGAGAAGACCTTGATCTTTACACATCGTGTAAATCCATGATCAGTTTTTTTTAAAAAAAAGAGGAAGGGAATCTTTATTTTCTAGATAGAGACCTCATCTATCCCTCTCTTTCAAAGGATACCCCAATGAGACCTAATCTAGGATCTTTCATTATTCCTCCATCCAGACTCTGATTCTATATTTGTCTATCATGTTGGAAGTGTGCCGATAATTCCTTCACTCATTTGGATCTGTTTTTCATTTATCTTCATATATTTTGTTTTATTTTCATGTAGGCCATTATTACATATTTTTAGGATGTTGTTTCATTCTTAATATATTCTCAAATTTATGCCAAACTAGAGGATAATACTAGATGAGGAGATTTGTACGAGTACGAGGTAGGTGGTCTATATCTCACTCCTCAAGCTTCTTCATTTTATAAATTGATGTGTGGGTGTTCCAATTTAATTTGGAATTGTTTTTCAAATTTATATGTCTTGATTATAGTCTTTAGATCCATGTTTTAAGACTCATTCCATATATTTAATTCAACATTGGTGGTTACGTCCACAACACTGACCACCTCAAGTAGGGTGATTCCTGAGTTATTATTTTAGTATCTTTTTGAGCCTCTTAGTGCCACTGTTCGGGTGAGCTATGAATTTAACTTTCTAAGGGGGTAATTTAATTAAATAAATGAATTTTTGAATGTATTTGACCATGTTAAACTCCACTTGATCCTCCTATGGTAAGTTCTTTAACTTGATAAATCAATCTAAATTGAAATGGAATGTATATGGTATATATATGAATTTTCCTAATTATATATAAATGATTGTTTGGTTGCCTAGTATATCATCCATTTGCACTTATGATGTAAGGTAGTGGAATGAACCAAGTGAAATTATTATGACATATATGGATTAAATGGTGGCATGCCTAATTAGCCTTATCACACAAATGAAAGGTGATGGATTGAACCTTAACATATTAAATGGTATGAATTTTATATGTCCTAATTAATTAAATGAAGTAAATATAAGGTGAATAATTACATATAGACCTTGAAATCATTATTATTGGAGTGTTCATACTCAAGTTTTCTTTTTTATTCCTAAGGGAATGCATTGGGAACTCGTGGATGCCATTCTGATTCAAGGATACGAGTAGCCTTAGTTGAGACCCACCTTGGAACATGATCCTTGTCTATCAGTGGATGGATGATATGAAATCATAGGATACATATTTTTCTATTACATGATGCCTTAGATACATCCTTGGATCTATCATGGCTTCTATGGAAACTAGGTGCCTCAGTTATATCTCTGGTCCTAGTCATTGCTTGTCTTATTTTTTCTTAGATGTTATCCTTAGACTCGGTTAGATCACACTATAGTGGAATGCCTTGGAAGATGCTCCATATATTAACTCTCACCCCTTATCTAGGTTGTAGTTACTACTAAGTTGGATACCCTTGAGATCTTGGTTTCCTTTGTTATTACCTTAGAACCCTTTCATTATTATTATCATCAATGTTTCCTTGTTACATCATGGAACCTTTACTATAAATATCACGAGGTGATGTTAGTGATAGATATGGCTCAACTGAATTAATTATATAAACTGGAAATTAATTAATAAATGAACTATTTACATGTTCAAACACCAGCTGAGGGATGAATTAGGTACATGCATATTTACATTACTATACTTATTTACTTTTATATATTCATGATTGAACACTATTTTAGTTTATATTACACTGAAAGGATGTTATAGACACCATTATTGGTGAACTGCTAAGATTTACATCTCACACTATCTTGGTTCCATTGGTAACTAGGTAGACTATATGTATGTAGGTGCTGAAAAAGGGAAGTGTACTACTTCAAACACTTGATTTCTTGTTTCCTAGGATGGAGCTGGTAGAAGATGTACAAGATGGAGCTTAGGAAGCTGGAGATAATTTTTGATTTATTTTTGAAAATTTGGTATAGTATTCTTGTTTTTTACTTTTTATCCATGTTTTCTAGCTTTATAAATACATGATATATCATCAAAAGCTTTTTATTATTATTGTCAGTTCCTCTGGTTTATTATTATTATGTCCACTTCTATTGTGTCAATTTCAAATTTACTTATATTTCTTCTACTTTTTATTTACCTGTTATTATATGTTATCCACTATGATACAATCTGGTAATGATGCCATAGTATCCCCATAGGAACACCCTATTCCCTCTCTTCTAGTTAGCAAACTCTAGAATTCAGGGAGATTCGCTTGAGTCCATGTGGACCATTGGGCTCAGGGCACCATCAGTTGTATCTAGGTTTGGGATGTCACAAAGTGGTATCAGAGGGGTTCATTTTATGATTTTCTATTTTGAGACAATATATTGAAGATTATGAATGCTTGTAACTTGTTCAAAATATGTGCTTGGGTGTCGCAAACCCATGTTCGAGGTAAAGACCGAGTTTCATGAATTATAATTGTTGTTCTATTTTTCCTATTATAGTTTATATTATTTCAATGTTGGATGACACGCATGTTATGTGGTGCTTTTGATTATTATTCTAATTGAGGATCTTTTTCATCATTGTCCCAATGGTATTGGTGCAAGAAGAATCATTACATGCATCATTATAGGTTCCTAGATTTCACATGTCATGCATATTACCATACTATATAGGTAAATTTCACTAATTTTATTTCTTGATATGCATATTATTATTGAGTACTATTGTGGTAGTCATATTATGTTTTTTTTTGCCTTGGATGTGATTGATTGATTTTTGGTTTCAATTTACGAGGTTTTATAGACCCTTGTGAGTTGGAATTGGTAATTTAACAAGTCGGGCCATTAGATTAAAAATAAAATGGGTTTCTTTATTAGTGATAAGGTGTATGGGACCTGATTTGATGAGAATAGTGATCCATTTTAAATTAACCTTGATATAAGTTATAAGAAAATTCAAAATATAAAAGTAAAAGAATGGATTTTAAAATGTAATGGTTGCATGTCCTTATCCATCCATTTCATGTTTATGAAAGGTAAAGGAGTGAACCTATAAATTAAATATGAAATGAATGAATGGTTTCTAGTAAATGATGAGTAAAGGTGTTATTGGACCTTCATCTACTGGAACCCCTGAACTAATAATTGATCACTTACCAATACCTAGCCTTCTAAGTAAGTAGTTGGGGTAGTATACAATGGGTAGGGAAACCTTTACTTATGTTTATCTTTTTCTAATGTTTCTATATATATGATCTAATCTTGTTATAATATGTGTTCCTAGAATTTAAAGACCAATTCCACCATGACGTCCTTATGTTGTTCTCTAGGAGGGTGGTGACAACCATGCTCCAGATATTTGTGGGCCTGAAGCTGCCAGTCTTACCTCCAAGAGTGCCACTTGAGGCACCGCCTATTATAAATAATTTAGTCACTAATTTCTAGGTTTTTGATAATTTCATACATCTGATGTAGTCCATTCATGGTGATCCACATTTTTTTAGCTATGATGGCTGATCTAAATCATGAGTTCCAGTAGCATCATCCTTCTACCTACTTAGGGGATGATGGTCCAAAGGCTAATGAATATTCTCTATAGTCCACCTTATCTATCTTTAAAAATCTATAGACACCTACAGAGTGTAGGTTTATTCTTTCTATGTACATGCAATATGATTCAGACAAGCGTGGGTGGGATGTAGTTACCCAGGCTGGTCACTATCAGGGCATGGTATGGGTCGATTTCCAGAAGAAATTTTATTATAATTTGTTTCCTAAAATGCTGAGAGTTGATAGAGATAGAGAGTTTATACATCTTGAGTAGGGTTCTATTTCATTTATGGATTATTCTTCACATTTCATTGAGTTGCTGCACATTTCACTACTTCTAACTGCTGATGAGATTTTGCATGATAGATGATTCGAGGAAGGGCTCATGTATTCAATCAGTGTTCAGGTAATTGTCTTTTGCCTACCAAATTTTTTTAAAATTATTAATCAGGGTCTTATCACTAAGGAAAACCTGAGGGATGGTGATAGTACTAGTTATAGAGGACCATTGTCACGAAAAGCTAGTAGTTCCTTTGGTAGCAAGAAGCAATTCATCAAGGTTTTTTATTAGGGAATTAGTAGCCAGATTACCTGTACATGTAGCTTCATGGTGTTTCAGCAGTGTGGATGAAAAGGGAATATGAAGCCTCAATGTGATAGAGACCCTATAGATTTCTAGGCTTGAGGCCATATGGGGTATCTTAAAATATTTTTTTAGACCTTTCTATCATCTTCTAGTGGAAGAAGTTCCAAACCAGCTCCACCTTCATGGGAAGGTTATTTTACACCTAGTCAGGTGAGGATTTAGAGTAGCACTGGTAGGACTCGATGAGGAAAACATTGTGGTCGTCGTATCCAGACTCCTGATCACCAAAAATTACAATAGAGCAGTTTTGATCATAGTAGTCCAGTTGTTACATAGGGTCGCAGATCAAGTTGTTTACATGAATTACAACTAATCCCTAATGATCATGTTTTAGTACCATCTACAATACGAGGTATTATTCTAGTATCCTCCACTATAGTAAATTCTTTATTTGATATAGGTGCTTTATAGTCTATCTATTAATCTATCATGGAGAATCTTGGTCTATCATCAAGTGTGAGTCAGACCATAAGACGCACCTTGTATAGATTTCCATAGTAGTTATGTTCTGTATGAGTGCCTTGTTATGTCATTCAGTCTTACAAACGCACCCACAATTTTCATGGATTTGATGAATAGGGTGTTTCAACCCTATCTGGATTCTTTTTCGATAGTATTTTTAGATAATATCATGGTGTATTCTAACACTCATAGCGGCCATTATAATAACCTTGAGATCATTTTGAGTACACTTAGATAGTGTCACCTTTATGACAAGATTGTTATGTTCCACTTCTGGATCAAAAAATATCACTTCTTGGGTCATATTATCTCAGATTCAAGAGTCTCTATTAACCTAGAGAAGGTAATTTTTTTGGTTTTTAGGGATCATCCTAATAATTTTTTTATATACTAAGTTTCTTCAGAATAGATATAAATTACATGAGTTTTATACAGGATTTTTCACACCTTTATTCACCTCTTAATGGTCTTACAAATAAGGTTTTTAAGTTCCTATGGTTAGAAGAGTTTACGAAATCCTTTCAGGAGCTGATAGGGAGTCTTGTATCAGCACCTATTTTGATTATTCCAGAGCCAGTTAGAGTTTATATAGTTTCTTATGATTCATAAGGCATTTTCCTAGGATAATCAAGAGGATAGAGTAATTGTGTAAGGATCTCAGTATCTGAGTCCTCATGATAGAAACTACCCAACTCTTGACCTTGAGCTATCAGCATTTTTCCATGACTTATATTACTAGAGACACTATCTGTTGGGTGAGAGTTTTGTGGTGTATACAAACTACAAGAGCCTCAAATACATATTTACACAATGTGACTTGAATCTTAGACAGTGAAGATGGGTCAAGTATCTTTAGTCCTTTGATCATGAGCTTGCCTATATTCCTAGAAAGGGAAATGTAGTTTCTGATTCGCTGAGCCATAAAACTTGGGCATACTCCATATGAGAATCCAGTGATGAATGTAAACTAATGGCCCTCTTTTTGGAGCTGTATTTGGAGTTTCATGACAGTCACGAGCAATCTTATCTATAAGACTTGATAGTTAATTATTCCCTATTGAGAATATGAAGATAAGGTAATTTTTATATCCTAAGGTCTTGGTTCTCCATGAGAGTATTTTTAGAGATAATCCCACTTCAAATTGTTCTGTGGACAGAGATGACATCTTGCATATACATGGACTTGTCTGGGTTCCAACAGATATGAATAAAGAGTTGAAGTGTGATTCCCATGCTTCCCATGGTGCATTTCATCGAAGAATATATAAAATTTATTGAGATATGTGACACTAGTATTGGTGTCCTAGGATGAAATGTTAGATAGAAGTCTTTGTTACTAGGTGTTCCACCTATCAACAGTTGAAGGCAGATCACCAGAGACCTAAAAAATTGTTACAGCTACTTCCAGCCCCATAATGGAAATGGAAATATTTTTCCAAGGACTTTGTAGTCATTTTACCTAGGTCCTCTAGAGGTAGTGATTCTATATGGGTCTTCATTGATAGACTGATGAAATTATCCCACATCATTCCTTTCTGGGACACTTTCTCAGTTGATGAGCTGGGAAGATTGTATGTTTGTGAGATCATACGACTACATGAGGTCCCTCATACTATTTTTTCATATTAGGATTCTTGTTTCATGTTAAAATTATAGTATATTTTGTAGAAGGATATGGGTATATAGGTGATTCTAAGCACATCCTTTCTCCCTGAGACTGATAGATAGTTAGAACAGACGATACAGGTTTTATAGGATATTCTATTAGCATGCATCCTTGATTTCGTTAGTTCTTCGGAGAATCATATCCCTATTTTCAAGTTCATCTATAACAATTGCTTCCAGTTAATGATTTGTAAGGATCCTTTTGAGGCCTTTCATGGTAAGTCAAGTCATTCAACCATGTTCTGACAAGATGTAGGAGAGGTAGCTCTACTAGTCCCCATATCATTCAAGAGACTTCAGGGTAGGTTTAGATAATCAGAGAGAGTATGTTTACTACTCAGTCTAGAGGGAAATCATATGATAATATACGCTGATGACCTATGGAGTTTGAGGTTGGGGATCGTGTTTTCTAGTGGGTATTACCTAGTTTAGGTAATATATGGACATAGAGGCAAGGGAAGTTTCCACCTCATTATGTAGGGTTGTTTGAGATCTTAGAGAGAGTTAGGCTAGAAACCTATCAGTTGTTACTACCTCAAAGGTACCATGTAAGTCCCAACATCTTCCACATTTCACAGCTTCACATTTATTATGTTAACTCATCTCATGCTTTTGATCCTAAGGAAGTTGAGTTATATGTCAATGCTACCTTTGAGGAGTATCCTGTACACATCATCAAGAAGAGAAAGAAGGCTCTCAGAGGCCAATTTTCCCCTCTACTATGGGTGATATGGAATCATGACCATGTATATGATGATATTTGGAAGTGAGAGGTTGAAATACATGCCCAATAGCCATAGTTTTTCTCAGATGGTGTTTCACTACCCTTGGAAGGTGAACTCGGGTGAGTTCCTTTGAGGGGGAAAGACTATAATAACATGGTTTTTCCTTTAGGTATGGATCCTTTTAATTTTCTTTTGAAACCCATATGGTAGTTCCATTTTTGTTTTATACCCTAAAGTCAAGTTGTGGGCCAGTTGATTTGTTTTTGAGAAAAAGGTAACAAGGGTTTGTAGGTTGGATGCAGGCCAATTACACATCGTGTAATTGGGATACATGACATTTATCGATCACATGGAATCTAATGGTCCGGGAAGAACCTTTTATATTGTGTAAAGGTTTTTTCTTTGGGGGAATACCCCAAGCTTTACATGGTTTGTAAATAATTTACATGTCATGTAAATAACCAATATGTTTTTTTTAAATAGAAGTCAATGACTCCTTTTTTTTGGAAAAAATCCATCATCTATCCATCTCTCATATAGGAGACCCCAAGGAGACCTAATCTAGGTTCTTTTCTTATTCCTCTATTTTAATTCTGTTTCCAGATGGGTCTATCACATTGGAAGCGCGATGGTAAGTCCTTCACTCCATTGGATCTATTTTTTGTTTCTCTTCTTATCTTTTTCACTATTTTAGTGTAGGCCCTTATGCCCTATTTTTGGGGTATTGGTCCATTATTTATATATTATCCAATACATTCCAAACTATATGATAATACTGGTTTAGGATAGTCATATGAGTATGAGGTAGGTGGTTAATAACTCAATCCTCTAGTTTTGTCATTTTATAAATTGTTTTGTGGGTACGTCGATTTCATTGGGCATTGTTTTCAAAATTTATATGCCTTTTTTATAGTCATTAGAACCATGTTCTAAGACCAATTCCATACATTTAATTAAACATTGGTGGTTACATCCACATCTTTGACCACCTCATGTAGGGTGTTTCCTTAGTTATGAATTCAGTATCTTTTTTAGCATATTAGTGCCACCGTTCATGTGAGATGTGACTTGACCTTGCTAAAGGTGAGTTTTTAATTAAATAAATGGATTGTACCATGACTAACTCCACTTGAACCACCTAATTTAATTTCTTTAACTTGATAAATTGGTTTAAAGTGAAATGGAAAGTATATGGTATATATATATATATTACATCTTCTAATTGTATAGAAATGAATGTCTGGTTTCATGTCGTATCACCCCTTTAAAATTTTTATAGAAGGAAGTGGACTGAACCAAGTGAAATTATTATGACCTATATGTATTAAATGGTTGTATTCTTAGTTAGCCCTGTCACACTAATGGAAGGAAAGGTTTGAACCTTGACATATTAAATGGTATGAATTTTATATGGATTAATTAATTAATTAATTAAATTTAAGGTTCCTAATTACATATGGACCTTGAAATCATTATTATATGAGGGAAAAGACTCGATTTATCTTTTGGATTCCTGAGGGAATGTATTGACAACTCTTGGATTCCATTCTGATTCAAGGATGTTGGTTGCCTTTGTTGAGACCCACCTTGGAACCCGATCCTCTTATATAAGTGGATGCTCATTATGATAGCATAGTATTGCTCCATTACTATTATATAATTCCTTGGATACACTCCTTGGATCCAGTGTGGCTTCTATGGACATGAGGTGCCTTGGTTACTTCCTTGGGCCTAGTCACTTCTTATTCCATTTTACCTTAGATGTTATTCTTCTAATTAGTTAGATCACACTATTGTGAAATTCCTTGGATGATTATCTTTTAAGTACACTCTACCCCTTAGTTATGTTGTAGTTACTACTACGTTGGAAAACCATGAGGTCTCGGTTTCCTTAGTTATTACCTTGGAACCCTTTAATTATTATTATCACCAAAGTTTCTTAATTACTTCATGAAACCTTTAATATTACTATCACAAGGTGATTACAGTGCTAGATATGCCTCACGTTACATAATTATATGAAATAGAAGATAATTAATAAAAGAACTTGTTATATGTTTAGAAAACAGTTGAAGGCAGAAGTAGCTACATGGGTATTTACATTAATGTAACGATTTACTTTTATATATGAATTCTTGCACACAGATATGATGTTATAGAAAAATGTTGATGGCGGCCTACTAAGATTTATCTCACACCCAATCCAAGATTTGTTGGTACACATGTAGATTATATGTATGTAGGTGTTGACAAAAGAAAGGATACTACTTCAGACACTTGATTTCTTGTTACTTAGGATGGAGCTGGTAGAAGATGATTGAACTAGAGCTCAGGATTCTAGGGGTAGTTTTTTTTTATTTTTTATAATTTTTTATATCATTATTTTCTTCTACATTTTATCCATATTTTCCATCTTTATAGATACATGACATATCATCAATAGTTTATTATTATTATTATTAGTTCCTCCTATTTATTATAATTCATACTCCTTCTATTGTTCCATCTACTTGTTTACTTATATCGATTCCACTAATTATTTACCTATTCATATATATTATCCGCTATCATACACATTGGTAATGAGTTCATAGTCTCCCCACAGATACACCCTAGGCCCTCGCTGCTAGTTAGCAGCCTCTGGCATTCAGGGAGATGTGCTTGAGGCCATATAGCCCACTGGGCTTGTGGCACCTTCAGTAGAATTTGGGTCTATGACTTAACAATAATTCCTTTTCTTTCACTTATTACCATGTTATATATTATTACCTAGTCAATTAAGTTTATATTGGATGTTTTGATGATATTTGGATTATGTGGTAAAAATGACTAAGGTTGGTTGACTATAATCAAAAAGGTTATTACTTAAACATCTCTATAAAAATAATCATGAAATGATTATAATATTTATTCATCAATTTTAATTTTAAAACCAATCATGAAATATGGTAATGAAAAATGAACTATTTTTCAATCATGGAGATGGTAGGTCATACGTACGGATGAGTAACGTTTCAATTTTTCAATGATCATTATAGAAAGTAGGTAAGTAATATTTTTATCTTTATAGAATTATAATAATATCATAAATACCATATTATTTATTTAAATATAATTATATATATAATCCATGTGGTGTGGTGCTGAAAATAGATTCATATCACTTTGTGAATGTGGTAGCCCATATGTACACAAACGACATTATCATCATTGAGTGAGTAGAAAGGTAAGAATGAAAATGATATATAATATTTTAAAAATGATAAATATGTCGTTAATATAATAATTATTTTATATATATCACATATAGTCATTAATTTTAGAATTATCATCTTTCATTTTTATAATTAGTGAAAGATGAATCACATCGCTTCGCGAGGTGGTAATTCATAGTACACACAAGTGATGTTATCATATCACCTAAGGAATGGAAATTAAAAGGTTATATATGATATATTAATTAAATAGGTATAATTATATTATAAATTTCGTATATATACTTTATATCCATAATCACATCCAACCGTGATAGGTGGTAATGGAAAAATGAATGACATCGATTCATGAGGTGATAGTCTGTCGTACACACAAATGATGATTTTGTAACACATTTGATGGAAGTGGAGAGAGATGTAGGTCATGAACATAACATAAAAAAATCTCAATATATGTAATATATTATGGTTTTTATGTCATCATGGTTTAATAATAATTTAAGGAGTTAAAGGAAGAAATAAAATAAAAAGTTCATTGAGGAATGTTACCACTTCTTCAGGTAACCTCCTTAGGTTTGCACAAAAATACTTCCAATGTTGAAATTATGACCAAAATAAGGATTCTAAAATGAGGGTATGAAATTTGGGATGTGATTTTTTCATTTCTTGGCCGAAAAAATGTTTTAATGTGTGAATAATAGAGGAGTGGTGGTGGTCTTTTATTGGTGAGGTGAGTAGGATGCTTGTAATTTTTTAAAAGAAAAAGGCGTACCCACGTTTTTTACATGAAAAAAGGGTAAAAAATAGAGTACACTCGATATATAGACATTATAATGTCTAAATATGTCTATAAAATAGACTTTATACATGGTTTAGGTCAATTTAACCCTTATCTTTTTTGTTTAACCCCTCGGTAAACCCATTTTTACCTTAACTGCGGTAAATAATTTTTACTATTTTTACTATTAATTATGGTCGAAAATTATGTTAACCTCATTATAAAGTATAAATTATTATTATTAAAAATATGGAATCCATTTTTCAAATTTCATTCACATAAATTTCAATATTTAAGTTAAAATTAATCTCGTAGGCACAATGAGAAAGTGGATTTTCAAAGAGAAAAGGTTCAATAGTTTACAAAGTTTTTATATAAAGATTCAATATGAAAATGATTCCAATGAACTAAATTGTATTAATATATATATAATAATAAAAATTACTTTAAACCCAATTAATAATATAATTTAACATTATAAATAATTTAAACGAAATGGTATTTTTCAATTAAAATTCAATATTTTTCACCATTCATTAAAAATGAAACATTAGAGAACAATCCTAAAAATTCACCCTAAGATAATTATGATATGATTATTTAAAAAAATAAATTTTCTAAAATAAATTTTCTAAAATTGTTTAAAAAATTAATATAAATTATGTGCACAAATCATGACTAAACTACCTTTTAGAAAAATACAGTTTTTTAGAAAATGGTTATTTTTATTTCAAATGGTTCTAGTTTTATCTCTAATAAATAGATATCCCTTTTATTTGTTATATACATGTGTAAACCATATAATTTTCATAATTTATTTTTTACAACTCATATCCACCAATTCAATGGCTAGGTTATAATGGAATTATTTAAATAATATTATTTTAATAGAGTATCGCATTTCATTCAAACCTGGTGTTGCATGCATTGCTAGCTAACAAAAATATTGAATTTATTTAAATATAAATATATCATAAATTATTAGGATGTTATATTCACTTATACTCTTGATTTTATGTGTCTCATACACTATCGAATATAATGTTATTATTTTAAAATTTTAAGGTGTTACATTCTTCCAACCTTGAATAAATTGCATCCTCGCAATTTAAACATGATCTCAGTAATCAAGGGTATGATATTTCAAAATACCATTTTTAAAAAAAATATAAAAATGTTTAATAAAACATCCTCTTAATAATAGAGAAAATAAAAATATAAGATCATTCGGAATATAATATAACTAGGTTTCTAAGTAGAATAACATTAGTGGTAAGTGAAGATATAAAAAATGGAAGAAAAGTGTAAATAATTATAGAGAGTGATAGAGTTAATTGATTATAATAAAAACGAATGATAAATGGAAATAAAAAGACCTAAAAACCATAAATATATTATTATTTAAAAGTTTTTCGGTTTAATATAAATGAAGGTATTTGGAGAACATTTTGTTTCAATATCTATTTTTTATAGTTGGTGAATTTTATTACCTTCTTTACTAAGAATATTTGAAAATATACTAACTAGATACCTTTCTATTTCATAGGCACAATTTCATATTTTGGTTGTGATTTGATATTTTTTCACTTCATTTCTTACTATAAGAAATGAATATCTAAGATTAATTTTTTATTCATAAAACACTAAAATTACCTTTTAATTGGATTGTAAGAACCATAAAATTGTAACAAGTTGTTCATAAGATATTTAATAAAACCAAAAAAAATAGAAAAAATTATCAAATTACACCCAATTTCAACTTAATCCATTCCATGAATAGTTAACATTAAATATCATCCACAATATGTTTGACCATATTTAGAAGGAAGGTTACTAAATAAACATTATATTCTCCCAGAAAATATAAAGTAGACTTTAATCTCACATTCAAAATATGTAAATTCCTTGATCACTAAAAACCCTCAATGAAAACATGCATGATTCCAAATATAAAATCTCAGGTTGTTAAATATATTTCATAAATCAATACTTGTAATAAACTCTAGTAAATATAACATAAACCATAAAATCACTAACAAATTTCATGCCCACCAATGTTATCCCATAAATATATATTTATCATTATTATCTCAATATCAGGAACATATTAAATTTTATCCTCCATCAATCATGTGTTTTCCAAGATGTTAAACTAGACATTGAATCTTTATTCTCGATCATTAGTAACATTCAACATATTCTCTCCAATACTTAATAAAATATTATGGCAGTACAATCCTTATAAATTTCATAATTCTTATAAAATAATTATAGAATCTAAACACAATAAAATTAATCATTCCACTTAATCTATAGTAATATCATAAGATTGACCTTAACCCCGTATCTCATTTTGAGGTAATTTCCCATGATGCTTGGGGAATTAATTTTCATAGTTCCCCATCTCCTTACAGTGGAATCACTGAACATTAGAACATTCTTTCTTGACCGTGAAATAAAAATCATAGTACCCTTTTCTCCCTATATAAAGAAAACTCATTTTCCTTTTAATCATGTACCAAGGTGTTTTCTTCCATAAGTATCACATGTTGGAAAATCCTTCTTTCCCTTCTTTCCTTTATTTATCTTTTTCTTTGTTGTCATCTTCTTATCTTACTTCCCTTTAAATCCATAATTCATAGATAATTATTTCTATGTATTGATCTCAAATGATGTTATATCCTCATATGATTAGAATTTTTGGGAGACTAGTGCACTTCATAGGATTTTATTAATTCCATTAAAGAAACAGTTAATATGTATCTTTGTATTATATACGTAGTCTACATAATTACATTCTAACCTTGTAAAGTAGGATTTATACATAGAAATTTTTCTTATTATTTCTATCTTAGACTCAATAATTTTCATTCCATATCCACTCATTTCTCATGAGGAAAATATTTTTCCAAGAATAGTAACTTGAAATCCTTCCACTCAATACTTGTTATTTCCTCCTCATACTTGGTGTTTTGAATTAATTATTCCCATTGATTTTCATATCTTGAGAGATAGTAAACTACCAAGAAAACTTCCTCCCTTTCACCACTAACTAATGAAATAAATATCTTATCTAAAGAACTTATCCATTACTCTACTAAAAATCAATTTTTAGTCTCATTTAATGATGGAGGTTGTTGATTTATGAAGTAGTCTAACATCATTACATCATGTGGTGAGTCTGTAGGCTATTCCATATGGGAAAATTTATTACTCATATCCTGAGTCATCTTCCCCAATATGGTTATAATTTGATCATTTCTAGCTCCATCTCTAACTCTAGCTTCATTATCCTTCCCAGGGGGAAATCCCTACATGGGGTACATGTAATGATATAGTTCCCATTCCTTCCATTATAATCCATTTCAAAACAATGGAATTAACTTGATTAGATTATAAAATTATGAACATAATTTATAATCCCAAAACTATTGAATTACTAAACATAAATTAAAAAATTTATGCATAACTAATCTCATAATCATAAACATGGTTTATTTCGGGATATCTTTATTTTCAAACCTTAATAATGGTTTGTAAAGAAAATATGAATAATCCTAAGAATATCCCCTAGGAGTGTCAGAATAGATGTGTTGTAAGGTCTTTTTTATGCACCATATGGCGGTCCAGTCATGCCCATTATTCCCTATTACAATTTATTATCCCTAGGTACATTTGGGTCATAACCAAATCCACTTGTATTATCCATACAAGGATATATTTTCTAGTAAAATCCATATAATTTCTTCCTTACCAAAACATTATGATATTATTATATACTTATCCTCAAATTCTATCATAGTGTTACGTTACCTAATCTATGTTTTCCCAAATTTAGTTCCCAATGTTTCTAATAAATTTTCTATACAACCAACTATAGTGACCTTGAACCCAATATCCTATAGCCTATATATACTTTGTTACATTGTTATAAGATACAAGGAATCGTATCCTGAAATACTAAATAGTTATGTAGTCTTTGTAAACTAGATACATACTTGAAATTTTTTATTGAAAATGAAAACATAAAATAGACAAATTATTTTCTTTAAGAAAGTTATTATTACCCTTATATTAACCCTAAATATTGATCACAAACACATATTGTTATCTTGGGAAAAATAAAACATAATAAATGGGTGAGATCAAATGGTCAATAAAGTTAAGTGTACAGTGATAGCTATGAATAAATAAGGCATTATCAATGTAGAAAGGTGAATAACTGAAACACATGTAATTTAATAAACAACTTGAGAATAATATGGTAGGAGTAAATAATGATCAAATAATTTAGTATAAATAATCACATGATATTGAAACATAACCATGTATATTCTAACTAATTGAATAACTGCATGGAATATCAATAACTGAATTCATAATGATGGAATTAATAATGTATGACATATAAGAAATGTTGTTAATTCTTTGTGTTATTGCATGTAATACCATCAAGGACTTGTTCCAAGACATCTATATAAATGGGTAATGCATCATCCAAAACTCATTCTAGTTTGTCTCACGATACCTACTGATGCATTGAGGGGCTATAGCGGGCACCACCCATCACTTACTAAGTTCAATTAATTCCTCATATGAAATGGGTGAAAATTATGTATATAAACAATCATATTTAAACTATAATATGAAATGTAAATACATTCCCCAATCAATAAATATAATCATAAACCATCCAGAGTAAAGTGAATGGTATCAATATAATACATCCTCAATCAAACTAATCATAAACCATTTGATGAAATAAAAAGGACGGTATCATTAGAGTATATCCCCATTAAATAATAATTAATAGAAAATAATTTATTCTAATATGGAAAATTATTTTGAAATATCACTTTGAATATTTCTTAATGAAAATAACCTTTCTTCAAAAATCACCCTTTTAATTTTAAAACTAGAAAATTCATGAAATATTTTTAAAATATTTTTCTTTGAAAATAACATTTAAAATTATAAATTTCAAAAATATTAGGAAAAAATTTTTCTTTAAAAATAACGTTTTAATTTTGAAAATTAATCTTAAAAAAATATATTCATGATGGTGGGTAATTATGAACATACCATATAAGTTAAAAATAACATTCCTTTTATAGTGTAAAAAGGTTTAAAAAGTTCATCATTTAGAAAAAGACAACAATATTCCTTTAAAAACGTTTTTCTAAGAAAAAATTGGTAAAAATTATTTAATAAATCATTTTTATAATGTTAAAACATTTTTAAATATATTTTTATAAAACATGGTTTTAGAATAAAAAGGATTTTCAACTAAAGAGAGAAATAAAGTCGAATTTTATTAAAATAATTCCAATAATTTTAAGTACCAAAGAGTGGAAAAAATGGTACTATTACTTGAAAATTTAATGAATAAATATAAAATAATAAAATATATTTATTTAAAGATATAAATATCTAATAATTCCCCCAATAGAGACTTAAACATAAACAATCTAGAATAATGATTAGATTGTAAAATAAACGCTTACCACTTTGGTAACTTTTGAATCGTAAGCCCTGTGAAAGAAATATATTTAAATGAAACTTTAAATACCATGATGATAAATTAATTCCTGATATAACATAGAAAAATTTATGTATATACACCACCAAAAATAAATTAGTGGTGAATATGGTGTATGTATCATAGAAGTAAAAGTGAGATGAGAAACTCTTACCTTGATTCTGACTCATCGTGAACGTTCATTATAATCATGAATAATAAAAATATTTTAATTATTTACTTTCTTAAGAACATTTTAAATTTTATTATTCCTTTTATTTTACTTATTACCATGTTATATATTATTACTTGGTCAATTAAGTTTACATATAATTTTTCGATGATATTTGGCTTATGTGTCAAAATTGACTTTGGTAGGTTGACTATAGTAAAAAAGGTTATTATTTAAACATATAAAAAATAATAATAATGAAATAATTATCATATTTATACATAAATTTTAATTTTATACCCAATCATGAAATATGGTTATGAAAAATTAGTTATGTTACAATCATGGAGACTGTATGGTATACGTATTCGTGAATAACATTTCCATTTTTCAATGATCATTATAGAAAGAATTTAAGTAATATTTTATCATTAAAAATGATCATAATATCATATATACCATATAAATTCTTTAAATATACTTATATATATCATCCATGTGTTTTAGTGATGAAAAGAGAGTCACATCGCTTTGTGAAGACAGTTGTCCACACAGACACGAACGACGTTATCATCTTTGAGTGAGTAAAAAGGTAAGAAAGAAAATGGTATATTATCTTTTAAGAATGATAAATATTTCATTAATATAATAATCATATCATTTATATCACATATAATCATTAAATTTATCATCATCACCTTCCATGTTAAGCATTAGTGAATGAATAATCACATCACTTCGTGGGGTGGTAGTCCTTCGTACACATGAACGATGTTATCGTATCCCATATAGAATAGAAAGTAAAAGTTTTTATTTGATTTAATGAATTTTTAGGTATAATTATGTTATAAATATAATATATATATATATACTTTATATCCATCATCATAACCAACCGTGAGAAGTGGTAATGAAAAAAAATGACATCGGTTCGCGAGGTGGTAGTCTACTGTACACACGAATGATTATTTTATAACCCATTTGATGGAAGTTGATAGGGTTGTAGGTCATAGCCTTAACATAAAAAAAATATCATTATATGGGAGATACTTAGGTTATTATATCATCATGTTTTAATAATAATTTAATTATGTGGTATAAGAAATAAAATAAAAACACTCATTGGGGAATGTTACATCTTCTTTGGGAAATCTTCTTAGGTTTGCACCAAAAATACTTACAAGGTTGGATTTATACCAAACTAAGGATTATAGGATTATTTTATATAATTTTTTATATGATTTGTGTAGTTATGTTATGAAATAAAATGGTTTGAATGTGTAAAGAAGATAGGAGAGGGGTGGCCATTTATAGGTGAGGTGAGTGACAAACTTGTAATTTTTTAAAAGAAAAAGGTATACCCAAACTTTTAACATGACACAAGGGTCCAAAATGAATTATTATAAAGTTTTAGGAAATATAATTTTGAAATATTTCCATAAAATAGATTTTATACAAGTTTTTTGGTAAATTTATACCTTATCATTTTAGTTTAACCCCCAGTAAAGTGATTTTTACCTTCAAGTGCAGTAAATATCTTTTATAGTTTTTACTATTACTTATGGTAAAATATTAATTTTAATTTATTATAAAACATAAATTATGATTATTCCAAATATGGAATCCATTTTTTCAAATTCCATTCATAGAATTATAAATTTTTAATTTAAAATTAATCATGTAGATACGATGAGAAAATAGGTTTTCAAAGAGAAAGTGTTCATAAGTTTACAAAGTTTTTATATAAAAAATAAATATTTAAATGATTAAAATTACCTAAATTAGATTAATATATATAAAATTTAACTAATTTATTTTAAAGCCAATTAAAAATATAATCTAACTTTATAAATAATTTAAATGAAAAAATAGTTTTCAATTAAGATTCAATATTTTTCACTATTCATCAAAATAATGAAACATTTATGAAAAATCCAAATTAATCACCCTATGATAATTTTGATATTGTGGTTTCAAAATTAATTTAATTTTATAATATAAATTTTAGAAAATTTTAGAAAATTAATTATAAATTATGTGTACAAAGTGCGACTAAACCGCCTTTTAGAAAAATACAATCTTCTAGGAAACATTTTTTTTTCTTTCAAATGGTTATAATTTTATATCTTATAAATATATATCCATTTTATTTGTTATATAAATGTTTAAACCTTATAATTTTAATAATATAGTTAATAATATTCATACCCTCCATTTTAATAACTATGTTATAATGTTAATGTTTAAATAATAATATTTTAATAGAGTATCATGTTTCATTCAAACCTAGTGTTGCGTGCATTGAAAGCTATAGAAAAGAATGGATTTATTTAAAAATGAATATATTGTAAAGTTTTAGGATGTTATATTCCCTTCTACACTTGATATTGCGTATTGTATATGCTATTGAATACAATGTTCTAATTTTTTAATTTCAGGGTGTTACAGTTTAATAAGGGACTCTATCCACTATGATAATATTGGGAGTGAACCTTGACTACGATGGTTTGGGGAGTGAACCCAATCCACTATGTTGGTATCATTATTAATCCATGAATACTAAAGAAAATTATCTTATATTATCATGTGTATGCCTTGTTTTTATGTTTTATGTCAACTGCCTAGATCCATAGGCAACCACATGCCTATCCTTCATCAAAACCTCTCCAATATCAACTCTTGATGCATCACAATACTATGTATAATTCTTACCCAACTCATATAAGGTCGAGATTGATATAATAATAAACCTCCCTTTTATATTTTAAAATTATTTATCACAAGATTCTGACCACTTTAACTTTCCCCTTCTTGGTTAGGATGATCATCAATACTACTAATCGGGAAAAGTCTAATATAAACCTCAAGTATTGACCTGAAAATCCTAGGAAACCATATATCTTAAAGACATTATTGTTCTTCTCCTAAGAAACTAATACTTAAACCTTATAAAATTATAATAATACACCTTCCTCAAATATCACATACCCCATTAATCACACCTCATTGATCCATATCTATCAATTTGAGTGCTTGGAATAAAGATGATGCACCATCAATGTTATCAAAAAAACTCTAGATATTGGGCATGGTTCTTCTATTTCCAGGAGTGTACCGAGATATATTTCATAGAGAAATCCATGAAATAATTTAAATTATTATTAAATACCCTATTAATTAGGTCTATAAATATCATTAGCATGTTTATAAACTTGAAAAACATCATAAGGTACTCAAATAAACCATACCTACTCATAAAATGTAGTGTGTGGTATGTCAGATGTCCTCACCCTCAACCAATGATAACCTGACTTCATTTAAATCATATAAAACACCTCGTATCCTCTCAAATTTTTAAATAGTTCATAAATACATGGTAAAGGATACTGGTTCATGACCATATTCTAGTTCAACCTTTAGTAATATACACATAAATGTAGAAAAACCATCCATATTCTTGGAAAAAAAGAATAATGACACCCAAGGGGACATATTGGGATGATTAAACCCCTTAAATTATAGGTCCTATGATAGATACTTCATCTCTCAAATATTAGAAAGTTCATCCTATATAATGGTTTTGATATGGGCCCCATACCTAGCATCAACTTAATCATAAACTCAATATCCTTATCTAGTATAAAACCTAAGAAATACTTGGGAAATATATCCTAAAACTAATAAACTATAGGAATAAAGACCACATGTAATGTCCCCTCGTCATCCAAAATGACATAACAACAACTCCAAATCCAAATCTAGCAATGTATATCATGGTCCATGAACTCCTCCTTGAAACCTAAAAATAGTTTTTATATATATAGGATGATTATACAAGTATACTCAATAATAATATACCAAAGTCTCTTATGCACATGTGAAAAGATAATACTAATTCACCCATGAGAAAATAGAATAACGAAAAACTCCTAAAAAGTTCAACTAACTAAACTCATCCTCACTAGGGATCACTCACTAAATAAAACATACAAATATAATGACATAATAAGAAGCATATCAATATTAATGTTCCTCATTCCAATTTACCTAATGATTTTCTTCTATCACACACCAATTTTGTATTCCCTGACACTCCCATATCTTTTGAACGTTACGTTATGCCAAGAACCCTCATGCAATTGGACATCACAGTATATCTCTCTCAAATACACCTGGTCCATCACATCACATCTCGCCCAAAGACACCTAGTCCATCACATTGCATCTCTCCCAAAGACACATGATCCATCACACAATATCCATAACCAAAATTATAGGGTATTGTGAACATGAAGAACATTAACCTCATGTCCTCCTCCTACCAAGAATGACCCCCACCATAATATATCTCTTAATTTCATAAAAAACCCACTACTAGTGCACTTTTTACTTCTTTACATCATATCTCCATCATAAATAACTCTCCTAAAAGTGAGAATAGGAAATAAAAGGTAATCATCCATCCACCCTCACCACTTGGATATTGGGAAAAACCACCAAAATATCCAATTATTGACACATGGTGCTCAACATGGGTGAGGTTTGTACAGAAATCATAAGGAAAATAAACAAAATATATTTAATATCCACACACAATACCAACCTATAGTTTCACAAAAAAATATCCAACTAACTCACAATAACACCCTAGGGTCTCATAACCTTTCACCGCTTCTACTACTACCACTAAATGGGAAACACCACACAATAATCCGTAAGCCATATTTTATCATTTTTTTAAATTAATCCATTTTACATATTTCCCATTTCCAACCAATTGCATTTAAATATACCATTCAACTCATATTCCCATTCCATTTTAATTCATTCATTCATTAACCATTCAAACCATGCCATTGCCATTTCATTATTAACCAAATAATTCTGATACTACCTGGTAAAATATAATATCAAAACACAATACAATAAAAAAAATATTACATAATACCAATGAAAACTAGCCCACTCTACCACCATTACACACCAAAAACCACCTCTTTATCATAACCACCGCATCACCACAATTTTCCATCACAATTACCCCATTTCACATCCACACAACTAATCACATCCACCCCCATAGCACAAGAACACATCACATCCACACATACCACATATATTTTTAATCACATAACTACCCCACATTACATCCACACATCACAACACTTTTCAAATCACATTTACATAACATTTTTTTGTTTTATCAAGGATATTTCATTACATTACTATTCTTTATTTTAAGGGAATTGTCACACAATCCATATTTTCCATGTGCAACAAATTTATTAGCTGAATATAAATAGTTATCCATTTATTTAAGGTGATTATAATCAATCACAAAATAAGGGTTCTAAAACTCATCAACTACCGTGAAAAAAAATCCCCCAATGGCAATAATTTTCAATGAGGCATAAATCCCATATAATCACAATATCAATAATATCAAAATTTTGTAAAATAATATGATTTTTCCCCTTCCCCTTCTCCTTTTAATATCAAATTACCAATTCATTATATTCATTAGGTTGGTAAAAACTATCTTCCCAAATAGAAAAAGAGCATAAACCCTATTGTATAATATAGTAGATGAATAATTAAGGATCCCCTACCTCAAAAAAAGATTTATGATCTTCTTCGCAAGGTTTGAAAAAGTGGGAGGCCACCCCCAAACACCAAAATAAAGTATAAAATCGTTGTTATCCTAGAACACAACAACCACATCATTATCCCATCAAAATAACACCAAAAAACTAGAGATTTATCCTGATATCATTCTCTCTATAAAAAAATAAATATAAGAAAAACATGGGGAGTACAAGATGGGAAATCACTAAAACCACCATGGATTGATCCTCCAAGATTTGGGTCAAAATCCACTAAAAGGGGGTTAAAAAACATCTTAGGATGAACTTGGGTCACCTAAAAAATAATAGAAAAGTTGGATAAAATGTATATTTTTATGGGATTTAAGAATTTACACTATTCTGTAAAACTTAATTCCACAGTGCATCCCCTTGGACCATGCTACAGAACTACTAAAAACTAAAGGGATTGTGGCATAATACCCCACACCATTCCATATACCTACTGGTTAAATAGGCTTTGAGATCAGTGTTAATCTCTATGTTACAAATCCATAAATCATGGGAAGACACCATGGAATAGCCAAAACTGCTACACCATAGGACCCAAACACTTGTAAGGGGGTCTATTCCATAGCCTATCTCTATGGAACAACTAACCTTGTAGAGCCATCAAACTCCACCTGTAATCCTCTTTATATCATAGTCAAATATGCTATACTATATCCATCTCCTGTCAAGATGGGTCTATGTCGTAGCCAAGATCTACAATTCAGTTGCCCCCTAAAATGGAAGTAGCATAAAAAAACACCTCCAACCACCCATTATGCCACATCCATCCCCTAATCCAAAGTATCCATCCCTACAGTGCATCACCATACTCCACCTCAAGCAGTTTTTCAAGATTCAACCTACCCTCCACTCTCCAACTCCTTTGGAATTTTCTTGGAAACCTCTGCCACTAAAATTCCCACAAAGTAATGGTCCAGAAGGTATGTTCAATTAAGTCAGATAACACTCAAACAATTTTCATATTAGAGAATCAATAATAACCAATAAATAAAAAAAGGAAAGTAGGTTTGAACTATCATCCCATGAGATTCTTCTAAAGTGTCTCATTATAACTAAAACACCACCACCAACCAACCACACCAAACCTAGCTGAAATCATTCAACAAACATCCCACACAACCACATTACCACACCACTTTACAATTCACCCCTCCCGGAACAACACCACACTACTCTACCATCTATAAGCCACCACCTTTTCATATAGCCACCTTCTCCACTATCTCATCCCCGACAAATCCTAAGACAATGACAACAACCAAAACAAAACATTTCCCCAATCACATAAATCAATGATTAACATCTCCCATGTTAAGATGTTATCCTCTTTTGGAAGCACTAACAAGCTCATATGGTTTTAATTTTGTTATTTTATAACATGTGTTGTTTTGGAATCAATTTATCCCCTCTTCATATTATTTATGTTTTAAAACACACATCACATAAAGGAAAATAACACCTCAGATATAAAAAGATTTCAAGCCTTACATCATCAAGAAAAAAACAAAGAAAAACAAGTCAATATCAAAACAACTCAGGGTATAGGGGACACATCTATGTCTCACGCTCCCAAGTACTCTCCTCTAGGACACAATGCCTCAAAAAACACAAACCAAAGGAATGGTTTATCCACAAAACACCTTCTCTCAATGATCCTGGATATCTACCAGCCACTCCATGAACATCATGTCATCCTCGGTACCCAACTCATCCCAATCAATGACACAAGAGTCATTGTGAAAATATTTATGGAGCTAAGATATTTGGATTATTTTTTAATATGGTCTATCTATGGTAGGAGTTAAAACTAATAAGAAACTTCTCCAATATTCACTAACACCTCGAAAGGCCTAACAAACTGGGGTAAGAAATGACTCCCCCTACCAAACCTCTACTTCCCTGATGAGGAGAAACCTTCAAGAACACTGGTTTCCTCCCCAAAACTCCAAGGGCCCATCCTTTGGTTGGAATAATCCTTTTTCCAATCATGAACCACCTTCATCCTCTCACAAACTAATTTAACCTTATCTATTTTTCTCTTCACCACATTTGTACTAAGAACTGATGACTCCCCAACCTTAGCCCAACAAAATAGAGAATGACTTGGTCACCCATAGAAATCCTTAAATGGGTACATATAGATGAATGGGTGATAACTTATATTATAATAAAACTCAACCAAGGGAAATTGTTGTTCCTAAGATCCACCAAAGTCTAATACACATGAACACAACATGTCCATAGAATCTGGATAGTACACTCTATTTTTCCATCCATCTAAGGTTGGAAAGAGGTGTTAAGGTGCAATTGAGTTCTAAAAGCATATGAAAATCACCACCAAACTCATTAGGTAAAACGTTCATCTCAATATGAGATAATGGACCTTGTAACTCCATTAAACAATACCACCTCTTCCTCATAACTTCTCGTGAAAACATTCATGGTTCCTAACTCCCTAAACACTAGTAAGTGAGCCAAATTCATTAACTGATCCATGATTACCCAGATAGCACCATAACCTCCTTGAACTATGGTAACCCTATAATTAAGTCCATTGAGATTCCATACCATTTCCACTCAAGAATATCCAAGGCTAAAATAAACCTCTAGGAACATGATGATCTACTTTTACCTACTGGAAAACCAAGAACTGAGCCACAAACTATTTCACCACCTGTTTCATCTAGGATAAAAAAACTATGTCATCAAGACATGATAAATCCTGGATAATCCCAGATGTACCACCAAATATGAACTATGAATCTCATGAAGGACTCCCTTGTGCATCACTACCATAAAAAACAACCTCCCTGAAATAAAATCAGGTTCTGACCATCCTTCAACCATCCATCTGGAGCATCACCACGGCTAATAAGATCTCACATCACCTCTACCTCTAAGTATCCCCACTAAGACTCCTCTACAGGATGAATTAGAGAATACATAACTATTATCTAAAATAATCAACCTCCACTATCAACCACCATCATATGTAAGTGCATGGTTTCCATGTCCCCCATCACCCTCTAAGCATTCTTAAATATCATCTTTCTGCAAATTCCAACTCAAAGAATCGAACATAACATTTCCTTTTCCTGATTATTAGAAGATATCACAGTCATAATACTTAAGAAACTCCATCCACCCATATTTTCATAGATTCATATCATGATAGGAAAAGATGTAGCTCAAGATCTTGTGATCTGTGAAGACCACAAAGTACTCCCCAATGAGGTAATGTCTTTGCAACTTCAGTGTAATCATAACCACTACTAGCTCCAAGTCGTGGGTTTCATAGTTACTATCTTGGGGGAATAACTTCCAAGATCCATTATAGATCACCTCTTTTTGTTACATCAAGATGAATCCTAGTACCAAATGGGAGGCATAAAAAACAAATCAAACATCACACCCTCCTCTTGAAACTAAATCACTAAAGCATTGCTCAATCTCCCCTTTAGGTAGTCAAATGATATCTGACACTGATCAGTCCTGATAAAATTATTGTATTTATTGTTAAAATTTGTCAATGGGGTTTTAATACATGATAAATTAGATATTAAAATTCAGTAATATACCACAAGAACCATGAAGCTACAAACCTCCACCACATTAGTGGGTGTTTCTTAAGAAAAAAATTACTTTACCATTGACAGATCCATGACCAAACCATATTGGGACACCACATTCCCAAGGAAATTAAACTCTCATATTCAAAATGTACATTCTGAAAAATTTCCATAGAGAAAGTGGTGTCGAAGAACCCAAAATATTTCTCTGAGTTGATCATCATGCTCCTCCTAAGACTTCGAGTGGATCAATATTTCATTGATGAACATGACTAAAAACTAGTCTATGAATTCATGGATCATATATTTTATGATCCCCATGAACATATCTGGTGCATTCATGACACCAAAAAGTATGAACACAAACTTGAAGTTCTCATACCTGTATCTAAAGTTAATCTTCAGGATATCCTACTCCTTCACCCTCAACTAGTGGTATCTAGCCCGAAAATAAATCGCAGAAAACCAACTCACCCCTATTTACTAGTTAAAAAAGATCATATATCCTTGTAAGGGTGTAAAAATTATGGATGGTCACCTGATTCAACCTCTTATAATCTATAAAAAAAAACTATGAATATCATCCTCCTTCTTAGAGAACTGCACAAGAGCACCCCACGGTGATACACTGGACTAGATGAAACCTTTCTACATATGATCAACTTTTTGAATCCTCAACTCCAAAAACTCAAAAGTATCCCTATGATAAGGATAAATAAAAATCATAGAATCATTAGGATGAAAGTCTATCCTGAACTCAATATCATGTGGATGGGGTAGTGTCAAAACCTCCTCGAGAAAAACATCTAGAAACTCCTTAATAACCCCGGGAGCCTCATATATCCTAGTGTCCACTAATTCCACATTCAACTCATCCACCAAGTAAATAAGTGGATCTTTGTATATAATTTCACATGAAAAATCCACTCACCAATGAAAACTACATGTTGTTCATCTACATATGATAACAATACTCTCCTTTGTAAGTATTCAATAGCATCACTCACTTAATATGACTGGTTGATGCTGATAATGGCATCATACAGCTACATTTGAAGAAATAAAATATCCTTATGGGACTGATGTGGTACCATAATTAGTCTACCCCCCATCACACATCAAACAATCCAGTATGGCCTTAGACTGGAATAGTAAACACCAAGGGAATGATAATCCTCTTAATGTCTAGTCCAAGAGAACAGACTAGAGTAGGTAAAAAAATGAGTGTAAAGCTCCTAGATTAATCACAGAACAAAAAAAGGTGGAATAAAATCGGAACATACCTCTAATAGTATCTAGTCCCTTTGGAATAGCTGAATCCATTGTATGCAATTGACCATGCCCATCCCCTCTACCTCTCTGCTAACAGTGACCTCTATAGAAATTCTTAGATAGAGGTCCATGAGTATGAGTTACATCATGTGGTAGACCTTTTACTTCCCTAGCTTCTCTTGGTGGTGAATAAAATTGTTTCCCCTATTATAGAAATGGTCTCCCTTACAACTATTATTGAGGCTGACCCTGAACCTATCTACCTCCAACAAACTAAGCTCGAAGAACCATTGGGCACTAGTTCTAAAAATAGATATGATCCCCATAGAAAAAACACATTAGAATAAATCCCTCTTGGAAAAAATGAAAACCACTAACCTCATATAGCTATAAAGGAAGGTTTTGAGGCCGAATCTCTTCTAGTAAAAACCTTGAAGGCCCTGGCACCTGAGACTTTCCAGTGATAACTCTGCTCCCCAGGGAACCCTGATAGTTCCCTCCCCATGGTAAACCTTCTAGCTAGTGAATATTCTCGATAACCTTCACCTTCTTTCATACCTCCAAATATATTGAGAATGTAAAAGGTGTATCTTCATACTAGATAGAAGGATGAAGCACCTCCTCAAGACACCTCACATGATACTTCTTGTCAGGAAAAGTATTGAGGAAAAAACACAAAATCTCCTTGAACTTAATTCCCAACCCCCACAAAGACATACACCCTTACTGAAGAGAGAGAATATCTTGACTCTTCATTACCTTAATAGTATAATATAGGAACTCCACTCATAACTCCTTCTAAAATTTGACCAACTAAACATCTTCATCTTTCTTCTCACTAAGATATAGAATCAACCACTGATGTGAAACTCCCTACATCTGACTAACTACCAATAGGATCCAATACTCCATTGGGGACCATATCAAACTAAAGGTGATCTCAATATACTCCAGCTAGATATTTATCTCTAGATTATAAAATATTCCCTCATACTTCCCCAAATCCTACCACTAAAATGTGTGTAAACTTTTCTTCCACTTATCAACCTCCTCAACCAGATCAACCCTTTGATTATCAACTGGATTAGCCTACAGAACCTATACTTCCTGAACTACACATGCACAATGAATAGGATCCATAGATGAAAAGGGAAATAAAAATTTATTAATCATGGTAGTATCAAATTTTATTAATATTTATTTAATTCATTTTAACTTTCCCAGGACCCCCAATTCAAACAAGAACACAAGTCAATCATGATTCATGTACCTCTCCTAGTTTACTACCATTCAAGTGGTTCCACCTAACTTAGTCATTCGTTATGCTTAGAGTCATTGTATTGGATCATAGGGCACCCTAAAATCCCATTTCCTAGCTAGTCTTTTCTGGACTATGTCATACACAAATATCAACTAACATTTTTGCCTTACTGAACCATGAAATCCTCAATGTGCCTAACTCTGAACACCATCCTATCCCTCAACCATCATCCTCTAATACCACTCTTCCACAACCCCCTCCCCCTAAACGCACCCCTCATAGGATTAAAATTAATTAAGTTAGATAATTACCACGGATTCCTTCCTTCGGTGGGCCCTAAGTTGGTGATTAGCACTGAGGGAATAAAATTATCACTCGGGAGGCATTAACCTCTATAATAATATGATCAGGAGATTGTATTAATCAAATAAAATAAAATCTGTAAAATAACACAAGATAAAGTAAACCAAAACCATCCCATAATTTTTGGATAAAGTAAATATATTCTAATAAAGGTCTCTAAATAAATACCCAAAAAAACAATAAGGCAATAACATAGCAACAACTTCAAATCCTGAGCTAGAAATGTCAAACACGGTCTATGAAGTCCCACTAGAAACATGAAAATAGGTTTTATATATATAGGATGAGAATATAATTATATTTGGTATGAACATACCAAATTATCCCAATCACATGTGAAAAGAGCATAATAATTCACATGTTAGAAAACAGAAGAACCAACATCACCTAAAGAGGTTAACTACCCAAAGTCATCCTCATTAGGGGCCACTCGTCAAATAATTCATCCAAGTATATAACATGATAAGAATCATATTACAATAAAGTTACCCCACACTACATTATGGATGATTTTTCAATCTTACACCATAACGTCATACTTCATGGCGCTCCCATCTCTTCTAAATATCACATCATTATGAGAACGCTTCATGAAATTTTCCATCACATTAAATATCAACTAAAGATACATAGGCCATCAAATCACATCCTTCCCAAAGAAACCAAGGCCATCACATCACACCCCTCCTGAAGACACCTGGGCCATCACACTACAGACACAAATATAATAGTAGGGTATCATGAACCTGAAGGAAATCAACTTTGTTCCCTCCTCTTAACATGCATGACCACCACCATAAGCCAATGCATCGTCTCATAAAACAACCACCATTAGTGCGCTTTTGAATTATAGCCACCACAACCCATGAATAACTAACTTTCTTAAAAGTGATATTGGGGAATAGTGAGTATTCATCCATCCATCCTCACCACCCGGATTCTGGGGAAAACACCCCCAAATATTTAGTTTTTAGTACATAGTGGTCGATATGGGTGAGGTTCATTTAGAAATCACAATGAAAATTTATGATATATATATATATAATAGCCACACACAAACCTAGCCTATTTTTTCACAAAAAAATATCCAACCAACTCACAACAACACCCCCAGGGTATCACAACCTTTCTCTACTTATTCTGCCACCACTAAATGCATAATACCATATAACAAGCCAGAGGACAGAAGATATTTTTCATCCTCTTATTTTTTTTCAAATTAATTAAATTTATTTATTTACCATTACCAACCAATTCCATTTAGACAACCCATTAATTTCATATTTCCATTCCATTTTAATCCATTCATTTATTAACCATTCAATCCATGCCATTACCATTCATTATTATCCAAATAATTATAATACTACCTAGGAAACTAGTACATCCCAACACCACACAATAATAAATAGCCCATCATACCCATGAAGACCATCCCATACTTCCACCATCACACTCCCACAACCACCTCTTAATCAAAACCTCCACATCATCACCATTTTCTATCACAACTGCCTCATTTCATAGTCACACAACTCATTTAGTCCACCCCCACAACACAACCACACCTCAAAACCACCACATACCATATTCATTTCTCATCACATCACTACCCCTCATTACAACCACACATAAAAACACTTCTCACATCACATTAACATAACATTTTTTAGATTTATCAAGGGGATTTCATTATATTCCTCTAATTTGGTTCAAGGGAATTATCTCACAAGCCATAACTTCCATGTGAAACGAATTTATTAGCTGGATATAAATTTTTATCCATTTATTCAAGGTGATTAAAATCAGTCACAAAAAAAGGATACACAACTAATCAGCTACAGTGTAATCAAATACCCCAACAACCACAATTTTCAGTGATTCATCAAGCCTATACAGTCCTGATATCAATAATATCCAAAATTGTAAAATAATCTGATTAAATTACCATTCTCATTTCAATTTAAAATTACTAGTTCATTGAATTTATTAGTCTAGTTTAAACTATATTATAAATTATAAACAAGATCATAACCCCTCCCGATTGATACACTAGATGATAAGTAAATCATCCCCTACTAAAAAAAAGATTTATGATCTATTGTGAAAGGTTGGAATAATAGATAGGCCACCACCAAACACCATAATGAATGAGAACACCCTTACCAACATAGAATGGTATGAACACATCATTCTTCCATCAAAACAAAACCAAAATCATATATTTATCCTAAAAACATCCCCTCACTAGATAAAGAAATAGAAGTAAAATAGGAGAGTATAAATGTTGAACTCACCGAAACCAACACAGATCGATCCTCCAAAACCAAGGTTGAAATAAAATGAAAGGGGGTGAATGTTATACTTGGGGCGCACTTGGGTCACCCAATAAAAAAGATGAAATTAAGAAAAAATGTAGGGTTTGAGGAGATTTAAAAATTTATACCAGTCTCTAAAACATAAGACCACAACACAACCCATAAGACCACACCATAGAACTGCTGGAAACTGAAGGGTTTATAGCATAGGACCCCGCACCATTATTCAAAAATTCTATTCAAAGAGGATAAAATATATGTGGCTATCTCTATCCCTTAGATTTGGAAAATGGGGGTGATACCAAGGTTCAGCTAGGACCACTACACTGCATGATCCAAAAACCTAGAAGGGGGGATATGCCACATCCCATCTCCATGGTGTGGTTACCCTCACAGAACTACCAAACTCCACCTCCAAACCCCACTACACCGCACCTAAATACTCTATGCCATAACCATCACTTTCTTAGAGGGTGGTACAGTATAGTAAATCTCCATGGCATAACTACCCCCCAAAAATAGAAGTTGCTCAAAAAACGTATCCAACCACCTACTATGCTGTAATCGTCCCTCCTACACTATAATATACACCAAAAAGGTGTATCCCCACACTCTACACAACATAGCCCCTCCTCGGGCATATTTTCTATATAAAAAATCTCCTCCACTCTCTAACTCCTCCAGAATTCCCCTAGAAAACACCACCACTATAATTCTTACAAATTAACAGGTCAAAAGGTCATGGTCATTACATCAATTGACATAACCACAAACTAGTAATACATAAGTGAACTAAGTAGATATGAATTAGTTTGAGGTACCCATATACAATAGATTATATGATAGAGTATAAGGTACTAAAATTATACCTAAAATTTTTGATAGCCTAACATCATAATCTGGAGTGGTATACTCAATTGTGTGTAACTAGCCAAAGACTCAACCTTTATCTATTTTCTGACAACTCTGAGAAGAATACCCTTACTAACATGTTTTCCTTTTCCATTAGTCACTACATCCTCTATAATAGACCCAATATCCTATAGAAACTCAACTATTATTCTTTTATAACACTCCTAAACCTTCTTTTTATCCCTACATATAACCAACTCCTATTCCATTATCTAACTATTGATAACTCCTATGATACCACTATAGATGACCCATATTCCCACATGATTTTTACTCCACTAGATTTTGGAAAAACTAATATAAAAAATGACCAATCTTATTATACTAGTAACATTCCATAGACCTACCTCTCTAAGTAGGAAGAGTTAAACCACCAATCTGGTATTTATGTTCACTAATTCCCTAGCATGAAACATAAAATTGATACTTCTTAATACATAAAGATCCAATATCGACCCCCTCAAAGGGATCCAAATAGTTGGATCCTCTACCCTAATTCAGGTTTCTCTCATATATAAGGTCCTGATTCATGACCTCTGATAAATATTATAGGTGAATTACATTCACCTATACACAAATAGAATACCTCATACCATCCTCAAAATTCGTATCACTAGCTGAATCATCATTATCATTTTTTTGTTCAAATAAATTAATCTCTATAAATAACATTACATACTCTATAACTAATATCACCCTTTGGGTGAGATGCATGAACTCTCGAGCTCCATCCACCCTCAATGTTTCTAGGAATAAATAATCAGAAAACTGAATTTAAAATTCCTTCTAGGATAATTTAACATATTAGTTAGCCTATATTAAGATATCCCACTAGTGTTTAGTTGGTCCCCATATAATATAATTTTATAGATTCACCCTCCTCTCAGTGGGGGTTCTTGAGATTGTTAAATATAGTGTGCATAAACACCACTTAAATCTCAATAGCCTAGGGGTCACTGTCACCCATGAATAGGGGTGGTGTTAAAAATGAAGAACTTTAATTTCAATTTATAATTAATTAACTAGAATGGGAAACTTCGAAAGATATGACTTGTGTTGATTCCCAAACCAATAGTGGTAGAAATCTAGTAGGGTTAGGTGTTCATGAATTTCATGTACTGGATGTTGTGTGAAAGTGTTTCGTTGTTCATATTATGTTGTGAAGAATTTAATTTTTATGTTTTCTGAAGGATTTGTATAGTTTTTTTCATCCTTTTTTTGTGGAAAAATAAATGCATACGAAATTCAAAATGTTATTTATGGGTAACATACAAGTTCTGAAAAAGTTAGTGGTAAAAGGAAATATTTCTATAGGTGATTATATATTTAAAAGGAAACCATGGGTCATCAATGAATCTCAAAAAGTGGTAGAACCATTTGACTAGATGGGCCCCACAATAAAGGTAATATGAGACCATTGTACATGTGTGCAGGCAATCAAATAATATTAGTGATCAGATTGGATGAATTTTCTCAAGTGTTTGTAATCCTTATAACTTCAAATTATAATGGAAAGTGGAGTCGTGTTCTCCCATGGATATAGATCTTAACATATAAACCACAATAATAGTTGTATCTTTTAATTTAATTTTAATTCAATTGAATGTTTTTTTAGTGTATATGTTTTGGTCAACTCAATGTGGTGACTTAGGATGACTTTATCTTCTTAAGTTTTATTATATTGCATTTTAGGGGATATACATCTGATTTAGGGAGTTTCTGTTGATTTTTTCTACACTTTTTGGTTCTAGAGGTTTACTTTTTAGTAGATCAGTGGTTTGATTGATTTCCCAACAAGTGGTATTGGATCTTATTTTAGGGATCAATAATACTTAGATAATATTCACTCTTATCTTAATATCATTTTGATTTTGTGGGAGTTATTTTATTGAAAGGTGTGGTGTCGATAAAAGGAAATGTCTAGATTGAAAGGTTTGAGGGAATGAACTTCATCTTCTAGAGGATAGAAATGGAATACTATATGATGTAGAAGGATAGTAAAGTTCCATTAAAGGAAGCTAAATCAGAGTGAATAGAGAAATTTTAATGGAAAGGCTAGACAAAAATGAACTTAGGTTAATTCGTATTTCATTGGAATGGAATGTTGACTTTTATATCTAGTAATTAATGACAATAATTGATATAATGAAAGATTTAGTAAAAATGTATGAAAATCCAAAAGCTTTGAACTTGGTATTCATAATTTTAAGGTTGTTCAGCATGATATTATCAGAATATAGGCCTACATATGATCATGTAAATGGATTTAATATAATCTAGAATCATATTGAACTAAAAAATCAAGTTTATATGATATTTTTGGAATTTGAGGATTCCTTCATCATTACCTCAATCATGGAACATGATGGTAACATCCATAAGTAATTCATTAAAAAATATGACATTATATATGAGGATTTAGAGATATAATTTTGAATAAGCAACTTAGATGGATATAATTCCAACAACATGTCATAATAGTGCTGAATGTTGAAGGTAGGGTCCAATCCCTTTATTAAATAGGTTTTAATAAATTGGAATATACGTCTAAATAATTGATTTAAGTTAAATCAACCGAACATATACCCATATGTTGGCACTATAGAAATAGTTGGAATCTCAATAAGGACTACATGTATCACATGGTGAATTCTATAAGAACAAATTTCTTAATTTTAAGGTCCATATATTCAATAGTTGAAAGCAAAAATAGTTTATTACAGAGTGTCAATGTTCTATTAGAATCATGGATCATTGACTCTGGGGCTTGTTCATATTCAATTATTCATCTATAAAGTTCAGAAAGGTTCACTTAACTGATGATGAGGCTCTTGAAGTCATGGGAAAGGGTGATGTTAAAGTACAGATGTCGAATAGAAATTACTTTGACTTGAAGGTAGTTTGATATATACCAGGTCCATGAAAGAAAATAACTTCCATTAGATAGCTAAAAGAGGAAGGATAAATAACTATTTTCATAAAAATAATATAGAAAATTAATTAGGTTTCCATACCTAAGGATATAGGTGTAAAAGTAGGGATATTGTATCTGACCAGAAGATCAGATGGAGAAATGTTTATTAAAGCATCAGCTTCCAAAAGTTTGGAGTTATGGAATTGTCAGCTTAGACACCTTAGTGAGTTGATCATGCAAGTTCTATTTGCAAAGTGTATACTAAATCTTGATCAAATAGATTTAATAAGTTATGATAGTTCTGTACTCAAAAATAAATTAAAGGTTTCATTCAAATTGAATGGAAGGACACCCAAATCCTAGAAGTTATAACTTGTGCACATAGATTCTTGGGGTCCTGTACCAATATTATCTCATGGTATTTTATTATACTTCATGACATTCATAAATGAATTAATAAGAAAATTGTGGTTTTTATTCCTTAAAAACAAATTATAGGTATTTAGGGTGTTTGTTCTATGGGATTACATAGTGGAAGGGGATATTATTAATAAGTTGAAATGTTTAAGTTATTATAATAGTGGTGAGTATAACAATAAGGGATTCCAAAATTTCTTCTTGAAGAAAGGAATCAAGTTTTAGAAAAATGTACTCAGAACACCATAGAAAAATTGTGTAGTAGAGATAATTAATCATACATTAATAGAAAACATATAAAACAATATATTTCATTATGAAATGATTGATATATTTGGTCAGAAGAGGTTAATTTTGTGGTGTACATTAAAAATAGAAGTCCTTCATTACAATTGGGTAAGGTGAGTCTAGAGTAGTTATAGGCTGATAAACTAGTGGAATTTAAACACCTTAAGTTTTTTTGAAGTTTATCCTATATCCATGTCAAATCTAAGGATAAGAAAAAACTTAAATCTAAGTCTAACACAAGTTTATTTATAGGATATGGTAATGGAAATTTTATATTTTCACATTGGTATGATGAAAAGTGAAAATCATTCGAAGTTGAACTATTTAATTTAATGAGATTGACTTATAGAAAGACCATAAATTTGTGGAAAAAGAATTTGAGATAAAATATTTAACTAACCAAATCCAAGATTATTTGAATGGAACTTTTGGAAGGTCCCAATTTTTGGTAATTCCATAGTGTATGGAATATTTGAAAGTTAGGCCAGTGTAATATGTACCTAAAATATCTAGGAATATGAGGGTTTGGGTTAGGTAATTATAATTTGATGTTTTAAAAGTTATATTTATGGAAAGTGTGGAGCTGTGGGTTATATTATATAGATATATATGAGTCATATGACTAGTAAATAGGTATGGATCAGACCTGTATGGCCTGCATATAATAGATGAAGTAGAGATCAAAAGTTTAGAAGAACCAGCTAGTATCAGTAACTCTAGAAATTGAGAGTTATCTATAAAAGAAGAATTGGATTTGTTTCATTAAAAAACCTAGGAACTAATGAAACTACCATGGGTGAAGGAAATAATTGAGAATAAATTGGAATTATATTTGAAAGAAGAGGTTAATGGCATGAAGAGGCACAAGGATAAGCTAGTTGTGAAAGGTTTTCAGCAAAAGGAAGGAATATATTTCTTTGAAATTTACCCACTATTAGTTAAGAATACTTCCATCCCAATAGTGTTAATTTTATTTTCTTATGAAATATTTCATCTAGAGTAAATGGATATATAAATGGAATTCCCTTATAGTGACATAGAAGAGGAAATATACATGTTTTAACTATATGGTTTTTTGTTAAATTAAAATAAGGACTAGGTATGTGAGAGAAAAAAAGGAGTCATTATGGCTTTAAACAGACACTAAGTTAATGTAACTAGATGTTTGATACATTTATAGCTAGTAAAGTTTCCATGCAAAGGAACTCAAATCACTATTTCTATCAAATAGTGATTAAGGATTGAAGTTCCATAATCCTACTCTTGTATGTGGATGACCATATCTGAGTATGTAATTAACTTAAGTGGATTCAAGAGATTAAATTTGAGTTATCTGAAATCTTTAAGATGAAATATCTTAAGGAGTACAGTAAAATCTTGGGGATGAGGATTGAAATATATTTGAATACCATAATATTTATTTTATCTCATAAGAAATACATCTATAAGATAATTGAAATATCTTTGATGTTTGGATATAAGTTGGTCTCAACTCCAGTATTTGAAAACTTTAAGTTGTACAAGTATAAGGCACCAAAAATTAGGTTGATTACATGGTGAATGTTTAGAGTAATGAAAATAATCTAGATGTCAAGGTTACATTCAATGGTATCATTATCCATGATATAATCAAAGTATGTGTCCATCACAAAAGTAGGTAAAGAATTGATATAGTTAAATTGTTTTTAAATGATATCATAATAATCTAAGGGAATGGGTTTTATCTTGTGATAGTTACAGTGAAATTTATTTAGTGAAAATATTATGTCTCACTTGAGGATAAAATATAGCGACCTGAAGTATCATTTCATCCAAAAGATTCTATAAAACGAAGTGTTTCAGCTTAGAAGATAGACAGATCAAAAAACTCAACAGACTTGTTTATCAAGATTCTTTCATCAAATTATAAGGCTCTATTTCTCTTAAATTGTACTAGGGTGACTATAATGTGGTGGAGATGTTATTTTTGTTTTGAAAGTTGGAACGACTAGTTTTTTTTCTAAGAATTGGTGTTTTTAATGGTTTCATTGAAATTAGTCTTCAAGTGGGAGATTTTTATGAATGGTGAAGTATAAATCCAGGTTTTAATTATAGTACTTGAAGGAGAATCTATAGAAGATAAGACTAAACCTAATGCACATAGTATAAGAAATATAAATCCAGTAGAGCCAAGTGTTCTAGAATTTCATGTTTCAGATGTTGTGTGTAATAGGTTAGTTGTAAAAATGTTATTGTGTGGAAGTTAATACATAACTTTTTATGAAGTAATTTTATAAGTTTTCACATCATGGTTTTATGGAAAAGGAAATTAATAATGATTTTATAATGTTATGTATGGATAACTAACTATTAGTTTTAAATTTAGGCAATTGGGAGATTATTAGTTTTTATGTTTGTTTATTTGTTTTGAATATTAAAAATACCTCACATTGTTTAAAAATACATCACGAGTTTAAATGGATAATTATAATTTCTCACAACACTATTAAATAACATTTTGTTTATTATTTAAGTAGTTTAGTGAGCATAATGTTTTTATAAATTATATGCATTTTTTTATTTTCATTGTTTTTATAGAGTTTTTTATTTGGAAAAGTATTCTAGAATGATGCTTATATATAAGCTATAATCTTTTTTAAATAGACATGATTAATGATTATGAAAACTAGATTGATGTTTACATATACATAGATGATTTTTATGGAGAACTAGATTGATGTTTACATAGAAACTAGTTTTATGCGTATGTAGGTGCGGAACTTGAAATGATTCTTATAAAAAATGATTCTTATAGAAAATCATGTTGACACAAAAATAAAAATTATAGTTATGATGTAAATTAAAATAATTTTTATATAGATATACAATTATGATTATGTATAACATCTTTTATCATTTAAATAGAATTTTGATACTCTATTTTCTATTAAGTTTGAATATTTTGATTTACATCAAATTTATTGGATTTATACTAACTATTTTATTGATTCTTAAAATATAAGAATATATATATATTTGATAATGATGTTATTCAAAGTGTTTTGGAATTTTCTAATAAAGGATTAAGTATGGGAATATTTTTTCAAACTATTCATGATATCTCCATTATAGGTAACAATATTAGTTCATGTTTATATTATTTCTAACTATGGCTGGTTTTGATTGGTCTTCAAGAAATAGCCATGTGACTAACATCATAGAGTAAATGAATAGGAGATTATACCTTAGTTTAATCATAAGAATTTTATTAAAATATCCATTCAGATCATTTGAATAACACATATAATCTTTCAGAGAGAACTCATTGCACATGATATAGACTTAGATCATTTGAGGGAAAGAACATGAGAAAATTGAGATATAAATTTTTGTGATTTGATTTTTCAAAATTCTTGCTACTATAACTTCCATTGTTATAGTTATATTAAGATAACATCAAGGTTTTATCCATTTCTATAGAATTTATTGAATCCACATCGAGCTTCATCATCTTTAACATTCTAATCTTCATTTTTATTCTGGTTTTAAATGTTATATCAATCTTAATATTTTATATTTATAATCTGAACGGTTAGATTATGATATTACCCATCAAAGAAAATTTTGATGATATCTATACCTAATAACCAAAAGGTACATCCTTGGGTAGTTACTCTCAAAAAATACAGGATTTTTGGTTATTCCTTAGTCTATATAAAGTCAATTATAGGTTGAGTTATGCCTCTAGGTGGGAAAAAGGAATATTTCTGTAAAAGGAAATAACTTTAATACAAAAGTGATTTTTCTAGTGAGTACCATTCCTCTCACTGAGTATAGAGGGTTGAAGATTATATATATGATCATTCAATCTGAACTACTATAAAAATATTTTGTTCATAATTTTAATTTTTCCATTTCATATCCACATTACATACTCAGCATAGTTTAGATCTATCATATTGAATTTTCAATTTTAGTTAAACTCTGATATTGAAAATAGTTTTAATAGTACAATTAAATTTAAAAAAAATATTCACTCCCCCCCCCATAGACTATATCGGCATATTATACTGGGCCAAAAAAAATTATATGAGCTTATTCTTTTTGGATACAAGTTTTGTTGCTTATATTTCCATTATTCTAACCTTTTCCTAAACCTAAAATTCAAAGGAAAAATATTTTTTAATGTGAAATAAATGAACTTAAATGATTTTTGGATACCAAAAAAACCTCCATACTTCGATGGTAATGGTTGTAGTTATTGGTAAGCTCTAATAGAGGCATACCTGAAGTAATTAAGCATTGACCATTATACAATCATTGAGAAAATATATAGGATGCCATATTTTGATCTAGATGAACTTGTAGGTAATGATATAGTAAAGTATTTTTTGAACTATAAATTAAGGAATATCTTGTATTGTGATATTATTTGAAGTATTTTTATCAATTTATCAACATGTAAGATTGATCAAGATGTTTGGAGTATTTTTCATGTCACACACTATGGCTCAAGCAAGATTAAAATAACAAAGTTGGGAAATCTACATGTAGAATACGTAGAAATTAAGATGGAAAATATGAATCTATGTACCATATGTTTCACCATTTATATCCATCATAAAATTGCATAAATTCACTTGATGAGGATTTGGATAACACTTCTATTTTTGGGAGGGTGTTTCCAACTCTTCCTAAAAAATAACATGAAAAGAATGTGGAGATTGATGAGAGTAAGAAATTTAAGGAGTATACTTTGGAAGAACTTATCATTTTTTTATTATAGTATAAACTTGGATTAAATTATAGTGCAGATGAGGAAACTTATAAAAATAAGGGTATTTTATTAAAATAAAATATAATTGTTTCTTTAAAATATTTTGAATCAAAATATTAAAAAATTGAGAAAAGTTAGATGTAAAATTCATAAAAGTAATTTTCAAAATAATAAAAAATGATAAAGGATTAAAGAATATGTTTAGAAAGAAAAATTAAAAGGAAATAAATAAAGGTAACACTAGTAAGAATAATGATGTTCCAGATTAAATATATTATGAGTGAAATAATAATGGACACATTAAGTCATACTGTCGTATCTAAATTATTTAATAAAGTAAAATAATTATATAAAGAAGAATAAGAGAGGTATTTAGGGTGGATAAATATACACTGATGATTATGACTCGAGTAGTGATTCTAGAGGTGAAAAAAAGATTGGTAAACATGCTATGTTGGCTATGTGTTTTAATGTATCTGATTCATCTTTCATAGAATTGTTAAAACCTTTTTGTTTTAATATTAATTTTGAAAATGAAAATAATTCATATTCTAGTGTTGAATATGATTTGGATTACAAAAATTCATAGTTTGAAGCAATATATATTGAAAATAAGAAATCACATAAAGGTTTTTTAAAAGTTGTTGAGTTATATAAACAACTAAAAAGAAAATATAAGAACTTTGATAAAGAAAAAAAAATTAATGGATAAAAATGAAAAAAGAAATGTTTTTATCTAAAAAATAAATAATATAATGAGTAAGATGTTTCTAATGTAGCAACACTTAGATTTCATGTTGAGAAACTTAAAGATAACAATAAGAGAACTAAATAATTTCTTTATTAAAATTAACAAATTAAAGAAAATAAATTCAATTAGTTTTTAGTTGATATGAATCAAATTGAGAAGGTGTATAAGAAATAAAATCTTAAATATAAAATACTAAAAAATATTGCTTCATGTACAAATGAGAAATTTTTTGATGATTCTGAAGCTTCTCAAAAAAAGAATAAAAAGTTAAGAACTAAATTTTTTAGTTTAAAATAAAATTTATCTACTTTTTTCAAGGTAAGGAAAAGAATGATAAGGTGGTTTCAATGATAAAACCAAAAAAATAGAACTTTTTTTCTATAACATTCAACTACTGAGGATGAATAAGACTTTTCTTATTAAAACATTAAATGGTAGTTTTTTAAGTGTTACAGGTTTTAAATGTAGAATGAAAAAACATTATGCCAATGAATGTTCATTAATATTCATCCAATCTTATTAAAAAGATAAAAAAATTATTTATAAAAATTTTTCTTCCATAATATCCCCAAATGAATATTTGATGTTAGTTTGGGTTACTAAGAGTTATAATATTAATTCAAAAAGACCCAAGAAATCATGGGTACCAAATTAATTTTTGGTTTAATCTATTTTTTAAGAAATATTCCCAAACATTTCAAGGATTAATGGTATATGTATAATAGTTTTTCTAAAGAAATTAATGGTGATATTTCTAGTTTTTTATCTATTAATTCATGTGATACATGCTCTTTTACTTTCATAGATAAATCTAAAGGTAAAATAAATGGATTTGGTGAAGTTTAATTTTAAAAAACTATTATCATTTATAAGGTTCTATATATTAAGGGTTTAAAGAAAAATTTAACCAGTATATAAAACCTTCATGATGATGGAATGAATTTTAGATTGAAAAATAACAATTTTATACTTTTTAACAATGAAACTCTCATATTTTATAAAAATAGAAAATAAAATATTTACTCTATTTAATTTTCTTAACCAAATAAATAGAAAATTAAGAGTTTAAATGTTGTAGAAACAAATGAATTTTAGGGAATATAAGGATTGTTCCTGTAATCTTTCAGTTGTGGAATAAATTGGAAAGGCATGGAAAAGCTCTACAATTAACCAAATTGAAAAAAATAAATTCATTTATTTTTATTCTTGTTTAAAAGGTAAGAAACATATGGAAAGTTTTAAATATATTAAAATTATAAAAAATTATAGACTTATTTATTTTTTATATATTTCTTTATTTCTTCCTTTAAAAAATTATAGTTTATGTGGAAATAAGTATACTTTTTTAATTGTTAAGGATTATAGTGCATTTACTTTGACTTATTTTTTGGCTCATAAAAAGTGAAACGTTAACTAATATTGTTTCTCTTTTCAAATTAGTTCCAATATAAAATGATTATTAAATTATCCATATTATAATTTGATATAGGTGGTGAATTTTTAAATCTAGGATTTTAAAAAAAATATAAAGATTATAGATATTTATATTATTTTTCTACTCCTATAACACTATAGAAAATGGTGTTGTATAAAGGAATAATAGGTCAATCGAATAAATTTCTAGAAAAATTATTAATGAATTTAATTTTCCTAAATATTTTGGGTTGAATCTAAAATTTTTTCTTTTCAAGTTCAAAATAGAATTATAATTATAATAATTATTAATAAATCACTAAAGGAATTGTATAAATGAGTTAAACATAAGGTTGGTTATTTTAAATTATTTAGTTGAATGGTTTTTATTTTAAATAACTACTAAAAATTAATCCTTTAATAGCACTAGGATTTAACAGTGCTATCTAAAATAACTTATAAATGTTCCCTTTATCAGTTCTAGAAAAAGTGCTCATAAAGGAGGTCTTTATTAGTGATTAAAAAGTGTTTGTGGATTATTTATAAGTGATAAAAATGTACTAATAAAGGACCTCCTTATTAGTGCTTGTAAAAAAAGCACAGATAAAGCCCCCGCCCCCTATCAGCACTAATAAAAAGAACTGATAAAGGGGGGGCCTTTATCAATGCTACTAAAAAAGTGGTGATAAAGGGTGCCTTTAACAGAGCTTTTTTACAATCATTGATAAAGGCCCCCCATTTATCAGTTATTTTTTTATAATACTAATAAAGAGTAAAAATTATATTTCTTTAAATTTCATATATTAATATATAAGAATATTTATATTCATATAAATATAATACATATTTTTTAAATATGTTTTAGATAAATCTAAAAAGACATTTACAAATAATTATAATATATTTAATTAAAATGTCTTATAAAATAATTAAAAAATGTTATTAATTAATAATTTTCTAATTATTATCAGGTAATAGTCATTTAATAATATTTGTATCACATAAAAATTAAATGAATTAATGAACGGTCTAAGATCAGTTAAAAATGTGAATTGAACTTTAAACGGTCATAACTTTTGATCCGGGTGTCCGTTTGGAATCTACCACATATAAAATCAAATTCTACGATGAGATCTACATCCTAGTGATCAGGGGAAATTTGTGTTCGAATTCTTTGAGGCCATAAAAGGCCCAAAAGGCCTCTAAAACTGGGTTTTTAGTTGGGATATCAAATTTTTTAACATTAATTTCAGCCTCATTTATAGGGGTCTTATTACCTTTTTTCGGTGGGGACTAAATTTATTCCCAAATCTTAAATTCATATAGATATTATGGTTTTTAATTTTTATCATTTTTCATAATATGGTTTTATTTATAATTAAATTTATGCATATTTTCTTATATTTTCTTCTAATAAATCAATTGTATGAATACATATTTACATATTTATATAAAATTTATTTTTCAATATATAAAATAAATATTTATTATTCATTTTATTTAAAATAAAAAATTATGCATTTTATTTACATTATAAAAATGCACTAATATGTATATATATAGCTATAAAATTAATGTTTATATATAAACATGTATGTGTCAATAATTAACAAATATATATGTATATGTATATTCTTATATAGGTAAATAAATACATATTATGTAAATATATGTATGTGTATGTGATAAATATAAATGTATACTCATATGTGTTAATATGTGTGTGTGTGTGTGTGTGTGTGTCAATATTATATTTATATATCATATATTAATGTATTTTTATAAATAAATCATTATCATTAAATATAGTATATAAACATATTTTTATAAAAAATATTAAAAAATAAATTATACAAAAATTATATGTATATATACAATTAAATGTGAATATGTCAATATATAGATATATAAATATATATGTAATGTATAAAATATATATTTTAATATACAATATATATATATATATATTATAAAAATGTATTTAAAATAATATTTAACCATTTCTTTTCATTACAAAAAGTATATGAATATATATATATACTTATACAAATATATATATATAATGTATATATATACATATAAGGCTGTATGAATAAATAGATATACATTTCTATTATATTCTAGTATATGTAAATGAATATTAGTATATAATATATTTAAATAAATATAATTATATCTATATCACGCACATAAACATATATTTTATAAATGTATTTAAAAATAACTAAATAAATATATGAATAAAAAACATTCAAGTAAATATATATATATAAATAAATATAAATATCAAAAATGATATAATAAAACAAGCTAGTGTAGTGGTAAATGCATTCAAATCCAAAAGGAGAGGTCCAAGGTTCGAATCTAGGTGCGCGCCGGAAGGATGGAATTTTCTAAAACATTGTTAAAGGGTGGGGGAAGCACTGATAGGGGGCTCTAGAGGTAGGTAGATGATTTAATAAAAAATCCCCCTTTATTAACACTTAAAAAAGTGTTGATAAAGTGGGCCACTATCAGAACTCACAAAAAGCACTGATACAGGCCCCCTTAATCAGTGATTTTTTAGCACTATTGAGGGTTCCTCTATCAGCTCTTTTTTTAGCACTATTAAATGATGTATTTATCAGTTCTTTTTATGATCATTGATAAAGGTTGTATTTTAACCATTCTTTTGTAGATAGCGCTTTCCAAGCAATGTTAAATCCCAAAACTAGCACTGTTAAAAAAAATTTTGTAGTATTGAATACTAAGGATAATCTAGATAAGTTGACTCTAAAAGTGATGAAGGAATCTCTATAGGATATTTTATTAATATCAAATCATATAGAAGTTTTAATAAGATAACATTAGTTGTTAATGAATCAATACATTTTATGTTTGATGAAAATAATATTAAAAAGATGAATTTATATTTAGAGAATGTTAATGAAGAATTTAGAGATTTTAACTTTGGTTAAAATTAACTTCAAAATGATAATTTATCAATTTAGGGAGATAAAATACATTCTCAATATAATCCTAGTAATTTAAAATCTCTTAAATATAACCATCTTGAAAATTTTATTGGAAATATTGATTCTGGAATTCAAACCAGAAAAAACTATTTTAAATTTCTATGCTAACTCTTATTTTATTGTTATTTTGTGCATAATAATTTTGTTAAAGTTTTGAATGATTCAAATTGAATATTTTCAATATATGATGAACTTAATTAATTTTTAGAAATAATTTTTGGAATCTTTTTAAACTATAAGATGGACATATCCTTGGAACTAAGTGTATTTTTGAAAATAAAGTTGATGAATCTTGTATATAGTAAAAAAATAAGGTTGGGTTAGTTTCCTATGGGTATTCTTATAAGGAAGGTGTTGATTTTGAAAATTACATTGCACCAATTTCTAGAATAGAAGATATTGGTATTTTATTATATTTTTTTCAAAGTTTTAAATTGTTTCAAATGGATATCAAAAGTTTATTTTTAAAAGTTTTAATTTATAAATAATTACATGTTAATCAACCACTCAGATTTGAAAATAAAAAATTTCCAAATAATGTTTTTAAAGTATCGAAATAATTATATGGTCATAAGCAAGATGTTTTATATTAGTATGATAGACTATGTTTTTTTTGTAAAATAATTTAAATAAATAAAAACTTTATCCAAATGTTTTATTAGTAAATTTTCTAATGATATTTTAATTGTGTAAATATATGATGATGATATTGTTTTTGGATCTACAAATGATTTTCTTATTAATGATTTTTACATGTTGATGACTTCTGAATTTGATATGAGTTTAATGGGTGAACTAAAATTCTTTTTAGTTCATCAAATACTTAAAATAAAAATTTAATATTCAAAAATCAATATAATTTTTCTAAATAACTTTTTAAAATATTTAATATGATTCATGTAAAACTCTTAAAACTCCAATAAGTACTAATTCAAAATTTGATTTAGCGGAATCTGTAAAATCTATAGATAATAAATAATTTAGTAGAATTATTAGAATCCTAATTTATTTGACATAATCTCGACCTGATGTTATTTTTTCAATTTTCATATGTGATAGGTTTCAATCTAATCCAAAGGAAAATAATTTAAAGGATTTTAAAATAAAAATTTTATATTTCAAATGAAGTATACATACTAGTTTATTTTATTCTAATCATATAAGTTTTGACATGACATCTTACTTTGATTTTGATTTTGATGGATATAGGTTTGATAGAAATATCATATCAGGTATGTGTCATTTACTTGGTAAAATTTTATTTTCACGGATTTCTAAAAAGTAATTACTAGTTTCTTTATCCACAAATTAGGTTGAGTATATTACTACTGCTAATTTTTGTTCTCAAATCCTTTGGATAAAATAAACATTATATGATTTCAATATTTATTTTGATGAAATTATTATATTTTTTATAATATATAAAATATTTAAATATCTGAAAAATCCTTTATAGAATTTAAGGAAAAATCATATTCATGTTATATTTCATTTTATAAGAGATCATATTAATAATGTAGATATTTTTTAAGAATTTATTTCAACTTAAAATTAACTTTTTGATATATTTACTAAACCTATAGATTTTGTGGAGTGTGAGAAGATAAAATTTTAACTTAGAATTTTATATATATATATATATATATATATATCTTGAATTTTTTAAACTTTAAATGATTATTACTGATTTTTTATTTTAAATAGATCTGTTGCACATATCAATTTGATTTTTTCCCTAAACCGATTTGATTTATTTAAGTTTACTACTTTTATTTATTAAAAAATTATAATATATAATTATTTTTATACTTGTGTTTATATGGATTTTTTAAGAGTTTAAATGGTTTTTTATTTCTCACTATTTTTTATATTTTTAATTAATATATATATAGGATCATATTGAATAGAAACTTAAAGATTACTCTTATTTTCTTTAATGAATATACATTTTTATATGCATAAATTAAGGGTTGATTAAATGTTTTTTTACTAAAATAGGTTGATTTTAAATTTTTCTCAATTTTCAAAATCTTTCTTTACGGATGACTATAGTTCTTAATTGTTTTAATTATTACAGAATTTTAACTATTTTAAATTTATAATACATTTTTCAAATAATTTTTTTTTGTTAACTTTTTGAAAATTTTCAAAAAAACAGGAGAATTTTTTAATTTATATAAAATTTAGTTCAGTTTTGTAATTTAAAAAAGGTGGGATATTGTTAGTGTTATGTTTGAGTAATAGATATAGTATCAGTTTTGATTTTTGTTTGTTTGTTTTGAATTTTACAAATACTTCACATTTTATACAAATTCCTGACATGTTTAAATGGATGATTATAATATCTCATGGTACAATTAAATCACATTTTTATTATTCTTTAAGTAGGTTAATGTTTAATATCTTTTTTATAAAGAATCAAAAAAATAGTATTTTTTGTGTTTTTATAAAGTTTTGTTTTTTTGTAAAAGTATCTAGAATTATGTTCATGAATAAGATACAGTTATGTTTACAGAGACATGATTTATGAATAGATATAGATGATGTTTACAAGAAACTAGTGGGATGTTCATACAATAACTAGATTAATGTTTATACAGATAAAGAACATTAAATGATGCCTATGGAAAATCATATCTATGTAAAAATCAAAATGATGGTTACATAGAAAATTAAAATGATATTTATGTAAATATAAAATAATGATTATATATAACTTCCTTTATCATTTTAAGATCATTTTAATATTTTTCTATTAAGTTTTAATATTTTGATATATTGTGAATTAAAATGTTATATTCTAGTTATTTTATTAATTTTTTAAATGTATTTATATGATAATGATGTTATTCAAAGTATTTTTGAATTGTTTAATCAAGAATTAAATGTAGTAGTAATTTTTCAAACTATGCATAATATTTTAAATAATAGGTAATGATATAATTTCATATTTATATAATTTATATTTGTGGTTGGTTGTGATTGGTCTTCAAGAAATATCCATATGAAGAAGATTTTGGAGTTAATAAAGAAGAGGGTAGTTGTTGGTTTGATCGAGGATACTTGATTAAATGCTTGACTTAGATTATTTTAGTAACATGTAGAATCATTAAGAGAGAACACATTTTACATGATACAGACTTGGGTCATTTGATAGAGATAACATGATCATATTTATATGGAACTTTTTTAGATTCGATTATGATGAAGCCTCGATACTATGACTTCCATTCTTATATAAATCACAAGATACCTTTAGTGTTTTATCCACTGCTATAGAAGTGATCAAATATACATCAAGTTTCATTATCTTCAATATTATGATATTCTTTTTTATCTTGGCTCTTAGCATTGTATCTTTCTTTATATATTCTTTTTATACTATAAATGGTTGTTTTATGCTATTTTACATTAAAATCATATATGTTATTGGATATACCTCTTAATAAAAATGTACTTCCTTGGGTTGTGACTCGCAAATAAAATCTTCTCTTTTTAGTTGTTCCTTGGTCTATATAAAGGTAGGTATAGGTTGGGTTATGCCTCCAGGTGAGAAAAGGTTAGATGTCTATAAAAAGATATCACTTACTTTTAAAAGTGAAATTTTTAGTTTAATGTCCCTAGACTCATACACCTATATCCAATTCTAAAAATGTACTCTTTACATGCTAGCTTTTATACCAACTAAAATAACCCAATTTTTACCATTCATAATTATAATATCCATAGCTAATATTGAGTAACTAACAAACTCGTGACCTTTTAGGTTTAGAGTTTTAGAGAATTAAAAAAACCACTTTACATAATAAAACTTGTGTCTTTCTCATCAAATGAACATCTTTACCATTATACCTAAATTTTATTATTCTATAAGAATACTTCAATATCTCCCACAAAATACTTCACACATGATACCCTACGAGACAAATATTATATAATATCATTATTCATAACCTGGGAAAATGGAAACATAATAAAAGGAGATATCATATGATTATTAAGGGTATATATAATCATTAACAATTGAATTTTTTCAGTGATAAAAAGATAAGAATAAGGGTATGAGAACATATTAAAGGTGTATGGGAATAACATAATAAAATTCATACCCATCAAAACTTGGATAATTAAACATGTGACATGGAAAAATATTAAATATAAGACAATATTCATATAATTCCTCAATCATGATCCATGTGAAAATAATCCTTTAGTAAAGGATCCATTGTAACTCACTTCAATCATTTAAAAAACAATGTAAGTATCTTGTAACATCAAACATTTATTTTTGGAAAAACATAACTAAATAATTCTCATATCTATTTAGAGTAACATATAATTGGTAAAATCTATTATATCTTAGGAGTAACTTATAACAATTAACTCTATCACCTCTTAGGAGTAATTTTAGGACCAAGTTAGCTAAAAGATATTTTTTCACAAGTGTTTTATTTTGTTCTCAAAGAAGAAGAAAAGAAAATAAATCACTTCACTTTGTAAAAAGTTATAAATCATACTAACTATCATAATCAGGTGATCGGACTCAAAATTATTAATAAATTCCATCATATTGAGAAGAATTTTTCTAGAATAAAATGGTCATCAGATACACCTTGGGTTTATAATGGTGTTCTGATCATAATGAGGAGGTTAATCATATATTTCATGGATCTGATGTAAATCTGATGATGCTTTTATGATCTTAGAGTTCTCATAAATCATAAGTTGTTTGGAATAATTGTGAATAAATCCTTATGAAAGAAAGGGGAGAACAAGTGTTGTCAATCATATTGGAAAGAAAGAAGTTACTATAAGTATAGGAAGTTATAATAATTTCCAATGTAAGTCAGATAATGTTGTACTAATCTTAAAAGTTTTCAAATTCATGAGGAAGTCATGATACAAGTAGAAGTTTATGAAATAAGGAAGTAACTGAAGTCGATGATTTCCATTCTTAGTTTATCAGTGTGAGATCATCGAACATATAATTTTTTGAAGGATGTAATGTTTTGTTAGGAATGTGAAAATATGAAGAAACTGGTTTTCAGTCAGATTGATAAGTATCAAGGTATAAATATTTGGAGAAATAAGTTGGTATGTCTCATAATCATAAAATAAATGATGTTTCTGAAGTCGAAGCTACTTGACATTGATTCATCAGACATGATGTGCCACTGATTATCAAAGTGACCCATAAATTGATCATCAGACACAATGGTGGTTGTAAAAGAAATTTAAAGGTATAATATTTTTAATTAGTTCATTAATAAGAATTGGTTGGGACCAATGAATAAGTTGAAGTTGTTGAGGCTGATGAGAAATGAGATCTGAGATCAACCAACAATGTAGTCAAACATTTTCATCATGATGAATTTTTCAGAGAAAAGAAAAACTTTGATTTGTTTTCAATTAGGCCGAGAGGAAAATAACTCTCACTTTATTAATAATTGGGTCAAGAATCATCGGACTGGTGTTAACATTGATTATTAGAGTAAGATATAGACTGATTAATTAGACACAAGATGACACCTCTAACTTAATAAGCTAAAGTATCACCAATCTGAAGAAATGAAGAAAATGATTTTTGTCTTAAATAGCCACAAAAATATGGTTAAAGGGGATCTAGAAATGTTATTTGAAAAATTTTGGTAGAAGTTTGAAGAATTTTTGGAACTAATGATGAAGTACTTCTGAGAAGTATTTATCAAAAGAAATGATTTGGAAGCTGAAATGTTGGGGTCATAAGAGTGATTGAAATTTTTTATCAAAAGAATAGGAATAACATTTTGTTAGAATGCGACTCAATAAATATTGTTCAAGACATAAAGATGGGTTAGATATATCTTTCATGGAAGCTCACAGGAAAGTAGGTCAAATGTCTTGAGTGAATATCTACTCTAAATTATATCATCACTCACACCTACAGAGAAGAGAACTACATTGAATATAGCCTTGAAAATAAAGGATTTACTGAATAGGAAGAAAGATATGTGATCGATGTGCCTACTGAACTACTTCTTCTTCTTTCTCATGACCAATGTAAAATACATTCATTTTGTCTGGTGTAAATTGATTTTATTTTAATCCAAGAGACTTAGTACTCACTTTTCTCATAAAAAAATTCTAAATAATTATCAAAAATGTTTATGGAATAATGGTATTAATGTTTTATTATTATTAGTTGGTACGGATCATCGGAAAAAGTAGATTCTTTTTCTTTTTGGTTTGAAGCATCAGATTGGGAATTGTGTGTTCAGTTGGTTCGGATAATCATAATGAGAAGTCATCTATTTTCTATATATTTCAATTGGTGTGGAGTAATTTAATCTAATTCCTTCATCATAATGGGGAAATAGTAATGGAAATTAGAATTAGAATGAAGATCTTAAAGAAATTATAAAGTGATATGAATTTGTGATAAGATTCAAGAAGGTTCAAGAATAAATGATAAGAGTTGAGAAGGGCTGAAGAAGTCAAATATGCACCCAAAATTTAAGTGAAATCATAGTTTAGGTAAAAAAAATTGAGTGGAAAAGTTTTTAAAAATCCTACCAAAACCATATTTGGAACACCTATAAATAGTGGAAGTACATTATACTTTGAACTGACATAAGTACTATTTATAGTTGAAGAGAGAAGGCGGAGCAATGAAGAAGTTTTAGAGAGAAGGAGTTTTCGGATTGGGCTTTCTTAAGGAAGTTTGTTGGACATTAGAATAAGAATGAAGATCATATTAAAAAAATTAGATCATATCGAGAAGTTAGATAGGGATTTCCATAATGAAGCAGGAGAATTTCAAAATTGCTTCAGTTTTATTAGGACATAGTAATTTCTAGACTGAGCAATCATACTGGGAAGATCGGACTAGAAAATCATATTGAGTATCATTACGAGGTTCAAGATGTTATTACCTACTTCTAGGTAGGAAAGTGAAGAATTGTTTTTATGTTTTTATTCATAGAACTTGACAAGGAAGCACAATAACATGTTTTGAAGCAACTAGTGAATGTTTCTTAACCTATTACATAAATTATATTACATCATTTCATGATACTTGAAGCACATGCACTGTTGTGTTGAACATAGTACTACATGATTGTAAATCCATATCTTACTCATTGTATCCATACAAAAGGACTGTTTTCCAGTGGATTATGTGGTATTGTATTGCTTTAAAATCATACCATGGATGTAGCTACTCTTATTGAGTAGTGAACCTTATAAATTATTGTGTTCATGTGGATGTGTGATTGGTTTTATTTTCAACAAGGTAATGACTCTTTAATAGGAGGAAAAGGTTGTTTCAAAAGAAAGAAAACTTAAAAGGAAAAATATATCATTTATTCACCCCTCCCACTCTCAATGATACATTGATCCTACTAGGAATTCTCAAGTACTATGACTCTATAATATTTTTGGATTAACCTTTATCCAGTTAACTCTATCTCATTATCTAATGCATTAGAGGGCGGTAAAAGACCCACCCTTTACATATCGGACAAAGTACCTTAATAATTTGGGTTCACTCTCCAATCTTACTTTTATCAATAATTTCCAAGTACCATATCATGAAACATAACACTTGGATTATTTCATTTCATGAAAACCTTCATAGACTTATTTACCCATGAAAATGAAACGGGTTTCATAAAAAACACTTTAAAACATTACCATAAACCATTTATAGAAATAAATTGAATGGTATCATAAGATTGTATCCCCCACTGATTCATATGAACCATTAAATGATTTTTAAATTGATAAAATTACTTTAAAAGAATATTTAAAACATTTCTTGGAAAATAGGGTAAAATTCTATTTTCTTTTTGAACCTTTAAAAGCTAAAAATTCCAAAAATATGGAGAAAATAGTTTTATTTGAAAATAATCAAGGAGACTTGTAAGTGAATATTAAATACAAATAATAGTTATTATGATAAAAAAATCTATTCATGTCACAAATGATGAAAATAAGAATTCCTTTCATACTTTTGTAAAGAGAGTCAAAAGTGACCTGTGTGGAAAAAAGTAATAAATATACTTTTTAAACCCTATTAAAACAAGGTAAAATGTCACAAAATAACCTAGATACCCTATTACTCTGATACCTGAGTAGGATCTAATATTTCCAAAAGGACATTCATGATCCCCATAGATTGGAAACAAGCACTTGGAATCATAAAAGATCAAATAGGGGACAATTTTTTCCACAAAATAGTTGAAGATAAAGGATAAAATTCATCATGATCAACATGTTTGATGGAGAAGGTTCCAGAAAAAAAACAGGTAAAATAGTTCCTAGACATTAAAATAAAAATCATAAAGGAAACGACAATGAAAATCATACAAAAGTATCAAAACTCATGTATAAGAAATGGGAAATAGCTCCAATAATCACCATCACCCATCCATGATCCTAAGGATCGAGAACATCTACCACCTCCAAGAGGTGCTTTCCCTTTTCTCAGACCTATCTTAATAAAATCTAAAAAATCCCAAATGCAAAGGTAGGTTATGAGCTATAAATCCCAGTAGGGTCTCACCAAGTGTTCCATAAACAATTCCATAATAATTAAACCAATTATTCTTCATTTTAATTAAACAAGGCATGGTATATCATTTATATATTTTAAAACAAAACATGCTTCCACAAGAGAAGAGATGGAAGATATATCAAAACTATCTTAAATAAACATTTTATATAAAATGCTTATATAAATAAGTTGGTATGAATAAAATATTTCAATAATCAATGTCATGTATAATCATGTAAAAAATCATAGCACCATGTATGAAATCCACAAGTTATGTTAGTTCAAGTAATAGGATCCCCACGCATCTCAATAATGATCTTAGCTCAAGATAGATATGCACCCTCAAATCAATCTACACTCTAATCAGGGAACATTTATAGGTCATCTACACCCCCAAAGGGGAACCCTCTCAAACAATCATTCCACAGTATTTTAGTAATAGTTTTAATCTTCAATCTATTAATAGGGAGTCGTGGTCCAAGCATGCTTGTACCAGTTACCACTAACTAACCAGACTAATATGGGCTTTAAAAAATCAATCTATCCAACATGGGAAAATAAAACATTTCAAATCAATTCAAATTACAATTTCCCAGTTTTCATTTCTTAATATGCCTTTCTCATTTTAAAATGAAAATAGAGGTTTTCATAAATTTATTCCATTTTAAATCACCTTTCACTTTAATCTATTTTTCTTAAGGTTAAAAATAAATAAATTGATCAAATAAAATTTAAAAATCAAACCATAATTTTCCCAAAAATCTACCCAACATTTCAATTCCATTAAACTAAGTTTTTTTACAATTTCCATTCCATTTCAAATTACACATAAAATCCTTTCAAATATGGGTTTTAAATAAATTAAAAAGTCATTTTCATTCAATCAATAAATTGAAGGTTTTCAATCATATAGAAAAGAATCATGAAACCGCCTACCTTTAATCACACAGTCCAACAAAATATCTACAATGAGATCACCAATGAAGAACAATGTAAAGGAGATCAAGGAACACAACCTATAATCAAGATCCAACAAAAATGTGTTTATATCAATCAAAAAATGATGATATATTAAACTATAAGGATGATTTTCATGACCCGCCTTCACCAAGATGAGGGGAGGGGTAGCAAACTGCTAGACCCTTCCTTCTTCAAGTTAAAGGAGATATAATGACCCTTGAGTCCTACCTTAAATAGGCCTTGGAGTGGCGACTATCACCAAGGGTATAGAATCACATGTAATATGGAAGGCATTACCCTTTTTATTTAGAAGGATCGGGTGATACGATGGTAAAAACCCAAAAAAACTCCAAAACAGAAGGTAAAACTAAATCCAAAACCCATACCCATATGCATGTTCAAAGATAAACCCATAAAAAGTACAAGAAAACTCCAAAGGGAAAGTACCAAAAGAAAATAAAATGAAAACTACAATTATCCCAACGTCTGATCTAGTATGGCCCTGCATGGTTCCCGAAGTCCTCCTAGAAACTTGAAAGTAGTTTTATACATGTAGGGTAAGTATACAGGTATACTCAGTAGTGAAAAAACAAAAGCTCTCATGCACAAGTGGGGAGGCATTCTAATGCCCTGTGAGAAATTAGAGGTAACCAAAACACCTAGTAAGGAAACTATCCACCCAGCCTCACCAAGTAATACTCCCTAAATAACACAAGTCAGGTAAGGTAATAGTAATAGCACATCGATATTTGGGTACCCTTCACCGCTTTCTCACTGGTTATTGAAGACATCCTATGCATCAGACTTCCCCCACCATTTCTCAATGCAGTCTCACTACCGCCCCAACAACAACCTTATGGGCCACCTCAACCACGTATCTCGCCCGCAGACACTTGGGCCACCACAACCATATGTAACCATGCACACATACACCTAGGCCATAATAACTACTATCACACCCGAAGACACCTAGGCCTCATCCCTAAGACACTTGGGAAACAACATGCTCGCAAACACCTAGGACAACCACCACAACATACCCTACCTAAAGAGTCTTGGGATAAAATGGACCTCAGGTCATCATAGCCTGCTCGAATAGTATTGCGCTACTTGGAAGAGGGATCAGAAAAGAGCTAATAACCATCCACCCAATATGATGTTGGGAAAAACACCCTCCCCCATGAAATGGGGGTGTTTAGCATGAAGTAATCAACTTGGGTGGGGTACGAATAAGAAACATAAGAACTAAATTTATACATATATGTAAACAAGAACTAATCCTAGCCTAAGGGTCCCAAAACCAGCCCATACATGAACACCCTCGTTACTATTCATTCATACACAAAAGCATAACATCCATAACTAAAGCACCACCCATTCTTATTATCATGTTCAAGTGATTCTATTCAATCATTCCTTCACTACTGGGAAACTAACAGGCATAGCCACAATCCAAAACAACAACTGGAATGGAGTAGAAAATATCCAACATCAATTTAAGCATTCACACCTGGTTCTATTGTAAAGTCAAAACAACAAAAGGGATCTATGAGATCCCTCTAAGTAATAGAACCAAACCAAGCCCCAAAATATGACCCCACAAAGCCTTATATCCACAAACTAACAACTGAACAATAGGGGATCCCATCCCCATTCACATTACCGCACAAGCATCTAGCAAAACATCCATGCTTATTAGAAGAAAAAAACAAGGGAATTTTCAGATTTAACCACACCATTTATCATGTTCCTTAATTTTGTTTGGTTAACCGGGGTGATCACACAAGGATTCTTATTCATTGGTAATACATTTAATCAATCAAGTTTACATTATTAATTAGTTTCTATGTTATGTCCATTTAATCACAAGTTTGTACAGAGAAACAAAGGTTCATTAGTGCACAAGAAAGGACCACCAACGACCATGATTTTTAGTGGGAATAGGCCCATACAATTCACAACATATGAATGAAAATAAAATCATACAGTATTATCATCATCAAACACTCCCCTTCATTCTTTAGAAACAATTTATTATCTTTATTAAGGTTCGGTTTCATCCATGGCCCGAGGAAACATTATCATACCCACCCTGCATGATGCATAGTAAAGAGAGACTAAGGAAGTCCCTACTTGGATGATCAAAGATCAAAGTTTTCTATTCTTGGTCCAAGAACTAGAGATGCGCGACTTGCAGAAGAAGATCTCTAAGGACTCCAATGGTGGGTAGGAAAGGATATAGTACTGGTACACGATTCTTCTTCAAAATAAGGACTCCAAACACACCAATAGGGAGCGCAAGGAAAAGAAGAGATGATCTCGGCTTAAGAAAAAGTACAAATCCTAAAAATAGGGATACGATTTTGAAGTACTTAAAAGTTAAATCATGGATTGACCACATGGTTGGGTAGTTTCAAATGTTGGGATTAATTTTTATTTAAAACTTTTTCTCAAAGAGGATGTGATAATGGTTGTGAATTAATAAATATATTTTAAACCATGAAAAATGAGTAACGAGGAAAAACTGTAAAACACCATAAGGTGTAACACCAAGGAAAAAGGCCACACGTTTTGGTAGCTCAAGGGTCACCCAACCATTAGGGATTTAAAACATATTTTACTGCCTTTAAATGAATTTGGAAAGGGTATTAAAACACTTTTACATAAAAAGATACATTACCAGGGCGAAAATGGAAGGTCCTGGAAAAACAGGGAAGGACTCACCATTATGTGGGTCACCATTGCCCTGGCATCATCGCCCTGGCACCGTCACCTTGGCACCATCGCCCTGGCACCGTCGCCCTGGCATTGTCGCCTTGGCACCATCACCCTAGCACCGTTGCCCTGGAACCGATGCATATTGGTGCTATGGACGACCCATCGGTGCCATAGACCCATCAGTGCCACCCACTCCCATCGGTGTCACCAATGATTGTTGGTTCCACCAATGCCCAATGGTTCCACCAATGCCCAATGGTGCCACTGATGCCCATCAATGCCATCGAGACCCATCGGTGCTGTTGACGCCCATCGGTGTCGTCGACGCCCATTGGTGTCGTTGACGCACATTGGTGCCGCTGACGCCCATCAGTGTCGTCGATGCTCATTGGTGCCACTGACGCTCATCGATGGCACTGATGTCGATCCGTGACACTGATTCTCATTGGTGCCACCGACGCCCATTGGTTCCACCGATGCTCAAACCTAAAATTTGGAAAACTCTTTAATGAGTCACTGATGGTCCCCAGGACACTCCAAACACCAGAATTTGGCAATGTAAAGGACCAGGAGGGTCCCGGACATTACATCAAATACCTATCAAACTATTCTCATCCTCAACAATTTAGGATAAACCTGAAGAAAAGAGGGGGGTCTGAATAACCACCTCATAAGATACCTCTCAGAGACAAACCACCCTAGATTTGTTCAAAAGTCGGAACAACCTCGATATCTAGGAACACCTCTCCCTCATTTGTCTCATGAAAAACCATGGATACACTACCGCTCTTCTCCCACAAGAAACCACACAACATAAAAGGTGTCACTCTCAATATATATGGATTAGGGAGTTCCTTCCCCCATGTCAATATACTATCTGCTTTGGGCGGTACTGACTCATCCGCTCGAGTTTAATCGCATCCACTTTAATGTGTCTTAAGATAGGATCAGGACCTCCCATCCCCAAAGTCAGGACTCTCTTCACACACATTCATAGAACAAGGGAAACATCACATCCCATAGTTAACAAGGTCAATCATTAAATCAAAATAAAGTACAAAACAAAATAGAAAAAAAACTCAAAATAACTCTGGGTACTGGGTGCGCATCTGTGCCTCCCATTCCCATGTACTCTTCTCGAGGACACCATGCCTCTATAACACACTAAACAATGGAATGGTTCTTCCACGAAGCACCTTCTCCTCATGATATTTGATCCCTACTGGTCACTCTACAAACGTCGCATCATCCTCGAAGTCTATCTTTCCCTAGTCGAGAATGTTTAAAAAATCGTGTAGATACCAACGGAGATGAGATACATGGAAGACGTCGTGCATCCTCAGTAGCGGCAGCGGTAGCGCCAACTGATAAGCCACTTCGCCGACCCACCGAAACACCTCCAAGGGTCTGACGAACCTGGGAGAAAGCTTACTCCCCCTACCGAACCTCCATTTCCTACACTGAGGGGAGACCTTTAAGAACATATGGTTCCCAACCTCAAACTCCACGGGTCTCCTCCTATGGTCATAATATGACTTTTTCCAGTCCTGAGCTGCCTTCATCCTCTCATGTACAAGCTAAAACTTCTTCTTCATGCCCTGCACCACCTCTGGGCCAATAATGCTTGCCTCCCCAACCTCTATCCAGCACACAGGTAAACAACATGGTCTTCCATACAAGGCTTCAAATGGATCTATGCTAATGGTAGAGTGATAGATGTTGTTGTAGTAAAACTCCACCAGTGCCAAGTGTAGAACCCACGATCCTCCAAAGTCTAGAACACATGCCCGTAGCATGTCCTCCAACATATGGATGGTCCTCTCTGTCTGCCCATCCGTATGAGGGTGGGAAATAGTGTTGAGGTGTAGCTGGGTGACAAAAGCATGTTGAAATACTTTCTAGACTCGTGAGGTAAACCGTGTTTCTCAATCCGAGACTATGGATCTCATAACACCATGAAACTGCACCACCTCATCTATGTACCTCTATGTTAAGGCATCCACTGCACTCGACTCCTTGATTGCCATAAAGTGATCTGATTTCGTCAGCTGGTCTACCACCACTCAGATAGGATCGCAGCCTCCTTGAACCCTAGGTAGTCCCATGAAAAAATCCATCGATATGTCATCCCACTTCCACTCTAGGATGTATAAAGGCTACAACAGAACACCCATGACATGGTTCTCAACCTTCACCAGCTGATACACAAGGCACTTTTCCACAAACCCCACCACTTCCCATTTCACCCTGGGCCACCAAAACTAACTCCTCAAGACTTAGTACATCTTCAAAACTTTTGGGTGTACCACCAGGGGTGAGTTATGGAACCCACTGAGAACTTTCTCACACATCGTCCCTATAACAAACATCTTCCTGCGGAAGAGCATCCAATTCTGACCGTCTTTTAACCATTCGTTCAGATCATTGCCTTGGCTAGCATGATCGTGCATCACTTTAGCCTATAAGTACCCCCACTGAGAATCCTCCACCTATTGTACCAAGGAAGATTGTACTGTCATTTGGAACAGGAATCCCCTGTCATCCTCCACCCTTTCATCCAGGTGAAAGGCAGATAAGTCCCCCATCACCTTCCAAGCATCTGCTGATTCTCAAACCACATCCTTTTGTGACTTCCTGCTCAGGACATCATCCGCCATGTTCTCCTACCCTGAGGTGTAGGAAATCTCGAAGTCGTAGTCCTAAAGGAACTTCATCCACCTCCACTATTGCAAGTTCAATTCATGCTGGGAGAAGATATACCTCAAGATATTGTGATCCATGAAGACCACAAAGTGCCCCCCCCCTCCCCCCCCCCCCCCCCCCGATGAGGTAATGTTGCCACAACTTTAGCATGAACACTAATACTACAAGCTATAGGTAATGGGTGGAATAGTTACATTCTTGAGGATGTAACTTCCTAGACCCATAATAGATCACTCCCTGTTACTGCATCAGCACACACCCTAAGCCTAGGCCTGAAGCATTGCAGAACACTTCAAACGCTACCCCTTCTTATGGAAACTGCAGCACTGGGGCACTGACCAACTTCCCTTTCAGATAACTAAAGGCTAACTAGCACTACTCACTCCATATGAAATCTTGGTCTTTCTTGGTCAAGGTTATCAAAGGTACTGCAACTCAAGAGAATTTGGGCACAAGCCTCTGATAGTAACCTTATAGACCTAGGAAACTATGAACCTTCACTACGTTCTTGGGTTTTGTCCAAGAAAAAACCACCTCAACCTTCAACGGGTCCACTTCTATTCCCTTATATGAAACCATGTGTCCTAGGATGTGTACCCCTCATTTACAAAACTTTCACTTGGACAACTTCCCATAGAGCTGGTGTTGTTAGATGACCTATAAAACCATCCTCAGATGTTTGGCATGATTCTCCTCTGATCTTGAGTAGATCAGGATGTTTTTGATAAACACGACTATAAACCGGTCCATATACTCACAGAAAACTGAGTTCATGAGCCCCATGAACATGGATGGTGTGTTTGTAACACAAAACAGCATGACCATGAACTCAAAGTGCCCATATCTGCACCTAAAAGCAGTCTTTGAGATGTCACTCACCTTAACCCTCAACTGGTGATATCCCAATCACAGTTCAATCTTAGAGAACCAACCTACTCCCTTCAACTGGTAAAAAAGGTCGCCGATCCTCGGTAGGGGGTAACAGTTCTTGACTATCACCTGATTCAGCCATCGGTAGTCTATACACATCCTGAGACCACCGTCTACCTTCATTGTGAACAAGACTAGAGAACCCCATGGTGACGCACTCAGTCGGATAAAACCCTTATTCATTAGATCATCATTCTGAATCGGTAACTCCCGCAACTTATAAGGTGTTATCTGATAGGGATACATCGAAATTGGATGAGTATCGGGTTGCAAGTCTATCCCAAACTCAACATCACGTCGAGGGGGTAGAGTCACCAACTCTCTAGGGAAGACATCTAGGAACTCACTGATGACCCCTGGGACTTCCACCATCTTGGCATCTGCCGACTCCATTGACAGCTTAGTTAACAAGGAAAGAAGGGGCTTCACTCACCGGCTTCCCTCCTCACAACCCCGCTCACTGATGAAAGTCACATGTTGGCCGCCCATATCTAAAAACATGACCCTTCTCCAAAAGCAGTTGACAGTGTCACACATAGAGAATAACCAGTTGATGCCTAATATGACATAATATGGCTACATTTGTAGCAAAAGAAGGTCCCTAATGGACTGATGTGGCCCTACCATTAGTCTGCATCCCCAACAAACATAATAAAAGATGGTCTAACCTCTAATTAGTGTACTCGATACCAGGGGAACAGGAAGTCTCTCTGTGTCTAGGTCTATAGAATGGGCTAGACTGGGTGAAACAAAGGAGTGTGAAGCTCCAGAATCAAACAAGTCAAAGGCAAGAGTACTAAACAAGATGATTGTACCTCAAATGACCTTTGGCCCTGCTAGAACTACTGCCTATATAGCGTGCAACTACCTACACCCAGATCCTCTTCCCCTCGGTTGTTATCCACCTCCCTGACCACACCCTGGTCGAGGTCCTTGAGGAGCACCTTGAGGTTTTCCTCCTCCTACAACATCTACTCTCGGAGAAGCGGGAGCTTGCTATCCCAGCTGCGGCTACTAAAAAGGCATGGGTAGAAACTACTACTGCTGAGGGGGGAATTCTACCTGCCCACCTCCACTATACTGCACTCAGTCTAGACACTGATTATGAAGGTGACCATGGCTACCACAGATGAAGCACCTCGATCCTAAACTCGTAAAGAAAGGGCGAGGACTGGGAGATCGAAACTGTAATTGTTGAGGCCCACTCCCCACTGGTCAAAACCTGGATGGCCTTGATGTTGTAGGTCTACTACTAATGGCCTTTCCCTTTGATGAACCCATCTAGATCCCCTATCACGGTACACCTCCTAGCATGTGCATACTCTCAACCACTTCAACCTTCTTCTTAACCTCTAGGTACATCAATAGAGTGAAGGGAGTAACAACATATTTAAGAGAAGGTCGGAGTGCCTCCCCTAAACATCTCACCAGAGGATCATGATCCGGAAAGAGGTCTAGAGTAAAGAGAAGAAGATCCTTGAACCTGATCCCCGACTCCCTCATTGAAAAACTCCCCTACTGGAGGGATATTAACTCCTGCCACTTCTCAGCCTTCATCGTAGAAGAACGAAATTCCGCCCAGAACTCCTTCTCGAAGTCAGCCCACAAATTATCACTCTCCATCCTCTCTCTGAGGTAAAATGTCCACCACTGATGCGCTTCTCCCCTCATCTGACTAACTTCCAATGGAACCCAGTACTCAGCCAGAGTCCAGATCAAGCTGAAAGCTATCACCAACTCCTCGAGCCAGCTTTTGGTCTCTATGTCCGATATGCTACCCTCATACTTCCCAAGGGTTTGTCGCTGAAAGGAATGAAGCATCTTCTTCCACTGGTCATCCTCCTCCTCTCAATCAGTCCTCCTATGATTAGCCAGATCATCCTTTTAGGCCTTTATTTCCTGTACTACTCATGGTCATCGTTCGGGTTTCATAGCTGCAAGGTAAACAACAAATTCTTAATCTCCAGTAATATAGAAGACTTATTTTAATTTTTTTTTAAACTTGTTATTTATTTAAATTCCTAGAACACACAAGAAAAAAAGTCATTATGATTCATGTACCTTTCCTAGGGTCTCTACCCTACAATCAGTGTAGCCTCACTTGGTCGTTCAGTAGGTCTAGAGCCCTTGCATCAGATCATGGGGGGCCCTAAAATCCTATGTCCCTATTGTACTTCCTTGGCCTATTTCACACACCAAGATTTCCTAACACTGTTTCCCTACCATCCCATGCAATCCTTACTATGCCTAACCCCGAGCTCCATGCTATCTATCAACCACTTCCTCTGATACCATTCTATTATGACCCACCTTCACCAAGATGAGGGAAGGGACAGAGAACTGCCAGTCCCTTCCTTTTTTAAGTTGAAGGAGAGATAATGACCCCCGAGTCCTACCTTCAATAGGCCCCAAAGTGGCGACTAGAACCAAGGGTATAGAATCACATGTAATATGGAAGTAATTACCCTTTTTATTTAGTAGGATCAGGAGATACGATGTTAAAAACCCAAACAACTCCAAATTTGAAGGTAAAAGTAAATCCAAAACCCATTCCCATATGCATGTTCAAAGGTAAACCCGTACAAAGTACAAGAAACCTCCAAAGGTAAAGTACCAAAATAAAATAAAACAACCACAATAAATATCCCAACATCTGAGCTAGTATGGCCCCGCACGGTCCCCGAAGTCCTCCTGGAAACCTGAAATCATTTTTATACATGTAGGGTAAGTATATAGTTATAATCAATAGGGAAAAAACAAAAGCACTCATGCAAAATTGGGGATACATTCTAATGCCCCATGAGAATGTAGAGGTAACCAAAACACCTAGCAAGGAAACTATCCACCAAAACTCACCAAGGTACACTCCCCAAATAACACAAGTCAAGTAAGGTAATATTAATAGCACATCGATATTTGGGTACCCTGCACCGCTTTCCCACAAGTTATTAAATACATCCTACACGTCAGACTTCCCCTACCATTTCTCATTGAAGTCCCACTACCACCCTAAAAACAACCTTATGGGCCACCTCAACCACGTATCTCACCTGCTGAAACTTAGGCCACCACAACCATACGTAACCATTCCCATAGACACCTAGGCCAGAACAACTACCACTAGGCCTGAAGACACCTGGGTCTCATCCCGAAGAAACTTGGGAAACAACATGCCTTCACACACTTAGTCCAACCCCCACAACATACCAGTCCCAAAGAGTCTTGGGCTAAAATGGACCTTAGGTCATCACAGCCTACCCGAAGAGTCTTGGGGTACTCAGGAGTGGGAGAAGAAAGGATATAATAACCAGAAACCCTATAGGATGTGGGGAAAACACCCTCCCCCATGAAATGGGGGTGTTTGGAACAAAGTGACCAACTTGGGTGGGGTGAGAATAAGAAACATACGAACTAAATTTATACATATAGGTAAACAAGCACTCATCTGAGCCTAAGGGTCCAGAAACCATCCCATACACAAATAACCTCATTACTATTATTTCATACACAAAAGCATAAAATCCACAACTAGAGAACCACCCATTCTTGTTATCATGTTAAAGTGATTCCATTAAAGCATTTCTTCACTATCGGGAAATGAACAGGCATAGCCACAAGCCAAAATAACAACTGGACTGGAGAAGAAAATATCCAAACATCAATTTAAGAATTCACACCTAGTTCTCTTGTAAAGTCACAACAATAAAAGGGTATATGAGATCCATCGAAGTACTGGAACCAAACCAAGCCCCAACATATGGCCCCACACTGCCTCAAATCCACGAACCAAACACTGAACAACAGGGGATTGCATCCCCATTCACATCCCCCCACAAGCATCAAGTAGAAAATTTTTACTTATTAGTAGAAGAAAACAAGGGAGTTTTCATATTTAACCGCACCATTTATCAAGTTTCTTCCTTTCGTTGGGTTAATCGGCGTGATCACACAAGGATTATTACTCATTGGGAATCCATTTAATCATCCAAGTTTAAAGGATTAATCAGTTTATATGTTACGTCCATTTAATCACAAGTTTATATAAAGAAACAAAGGTTCATTAGTGCACAAGAAAGGACTACCAAAGTTCATGATTTTCAGTGGGCATAGGCCCATACAATTCACAACATATGAACGAAAATAAAAGAGTACAGCATCATCATAATCAAACACACCCCTTCATTCTTTAAAAAACATTTATTATCTTTTTTAAGGTTCGGTTTCATCCACACCCTGAGGAAACATTATCATACCCACCATGCATGATACACAGTAAATAGAGACTAAGTAAGTCCCTACTTGGATGATCAAAGATCGGTGTTTTCACTTCTCGGGCCAAGAATTGGAGATGCATGACTTGTAGAAGAAGATATAAGAGGACTCTAAGGGTGATCATGAATGGCTCCAGCACTGGTGCATGATTCTTCTCCAGAATAAGGACTCCAAATACACCAAGAGAGAGCGAAAGGAAAAGAATAGATGATCTCAGATTAAGAAAAAGGCCATATCCTAAAAGCAAGGAGGAAATTTCGAAGTAATTAAAAGTTGGATCGTGGATCGACCACGCAGTTGGGAAGTTTCACACATTGGGATTAATTTTTATTTAATAATTTTCCTCAAAGAGGTGGTGATAATGTATGTGAGTTAATAGATATCTTTTAAACAAAGAAAAATGTGTAACTAGGTGAAACTGTAAAACACCACAAGGTGTGACACCGAGGAAAAAGAACACACGTTTTGGAAGCCCAAGGGTCGCAAAACCATTGGGGATTTAAAACATATTTTACTTCCTTTAAATGGATTTATAAAGGGCATTAAAACACTTTTACGTCAAAAGATAGGTTGTCGGGGCGAAATTGGAAGGTCCTGGAAAAATAGGGAAGGACTCACCGTTAGGTGAGTCACCGTTTCCCTAGCATTATCGCCTTGGAACCGTCTCCCTAGCACCGTCGTCCTAGCACCATCATCCTACAACCGATGTTGATTGGTGCTATGGATGACCCATCAGTGCCACCGAACCATCGGTGCCACCAACCCATCGGTGCCACCAATGCTCATCAATGTTAGTGATGTCGATCGGTGCCACCAATGCCCATCAGTGACACTGATGCCCATCAGTAACACTAACACCCATCGATGCCACCGACACCCATAGGTTCCACCGACGCCCATGGGTGCCACCGACGCTCATCGGTGCCACCGATGTCGATCGGTTCCACCAATTCCCATTGGTGCCACATACGCCCATCGGTTCCACCAACACCCATTGTTGCCACTGACACTCAAACATATAATTTGGAAAACTCCTTAATGAGTCACTAATGGTCTCCAGGACACTCCAAACACCAAAATTTTGGAAAAGTGAAGGACCGGGAGGGTCCGAGCCATTATAATGATAGAAAGAGAGATTAGAAGAAACCACATGAGAGTAGATACACTTATCTGTGGGAGATAAAATGAGATCAATGATGCTTCTATCCACAAAGAAAAGGGCATCGAGGATCCAAAATCATCTATTAGGAGCTTTCAAAGACAAAGGATTTTAGTTTGGGTCAAAATATGGTGATTAGTGTTTAAATCAAAGGGTTTTAAGATTTTAATAAAAATTTTGGAGGAATTAAAACCTGTCTTCTTGGTTTGAAAAGTATGGTTTCACAGTTAGATAAATCATGCACCCAAACCATCCACCCCTTCTCAAAGGGTGCACAGTTTCTCCTAAGAGGTCGCACGATTCTTCAAACCATGAAACAACCATGAAAACCCTCACTAGATGAGTTTTCATGGTTTGGAGGGTTTGGATACATGATTTTGAAGAACCCTACAACCACTTCTATGGATCACAACAGGGCACATAGTTTCGTGGGCCAAACCACATAGTTTTCTCTAACTGTGCACCAACTATCCATAGCCCAATTGGGCTTTCAAATTTTTAAAAATTCTCCTATAATGACCCCAAAACAACTATTGACTTAAAAGATATTTAAAAAATTGTCAAGGAATACCTAAATGAAGGAAATGGTGTGTTACACCCCCCACTATAAAAACATTTTTCCTATAAAGCATGTTAAGAATGCTCCATATCAAAGAGGTGATTCCATTGCTCTCTCCTCAGTGACACTTGTTCCCGTGTATCTTGAGAATCAGAACCATGCTTCTATAGAACATAGACTAAAGGTATATTCTTCCCATGAACAACATTTGCCACATAATCAATTATCCTGATAGGATTCTCAGTCATGGATAAATAAGTCTCAACATTAACATCCTCCCAACCCAAGACATGATATGGGTCAGAGAGATACTTCCAAAGTTGTGATACATGGAACACACTAATCGCATTTTCATGATAAATCAATTTATTAAGTTTTTAATGTTGATTTATTTCATAGGGAAGACCATAGGTCATCTCTCAAGGGGTGTTGTTGGTTTAAAGTGCATATATTTAATAAAAAGGACAAAAGAGGGGGTGTTTTTGAAAACATTTTTAAAAATAAAATTAATTAATTTAAGAGTTTAATAGTTGAAAAAAGGTAGTGTTTTTATAAATATGAGAGAAGGAGATCATTTAAATTTCACCACACATCTCAGTTAGTTCACTATTTTGAAAATTACACATAGTTTAATGGAATCCTTTGGTTAGGGGTAATCAAGATATTGATTCCCCTAATGCCTTTTAAAATGATGCACAAAGAACAAAACATTGACACAAAAATCATGTTTTCAAGGTTTAGACATAAATAATGGAATTAAATATTCCAAATAACACTAAAATTTCATTGAATGTTAAAAAGTGTTCTTGTGTTTTCCAATTGGAAAAACAAATATTATCACTTGAAATATCAACCCAATCAGTGTTGAAATGAAAATTGTTTCACTTAATTATACCAAAACAATACATTAAACGGAGAATAATGTTAATATAAAACATAAATAAAATGTTACAAACAAAATTTACTCCAAACCATCAGAATAAAAAGTTCCAAAACTCCCTCTCCAAGTGTGTGCATCTACCTTGAAATAATTTTCCTCCATTTAGCTCACCATCGAGAAGCGGAGGAGGCTCAGGTGGAACATCACCTTCATCATTTATCTCCCTATAAGGATATGAGACTCAGTAAATTATAGGATAAATAGAGAACTCAATTGGGTATACAAAATGAAATATATTTTCCCCTTGTTCAAGCTTATAAATGGTGTTCCCAAGGTGCCAAATTATAGGGGAAGTGGGAGGTGGTTTTGGGCACCCAGATTTAGATACACCAATTGGAATATGGATTTCGACTATTAAAATGCCTAATATCAACTTCAAAAAAAGAAAATAATTTTTAGAAGAAATATTTAAAATACCCCAATAAAATTTTGGGACCATTTAATGTATAAAATGGGATATATTTACAAAATATAGAACCAAAATTTTGACTTTGAGAAGATTTGGTTTCTTGGATAGATTAGTTTGGTTGGACCCCTTTTTGGATGAATTGGGCTTGGGTGGCTTTAGAATAGTTTTATCCAAATGAATTTTGGATCATCCCAAAAAAATCATCCTAAATGGGTATACATATTATATTAAGTGTTCAGTTTAGTCCATATGTGTGCTTGGGCTCTTGCGCATATTGGACCATTTTTCTTCAAATTCATCACGGGTCCTCCAAATCACCTCCTCCTATAATGTAATCATCAAAATAAGTAAAATTTACCTTTTAAAAGTTATAAAAATTTTATAATTTAATAAAATGTGAAGTTAAATTTATTTTTGTATTTTTAATTTTCAATAAAAAAAATAATTTAATATAGTTTAATAAGGGTGGAAGTGATTAGTGAATTATTATGCGTTCACACCCCTGCACCTAAAAATTTTCAGTCATGGGAAAATTCACATTTTCAAAAATGAATCATGAATATATTCCCAACCTCATGAATATTTAAAATTGAAATTAAAATTTAATACTTGATGGAAATGTGATTGACGAAAAATCCACACTGAGAAGTTATTCTCAGTGGTCATGGAAAAATATCTCTCATAAATTATATCAAAATGAAATTTAAGGAGATATATGATAAGAGTCTAATAAAGTAATTAAAAATTCAATCACGTCACTGAATCTCCATGTGTGTGTGTGGAAATCATTTCATTCTATTATTTAAACTTTCTATCCATTAAATATCAGTTATGTAAAAAAATATGCATTTTATATTCTTTCTATTGAACCTACCCTACATCATTTGCAATAAAATTTCTAAACACACTCTCTTAATAATTCCTAAAAGTCAAACACAAGCTCCTTGACTAGATATCCCCATATATTTTAAATTTCACCACTCCCCCAATTATTTATTTTTTATTTTTTTTGTATTTTTTGTTTTCTTTTGACTTTTTTAGGGCATGCAACAGGAAGAAAACATGTACACATGCATAGGTAAATATGATATAGTAATGAAAAAAAATCAGAGAAGGAATGAACGTATAGAAAATAAGTTTTGGAAAGTTTATAAAAATTAACTTGGATTATATTTAACTTATATTAAGTAATAAATATTCACACTTCATAGTTTATTGCAATGTTATGTGAAGATATTAAGTGACATTATTAACATATAAACTACTCACACAAAGGGTACCAATCATATCAAAGTTTTCATATATATAAACAAATTATATAATTAAAAATAACAAATTTACTAAAAACATCACGCCTAAATATTAAATTAATACTAAAACTCACATGACATTGGTGAATAAAGTTCTATTTAAATGTTAAAACAACTTGAAATAGGGAAATTAATAATGATTTTTCAATAATTTCCATTATTATGTGGGAATAAAAAATGAGTATTCCAGCACAAAATTGAACAAAAGTAGGGAAGTAAAAATACCATGAAACAATATAAAAAGAGAAAAATAATAAAGATGATAAAAATCCTAATGAACTGAGGATAGTGAGGAAAATTAAAAATACTATACAACTAGAGAAAAATAGAAAAAGTAATAAATATGATAAAAATCCTAATTAACTCAAGAATTTATCCACCCCCACACCTAGAGTGTGTAGTTTTTTTACTATAATAAAAGATAATGTGTGAAGGAAGGATAAAACCTAGTAGGTGTCACTGGAAGGTTGCATCTTGAAGGTTGAGTTCATCCATAGGGAACATCAGAATGGTTTTATGAAATTGATTCAGTCTCTTCCCATTAACGATGAGTGTTTTTTTTCATTTTGAACCAGTACAACACCAAATTGATAGATGTTAGTAATAGTGTATGGTTCTAACTAGAAGGAATGAAGCTTACCTAGATGAAACTTCAGTCGTTCATTGAAAATGAGGACTTTCTTCTTAATGTATAATTGATGAAGAAGTATGACGTGGTCATGGGTAGATTTGGTTCTATCCTTACAGATCCTTGATATCACATATGAGTCACTTTGAATTTCCTCCATCTCCAGAATCTGTAACTTCTTATTCTCACCTTCATCTGATAGGTTCATATTACATTTTTTAACAGCTAGATATGAATAGTTCTCTACCTTCACATGGAGGGGGAAATCATTTCCAAATACAATCCTATATGGTGACATTCCTATTGGGGTTTTAAATTTTTTTTCGATATGCCCAAAGTGCATCATTCAAGCATAAACTCTAATCCTTCTTATTATGTTGTACCATTTTTTCCAATATTTTATTAACTTCTTGATTTGAAATATATTATTTCCATTAGTTTGGGGGTTATATGTAGTAAAGACTTAATATAAATACCTATACTTATTGGGAAAGTTTTTCATGTTTTCATTACAATAATTTGAACCCTAATCACTAATGATTAATCTTAAAAAACTAAACCTACTGAAAATATGTGATCTCAAAATATCAGGAACCACTCGAGAGTTATCAGTTCTTATAGCCTTTTCTTCCACCCATTTAGATGCATATTAAACATCTAATAAGATTTATACAAATAAAAGTGAATTTAAAAAAGGCCCCATGAATATAACTCCCCATGCATCATAGATATCACAAAATAACATAGGTTGTTGGGGAATTTAATTCCTCCTAGATATATTCCCTGTGAATTAAAATTGTGTGCATGACTTACAAAACTGATGTGAATATCTATGCAATTTTATCCAATAAATTCCAAAGTCAAGGACCTTTTGAGATATATGTTGAGATCTAAAGTGGACCATGCATGCCAAAGTGTGTAATAAGATCAAAATAGAGGTGAACTCATGGTCAATGTCACATGGAAGAAAAACCTAGTCACTAAAAATTTTCTACAAGTATGGTTCATCCAAAATGTACCATTATGACTCATGATTATGTATTTGGGATTGTAAAGTCATAAATTATTTGGGGACCCTAGATGCTGCCAAAAAAAATCACAATGTTCACATACCAAGGATTAAGGTTTACTACATCGCAAAGGTACTCATCAGGGAGGAATTATCCAATGGGGAGGGATGATTCATCATTGTGATCCGATGGTGAGGAAATCCTGCTAATGTGTTAAGCTACAACATTTTCCACTCCTATCTTATATTAAATCTCTAGGTCAAACTCCTGGGGGAGGAGAATCCACCACATGAGGTGGGGATTAGAATTTTGTTTCTTAAGGAGAAACCAAAGGGAAGAGTTATCAAAAAATACAATGACTTTTGACCTAAGGATATATGAATGAAATTTGTCCAATGAAAACAAAATAGAAAGAAGTTCTTTTTCAGTGTTCGTGTTGTTTTCATGGGAAGATTCAAGGGTATGTGAGGCTTATGAAATGACATGAGGATCCATATTAATGCTTTGTGATAAAACCTCCCCAACTGCAGAGTTAGAGGCATCACACATAAGTTATAAGGGGAGATCCCACCTTGGTGGTTGGATGATGAGAGGTGATATGAGACTCCCTTTCCATGAATTAAATGTATACTCATAATTTTTATCCAAAACACTCAGAATATTTTTTTAATAATCAATATAAAGGAAGTAAAATCTTACTAAAGTCATTAATGAATTGAAAATAAAAACTAACATGACCCTAGAAATATCGCACCTCATGAACAAATTTTAGATATGGAAGGGAGGAGAATATTACAATTTTTTTATTTATAAACTTGAATTCCATTACTTGAAATAAAATTCCCATGAACTATGCCCCACTCAACAGTGAAATATCATTTCTCATAATTTAATATGAGATCATTTTTTAATGAAACTGTGTAGGAAAGAATCTAGGTGTTTTAAACAATCATTAAAAGAAGATCCATAAACTATGAAATCTACCATAAAAACCTCCATTCAATTATTAGGGTACTCAAGAATATATACGCAATATATAATGATAAAAAGTACCATGATCATTACAGATACCAAATGGAATCTATCTATATGAAAATTTTCCAAATGGATAGGTAATTATTGACTTTAATTAATCCTTAGGGGATATATGGATTTAAAAATAACCTGAATATCCATCAAGGAAACAATAATGGGACTTACCAAATAATTTTCCAAAATTTGGTCAATGAAAGGTAGAGAAAAGTGGTCTATTCCCATGGATTTATTTAGTCGATGGTAGTCAATACAGACTCACCCACTATTTTTCACACTTGTTGGAACCAATTAATTCATTTCATTTTTACCCTATTGTTATTCTAGTATTATTAGGCATAATTTGTATTGAGATAGACCATTTACAATTAGATATGGGATAAATGATCCTAGAAGCCAATAATTTACTTACTTAAAATTTTACCACTTCAAGGAGGTAATGATTTAATAGGCATTGAGATTGACTTATGGGCTTAGCCTTATTATCTAAAAGTATATAGTGTATTCAAATAAATAGGATAATTCTGGAAATATTAGTGAATTTCCATCCAATCACCTTTTTAAACTCTCTCAAATGGTCTAGAAGTTTTGATTTATACTGTATAGAGAGTTTTTTTGAAATAATGATAGGAAATTGATCAATACCCTAAATATAGGCATATTTTAAATTAGATTCAAGTGTTTTTAATTACTATACTAGTGTTATTTGGATAGAGGTAATGTATTTACTGGGAGTCAGGTCTATGAAACTATATATATGATCATGTTTATTATCTTTGGAAAGAGAACCAATGGAAATGAGATTTACATAATCATCATAGGTCATGGGTTCCTCAAAATGAAAACATTCATAAATTAAAATAAAAAATTTATACTTTTACTAACCCTCACAAAACTCAAAAGATGAATCACAACCCAAATCATCAAAGCGTGAAGAAGAGAAAAATAAATCAGAGTGTGGATTGAGGAGATAATTTTTTGTGTGTGTCATCAAAGAGAACTTCCACTAAAAAGATAGGAAGAGTGGAGTTTTCTTTAATATGGTGTTCCATAAAATCAAGGATATTGAAACTTACCTTTTATCCCACAAAATATATGGAAAACATACCATTGTGAACATTTATGATTGTCTATTTTTTTTAAGTTAAGGACCTTTAAGTAAGATAGGAGCATGTACTTGGGTCTAGTTATCATCTATCTCAGGAATATATAAGTCTTCAAGGGATATAAAATTCTTTATATGCATGAGGGAGTCCTTGAACACTCATATTGGATGTGTTGTGATCTAATTGGAAATTTTCATGATGATTTCCATTAGTAGAATCTCTCCAACCTATAGATAAGTACACACAGAGGGAGGAATCACATTAACTGAATCACCTAAGTCAAGCATTGGGTTAGAAAATAAAGTCTTCCATATAGTGAAAATTATTATAAAAGTGCTCAGATCCTTGCATTTGGTTGGAATCATTGGTTTTATAAAGGTTGAGACATACATTCCATGGTTGACTCTCTCATTCCCCTTAAGTCGTCATATGTGGGTGAAATATTATTTGAGAAATTTGGTATAGTGAAGAATTTTCTTAACTGTATCCAATAAAGTATTTTTAACTTGTACCTTTTAAAATGTATCTATGATTCAATTTCATTATCAAAAAATATTTGGGATTTAGAGAGTATTTGGTGAAAGGTAAAAGGAATGGATTGTTCAAGGGAATCCCCATTGATAAATTTTTTACCCTTTAGGTTTTTATTTTCTTCACTTGAATATTTTGAGGGTAGAGAAAGAGAATTTTCAGGAGGAGGACATACTATATGTTTTGAATCACTGAAAGGAGAAAGTTATTTACCACTACAAATTATGATATCACATACATTACCTTTGTCCTTAGGATTGGAAACAAGTTGGGATGGTATTCGTCTAGACCCTTGACTTTGGATTTCATCCACCGAGTTGGTGAGTTAGACTAATTGAGTTTTTAGGTCACACATGGCTGATTGAATGGTTTTTTGGAATTGGAGGTTATTTTTAGACATTTTCTTCATCATGTCCTCAAGTCTAGGCTCGGGTTTTTAAGGGGGATATTGGAAAGGCCTTTGTGGAGTTTGATGATTTTTGGGTTGGGGTTGGGGTTGACTACCCTTCCCTTGGTGGTTCTAGGACTGTTGAGGTTGGTTATAATACCCCCCCCCCTTCTGGTAGTATTGTTTATCCTTCCATCCAGAGTTGGATGGATAGTATGGTTATTTCCTAACAAGTTGGTTATATGGGTGACATGGGAAGATTTCCTCATAACTATCAAAAAAATTTCTCAATCTAGGGAATTGGCCAAAATAGCGGGTGTTATTGGAACATATACAACAAATAATTGGTGGAGGTTAAGATTTCACTTGGGAATAATCCATTCTTTTGGAGTAGGGTACTTACATCTTCAAACTTCATGTCCACATTCTTATCGAATTCTGAACTTTCACCTCATGGACACCTGGAATGGGTATACTGGACCTTGAAACAAATTGTTGTGTTTGTTTTTTTCAAATTCTCAATGAGGTTCCTTGTAGGGATAGGGGTCTTGTACACTAGGGCACCACTTGTAGTAGCATAAATCGTTTTATAATGGATTAGAATTAAACCATCATAAAAGTATTGTATTAAAAGCCATTATCTTATTTGATGGTGTGGATGACTTGAACAGAGCCTTTTCAAATTTTCATAATATCCATGAAGGATTTCCCCATTAGATTGTCTTATTCCACATATTTATTTCCTTATTGTTGTAGTTTGTGAGGCTGGGAAGTATTTTTTTGAGAAAAAAGATATTTCATGTCATCCCAACCATTAATTGGGGAGTTAACTAGCCTTTTATAGTGTCTTATAAAGATAATGGGAATGACCAAAGCTTAACCAATTCTTTATCATTACTACAAAACAAGCCTTTAACAACACTTGCCTTTATCAGTGCTAGAAAGAAATGTTGATAAAGGTGCCCTTCATTAGCTCTTTTTTTAGAACTGATAAAAGGTAACCTTTATCAGTTCTTTTTTTTCACTAATAAAGGGTACACTTTATCAGCACTTTATTTTTAGCGCTGATAGAAGATACCCTTTATCAATGCTCTATTTTTAGTGCTGATAAAGGTCCCAAATAAAATGAAATAATTAAACAAATAAAAATTAAAAATGAGTAAATGGAATAAGTATTGAAAAAGTTATTAATTAAATAATTATTAATAAAAAGGAATAAATTTAATATATATATATATATAAATTATAAATACTAATAAATAATATATATTAAATAAATATATATTTAAAATTAATAAAATAAAATAATTAAACAATTAAAAATTAAAAATTTGTAAATTAATAAAATTATTAAACATTTTATTAATTGAATAATTATTGATAAAAATGAATAAATTTAATATACATATATATTATAAATATTAATAAATAGAATATATTAAATATATATATCAAATGAATAAATTGTAATAACTAAACAAAAAAATTAAAAATTAAAAAATTATAATAATTAAACAAAATAATAATGAATAAATTGTTATAATAAAACACAAAATTAAAAATAAATAAATTATAAAATTATTAAAATATTATTAACACAAAAATTATTAATAAAAATGAATAAGTATAATATAAATTAAATATTAATATAGAAAATGAATAAAATGTAATGGTGCTATGGAATCTCTTGAGCATATTTTCCTCTCTTGTCCCCTCATTTGCAGGTTATGGAGCTACATCCAAGACATGACAGGGTGTTCTTTAAATATCTTTTCATTGGAAGGGTTGCTTTGTTCTGTTGTTGAAGCTCAATGTAGTGAACATGTGAGGAATCTGACTATGGTTGCTGTTGCAGCCTCTATAGGCTTCACTTGGAAGGCCCGGAATGACTATCTCTTTAATGATATCACTCCCACTATCTACTCTGGTGTCAAAGCTATTCACAGGGCGGTCTGTACAGCTTCCAGGATTCAAACTGGTTGCATGAAAAATGAGTTAAATGACTTTATTGTGCTGAGGAATTTTGGTGTTAGTGGTAGACCCAAAAAACCCTTAATGCTGAATTCTATTAGATGGATTCCCCCCATTCCCTCCTAACTGAAAGTTAATGTTGATGGAGCGGCTGCAGGGACACCTGGACCTTCAGGCTACGGTGGTGTCTTCTGCACCTATCGAGGCTTTGTCAAAGGCTGTTTTTATCATTTCATTGGGTAGGGGTCTGCTATTGAAGCTGAATTATGGGCTATTATCAAAGCAATCAGATATTCTATTCATTTTGGTTGGCATTTTATATGGCTAGAATCTGATTATATGGTGGCGGTGGATTTAATCAAACGGAGATCCAGGAATGTCCCATGGGCTATGCTGCCTTATTGGGTTGAATTTATTCACCTTCTTGATAATATTATCTTTGATGTGACTCATGTTTATAGGGAGGCCAATTAAGTGGCTGATGCTCTTTCAAAGTTGGTTGTAGAAGAGTCAAGCTCTGAATGGTCCTTTTTGGCTCCTGAATGTTGCAGGCGCTTTGTTGAGGCTGATGCTTGTGGCATGGTGTTTACCAGACTTTGTAAATCTCTTTTCTGATGCTTTGTTTCTTGCCTTTATTTTTCAATAAAATTTGGTAGGGGTGGATCTTTGATTCATTCCTGGGCATTTTGGTTATATATATATATATATAAATGTATATAATATTTCCTAAAATATGATTTATATAATACAAAATATTTATTCTTTACATTAAAAAATCCCTATGTTTATTGAAGAATGGTTTATAATTAAAAATTAATATTAATCAAAAATTGCTAACTAATTGCATCGAATAATGGACATAATTGAATGTAGTTTAATTTTTCGATTTAAAATATATATATATATATAACATGTGTTACATTGATTTAAATTACAGATACATAATTAATTCATTTTTATATACAATGCACACATACAATTATTTATGTAATTAATGAAATCTTATATAGAAACACATACACCTAATATTTATGTAATTTATTCAAATTTTAGTATTCATTTTAGAATTTAATTACAACATGATACATTTAATATATCATGTCTTCAATTAGTAAATTTTATTTATTTTTAACATTATTATAGTTAGGTATTAATTCATTTTTAATACTTTTTTATTTTTTATTTTTTGGGGAATTTAATCATTTTCTATTATTTATTTATATTTATTTATTTATCATACCTTAATATTTTCAGTATGTATTCATATTTATTTCAATATATATACATCTTTTTTTAATAATTTATATTTAATTAATAAAACTAATCCATTTTTTAATATTTTTAAAGTATACTCATTTTTAATTATTCAATTTCACTTATTTTTAACCTGCATCATTTAAGAGTATATATTCATTAATAATGTTAAAAATATTTCTTTAAATATTTATAAATAAATATTTTTATAAATTTATATTTACTATATTTATAAATCTATATATTTAAAATTATAAATAAGTAAATATTGTTTTTTAAGTATTTATATAATTATAAATAATTAATTATAGAAGATTTAATAATTATAAAATTATAATAAATTTATTTAAATAATAAATATATTTACTATATTAATATTTATTTATTTCTATTTCTATTTCTATTTCTATTTCTATTTCTATTTCTATTTCTATTTCTATTTCTATTTCTATTTCTATTTATATATCTATTTCTATTTCTATTTCTATTTATATTTATATTTATATTTATATTTATATTTATATTTATATTTATATTTATGTTTATATTTATGTTTATATTTATATTTATACATATTTATTATATATATATATAATTATATAAATATATATTGATATAAATATATAAATATATAATTTTTTTTATTTTTAAAATTGGTGATGTAATTATAAATAAATAATTATATATTTAAATAATTATAAAATTAAAATAACTATATTTAAATAATGAATATATTTACTATATTTTTATTTTTATTTTTATTTTTATTTTTATTTATATTTTTATCTATTAATTATATATATAATTATATTAATATATATTATAATATAAATATATTTATAATTACAAAATTATAATAAATATATTTAAATAATGAATATATTTACTATATTTATATGTATATATATTTATTAAATATATATATAATTATATAATTATATTTAAAAAAATTATGATTATAATTATAAATCTTTTATCAGTGCTAATGTTTTAGCACTGATAAAAGGTATCTTTATCAATGATTTTTTGAAAGTGCTGATAAAAGTGTCCCTGATCTATTTAAAGAGCCCTAACCAATCACGATTTTCAAAGCTTTTCACGAAAGCCACCTGCTCTCGGTGCTCCTCCTCATTGAATCCAATCTCGAATCATGGCTCAATAAATCCAAGACTCATATCCAAGGCTTGAACAAATCCAAGATTTGGTGATATCTCTACTTCTCTCACACAATTTAAAGCTTCAATCCAAGATATGTTATTTTCTCCTCCTCCTCACTCATTGATTACTTGTTTGGTGATATCTTTTTGTGTTCTTTTTGTTCAGTATCTCATCTTATTCATTATCCATCACTTCTTTCCCTTATAGAATGAATTTTTAATTGTGGATTTCTATGATTTTGGGTTTTTATTAACCCTTTTAGGGATTTTTTTGCTTCCTTGTAGCGTAATAGGAATTCCACACACCGATTTCATCTGTTATGGTAGGTGGCTTTATTCACTTTCCTTTAAACGTGGAACCATAAGTGATTGCATATTTTAAATCCATGTTTTTATCTGAATTAAATTCTATTATAATTATCCATAATGGTTTAATGTATTTATAAGTGTTTTTCTTATTTTTTTCATTAACATCAAAGGAGTTTTTTCTCAATTTTTAATGTTTTTAACTTACGTCCATGGAAATAACATGCACAAAGTATTTGTTAAAATTCCACCCATGGTTTTTATTGAATAAATTGATATGGATTTCATGTAATGATTTATTATGAATTATAATGAATTGAAATTATGTTTTGATCAATGGTTTCTATGAATTAGACCATGTTTGGCTATTTTTCAAGATGCTTTTTACGTTAGCAAAGAACATGGAAGTATCATTTCCATTCATTATTTTAAATGTTTTGGATGGGTTTCAAATGGAATGTTTGATATCTTTTATCATATTTTCAATGTAAATAATCTATGTTTGATATGTTTTCCCAATTAGATTAATATGTTTTATTATACACACCCTTGAAGTTAAGCCCCATTGTTGATTCATAAGTGAAAAATCATTTGTCATTGTAATATGTATTGATCATAGATCATTGATATCATTATAGGGTTTATGTTATTATGAATGGGGTTAGTCATTAAAGGGGATTCAAATGTGAAAGTGAATTTATGGTTATTAAACTATTTTAATTCTTTTTTTAAATGTATTGAGATGTGTTATATTGTATTGTTCGACTCCACTTATATGTCTTGGGAAACCTTGGGTAGCTTGGTGAAAGATCTAGGGATGAGTATTTCACTAGTGTATGATCACGCTTTGTACTAAATAGTTCATTTTAAGGATTTTAGCCCAATTTATCTATTAATTTATTCAGCAATATTCCTTGAAATATATTTTATAAATGGATCTTCAAGGTTATTACAAGATTTTACACAAACAATTATTATGGTCCCATTTTATAATAATTGTCTCACATATCATGTATAAAATTAATATGTTTTGAATTTACATTATATATGAAACTATAATATTTTAACATTTTTTATTCACTCCCATGATTAATGGAAATAATAGGTATTGGAATATTACATAATTTAAATTCCATTAATAAGTTTATGACTCATTTTTTTCACTCTACAAGTCGTTAAAGTATTAAATTTAGATTCTAATTTTGAATGTGAAATGTCTTCTTGTTTATTTCCCACCCCAAAAATAACACAATCTATAAGAATAAATATCCATACAAATTGGGATTTATAATATCCCATGAAGTTATTTCAACATGAATTAGTGGATAATTAATTTATTCAGGTAATCATTATAAAATAAAATCAAATTTTTTAGCCTTCTTTCAGCGTAAATAGATTATAATTATACATTTCTGATGATCCATGCAAGAATTAATAGAATATCAATGCATTTGAAAAACCAAAAATGGGATATGTGGTTTATTATATTATATCACATACATTAAAGAAAAAAATTCACTATAATGTTCTTGTTGTGAAATGGTTATGCCTGTATTGATAAAAAATTAACACTACAGTCAAATAGAGTATTTTCGTCTTTGAAACTAATAAGATAAAATTTATTCAACATGATCAAAACATAATGAGACTCACATAAATAATAACCCCCACTATGTATTCATACTTTAATAATTAGTATAGTATCTATTATTCTAATTTTATTCATTTTAAATACTTATTTTAGTCACCCGTAAAAGTAATGAAGTTTTTTTTACCTCCGTCAGTTAATAGACAATTTAATTAAAATATAGTATATTGAAATAATTATAACATTGAAAATTCTTCCAACACTATGATTTTTTTTAATTTTCTAGATTCTATTCATGCTTAATATTTTTTTTAATTTTCCTTTAAAATTATTTAAATGTAATTTCTTCATTACTTTCAGTGAATTAAAATTGGCATGTGAAAATTGGTCATGTCATATATCATAACATGTCCCAACCGAGACCCCTTTAATCATAGACAAGAATGTGTGTGTGCCCCCCAAATCTCACTGTCAGTATGCCACAAGTTAATAACTAGTGATAATGGTGTGATTCTCACAAATTGTAGACATTACCTCTTTTAGAGAACATAATGGAGTACAACGATCATCCTCCTCAGCTTCATCTCCCAAATAGTTATTATTGCATTTTGTTTCTTAAAAATCATCCCTCATCTCTTCTATGTTACTTGAACTACTCTAAGAAATATTCATACAAAATGATAACTAGTACCTAGTATGGGATGAATACTTCTCATAGTAGTTCAAGAAACATAGGTTCATGTCAATAAGAGATGTGGGATAAGTCTCAAGAAACAAAAGGTAATAATAATTGTTTAGGGGATTAAGCTAATGAGGATGAAAATTGTCTATAACTTTCACCTTTGGATGAATTCAGAGGATAACGCCTTCTATAGTGCAATAATTCTTTTCATAAATCCAATTACCCATTTCCTTCAAAGCATACTAAAATTACTTGAAACAATAAAATATTTGCTTCCCATTAATATAATTATCTATAATGTTCACATTTGATAATGAATATATTATGGGTATTTATTTATTTATTATAAAAAATGAATATTTTATGAACCTAATAGTATGGATATGAATCGAAAATGTATGTATGCTAATCTTTTGATAAAATTGTATGAATATGGAGTTAAAGAGTTCCTCGAGTTTGCAATAGAGCATGCATACGACCCTTCTCAAATCCTTTTTATGTGTTCACAATGTTTTTATTAAAGAAAAATTAGTCTGGAAGAGTTGGAATAACATTTGATTGGTCATGGAATAAATTAGAGCTATATATTGGAATAAACATAGGAAAAAACTGAATATGCATTTTGATTGGGATGATACTGCAGTTTATGGATCATTTGATATGAATAATAGTGTAAATGGTGATGGAGATTTCATGGAAGAAATGAAAATGGAAATTGAATATGACCTTAATGATTTTACAAAGTTTCTTGAGAAGTTAAATAGTTATGCTAAGAGACCATTGTATAATAGTTACAATAAATACACAATATTTTTAGTTTTATTGAGGTTATATAATTTTAAATTTGGTAGGGGATAGAACAACATCAGCTTTACCAAAATACTTTGTGTACTGAATGATGTTCTCTCATAATAAAATGAAATTCCATGTCAAACATATGATGCTAAATTAATGATATGTTCAGTGGGAATGATCTTTAAAAAAATCCTTCTTTTCTAAATGATTGCATATTGTTTTGCAAGGACCATGAATCACTCATGAAATTACCTAAGAGTGTCCTAGATCAATACAAGAAAAGTAAATCAAGTCCTTCTAAATTTTTATGGTACATTCCTATAATTCCATTGTTTATAAGACTATATAGATGTTAGGAAACTATAAGACAATTGACATGTCATACAAATATAATAATTAAATATGGGAACCTACATCATCCAACGGGTTCTCCTTATTAGAAGAAAATTTATTATGATTATCCTGAATTTGAAAATGAAGAGAGTAAATTTTTTCTTGTGTCATCTACAGATGGAATAAGTCATTTCGGTGTACAGATTAGTACTCAAAACATAAGGATCATCATGGTGGTAAATTATAACTTGCCTCTATGGTTATGCATGATGAAAAAAAACATTATGTTGTATCTACTTAAATCTAGACCAAAGAAACTCAATAATGATATTGATTTCTATTTGGATCCATTAATCAAAGATCTAAAATTGATGTGGGATATAGGTGGTACAATGTATGATACTAAAAGAAAAGAGAATTAAAATTGAGATCCATTTTGTATGGGATGATAAATGACTTTTATGCTTATGAAATTTGTCAGGATATAGAATTAAAGGAATATTGGGGTGTCCCATTTGAAAAGAATGAACACACTCAGTTTAGTTGAAACATTCCTTGAAGACTATGCTTTTAGGAAATTTGAAATTTTTACCTTGACGACATAAATACTAATCCTGGATAACAACATTTGATGGGAATACCAAATATGGTATAGTGCCATCTCCACTAACAGGTGATCATCTGTTTGATAAATTAAAATATATTGACACTATTTTCAATAAACCATTTTTTAAAAGACTTATGAAATTATTTTTGAAGAATATATCAACTTTCATTGAGTTGCCATATTGGAATTGTTTATACGTCAGACATTTTCTTGTTGTCATGCTTGTAGAAAAAAATGTATTTGATAGTGTTATTATCACGTTACTAAATGAACCTAGAAAAATGAAAATTTTATCAAGGCTAGGTTGGACATGATTGACATTGGGATAAGTGAAGAGTTGGAACCGATGAACTATAAAGGGTGTAATTTTCTTCCTCTAGCAGCTTACACTCTATCCAGATAAGAAAATTTAGAATTTTTCCTTTTACTTAATGGTGTAAAAGTTCTAGAGGGTATTCATCAAATATAAAGAATGTCACTTCAATGAATAAATTTGACATTATAGGGACTAAAATCACACAACTATCATGTTTTGATTCAATATTTGATGCGTGTCTCTTTCCGTTGCATTCTTCCTAAAAATGAAATGAATAAATTAACCTGACTCTACTTCTTTTTCAAAGCCATATGGAGCAAATTTATAGACCCGAAGAAGTTTCTAATCATGAATAAGGAGGTTGCAGTTATAATATGTGAACTATAGATTTCCTTCCCACCATCACTGATATAATGGTCCACCTGATGGTTCACTTGGGTAAAGAGGTTCAACTATGTGGTCCTATCTATTATAGATGGATGTACCCCATTGAATGATATATAAATATTTTTCAAGGGTATATCAAAAATCAAAGTCATATAGAAGGTTGTATTGTATAATGATATATTTTTAAAGAAGTTTTTGAATTCTATACTGATTATCTATCATATGTTGATAGTATCAATCTCTCAAAGTCTCATCATAGCTGATGCATTATGGTAGAAGTGATTTCTGAAATATATGTTGTTACAATTACCATCACAGAGCAATAGTAAGCATAAATTTATATTTTACATAATAGTGAAGGTTTTGATCCATATGATGAATCCCATAAATAAATTATTAGAGATTTGAATTCATAAAGGGCTAAAGGATGGATATCAAATACACATAATAAATAGTTTATAGGATGGTTCCGAGATCAAAGTTATAAGAAGTTATATGAAGATATGAATTCAATTGTCGAACGAATTTTATGGATAGCTATGGGACCAAATGAAAATGTTATATCTTACACTAGTTTTGTAATCAATGGTTATATATTCTATAATAATGAACATGATGACTGTAGTATGATGAAAAATGGTGGAGTTATGCTTGGGGAGGAAGTGATTAAAATATCTGGTTCCAAGGATAGAAATATAATTTATGATAATATATCATATTTTGGAATTATTGAACAGATATATGTGTTATATTATACAACATTTCAAGTTCTGATTTTTTGTTGCAAATGGGTTGAAAAAAGGAGTGTAGTGAAATTCGATGAAATGGGCTTCGTGAAGGTAAATTTCAGTGTGGAAGGGTAAAAGGAATATCTATTCATAATGGAATAAAAAGCAGTGCAATTATTTTATGTCTTAGATATAGAAAATAAGAATTGTTTGATTTTATTATTGGAAACTAAAAAAATATACAATCAAATGAAAATTCAATTGAGGATAACCCATTCATTGGGTGATCACAATCAGTTCATGTTGGTCCCAATGTAGATGATGTATTATACATTATAGGGGACTATAAATAGGGGATTTGTATTCTCAATAGAGGATCCAAATCTTTAAAACCATTAAAAAAGAAAGATAGTTTAATGAGAAGGTAAAATTGTTTTTAATATACTATGTTTTTCATCATAATGTTATTTGTTCTCTACTGCATTAATATAATCTAAATTAAATGTTTGACTAGTCATGTAGACTACGTCCTTTTCACATGATGATATTACCAATATCATGGAATAATATTCTATAATGAAGGAAACCATTTGGAAAGATTTAAAGGTAATGTTATGATATATTTTCTCTATTTTATTGAAAAATTATATAATTAAAAGTTGATTTAATTTTCATTATTCCTTAGAGAGTTAATTTATTTTATAATATTGTTTTCTGTTTTTCATGTCTTTCTACACTAAAACTTCCACAGTCGTATTCTCCCTCAAAACCTTTTCACCCCTACAGTGTTGTAATTTATCACATTACTTCAAGTTCCCTTTAATTAATTTGCAAGAATAGAAACAACACTACCTATTCTCAATCATAGAGGAAATATTGATGTTTTCCTAGTAAAATAATTGTCTATAGAAGTAATTTTTATTTCATATTTATGTATAATTTAATTCTTTTTAGTGTTACTTACATAATAATTGTTTTCTTATACATGTAGATTTTTTTTTGAGCTGGGGTGGTTTGTTCAAAGATTCCCATGCTCATGAGAGATTGGACTTCGAAGATGAAACTAAGATAAAGAAAACAAGAAAATTGGTCAAGAATATATAAAATCATCGTAAAAATTTGAATTTATACTACTTATTTAATTAAGTTTTTTAACATTTTATCAACTATTTTTAAGTTTATTTACTTATCATTTGTGTCTAATACATGTTTTTTCATAGATATTTTGGGAAGTTGTATTTTACTTTCAGATATCTACAAAAATCTAGAAAAGATATATAATGGTCCTTTATGATGGAAGATGAAACTCCATCCTGCCTAAAACGTGAAGTATTTTAGGGATCATGGAGTCTCTCTTCCATCAGAATGGAACATGTTCTATTATTTTTATCTTTTTTAGATAGTTTAAAGAAAAAAACATATCCCATGCCCAATCACCTGCACCAAAATCTGATACACAGTGTGCTTTATATGACTCGAACTATGTTTTTTTAGTTTATAATTTACATTTTAGTTCAAAAGACACATCACATACTCAAAACCATGAAAACAAATTAATATTGTTTTGATAATTTATGTTAAAAATCATTAAGTAATTTTTAACATGTAGGAATTACTCGCAACTCAATATGATGCATGGTGTGCCCGGTATGACTCCAGTTGTGCCTTTTAATTGAAAATTGACATTAATTTTAGTAAAAAAATAAAAGTTACATACTAAAAACTCCGAAAATGTGCTTGAATTATCTTGATAATTTAGTAAAATGATTTATAAGTTATTTGTGACAATTAAGAATCAATATCACATCAAAACAAAACATAATGTGATTTATATGACTCAAAGAGCATGTTTCCAGTTTATAATGTCATTTTACTAAAAAAGACAAGTGACATACTCATAACTAATAAAACTAATTTGATTTTTTTTGATACCTTGGGAAAATGATCCATAAATCAAACGTGTATAAATTATTATCACCTCAATATTATGTATGGTGTGATAGGTAACTATTTATTTTTATTTAAAATTGACATTAATTTTAGTAAAAAAGATAACTTCCCTACTCAAAGTTGAGAAAAACCATTAATATTATTTTTATACTTTAGTAAAATGATCCATAAGTCAATTTATACATCTAGTAATCATCTAAACTTCAATTTGAAATATGGTGTGACTATTATGACTCCAATTGTGTATTTTTATATAAAATTGACATTAATTTTAGCAAAAAGGACAACTAAACTACCCAAAACTGAGAAAAATGTTTGTCTTGTTTTGATACTTTAGGAAAAAAATCCATAATTTTTCACGACCTGTCCCCCGAGGCCCGTTCCATGACTACCCCAAGCTCGCCTACTATAGGCCAGGGGATGATGACTAGCACCGAAGGCGTATTCCTTAAAACTGGTAAGGCATTTCCTTTATAACATATAACTCACATAACCAAGCACACAATACGATACAAACACAAGTAAACTGAATAGTAAAAAGAGTGTGTACAGTAAGTAAAAGGGGACAGAATACCAGACCAACTAGAAAGTACAAGAAAACTGGAAAGTACAAGTAAACTAAAAAGCTCCTGTGAACACCCACCAAGGATCATACCTAAAGGGTAGGTTCAGCTCTCGAACGGTCATCTCTGTGGTACGACTTGCCTATGGTCCACCTCTGAGCTACCTCCAGTCCTAGTACCCTTGTACTTAGTCAGCAATATCTGTCATCTACACCAAACACAATAAGGTGTGGGCATAGCCCGTGCAGGGGTGAGTATAATGATACTCAGTAGGGACCCCGAGACCCCCCAAAGGTCTCTGAAAATCCACAAAGGATAAAACACAAAGCATTAAAACAATTGTCATCCCTACTTAGTTATATGCCCATAAATATACCTAAGTTATCAAGTATACCCATCTCATTCATGAGGAAACACAAGGCCAAAATCCATAGCCCAAGGCTCAACTGTTCCACAAAGGAAGGAATACCACGAAGGTAACACGACAAAGGTAAGTACCACAAAGGTAACGCCACATAAAAGAATACCACCAAGGTTTCACCATGAAGGAAAGTACCACCCAGGTATGCCACACAGAAGAAGACCACAAATTTATCACCACGAAGGTAAGTACCACACAGGTATGTCACACGGAAGAATATCACCAAGGTATCACCACGAAGGAAAGTACCACATAGGTACGCCACACAGAAGAATACCACAAAGGTATCACCACGAAGGTAAGTACCACACAGGTAAGTGACACAGAAGAATATCACTAAGGTATCACCATGGAGGAAAGTACCACACAGGTACGTCACACAGAAGAATACCACAAAGGTATCACTATGAAGGTAGGGACTCAACTCACACCAGGTATAACTTAAGTACATAAGTACAGATGATTAGTAGAAGGCTAGATCATCTTATTATGTTAAGTAGCATTACTTCTAACCCACACAGGATCAATAGGTAACTAACCCCCGCTGACCCACACAGGAACTGACCCACACAGGATCGATATGCACTGACCCATACAGGATCACTGAGGGATGACCCAAACAGGATCGATATGTGCTAACCCACACATGATCACTGAGCACTGACCCACACAGGATCTGACCCACATAGGATCGATATGTTCTAACCCATACAGGATCGCTGAGCACTGACCCACATAGGATCTGACCCACACAGGATCGGTTTGTGCTGACCCACATAGGATCGATGTTATTTCTTCGCGTACAGCCAGCCATAGGGTTCCCACACTAAGCTCGCATGATTTCGTAAGGGTCTTCTCCTCAAGCCACATGTTGATACTCCAACTTCCACTAAGTCAAACAAATAAATATTAAAAAGGTCTATCACATCAAAAGGGACCCAATGCAATTGACGGTGTGTCAATTGGACGCTCGGTCTGTAAGTTATTAGCATTTCTGCTCTAAGGGCCCAGTTGGATTCGGGGTTTGATCCAACCCGGACATACTCCAACATTATCCAAAACTAAAGTGGAGTATACCAAAAGGAAATACTATATTTAAGGTTTCTGGATCCATATACGGTTCATCAAACAGACGCCCGTAGCTCAAGATATGGTCGAAAGAGCGAAAAGGGTCGAAGTTGGTCTGGGTCCGGTCCGACCTGGCCCTACCCGGCTTGGGCCGACCCGATCCGGTTTGGGTCGACTCGGCCCGGCTCTCTGGTGCGGCCCACGCTGGGTGGCCCACGGTGTGGCGTCCAGCTGGCGGCCCACGGTGCGGCGGCCCGCGGTGTGGTGTCTGTTGGGCGGCCCCAGCTAGCCAGATGGCCAGCCTCTCCTCTACGCGGCATGGTCGCGCACCGCGCCATCTCTGGTGGCTGGCAGCGAGTCAGCTGCCCTCCCTCGCTACTGTTGCCTCATGTTGTAGCTCTTGTAAGCTGGGCAGCGTGGATGCACTCTGCCTCCCCTTTGTGCGGCTGACGGGCTGTGGCCCTTCTCTGGCAGTGCGGTCACGCCTCCGCCTTCTTCGCGGTCGGCCGTGGTGTCGGGCGCCGCTCTCGAGTCCCACTGGTGCCAATCTCCGGCACCGGTCGTCGTCCTCCTCCGTCGTGAAAAAAACATCAAAACCTTAAAGGTTGCGGAGTAGTCGGGCCATGTTCGTTTGGCCTGCACCCTCCACGTTAGAGCAGTAGAAAATGACATAGACGTTCTTAATTCAAGAAGGATGTCAAGAATGGGATAAGGGGGTATAAATCAACAACAAAGCCTACAATACACCCCGCAACAACCTCCACAAAGATGAAAGAATCGCGGGACAATCCGTTAGTCTTTTGATCAGCGTTCTTCGTATAAATTCAAGAATGGGGAAGAGGAAATCAAAAACACTCAAAAGAAATAACCCCCTTCCTTGAACGTCAGAGAATCGTCCGCACTTTCTGGTGGACCGTGTTCTTAGTTCCCGTGACTAGCTCCCAAAGATGCCACTCGCACGTCACCCATTTATGGTTCGATGTTGTCTATCACCTCCCGCTGGGTCGGCTTCATCTTCTACGTGTCGAGTGTCACGGAACTTTACCAGAGCTTCATCGCTTGGTGAAGTTGTACCAAATCCCCCCCCCCTCAAGCTCCATATATATAGGAGAGGGGGAGGGTAAGTAATGATCGTGGAATTTATGAATGTTCATTTAATAGGAACCTTACTAAATTCCAACAATGTTGTTACTTAGTTTTTGAAAGTCATGCCATTTAATTTACATTGGTGCAATTAAATGGGAGGTTTCACAAGGGACTTACCCATATTAAAGAGGGGTTCGGGTGGTCCCCACCCCCAAGCATTCAATTGGGAGGTTAAAAATAAAATGCGTTCTTTATTTTATTTTTATTTCTATGAAAAAACATGAAAACTAACTTTCACCCTCAACCAACTGCGGTCGAGTTGAAAGTCTCCTTAACCGAATATCGGCGTTGCGAGTTCAACAGTGTCCTCGGATTTCAATTCAGAGCACCGGTTAAAAAGTTACAAAATTCCACTTGCGCATTTACTGAACGTACCCAAAAAAGTTCTGAAAATTATTAACAGTCACCCTCGAACCGTTTCGGTAGAGTTTAGGCTCTAACCAAGTGAAGAACGCTCCAAAGAACCCAGCGGTACTCTCGGATTTCCAATCCGAGTTACCGTTTAAAAGTTATGTATTTTACAATAAAATAATTGTCACTTAATTATTTCATTTATGGCCAAAAACTAACTTTCACTGATGGTCTGTGCCAGCCAAAGTTAATATCTACTTAAATAAATCATTCCCTCATGAGTTCAGCGGTGGTCTCGGATTTTTAATCCAAGCTACCGTTTGTGAGTTATAAGCATTTGAAAATAAAATAATTTATTTTATTATTTTATTTACGATTATGCCATTTTTGGGTTTTCTCATAGGAGGCCCGTGCCGACTAAACTTAAGCCGCACCTAGGGTAAATCCGCCATCCTAAGCGCAACAGTACCCTCAGATTTCTGATCGAATAACCGTTTAAGATTTATTCCACTTTTTTAGGAAAACTGCTTACGTGTGCTAATTAAAGCTTAAAAAATCTTCGATGGATCATTCCGGGCACTCTGGGCCTTGGAATCACGTTCCGTTAGATTTTATAGTCTCGAAAAAGTTCCATAAAATAAAAAAAATACATGTTATTTCTGGGTTTTTACATTCTCCCCACCTCAAGGCTTTGCGTTCCCAAAAGCCACATTACAAAAACTAGGAAAACAAGTGGGGGTAATGAGCATGAATCTGAGCCTCCCACTCCCATGTGCTCTCCTGGAGGTTCTCGTGCTTCCAGCACACATGCACCAAAGGTATCGATCACCCATGAAGGAATCTCTCCTCTCAATCCTCAATATCCACTGGAACCTCCGAAAATATAACCCCATCCTCGATGTCCAGCTCGTCGTGGTCTATGAAGTGAGATGGGTCGTGCACGTATCTCCTCAACTAGAATACATGGAAGACATCATGAAACCGGTGCAACTGAGGGGGAAGTGATAGGTAGTAATCCACCTCGCCAACTCTTTTGAGGACCTGGAAGGGTCCAATAAACCTCAGAGATAACTTTTCGCCCTGACCAAATCTATGCGAACCTCATCGAGGTGAGACCCGTAGAAAGACATGGTCACCATCCTCGAACTCCAGAGGCCTCCATATCCTGTCAGCATAAGACTTCTGCCAGCTCTGAGCAGTTTTCACTTGCTAACAAGTGAGGCATCGTGATACAAAATCTCCCACTATTTTCTTCATCCCTGACCACCAGTACTGACGCTGAAGGTCCTGGTACCATGGTGCGTCCTCGGAAGAGGCCGACGTGCTCCCCACCTTCAGAAAATCTATCAGGTGCCTACCCTAAGGATAGTTGAAGACGTCGAGCCTCGCAGTTAGTGTCCCCACGTTGCACCTCCCTGACTCGCTGAAGAAGTGGGGGAGTGACTGTGAGAGACTGAAGAAAAACTACTCCATATCTGTCCATAAAGGATATTCGTAAAGCAGTTAGCTGCTCTATCGCCTCACCTAGAAGCTGTATACCAGATCTCATGCTAGGTGCATCTGCTACAACGTTCCCCTTCCTAGGAGTATAGACTATCTCAAAGTCATATTATTGGAGGAACTCAAACCAACGTCATTGTATCAGTTTCAGTTCCTACTGAGAGAAGATATACTCGAGACTCTTGTGGTCCGAGTAGACTATAAAACGTTTGACCGTAAAGTAATTCCACTACACCTTTAGTACAAAGACCACTACTGCTAACTCCAGGTCATGGGTAGCTTAGTTCTACTTTTCAATCTCTGTCTCGGCTCCTGAAAGATATGATGACACTTCTTCGTCCACAGGAAAGGCTCTTCCTTTTTCGTCAAAGATGACAAGGGTGCCGCTACCCTGGGGAAGTCGGGTACAAATATCTTGTAGTACCTAGCCAAAGCATACATCCCTCTCCCTTTGGGGAGGTAATCCTGAAAACATATTTTGAAAATATGCCCCCATGCTCTTCTAATCCTATTTGGAACAGAAAACTCAAAACTCCTGCTGCCACAAGGGTAAGTATGGCTGACTCGTGAGTGATCGGTTGCACCCTCCTATGCATGAGTCTATCCTATGCTACCTAGGTTTCTTTTTCACTGACCAAGGAAAACACCATTCTAACATTGTAGAGAAACCACAACTTTTTTGCCTAATATAGTCAATCTGAGTATGAAATGTGGATTCCCATTCCATACCCAAACTAACATCATAAGGCCTCGATGCTGCCACCAAGAGGTTCCAACCAAAACTCTCAACTCAAGGGTCATATCACACTATCAGAATAAGTGTGATTATCGAGTCTCCTCCCAAAGGTATCTCCATACATGAGGGTCAAGTCAATGATTTAACCGGAAAATCTAGGTCTTGGACAATATTCATGGAAGGAAGGAATGATTGGTACCTATGTCTATTGATATGGTAGCTAGTAGTAGACACAGACTATACCTCTAATCATTCCTGGAGTCCTTGGGCCACACTCCTTGACCACATGTAGCTACTCCCTTCCCCTACCCTCTATCTCCCTAAGCCTGGTGGGGACCACAAAGGGGGGTGGTTGTAATATGTAGAAATGTACACCACCTCATGTTGCTCCTTTAACTCTGCTTCCACGTCTGTAACCCTACATATTCATCTATCCCTAACACTTTTTCTTCTTGAAACATTTCTTACATGCCTAATCCTTTGAGACTGGCACCAGTTTCCTGTTTTCCCACTACTATCATTCACTGGCTGTATCCGCTCAGCCAAAGAACATTCAACCACAAAGGTACTCTCTAGCACCCCAACATAAGTAGGAATGCAAAGAGGAATAGTGTTGGCTTGGACGTCCTTAAACACACTGTGCTCGAAATTTCAAGCCCCGAAGCACTGATCGTATTGTATTCATCGAGTACCCGGAATGATCGGTATGCCTTGATGAATAATCAGCTACCAACTTGTCATCCTGACGAGCTGTAGAAGCTCTAGAGAACTCTTAGCCACCTCCTCAAGCTAGTCCTCAGCCACCTGTGAGTTGGGCTCGCCTTGGAACCTGAGTGGTATCTGATGTTGAATCATGCGTAAGGCACTAAACCTATATGTTTCCTCTACTAGTACTAATGGTTGTAACTACTAACTAACAGGAAGTGATATAGCTGACACACTACCCGAAGGTACTATCTCGGGTAATAGCCCACGTACTAAAGCCTCATCACTATACCGACCATCCTCATGGTCACTCACTGAAAAATTCTAGTAGCTAAGATCACCATCTTCTCTACTGGTGTCTCAACTAGGCAGAAAACTCTAGCAACCACCTCGAGCCAGCCCTCATCTGCATGGGAAACTGTCTCACCTCGAAATCTTAGAGGACTCTGCTACTTGAACTCGTGCAACACGCTCAGTTGGTGTGCACCGTCTGCCAGTGTGTCTGGTGGTATCTGTTTCCCAGTGGGTGGTGGTGCTGCTGTTACACCACCTGAAGGTGCCAACATAGTAAGAGGGCCCTGCACCGGAGCCTCATCGCTCGGTGGGCCGTCATCGTGTACTCTCTCGGGAATCCTATCTGGATGTCTACGTAGAGGAATCCTCATAAGAAACAGGTGTTAAATGGTCATTTAGTTATACCTAGTGAGATGACTCAAGAAAACACAAGAAAAATTTTTCAAACACACACACAATCAGTGTTTTCTTGCACTGAGCTAGAAATCAGAAGTCATGGTCTTGGTGTATGGATACACCGGCCACCGCACCAACACTGGATTCCCTAAACTGATAACCACACTCACTACACATAACATTATTTTCGTTAAAATATTAGAGTCCAATGTTTTGTGGTAGAACCAACTCCTCTGATACCAATTTGTCACGACCCGTCCCCCGAGGTCCGTGTCGTGACTACCCCAATCCCTCCTTCCATAGGCCAGGGGCTAGCGACTAGCACCAAAGGTGTATTCCCTAAAACTGGGAATGAATTGCCTTTATAACCTGTAACTCATGCAACCAAGCACACAGTACGATACGAACACAAGTAAACTAAATAGTAAAAAGAGTGTGTACAGTAAAAAGAGGCCAGAATACAAGACCAACTGGAAAGTACAAGAAAACTAGAAAGTACAAGTAAACTGAACAGCTCCTGTGAACACCCACCAAGGATCCTACCAAAAGGGTAGGTTTAGCTCTCGAACGGTCATTTCTATGGTACGCCTCATATATAGTCCACATCCGAGATACCTCCAGTCCTAGTACTCTCGTCCTTAGTCAGTGTTGTACGTCGTCTGCACCAAACACAACAAGGTGCGGGCATATCCCGTGCAGGGGTGAGTATAAAGATACTCAGTAGGGACCCCGAGACCCCCCAAAGGTCTCTCAAAATACACAAAGGATAAACTAAAAAGCATGAAAACAACTGTCAGCCCTACTTAGGTATATTCCCATACATATACCTAAGTTATCAAGTATACCCATCTCATTCATGACGAAACACAAGGCCCAAATCCATAGCCCAAGGATCAACTGTTCCACAAAGGAAGGAATACCACGAAGGTAACACCACAAAGGTAAGTAACACAAAGGTAACTCCACATAAAATAATACCACAAAGGTTTCACCACGAAGGAAAGTACCACACAGGTACACCACATAGAAGAATACCACAAAGTTATCACCACGAAGGTAAGTACCACACAGGTACTCCACATAGAAGAATACCACCAAGGTATCACCACGAAGGAAAGTACTACATAGGTACGCCACACAGAAGAATACCACAAAGGTATCACCATAAAGTTAAGTACCACACAGGTATACCACATAGAAGAATACCACCAAGGTATCACCACAAAGGAAAGTACCACACAGGTACCCCACACTGAATAATACCACAAAGTTATCACCACAAAGGTAAGGACTCTGCTCACACTAGGTATAACTTAAGTACAGAAGTACAGATGATTAGTTGAAGGCTAGATCATCTTATTCTGTTAAGTAGCACTGCTTCTGACCCACACAGGATCGATAGGTAACTAACCCCCGCTGACCCACAAAGGATATGACCCACACAGGATCAATATGCACTGACCCACACAGGATCACTGAGCGCTAACCCACGCAGGATCTAACCCACACAGGATCGATATGCGCTGACCCACACAGGATCGTTAAGCACTGACCCACATAGGATCTGACCCACAGAGGATCGATATGCGCTGACCCACACAGGATCGTTGAGCACTGACCCACACAGGATATGACCCACACAGGATCAGTATGCGCTGACCCACACAGGATCTATGTTCTTTCTTCACGTACAGCCAGCCACAGGGTTCCTGCACTAAGCTCACTTGATTCCAAGAGGGTCCACTCCTCAAGCCACAGGTTGATACTCCAACTGCCACAAAGTCCCACTAAGAAGTATTTAAAAGGTCTATCGCGTCAAAAGGGACCTAACGCAACTAACAGTGCGTCAATCGGATGCCCGGTCTGTAAGTTATTAGTGTTTCTACTCTAAGGGCCTGGTTGGATTCGGGGTTCGATCCAACCCGGCCATACTCCAACTTTATCCAAAACTCAAGTGTATTATACCAAAAGGAAATTCTCGATCCAAGGTTTTTGGCGCCACATATGATTCGTTAAATGGACGCCCGTAGCTCAAGATATGGCCAAAAGAGGGAAAAGGGTCGAAGTTGGTCCAGGTCCAGTCTGACCGACCCAGCCCGACCCATCATGGGCTGGCCCGATCTGGTTAGGGTCGACCCGAACTGACCCGGGGTCCGGACCTGGGTCGGACCCAGCCCGCGGGATCTGACCCGGCCCGCTGGGTCCAGCCCGACCCATCGGCGCGGCCCGCGGTGTGGCGTTTGCTGGGCGGCCCCGGCTGGCCAGATGGCCAGCCTCTCCTCCGCGCGGTACGGTTGCACGTCACGCCATCTCTGGCGGCTGACAGTGAGTCGGCCACCCTCCCTCACTATTGCGGCCTCGTGTCGTGACTCTTGTACACCGGGCAGCGCGGACGCGCGCCGCCACCCCTTCGCGTGGCCGACCGATGTCGGCCACCGCCCTTGCTCCACCGCGGCCGACGGGCCGCGACCCTTCTCTGGAGGCACGGTCATGCCTCCTCCTTATTCACGACTGGCCGTGGTGCCGTCCGCCGCTCCCCAGTCCCACTGATGCCAATCTCTCACACCGGTCGTTGTCCTCCTCCGTCGCGAAGAACACATCAAAACCATAAAGGTTGTTGAGTGGTCGGGCCATGTTCATTTGGCCTGCACCCTCTGCATTAGAGCGGTAACAAGTGGAATAGACGTTCTTAATTCAAGAAGGATCTCAAGAACGGGATAAGGGGGTATAAATCAACAACAAACCCTATAAGATACCCCACAACAACCTCCGCAAAGACGGAAGAATCACGAGACAACCTGTTAGTTGGTTGACCCGCATTATTTGTATAAATTCAAGAACGGGGAAGAGGAAATCAAAAATGCTCAAATGAAATATCCCCCTAACTTGAATGTCAGATAATATTCTTCGCTTTCTGGTGGACCATGTTCTTAGTTCCCACAACCGGCTCCCAAATATTCCACTCGCACGTCGCCCATTGGTGGTTCGATGTCGTCTGTCACCTCCCGCTGGGTTGGCTTTGTCTTCTATGTGTCAGGTGTTGCGGAACTTTACCAGAGATTCTTCGCTTGATAAAGATGTTCCAAATCCTCCCCCAATATCCATATAAATAAGAGAGGGGGAGGGTAAGTAACGATCGTGGAATTTATGAAGGTTCATTTAATAGGAACCTTCCTAAATTACAATGATGTTGTTACTTAGTCTTTGAAGGTCAGGCCATTTAATTTACATTGGAACAATTAAATGGGAGGTTTCCCAAGGGACTTCCCCATATTAAAGTGAGTTTCGGGTGGTCCCCACCCCCAAGCATTCAATTGGGAGGTTAAAAATAAAATTTGTTATTTATTTTATTTTTATTTCCACAAAAAAACACGAAAACTAACTTTCACCCTCAACCAACTGCGGTCGAGGTGAAAGTCTCCTTAAACTAATACCGGGGTTGTGAGTTCAACGGTGTCCTCGAATTTCAATTTCGAGCACTGGTTCAAAAGTTACAAAATGTCGCTTGCGCGTTTACTGAACGTACTCGAAAAAAAGTTCAGAAAATTATTAACATTCACCCTTGACCCGCGCTGGTCGAGGTTAGGCTCTTCCCAAGTGAAACACACCCCAATGAACCCAACGGTACTCGTGGATTTCCAATCCGAGTTACAGTTTAAAAGTTATGGATTTTATAATAAAATAATTGTCACTTAATTATTTTATTTACGGCCAAAAACTAACTGTAATGGCCCGGACCTCTCCGATCCATTCCTTTGTGAAAATGTGGTGTTGGAGGTGTTCTGGGAGGTCAAGGCGACTTGGGGTGCATTTGGGTGGACTTTTAAGGAAAGCTAAAGGGAAATAGATTCTGCATGGTTAGCGCACGGTTTGCCTAAACCGTGCGGCCAAACCGTGCGGCCAAACCGTGCAAGGCTGGTCTTGGAGGCAGTGGCTAATGCACAGTTAGCATACAGTTTGTCTAACCGTGCGGACTAACCATGTGAGGAGTGTTTGGCGTGGCAGAAGCTAACACACGGTTTGTGCACGGTTTGTTAAACCGTACAGACTAACCGTGCGGGCACTTAAAGTTAGATCCTAAAATTGTGGATCTAAACTCTTTTGCCTCTAAATGGTTCTTTTAAGCCCCTAAGTGGCCATAACTTGGGATTACCCTTCCTTGGAGGTAGAAGAACCTCTCGTAGGCGTTTTGGAGGTGATTTGGAGGCTTTTATTGGCGAATCGAAGCCGGTTTCTCGAGGAATGTGATCCTTTTTATTTGGTTTCTTAGATCTACCTAGATATACTCCTCCTCTTCTCTTGGGATCTTAGATCTACGCCCGTTATGGGTAGATCTAAGTGTGTGGATGTCTATTATGATGAGATTTGGTATTGGTTGTGTTGGTAGAAGAGATCTAGGGAGGATCCTTGGTGAATCGGCCCGGTCTTCTTGGGTGTTCTTTGACCGTTGTGGTTTCTATCAAAACCGTTGAGGTAGGGGATTCGTGGATTCCCTAATTGTTTATGTACAATCATAGAGTTAACATGATTTGTCCTTTGGATCACAATGGAATTGACCTCATTAAATACTTGAACTGGATTAAAAGAATTGGTTTGATCGCATGTTGTTGCTTTGTGTCGTGATAACAGTTCGCCTCTTGATTTGCGAGATAGTGTGATATCTATACCTTTATTGTTAGCATGTTTCTCTTGATGAAATTGATAAAGAACGAAAAGCTAGAATTAATTGATAATTAATTAGATAAAGATAAAGGGGCATGTAAATGAATCTGGTTGTTGTTGTTGTGGATGTTGTTCCAACTTGGTGTTAATCAAATTGAGGTCGATGATGTGTTTAAATCAGTTGGTTGGTAAACCTAAAATCTATTGGTGCTTGTGGTTTGAAGTCTAGATGCCTTGTTAAAGGGCCAAGATCCCAATTTTGATGTGATGTTTGTTTTCCTGCTGCTTGTGTTGTGATGTGACCCTGGGAGGGTGTTGTGATATGTGGGGGCATGGAGGCCTTGTGGTTGTGGCAGCAGATGACGCCTAGAGTGGTGAGATGCATTGGTTTATGCATGTGGGTGTCGGGGAGGACACTAGGGATGATGGAATGGGATGGATGTGGTTGTTGGATTCTTGTGAATTATTTGGTTGTTTATCTGCTTTGCTTTTCCCCACTACTCAAGGCAGTTGGTCTTGCTTACCCTTCTTCTGAAAGGGACGAAGACGTGTGGGGTATGCCACGTGCTTTCCCTATTTAGCCTCTCTAGGGAGAATGGGTCGACGCTCTTACTATAGGTGGCACAGACTCAACGGGTAGTACATCTAATCACCGTGTTGAGACATTTTGTGTTTAGTAGCATATGATGCTTTTCTAGAATGCCTGGGAATATGGGAAAGTAATTCTGTAATGAATGTTTGAATAAATGATGTTAACCCATGGGGTTGGAGATGCTGGAACATAATGATGAGGTTGTAAATTTGAAGGAACATTTGACTTTTGGTGTGATGTTTATGAATTTAATGTGGTTTTGCCCATGGTTAATTAATGTACAGTGGAGCCGATAAAAAGGTAATGAAGTAACCTATTAAGGCTTTTTAAATGGTTGTGTTCTTATAGGATACCAAGTCTTAGAAGTTGCAGCCCGGAGTTCAAGAGACGTTAGATGCAGTTGGACTAGGTTGTGCTCATAGTGTGGTTGCGAGTTATAATATATTCTGTACTTTTTGTGTTTCTATATGCTACTCCACCCTGTCAATAAGGGAAACTGGAACCCTGGGGATTTTGAGCCCTGGGGGGTGTTTTCCCAATATTCTGATGGGAGGGTGAATGGCTGACTACTCCCTTTGACCCCGCTCTCTTCTCTTGGTAGATACTAGTTCAATTAGGCATATCGGTTAGTTTTCCTCATATATGTGTATAGAGGGTTGTAATGGCTTGTGGTTATTCACACACATATATTCTGGATATAGTATCCTATGGACTACATTAGGTGTAACGTGTATAGGCTGTGATGGCTTGAGGATCCTTACTCGGTGTATGGGCTGTAATGGATTAAGGTATAATACCCGACGTATGATACACGTTATGCGAGCTGTGGTGGCTCTCAGAAACTACCTGGTTACTTTTGGTTGTTAGGATGGCGTGGTGCTTAGCCCAGGTGTTTGTGGGTAAGCCTTTGTGGTGCACGTGGTGCAGATTGTGGAGCTTAGCCCAGGTGTATTTGGGCAAGCCTTTGGAGAGAGATGTAGAGGACGTATATCGTTGGGGAAAAGCGGAAAACCAGTGGGGAAGTAGTAGCAGGGTACCCTTGATATTCTTTACTATATGTTATATTCTTGTATGCATTACTTGGTGAGAGTGGCCATGGTGAGGTTGGGAACTTAGTATACCCATTTAGGTGATGAGTTAGTTTCATTTTTTGTTCACTGTGCTTTAGCATGCTTTCTTTACTTTTGCACGAGAGGCTTTGAGGATGATCCTATTGAGTATACTGTTATACTCACCCTACGTATATATAAACTGTTTTTCAGGTCACTTGGAGCAGGTTAGAGATCAAGCTGGTTACTAATAGCTTATGGTTGGAGGAGTTGTTTGGTCTTGTGGTCACTTTCGTTTTACTTTCTTTTGGGTACTTGTAGTTTCACTTTTATTTGTAGTACTTTTGCATGGAGTTTCATATATGCACATGGGTTTCTTTTATATTTTAGTTCTGAGTTGGAGTTGTTTGGTGTCTATCTTATCTCTCTCTTTCTCATGTGTTCTCTTAGAGGGTAATGCCTCCCATTTGTGTGTTTATTATACTCTCGGTGCTAGTCGCCAACCCGGGGCCTACTGGAGGCGGGACTCGGGGGTCATTATCTCCCTTTTCACATTGCCGGCCCAGGAGGGTTACACTTTGTGGGGAGGGGGTCGTGACATAGTGGTATTAGAGGTCTGGTTGAGGGATAGGATGTAGTTTGGAGTTAAGCACATGTGAGGTTGCGTGGGTTGGTAGGGAAACAGTGTTATTCATATTTAGCAAGTGTGGTAAACACTCGAAACTGGCTGAGACATAGGAATTTAGGGCCCCCTATGATCTGATTTACGGACCTTTAAGTTTAAAATGGCTACTAAACAAAGTGATATTGGTTGCAGGGTAGATACCTAGGAAAGGATCATGCATCATTCTTCTTTGTTTCTGTGTTTGAATGGGTAGACATTGGGATAGGTTAACCTAAAATAAATAAAAGAAAACAATTAATTAATTAATGTTGAGTCTTCCATATTCCAGGCTTAGGAGCTCTAAGTATTTTTTATTTTACAGGTATGGCTCCAGGTCGACGTCCTCATCAGGCTTGTGCAGAAAATGTCCAGTAGGCTGTTCCAGCAGATCGCCATAGGGTAGAGGTTGACGATGAGGACACTTGGAGGAAGACACTCTGAGAGTTTCAGCGCCAGAGTCTGCAGAAGTATGAGGGCTCCGTTTCAGATGCAGTCATAGAAGACTGGTTGGAGGAGGTCGTGATAGGCTTCAGTTCGATCCGTTCTCGGAAGGATCACTGGGTGTCCTTGGTTGTGACGATGCTGCGTGGAGCAGCAAGGTAGTGTTGGTTGTTGTTCCTTGGGGATCGTAAGGATTCAGCGATCTCATGGGAGGAGTTCCGAGAAAAGTTTAGAGTCGAGTTTCTTTCTTCAACCGTGAAGGCGTCTAGTCGCCAGGAGCTTCTTACCCTTCGACAGGGGAGCTCTACTATTTTAGAGTTTCAAATCTGTTTAAGGAACCTTTTACGATATGCTTCGGACCTATTACCAGATGAGGAGGCCAGGTTGAGGCATTTCGAGGAGGTTTTGCATCCAGAGATCTAGCTCCAGGTCACCCCATTTATGCTAAATACATATCTTGAGGTACTGGCGAGGGCAGAAGTTGTTGAGAGGACTTTGACCAGGATCAGATCATCATGAGAGGGGAATCAGCATGATTACTTACGAAGTAGAGTTGCGGTCCGGGGTTCCCAGTTTTCAGGGCATAAGAGTTTCCATTCAGCCGGGGGTAGGTCACAGCCATTCACATCTCATTTCTCCAGAGGCAGCAACTCTCAGGCCTATTCCAAGGGATCAGGCACTTGTTTTTCTTGTGGTGGTCTTGGACATCAGCAACGGGAGTGTCTGACCTTTCAGAGCGGTCATCGTGCACCGGGCGCTATGCTCCAGGTTCCTCCTTTGAGGCAGTTCCAGCCGAGGTAGTAGCAGCCAGTTGCACCAGCTTTAGATCACCAGAGGGGATATTGGGAAGGCAGAGGACAGCCCCATGATGCTCCCCATCCTCAGAGAGTAGAGCGCGACCATGGTGGTGGTCGTCATCAGGGTCAGAGAGGTTGTGGAGGAGGTCATGGTCAGCTTCATGCTCAAGCGTTTCCAGCACCAGATGAGCCAAATGTCGTTCGAGGTACCCTTTTCTTGTTTTCTACCTTGTTTTATGCCTTGTTTGACTTAGGAGTGACACACTCCTTCATATCACCTACCCTTGTCCATGATTTGGGACTTGAGGTAGAGAGGCTTTCAGTGCCCTTGGCATTGACTACGCCAGTTGGAGGTCGAGCTGACTTGTTTGAAGTATGTAGAGATTGTGAGCTAGTGTTGGGGCAACACCACTCTTGGGGAGATTTCCTATGTTTACGAGTACAACCATATAATGTCATCCTCAGCATGGATTGGTTGTATTCGGTGCAGGCTATCGTGGATTGCTTCAGGAAGAAGGTCGTTTTCCTTGGTGCAGATGGAGAACAAGTGGTGTTTGTTGGTGAGCGAGATCCTCGGATGGGTCATAGGCACGTCCCATTCTTATCATCCATGGTGGCTGAGATGATGTTGAGTTCTTCATAGGTTCGGCAGTTGGCGTTTCCTAGGGTCGTAGAGGAGTACCCTGATGTCTTCCTAGAAGAGGTTGTAGCATTACCCCCTCGAGGAGAGATCAAGTTTGGGATCGCGCTACAGCCAGGAGCTTCTCCTATCTCTATGTCTCCATATAGGATGGGCCCTTCTGAGTTACGAGAGCTGCGTATACAGCTTGATGGTCTGTTGCGGTGCAGTTTTGTTCGACCAAGTGTGTCACCATGGGGTGCACAAGTTCTGTTCGTGAAGAAGGATGACGGAAATTTGAGGTTGTGTATCGATTATCGTCGCTTAAACAAAGTGACAATAAAGAATCACTATCCTCTTCTGCGGATTGATGATTTATTCTATCAACTGAAGGGCGCAAGTTGGTTCTCAAAGATCGAATTGCGGTCAGGATATCATCAGATGCGTGTGAAGGATGAGGATATCCTAAATACTGCTTTTCGTTGTCATCATGGCCATTATGAGTTCGTTGTAATGTCGTTCGGTGTGATAAATGCTCTAGATGTGTTCATGGGTTTGATGAATGTTGTGTTCCGTGATTTCCTTTAAAAGTTCTTGGTAGTTTTCATCGATGACGTCCTTGGGTACTTCACATCTGAAGGGGACCATGCAGAGCATCTACGATCCATTTTGGGAGTTCTTCATCGACATCAGTTGTTCGGGAAGTAGTTGAAGTGTGAATTTTGGGCTTGAGAAGTCTATTTCTTGTGGCATGTTGTGTCCCAACAGGGAGTAGTTGTGGATCCATCGAAGATTGAAGCAGTTGTGTCTTTGGCAACTCCCAAGACAGTGTCAGAGGTGCAAAGTTTCGTTGGTCTCATAGGCTACTACAGGAGGTTTGTAGAAAATTTCTCACGGGTTGCGACCCCTCTGACAGCTTTAACCAGGAAAGATCAAGCTTTCATATGGATTTATCAATGTTAGGAAGCTTTCGAGTATCTAAAAGAGTAGTTAGTAAGTGCTCCAGTCCTTTCTCTTCCAGCTGAAGGAGTTCAGTTTGATGTCTTATGCGATGCTTCACATATGGGGTTAGGTTGTGTTCTCATGTAGCAGAGGTCAGTTGTTTCTTATGGGTCTCGGCAGTTGCGTCCCCATGAAGGCAACTATGTCACCCATGATCTTGAGTTGGCAGCCATGGTGTTTTCTCTGAAGTTGTGGAGACATTACCTCATTGGTGAACGCTTTGTGGTTTTCACCGATCATAAGAGTTTGAGGTATGTTTTCTCCCAACGTGACTTGAACTTGCGACAACACCAATGGATGGAGTTATTATAGGAATACAACTTCAAAATATCCTATACACCTGGAAAAGGGAATGTTGTAGCTGATGCACTGAGCTGAAAGTCGCGTAGTGATGTTGTGCGTGAATCCAATGATCTCTAGAGAGTAATGGAAGAACTGTCAGCATTGCATCTTGATATGGGAGAATTTGGGGGTAGATGCTATATTTTTTAGATGATGGTGCAGTCATACCTGGTGTAGAAGGTGGAAGATTCCCAATTGGTGGATCTTGAGGTGGAGGTCTGGAGAGACTGAGTTGTTTGTGGTGAGGCCCCTGATGGTTGGTTTGAGGATGAAAAACACATAGTGTTGTATCATGGAAGTCTTTTTGTTCCCTTGGAAATGCGTGAGACGGTCCTCATAGAGTTTTATGGTTCTCCTTTAGTGGTGCATCCTGGTGTGACAAAGATGTACCGATCCTTGAGGAGTCAGTTTTGGTGGCCTGGGCTGAAGCGTGCGGTTGCGGAGTTTGTGTCTCGATGTTTAGTCTGCCAGAAGGTGAAGGCCAAACACCGTGTTCCTGGTGGTCTTCTCCAGCCATTATAGATTCCTCAGTGGAAGTGGGAGGACATCTTAATGGACTTTTTTACCGGTTTACCTCGATCTCCGGGAGGTTATGATGCTATTTGGGTGGTAGTGGATCATTTAATGAACTCATCCCACTTTATAGCAATCAAGGAGTCAAGCTCAGTGGAAGTTTTGTTGAGGCAGTATCTGGAGGAGGTGTTGAGACTTCATGGACTCCCTATGACGATCATTTCTGATCGAGATCCTCGTTTTACCTCCAGAGTGTGGAGAGGTCTCCAACATGCTTTTGGTTCTTAGCTATGCCTTAGCACTGCTTTTCATCCTCAAACGGATGGTCAGACGGAGCGAACCATCCAGACTCTTGAAGATATGTTGCGCTCTTGTGTTCTTGATTTTGGAGGTTCATGGATGAGGCACTTACCCTTGGTGGAGTTTTACTACACTAATAGTTTCCACTCCACCATCGGTATGGAGCCGTTTCAAGCCTTGTATGGTCGGCCTTGTCATTCTCCATTGTGATGGACTGGGGTCGGAGAGTCAGCGATTCTCAGACCGCAACTAGTGTAGAATACAACAGAGATGGTTCAGGTGATTCGTGAGAGGATGAAGGAAATGCAAGATCGTCAAAAATCATATGTTGATCAAAGGAGGATACCCTTGGAGTTTAATTTTGGGGATCATGTGTTTCTGAAGGTGACTTCCCGTCGTGGGAAGCAAAGTTTTGGTCGTGGGAGTAAGCTTTCTCCCCGCTTTGTTGGGCCTTTAGAGGTGTTAGCTCATGTTGGAGTTGTGGCGTATCGAGTAGCACTTCCCCCTGAGATGAGTCTGATACATGATGTTTTCCATGTATCACAGCTACGTCTTTATCTTCATGACGACTCCCACATCATCGATTGGGGAGAGATCGATGTTGATGATGATACCACCTTTGAGGAGCGACCTGTAGAGATCCAAGACCGCAAGGATAAGGTGTTGTGTGGGCGTTCCATCCCCTTAGTTCGTGTCTTGTGGCGACACGGTGGCATGGAGGAGATTACCTAGGAACGTGAATCATAGATATGTGCGTAGTACCCAGAGTTGTTTGATGTTTAACTCTTTCCATGTATCGTTGTAGCTGATGTGGTTATGAAACTTTCATGTTTATGAGATGGCTCCCTTTGTTACTTTGGTGGCTTGCTCTCTTTTGAGAGGTATCTTGGTAGGTGGTTGTTCAGACCCTGTTTCGTTTTCTCTTTAGGTGGGTTTTGGATTCTTGAGGACGAGAATGTTTTGAGAGGTATCTGATGTAATGGCCCAGACCTCTCCAGTCCATTCCTTTGTGAAAATGTGGTGTTGGAGGTGTTCTGGGAGGTCAAGGTGACTTGGGTGCGTTTGGGTGGACTTTTAAGGAAAGCTAAAGGGAAATAGATTTTGCACGGTTGGTGTAAGGTTTGCCTAAACCGTGCAGTCAAACCGTGCAAGGATGGTCTTGGAGGCAGTAGCTAATGCACGGTTAGCGCACGGTTTGTCTAACAATGTGGACTAACCATGCGAGGAGGGTTTGGCGAGGCAGAAGCTAATGCACGGTTTGTTAAACCGTGCGGACTAACCTTGCGGGAACTTAAAGTTAGATCCTAAAATTGTGGATCTGAACTCTTTTGCCTCTAAATGGTTTGTTTAAGCCCCTAAGTGGCCATAACTCGGTATTACCCTTCCTTTGAGGTAGAAGAACCTCTCCCAAGCATTTTGGAGGCGATTCGGAGGCTTTTCTTGGCGAATCAAAGCCGGTTTCTCGAGGTATGTGATCCTTTTTGTTTGGTTTCTTAGATCTACCTAGATTTACTCCTCCTCTTCTCTCGGGATCTTATATCTACACCCATTATGGGTAGATCTAAGTGTGTGGATGTCGATTATGATGAGTTTTGGTCTTGGTTGTGTTAGGAGAAGAGATCTAGGGAGGATCATTCGTGAATCAGCCCGGTCTTCTTGGGCGTTCTTCGACCGTTGTGGTTTCCGTCAAAACCGTTGAGGTAGGGGATTCGTGGCTTCTCTAATTGTTTATGTGCAATTGTAGAGTTATCATGATTTGGCCTTTAGATCACAATGGAATTGACCTGATTAAATACTTGAACCGGATTAAAAGAATTGGTTTGATCGCATGTTGTTGCTTTGTGCCGTGATAACGGTTCGCCTCTTGATTTGCTAGATAGTGTGATATCTATGCCTTTCTTGTTATCATATTGCTCTTGATGAAATCGATAAAGAACATAAATCCGGAATTAATTGATAATTAATTGGCTAAAGATAAAGAGGCATGTAAATGAATCTGGTTGTTGTTGTTGTGGATGTTGTTCCAACTTGGTGTTAATCAAACTGAGGTCGATGATGTGTTTAAATCAGTTGGTTGGGAAACCTGAAATCTGTTGGTGCTTGTTGTTTGAAGGCTAGATTCCTTGTTAAAGGGCCAATAGCCCAATTTTTATGTGATGTTTGTTTTCATACTGCTTGTGATGTGATTTGACCCTGGGAGGGTGTTGTGATATGTGGGGGCATGGAGGCCTTGTGGTTTTGGCAGCGGATGACGCCTAGAGTGGTGAGATGCATCGGTTTATGCATGTGGGTGTCGGGGAGGACACCAGGGATGATGGAATGGGATGGATGTGGTTGTTGGTTGCTTGTGGATTCTTTGGTTGTTTATCTGTTTTTCTTTTCCCCACTGCTCAAGGCAGTTGTTCTTGCTTACCCTTCTTCCGAAAGGGGTGAAGACACGCGGGGTATGCCACGTGCTTTCCGTGTTTAGCCTTTCCCGGGAGAATGGATCTACGCTCTTGCTATAGGCGGCACAGACTATATGGGTAGTACATCTACTCACCGTGTTGATCCCCCTTGTGTTTAGTAGCATAGGATGCTTTTCTAGAATGCCTGGGAATATGGGAAAGTAATTATTTAATGAATGTTTGAATAAATTATGTTAACCCATGGGGTTGGAGATGCTGGAACATAATGATGAGGTTGTAACTTTGAAGGAACATTTTACTTTTGGTGTGATGTTGATGAATTTAATGTGGTTTTTCTCATGGTTAATTAATGTTGGAAGAATTAATTAACGTATAGTGGAACCGATAAAAATGGAATGAAGTAACCTATTAAGGATTTTTAAATGGTTGTGTACTTATAGGATACCTAGTCTTAGAAGTGGCAGCCTGGAGTCCAAGAGACGTTAGCTGCAGTTGTGTCTAAGACTAGGTTATGCCCATAGTGTGGTTGCGAGTTATAATATATGTTGGGAAAAAATCCCTCAAGGTAACATTGCAGTATTTTTGGGTTGATTGTGTTTGTTGACAAAGCAGGTTTCCATGGAGAATTTTCGAGTTCCCGAGAAGTTGCTGACAATCCATGTTGACAAAGAACAATGACAAAAGAATGGATGATCTGGAGGCGGTACAAAAGAGCAGTACAAGGTGGCGCCGTTTCCCAGTATTTTCCAAATTTTTGGGGTCCAAAATTTGGAGTTTGGTGAGCATCGCGAAAATAGGATTTCCATGAAGATCATATTTTTATATGGAAAAGGCATGATTTTCGTGAAGATGGGATGCATGGATTGGATTTCGCGAAGTCCAGAAAAATGGAGGTGGTGATGCTTCGCGATTATGTCAATGCTTCGCGAACGGAAGAGTTGAAGCGCATTGCGGCGGTGAAGGGCTTTGCGAGGGAGCTTCACGGCGAAGGCGCGGAGGAATATTGATGGTAATGCTCTGCGATTACGACGAGCTCCGCGATCGGAATATTGTTGTGGTGCTTCACGATTTAGACAGAATTCCGGTGTAAACTTTGGAGCTTTGCGATTTGAGATGACGTGGCGTTGACTTCGCGCGGAAAGTTTGAGGGTCGGTGGAATCGCCTATAAATAGAGGTCGACCCCCTAGAGAGAAGTAGAGAGATTTATAAAAGAAAATCTTTTGCTCTCGGATTGCGAAGGTGGTTCACGTAGCCAGTGTGCTTCGTGAAAGAGGAGCTTCGCAGCGACTATTGTAGCTCCGCGAATGTTGTGAGCTCCGTGTTGGATCAGTGAGCTTCGCGAGGGATGTCGCTCTGCGACGGCTTGAGCATCACGAGAGTGCTTCGTGAAAGTGCTTCGCGAAAGTGCTTCGCGAAAAGTCAGGAGCTTCGCGAAGGCTTGTTTGAGATTTGCGAAATTGGGAGCCTATCAAAGTAGGGTGCTTTGCGAAGGTGTTTCCAAAGTGAATTGCCCAATGGTTAAGAGGAAAAGTGGTATTCATCAGTGGATGAAAGGTGGACTATAATAGAGCATCTACCAAAAGTTGAGGATGCATTTATTTATGAAAATGAAGAGACCTACAGGTCTATAAATTGTGAGTGGATTCCCTTCCAGAGTGGTGATCTTAGGAAGAGAAAGAAGGTGATCCTCTCCACCGGCAGTGATCCAGAGAGAGAGAAATAGGGAGTGACCCTTGGGAAAGCAGTGAGCTGACCCTAAACCTTGCAAAGGCAGTGAGCCTGGGACAGAGTGACTGTACCCGAACATTGTAATCCACAGCTAGTGAAGTTTAGTGGAATTTGGTACGACTGGCAACTTGTCGGCGTATTCTCCTTGGACGTATCCCTTAGCGGTGAACCAAGTAAAATTGTTGTGTCCTGTGCTTTATTTACTTTCTACTTATATTGTGCAATAGGAAAGAGATAGAACAGTGTTTTGCTTAACAGCGAAACAAGATCAGAACGAGCGTTAATTTTAAATTATCCATACCCTGATTCACCCCCCCCCCCCCTCTCAGGGTATTTAGCCTTGTGTACCTAACAATATATTCTGTACTTTTTGTGTTTCTATACGCTACTCCACCCTGTCAGTAAGGGAAACTGGAACCTTGGGGATTCTGAGCCCTGGAGGGATGTTTTCCCCAACATTCCGATGGAAGGGTGAATGGATGACTACCCCCTTTGACCCCGCTCTCTTCTCTTGGTAGATACTAGTACCATTAGGCACAACAGTTAGTTTTCCCCATATATGTGTGTAGAGGGTTGTAATGGCTTGTGGTTATTCATACACATATATTCTGGATATAGTATCCTATGGACTACTATAGGTGTAACGTGTATAGGCTATGATGGCTTGAGGATCCTTACTCGGTGTATGAGCTGTAATGGCTTGAGGTATAATACCTGACGTATGATACATGTTATGCGAGCTTTGGTGGCTCCCAGAAACTACTTGGTTACTTTTGGTTGTGAGGATGGTGTGTTGCTTAGCCCAGGTGTCTACGGGCACACCTTTGTGGTGCACGTGGTGCAGATTGTGGAGCTTAGCCCAGGTGTATTCGTGCAAGCCTTTGGAGAGAGATGCACATGACGTATGCCGTTGGGGAAAAGCGGCAAACCAGTGGGGAATTAGTAGCAGGGTACCCTTTATATTCTTTACTATATGATATATTCTTGTATGAATTACTTGTTGAGAGTATACATGGTGAGGTTGGGAACTTAGTATACCTTTTTAGGTGACGAGTTAGTTTCATTTGTTGTTCATTGTGCATTATCATGCTTTATTTACTTTTGCACGAGAGGCTTCGGGGAGGATCCTACTGAGTATACTATTATACTCACTCTATGTATATATAAATTGTTTTTCAGGTCACTTGGAGTAGGTTGGAGATCAAGCTGGTTACTACTAGCTTGTGGTTGGAGGAGCTGTTCAGGCTTGTGGTTGCTGCCATTTCACTTTCTTTTGGGTACTTGTAGTTTCCCTTTTAGTTGTAGTACTTTTTCATGGCATTTCATATATTCACATGGGTTTCTTTTATATTTCAGTTATGAGTTGGAGTTGGTTGGTGTCTATATTATCTCTCTCTTCTGCGTGTGTTCTCTTAGAGGGTAATGCCTCCCATTTGTGTGTTTATTATACCCTCGATGCTAGTCGCCAACCCGGGGCCTACTGGAGGCGGGACTCGGGGGTCATTTCTCCCTTTTCACATTGCCGACCCAGGAGGGGTACACTTTGTGGGGAGGGGGTCATGACAGAGTGGTATCAGAGGCCTGGTTAAGGGATAAGATGGAGTTTGGAGTTAGGCACATGTGAGGTTGCATGGGTTGGTAGGGAAACGATGTCATTCATGTTTATCAAGTGCAATAAACACTGGAAACTGGCTGAGACATAGGCATTTAGGGCCCCCTATGATCTGATTTACAGACCTTTAAGTTTACAATGGCTACTAAACAAGGTGATACTGGTTGCAGGGTAGAGACCTAGGAAAGGATCGTGCATCATTCTTCTTTGTTCCTGTGTTTGAATGGATAGACCTTGGGATAGGTTAACCTAAAATAAATAAAATAAAACAATTAATTAATTAAAGTTGAGTCTTCCATATTCTAGTCTTAGGAGCTCTAAGTGTTTTTTATTTTACAGGTATGGCTCCAGGTCGATGTCCTCGTGAGGCATGCGTAGAAAATGTCCAGCAGGCTGCTCCAGCAGATCGCCGCAGGGTAGAGGTTGACGACGATGACACTTGGAGGAAGACACTCCGAGATTTTCAGCACCAGAGTCTGTAGAAGTATGAGGGATCTATTTCAGATGCAGTCACGGAAGACTGGTTGGAGGAGGTCGATATAGGATTCAGTTTGATCCGTGTTCGGAAGGAGCATTGGGTGTCCTTGGTTGTGACGATGCTGCGTGAAGCAGCAAGGCAGTGGTGGTGGTTATTCCTCGGGGATCGTGAGGAGTCAGTGATCTCATGGGAGGAGTTCTGAGACAAGTTTAGAGTCAAGTTCTTTTCTTCGACCGTGAAGGCGTCTAGTCACCAGGAGCTTCTTACCCTTCAACAGGGTATCTCTACTGTTCGAGAGTTTGGAATCTATTTGAGGAACCTTTTATGATATGCTTTGGACCTGTTACCAGATGAGGAGTCCAGGGCGAGGCATTTCGAGGAGTCTTTGCATCCAGATATCCAGCGCCAGGTCACCCCATTTATGCTGAAGACATATCTTGAGGTACTGGCGAGGGCAGAGGTTGTTGAGAGGACTTTGTCCAGGATTGGATCATCACGAGAGGGGAATCAACATGATTCCTCACAAAGCAGAGTTGCGGTCCGGGGTTCCCGGTTTTCAAGGCAGAAGATTTTCCATTCAGTCGGGGGTAGGTCCCAGCCCTTCACATCTCGTTTCTCCAGAGGAAGCAACTCTTAGGCCTGTTCCAAGGGATCAGGCTCTTGTTTTTCTTGTGGTGGTCATGGCCATCAGAAGAGGGAGTGCCCGACCTTTCAGAGTGGTCATCGTGCATCGGGTTCTACACTCCAGGTTCCTCCTTTGAGACAGTTCCAGCCGAGGCAGCAGCAGCCAGTTGCACCAGCTTAAGATCACTAGAGGGGAGATGGGGCAGGCAAAGGACAGCCCCATGATGCTCCCCGTCCTCAGAGAGCAGAGGGAGGCCATGGTGTTGGTCTTCATCAGGGTCAGAGAGGTCATGGAGGAGGTCATGGTCAACTTCATGATCTAGCGTTGCTAGCACCAGATGAGTCAGACGTCATTCGAGGTACCCTTTTCTTTTTTTCTACCTTGGTGTATGCCTTGTTTGACTTAGGATCGACACACTCCTTCATATCACCTACCCTTTTCCATGCTTTGGGACTTGAGGTAGAGAGGCTTCCAGTTCCCTTGGCGTTGACTACGCCAGTTGGAGGTCGATTTGACTTGTTTGAAGTGTGTAGAGATTGTGAGCTAGTGTTGGGGCAACACCGCTCTTGGGGAGATTTCCTATGTTTACGAGTACAACTATATGATGTAATATTTGGCATGGATTGGTTGTATTCGGTGCAGGCTATCATGGATTACTTCAGGAAGAAGGTTTTTTTCCTTGGTGTGGATGGAGAACAAGTGGTGTTTTTTGGTGAGTGAGATCCTCAGATGGGTTATAGGCGCGTCCTATTCTTATCATCCATGGAGGTTGAGATGATGTTGAGTTATTCAGAGGTTCGGTAGTTGTTATTTCCTAGGGTCATAGAGGAGTACCCTGATGTCTTCCCAGAAGAGGTTGTAGCATTACCCCCTCGACGAGAGATCAATTTTGGGATCGGGCTACAGCCAGGAGCTTTTCCTGTCTCTATGTCTCCATATAGGATGGGCCCTTCTGAGTTACGAGAGTTGCGCATACAGCTTGATGGTCCCTTGTGGTGTGGTTTTGTTTGACCAAGTGTGTCACCATGGGGTGCACCAGTTCTGTTCGTGAAGAAGGCTGACGACAGTTTGTGGTTGTGAGTCGATTATCGTCTCTTAAACAAAGTGACAATAAAGAATTTCTATCCTATTCCGCGGATTGATGATTTATTCGATCAACTGAAGGGCGCAAGTTGGTTCTCAAAGATCGACTTGCGGTCAGGATATCATCAGATGCGTGTGAAATATGAGGATATCCTGAAGACTGCTTTCCATTGTCGTCATGGGCATTATGAGTTCGTTGTAATTCCGTTTGGTGTGATGAATGCTCCAGCTGTGTTCATGGGTTTGATGAATGTTGCGTTCTGTGAGTTCCTTGACAAGTTCGTGGTAGTTTTCATCGATGACATCCTTGTGTACTCCACATCTGAAGGGGAGCATGTAGAGAATCTACAAGCCATTTTGGGAGTTCTTCGTTGACATCATCTGTTCGAGAAGTTGTCTAAGTGTGAGTTTTGGGCTCGAGAAGTCCGTTTCTTGGAACATGTTGTGTCCCAACAGGGAGTAGCTGTGGATCCATCGAAGATTGAAGCAGTTGTGTCTTTGGAAGCTCCCAAGATAGCGTCAGAGATGCGAAGTTTCCTTGTTCTTGCAGGCTACTACAGGAGGTTCGTAGCAAATTTATCATGGGTTACGACCCCTCTGAAAACTTTAACCAGGAAATATCAGGCTTTCATATGGACTGATCAATGTTAGATAGCTTTCGAGTATCTAAAAGAGAAGTTAGTAAGTGCTCCAGTCCTTTGTCTTCCAGCTGAAGAAGTTCAGTTTGATGTCTTCAGCGATGCTTCACATCTGGGGTTAGGTTGTGTTCTCATGCAGCAGAGGTCAGTTTTTTCTTATGGGTCTTGGCAGTTGCGTCCCCATGAACGTAACTATTCCACCCATGATCTTGAGTTTGCATCCACGGTGTTTGCTCTGAAGTTGTGGAGACATTACCTCATTGGTGAATGCTTTGTGGTTTTCACCGATCATAAGAGTTTGAGGTATGTTTTCTCCCAGCATGACTTGAACTTACGACAGTGCTGGTGGATGGAGTTCTTACAGGAATACAACTTCAAAATATCCTATACACCTGGAAAAGGGAATGTTGTAGCTGATGCACTGAGCCGAAAGTCGTGTAGTGATGTTGTGCGTGAATCCGGTGATTCCTTGAGAGTAATGAAAGAACTGTCAGCATTGCATCTTAATATGGGAGAATTTGGGGGTAGAGGATGTCTTTTTCAGATGACGGTGCAGTCATCCCTGGTGCAGAAGGTGGAAGATTCCCAGTTGGGGGATCTTGAGGTAGAGGTCTGGAGAGACCGAGTTGTTTGTGGTGAGGCCCCTGATGGTTGGTCTCAGGATGAACAACGCAGATTGTTGTATCATGGAAGGCTTTTTGTTCCCTTGGTGATGCATGAGACGGTCCTCAGAGAGTTCCATGGTTCTCCTTTAGTGGTGCATCCTGGTATGACAAAGATGTACCGATCCTTGAGGAGTCAGTTTTGGTGGCCTGGGATGAAGCGTGTGGTTGCGGAGTTTGTGTCTCGATGTTCAGTCTGCCAGAAGGTTAAGGCCGAACACTATGTTCCTGGTGTTCTTCTACAGCCATTAGAGATTCCTCAATGGAAGTGGTAGGACATCTCAATGGACTTTGTTACTGGTTTACCTCAAGATCCGGGAGGTTATGATGCTATTTGGGTGGTAGTGGATCATTTAACGAAATCAGCCCACTTTATAACAATCAAGGAGTCAAGATCAGTGGAAGTTTTGTCTAGGCAGTATCTGGAGTAGGTGGTGAGACTTCATGGAGTCCCTAGGACAATAATTTCTGATCGAGATCCTCGTTTTACCTCCAGGGTGTGAAGAGGTCTCCAACATGCTTTCGGTTATCAGCTATGCCTTAGCACTGATTTTCATCCTTAAATGGATGGTCAGACGGAGCGAACCATCCAGACTTTTGAAGACATGTTGCACTCTTGTGTTCTTGATTTTGTAGGTTCATGGATGAGGCACTTACGCTTGGTGGAGTTTACCTACAATAATAGTTTACACTCCACCATCGGTATGGCGTCGTTTGAAGCCTTGTATGTCTAGCCTTGTCGTTCTCCGTTGTGATGGACTGGGGTCGGAGAGTTAGCAATTCTCGGACCGGAACTAGTGCAGAATACAACAGAGATGGTTCAGGTGATTCGTGAGAGGATGAAGGCAATGCAAGATCATCAGAAATCATATGTTGATCGAAGGAGGAGACCCTTGGAGTTTAATGTTGGGGATCATGTGTTTCTGAAGGTGACTCTCCCTCGTGGGCAGCGAAGGTTTGGTCATGGGAGTAAGATTTCTCCCTACTTTGTTGGGCCTTTCGAGGTGTTAGCTCGTTTTGGAGTTGTGGCGTATCGAGTATCACTTCCCCCTCAGATGAGTCGGATACATGGTGTTTTCCATGTATCACAGCTACGTCGTTATCTTCATGACGACTCCCACATCATCGATTGGGGAGAGATCGATGTTGATGATGATGCCACCTTTGAGGAGCGACCTGTGGAGATCCAAGACCGCAAGGAGAAGGTATTGTGCGGGCGTTCCATCCCCTTAGTTCCTGTCTTGTGGTGATATGGTGGCATAGAGGAGAGTACCTGGGAACGTGAATCACAGATACGTGAGCAGTACCCAGAGTTGTTTGATGTTTAACTCTTTCCATGTATCGTTGTATCTAATGTGGTTATGAAACTTTCATGTTTATGAGATGGCTCCCTTTGTTGCTTTGGTGGCTTGCTCTATTTTGATAGGTATCTTGGTGGGTGGTTGTTCAGACCCTGTTTCGTTTTCTCTTTAGGTGGGTTTTGGATTCTCGATGATGAGAATGTTTTGAGAGGTATCTTATGTAATGTATGGGACCTCTCCGGTCCATTCCTTTGTGAAAATGTGGTGCTGGAGGTGTTCTGGGAGGTTAAGGAGACTTGGGGTGCATTTGGGTGGACTTTTAAGGAAATCTAAAGGGAAATAGCTTTCGCACGGTTGGCGCACGGTTTGCCTAAACCATGAAGCCAAACCGTGCAAGGTTGGTCTTGGAGGAAGGGGATAATGCATGGTTAGCGCACAGTTTGTCTAACCAAGAAGACTAACCATGCGAGGAGTGTTTGGCGAGGCTGAATCTAACGCACGGTTAGCGCACGGTTTGTTAAACCGTGCGGACTAACTGTGCGAGCACTTAAAGTTAGATCCTAAAATTGTGGATCTAAACTCTTTTGCCTCTAAATGGTTTGTTTAAGCCCCTAAGCATTCATAACTCGGTATTACCCTTCCTTGGAGGTAGAAGAACCTCTCCCAAGCATTTTGGAGGAAATTCAGAGGCTTTTCTTGGCGAATCGAAGCTGATTTCTCGAGGTATGTGATCCTTTTTGTCTAGTTTCTTAGATCTACCTAGATCTACTCCTCCTCTTCTCTCGGGATCTTAGATCTACACCCGTTATGGTTAGATATAAGTGTGTGGATGTCGATTATGATGATCTTTGGTCTTGGTTGTGTTAGGAGAAGATATATAGGGAGGATCCTTGGTGAATTATCCCGGTCTTCTTGGGCGTTCTTCGACCGTTGTGGTTTCCGTCAAAACCGTTGAGGTAGGGGATTCGTGGCTTCTCTAATTGTTTATGTGAAATCGTAGAGTTAGCATGATTTGGCCTTTGGATCACAATGGAATTGACTTGATTAAATACTTGAATCGGGTTAAAAGAATTGGTTTGATCGCATGTTGTTGCTTTATGTTGTGATAACGGTTCGCCTCTTGATTTGCTAGATAGTGTGATATCTATGCCTTGCTTGTTAGCAAGTTTATCTTGATGAAATTGATAAAGAACTTAAATCCGGAATTAATTGATAATTAATTGGCTAAAGATAAATAGGCATGTAAATGAATCTGGTTGTTGTTGTTGTGGATGTTGTTCTAACTTGGTGTTAATCAAACTGAGGTCGATGATGTGTTTAAATTAGTTGGTTGGTAAACCTGAAATCTATTGGTGCTTGTTATTTGAAGTCTATATGCCTTGTTAAAGGGCCAAGATCCCAATTTTGATGTGATGTTTGTTTTCCTGCTGCTTGTGTTGTGATGTGACCCTGAGAGGGTGTTGTGATATGTGGGGGCATGGAGGCCTTGTGGTTGTGGCAGCGGATGACGCCTAGAGTGGCGAGATGCATCGGTTTATGCATGTGGGTGTTGGGGAGGACACCAGGTATGATGGAATGGGATGTATGTGTTTGTTGGTTGCTTGTGGATTATTTGGTTGTTTATCTTCTTTGATTTTCCCCACTGCTCAAGGCAGCTGGTCTTGCTTACCCTTCTTCCGAAAGGGGCGAAGACACGCGGGGTATGCCACGTGTTTTCTGTGTTTAGCCTCTCCAGGGAGAATGGGTCTATGCTCTTGCTATAGGTGGCACAGACTCTACGGGTAGTACATCTACTCACCGTGTTGAGCCCCCTTGTGTTTAGGAGCATAGGATGCTTTTCTAGAATGCCTGGGAATATGGGAAAGTAATTTTGTAATGAATTTTTGAATAAATGATGTTAACCCATAGGGTTGGAGATGCTAGAACATAATGATGAGGTTGTAACTTTGAAGGAACATTTGACTTTGGGTGTGATGTTGATGAATTTAATGTGGTTTTTCTCATGGTTAATTAATGTTGGAAGAATTAATTAACGTACAGTGGAACCGATAAAAAGGGAATGAAGTAACCTATTAAGGCTTTTTAAATGGTTGTGTGCTTATAGGATACCTAGTCTTAGAAGTGGCAGCCTGGAGTCTGAGAGACGTTAGCTGCAGTTGTGTCTAAGACTAGGTTATTCCCATAGTGTGGTTGCGAGTTATAATATATTTTGTACTTTTTGTATTTCTATACGCTACTCCACCCTGTTAGTAAGGGAAACTGGCACCTCGGGGATTATAAGCCCTGGGGGGGTGTTTTCCCCAACATTCTGATGGGAGGGTGAATGGATGACTTCCCCCTTTGACCCCACTCTCTTATCTTGGTGGATACTAGTGTCATTAGGTACAACGGTTAGTTTTCACCATATATGTGTGTAGAGGGCTGTAATGGCTTGTGGTTATTCACACACATATATTCTGGATATAGTATCCTATGGACTACTATAGTTGTAACGTGTATAGTTTGTGATGGCTTGAGGATCCTTACTCGGTGTATGGATTGTAATGGCTTGAGGTATAATAACCGACGTATAATACACGTTATGTGAGCTGTGGTGGCTCCCAGAAACTACCTGGTTACTTTTGGTTATGAGGATGGTGTGGTACTTAGCCCAGGTGTCAGCGGGAAAGCCTTTGTGGTGCACGTGGTGCAGATTGTGGAGCTTAGCTCATGTGTATTTGGGCAAGCCTTTGGAGAGAGATGCACAGGATGTATGTCGTTGGGGCAAAGCGGCAAACTAGTGGGGAAGTAGTAGTGGTATACCCTTGATATTCTTTACTATATGCTATATTCTTGTATGCGTTACTTGGTGAGAGTAGCCATGGTGAGGTTGGTAACTTAGTATACCTGTTTAGGTGACGAGTTAGTTTCATTTTTTGTTCACTGTGATTTAGCATGCTTTATTTACTTTTGCACGAGAGGCTTCGGGGAGGATCCTACTGAGTATACTGTTATACTCACCCTACGTATATATAAACTGTTTTTCAAGTCACTTAGAGCAAGTTAGAGATAAAGATGGTTACTACTAGCTTGTGGTTGGAGGAGCTGTTCGGGCTTGTGGTCGCTGTCGTTTTACTTTCTTTTGGGTACTTGTAGTTTCCCTTTTAGTAGTAGTACTTTTGCATGACGTTTCATATATGCACATGGGTTTCTTTTATATTTCAGTTCTGAGTTGGAGTTGGTTGGTGTCTATCTTATCTCTCTCTTCCGTATGTGTTCTCTTAGAGGGTAATGCCTCCTATTTGTGTGTTTATTATACCCTTGGTGCTAGTCACCAACCCGGGGCCTACTGGAGGCGGGACTCGGGGGTCATTATCTCCCTTTTCACATTGTCAGCCTAGGAGGGGTACACTTTGTGGGGAGGGGTTCATGACACTAACTTTCACTGGTGGCTCGCGCCATCCAAAGTTAGTATCTTCTTGAATAAATCATGCCCTCACGAGTTCATTGGTGGTCTCATATTTTCAATCCGAACTGCCGTTTGTGAGTTATAAGCATTTGAAAAATAAAATAATTTATTTAATTATTTTATTTATGGTTATGCCATTTTTTGTTTTCTCACAGGAGGCTCATGCTGACTAAACTTAAGTCACTCCTAGGGTAAACCCACCATCCTAAGAGCAACGGTGCCCTTGGATTTCTGATCCGAGTAACTGTTTAAGAGTTATTCCACTTTTTCATCAAAACTGCTTACGCGTGCTAGTTAAAGCTTAACAAAAATTCGACGGATCATTCCGAGCACTCCAGGCCTCGGAATCACGCACCGTCAGATTTCGCAGTCTCAAAAAATTCCCATAAAATAGAAAAAATTACATGGAATTTCTTGGTCTTTGCATAAGTCATTTAGTAATTATCCTCACCTTAATCTAATATATGATGTTCCTGGTATGACTCAAAGTGTTTGTTATCTGTTTAAAATTGATATTTTAGTTACAAAAGTGTCACTCACTAATTAGATTATCTTGATAATTTAGTACAACAATTTATAAGTCATTTATCAAGTGTATAAATTAGACTCACATAAAAATGACACACGATGTGACTAGTATGATTCAAAGTGTGAGTTCCTAGTTTAAAATGACATATTAGTAAAAAAGACAAGTGATGTACAAAAAACCAATTAAACACATTTGTATTGTTTTAATAATTTAAAAAAATATAAATAACTCGTTTTGGATGTGTAGGAATTAGACACACCTAAATCTGATGCACGGTATGACCAGTATGACTCCAAGTGCATATTTTATTTAAAATTGACGATAATTTTAATATAAAAAAAATTCCTACTCAAAAACAATAAAATTCATTTGTATTGTCTAGATACTTTATGAAAATAATAAATATGTCATTTTTTATGTGTAGAAATTAGTCTCACATCTATCTGATACACGATGTGTCTGGTGTGACTTAAAGTGTCTATTATCAGTTTAAAATTGGTATTTTAATTCAAATAGTGTCACTCATTGAAAACCAAGAAAACACACTCATATTATCTTGATAACTTAGGAAAATGATTCATAATTAATTTTTGATGTGTAGAAATCAGTCTCATGTCAAAATGACACACGATGTGACTGGTATAACTCAAATTGCGTGTTTCCAGTTTAAAATGACATTTTAGTAAAAAAGACAAGTAAAATACTCAAAACCAAGAAAATACATTTGTATTGTATTTATACTTTATAAAAATGATCCATAATTCATCTGGGATGTATAGTAATCATTTGTACCTCAATCTGACCTACAGAATGACCTTTATGACTCCAAGTGCATCTTTTTATTTAAAATTGACCTTGATTTTAGTGAAAAAGAGAAATGACCTACTCAAAACCAAGAAAAAACATTGGTATTGTTTTTATACTTAATAAAGATGATACATAAGTCAATTTTGATGTGTAATAATCATCCATACCTTAATCCAATACATGATGTTCCTGATATGATTCAAAGTGTCTGTTATCTGTTTAAAACTAACATTTTAGTTCAAAAAGTTTCACTCACTAAAAACCAAGAAACACGCTCATATTTTATTAATAATTTTGTAAAATTATTCATAATTCATTTGTCATGTTTAGAAGTTATTATCACGTTAAACTAACACATTATGTGATATGTATGACTCAAAGTGCATGTTTCTAGTTTAAAATTACATTTTAGTAAAAAAACACATTTGATGTACTCAAAACCAAGAAAACACATTTATATTGTTTCAATACATTAGTAAAATTATCCATAAGTCATTTAGGACATGTTGGAATCATTATAACCTCAATCCAACACACGGTGTGACTAGTATGACTCTAATTGTGTCTTTTTATTTAAAATTGACACTAATTTTAGTAAAAAGGAAAAACAATCATACTCAAAACTAAGAAAATGCATTCAGATTATTTTTATAATTTAGGAAAATGATGCATAAGTCATTTTTGATATGTAGGAATTATCCTCACCTCAATATTATTCATTATGTGCCTATTATGACTCAAAGTGTATGTTATCAGTTTAAAATTGACATTTTAGTTTAAAAAATTTCATTCACTGAAAACAGAGAAAACATACTTGGATTGTCTTGATAATTTAAGAAAATGATTCATAAGTAATGTTTGAAGTGTATTAATTAGTCTCATATTAAAATGACACATGATGTGACTAGTATGACTCATAGTGTGTGTTTCTAGTTTAAAATGACATTTTAGTAAAAAAGAAAAGTGGCGAACTCAAAACTAAGAAAATTCATTTGGATTATTAATATACTGTAGTAAAATGATCCATAAGTCATTTGAGATATGTAGGAATCATCCACACCTAAATATGACACACGGTGCGACTGGTATGTCTCCAAATGCATCTTTTCAGTATATAAGTGTCATTTTAGTTCAAAACGTGCATCACATCGCCAAAACCAAGAAAATGATCCTGGATTGTTTTTTCATCATTTTATATTCTATTATTTAATTATTTTCATTTTCATTTTTATATTATACTAATTTAATTAATTTTTACAAATATAATAGTTGAAGACAAATAATATATGGCATGACATTCAAGAATCAACCATAACTCATTCTTATACACAGTGCTTCTATTATGACTCAATATCTATTTTAAAATTAACACTTTATATTTAATTTATTTCTTCATATTATTACTATCATAAGAATTTTTTTCTTATACATGTGTGTTATTTTTCTCGAGCAGGGGTGGTTTTTTTTGGAAATAGCATGAGTTGGGGTCAGGGATAAAAGACAAAGGAACATTGATTTTTTGAATGTATGTAATAATTTGTAATTTATTCATGTAATTATATAAAATAATGTTTTAAATGTCTATAATATAGTGTTTTTCTTGTATTTTGGTTTTAAATTTTATTTCATTTAAATTTGGTATTTTTACTTGATTTTTCTGCTTTCTGATGCTGTTTCTGGTACTGTAGTGTGTTGTTACTATAAACAGCACTGGTGCTGCTATGTACTGTTATAGAACATTATTGTATACCCCTTTATCAATGATATTAAATGCACTAATAAAGGAAGAATTTATCAGTTCTTCTATAAACACTTATAAAGGGATCCTTTATCAATGCAAAAATAAAAGTGCTGATAAATGGGTCCTTTATCATTTCTTTTTAAGCACTGATAAAGGACCCCTTTATCTTAAATTTTCTATCACTAATAAAATCCCAAGGATTTTAATCACACTTTGATAGTCAGCTCTATTCTAGTGCTGATAAAGGCCAATTTTAGTGTTGTTAAAGGCATGTTTTGTAGTAGTGTATCCACATTAGTAGGTTTTAATGTTCAACATATAGAATATAATTACTTGAAGTTCATATGTGGTTATTCTCTATCTAGTCCATGAAATTTTGGTAATAAGGTAATGATTCAGGATTTAAGTTTAAAATTAAGTTCTTTTCCTTGTATTTGAATGTATGTGTGTTGGATCTCTATATCAGGCGAGGCTAGTTATTTTAATGTATGGTTATTTTCATCCATATTATTAATTTTTCTAGTATTGATGTTGTTTTTAGAAGAAGAATAAGGATTGAGAAGAGTGTCAATGTTTTGTGCATCCTCCTTCAAGGGATCGTTTAGTGCTTCTTTGAGTCGATGATGTAAGATTCTCCCCAGTTCATGTTCAAAAGGAATTAGTTCCTCCAATGAAGATAGTTCCATGTAAAAAATAAAAATGAATATTTTAGAAAATAACTTAAATGGTTAAGGAAGAAAATAAGAACACAAATATTTACAAAATACACAATGTTCTTCTAAAAACAAACACTAAAAACTAAAGCGCTCACCAGTAGCGGTGCAAAAATTTTACCATGTTATCATGAAATGTAAAATTTATTAAGTTTTTAATCATTATTTATATAATAGGGTGGACCCTAGGTCAACTCTCAAGGAGCTTTGGAGGTTTAAAGTGTGTATATTTGATAAAAAGTACTGCATAAGGGTGGTTTTAAAAAAATATTTAAAAATAATATGACTTAATTAAAGAGTTTAATAGTTGAAAAACAAAGGTGGAGTTTTTATAATTATGAGAGAATAAGTTCATTTCAATTTCACTACACATATTTTTAAGTTTATTGTTTGAAAAATTTCACATTGTATAATGGAATCCTTTGGTTGAGGTTAATCAAGATCTTGATTCCCCTCATGCATTTTAAAATGATGCACAAAGAACCAACCCTTAACACAACAATCATGTTGTCAGGGTTTGGACCGAAATAATGGAATGATGTTTGAAAAATCCTAATAAAAACTCAGGCATGTTAATGTGAAAACAGATGTTTTTGTTATCAATTGGAACAACCCAAACTTCCCACTTTAAATATCAACCCAATCAGTGTTGAAATGAAAATTGTTTCACTTAATTATACCAAAAAATGAATTTGAAGGAGAATAATTTTTAGATAAAACATAAATAAATTATTCCACGCACAAATTACAACAAACCATTAGAATAAAAATTAATGGAACTTCCTCTCCAAGTGTGTATATATCCCTCGAAATAATCATCCGCTGTTTATCCCTCCATCAAGAGGAGGAGGAGGCTCAGTTGGAACTTCTCTTTAATCCTTTATCTCCCTATGAAGATAGGGGACTCCATAACTTCTATGATAAATATAGGACTTGTTGGTTCTCTAAAATTTTATATCATTTCCCCTTGGTCAATCTTATAAATGGGGTACCTAAGGTTCCAATTTATAGTCAAAGTGGGAGGTGGTTTTGGGAACCCATATTTTGAGATACTACTTGTCCCATGTTTTTTGGATAGTAAACTACATTATATCAACTTATAATAAAGAAAAAAATTATTTTATGACATCTCAAATATAACCCTTTTATATTTGGATTCCATTTAATGTATAAAGTTAGATATGTTTCCAAAATATAGAACTAAACTTTTTTATTTTGAGCGGATTAGGTTTATTGGATAGATCAGTTTGGTTGGGCCCTATCCTAGACTAATTAATATTATGTGTATTCATAAGAGTTCTATCCCACTAAATTTTGGATCAGAACACAAAATTTCAGGCCAATTGGATGCATGTATTAGCTTCATTGTACATTTGAATCCACATTTGTTCTTTGTCTCTTGCGTGGATTGGACCATTTTTTTCAACTTTATCCTAGGTCCTCCAAATCACCTCCTCCAATAATGTAATCATCAAAAAAAATGTAAAATTTACCTTTAAAAAAGTGATAAAAATTAAATAATTAAATCAAACATGAATTTAAATTTGTTATTATATTTGGAATTTATAATACAAAATTCGTTTAACACAGTAGTATAAGGGTGGAATGAATAGTGAATTATTATGCAATCACACTTAATGTATCGATGTCAACTGCAGTGGAAGTGCTAAATAGTTACCCACTTTTCCCACCTACTCAAAAAAATAAAAAGGTCACAAAAACTATGTTACAATATTCCCCTATTTTACAATTCATTGATGACCCAAATGAGGTGAACCTCTCAAAAATACTAGGTCACCAACTGAAAACTCCAAAGACTATCTATGATGGTCAACAAAATATTTGTACCAACTTTGTGCCGTCAACATTATCTGGTGAATCAATTAAATATTTTTTATCATCTCTTGGACCAAACATGGTCCAACTAAGGAAACTTCTCCAATCTTTGACCAAAAAAATGCATATTTATAGGATCATCCATAAAAGGACTCAAAGGATCCATTCGAATTGTAAAATAGTAACTGTTATTATAAGAAAAATCAACCAATCTCAAATGGACATCCCAAGATCCACAAAAATCAAGAATAGTAGCATGTAAAAAGTCCTCAAGAATATATATATATATATATATATATATATATCTCATTTTTATGGTTGTATATTTGTGGATGATATGTCATTCTCAAACATACCTGAGATCACACTGCCACTTGGAGGCCTCTCCATAAGAGAGAAGTAAAATAGGGGTCCCTATCAGAGACTATAGTAGAAGGGAAATCATACAATCAGACAATCTCCTACACATATAGATATCCTAAGTCCTTAATTTTGGTTGCATAATGAATGGGTATAAAGTGATCATATTTGATCATTCAATATATCACAACCCATATAAAATTCCTCTTATGAGGGCTACATGGAAACCCAACCACAAATTCTATAGAGATTTCTTTCTACTTCCATGTCATCACTTGAAGTGTTTTAAGAAAACCTGAACGTTTTGGTGCTTAGATTTGACATACTGATAGGTATAACAATGAGAAAAAAATTCAATGATGTTTCATCTCATACCTGGCCACCAGAATCACCAACGCATATCATAAAACATATTTGTGGTCCCATGGTGCACCACCCACTAGGAATTATGAAAATTAACCATTAAAATCATTCTTATGGTAAAAGGTATAAAAACACAATTCTATAATAATAGTATTCCATTAGAATTGAATTTACACTCATCGATAGTCTCCCCACCATAAAGAGAGTCCCTAATGCAACAAAATTCATTATTAAGCTGTTTTTCTTGAAGAATCATCTCAAGAAGATAATAGGTCAATTGAACACTTTCCAATACAATGAACGCATATTCTTCTTAGACCACCAGATGTAACTGATCAAAAATATTCACAAGTTTTACTCTTCTGATGATTCTTTCATGTCCTTGGTTGGAAATTTCATTCTTAGAGAATCATCAATGGCATTACCCTTCCCTAGGGTGTAGTAAATGTGGAAATAAGAAAGACTGTAAATACTCCACCCAACACCTCTATCAAAGGTTCAAATATTTTTTATAGAAGATATAACTCAATCTTTTATGGTCAGAATTAATAGTAAACCTTTATTCAAAAATTAATGTCACCAAATCTTAAGAGAATACATCACAAAAGAGAGTTTTTTTTAGAAAAGGTTGAGGTGCAAAGGCCCCTATTATTAAAAATAAAGTCATACAAGTAAATACATAGGAGGAAACACAACAATGCAAGAGCATAAAAATGATATCAGTGCACTCACGAACGAGTGTTCATACTGTGATGAGATGTCTGAGCACCCCCGCCACGTGGATGTCTCCCTCTCCGCCCAGTCTTTGCCTGCATCCAGTGACCTCCACCATCATCCGAGAACTCAGAAGGTACATCAATGTTCACATGCTTAGCTCCATCCCGATCATCCATTGGTTTCCTGTCTTCATCACTACTAGAAGATGAAAGCAATTCAAACGAATTATAGGTACTCACCTTTTTCATAACTTCATGTATTTGAGATAGAGGGGTGCCACAACTTGGTGGAGGATGGGGAGATCCTGCCACTTTGTCATTTGTTATTCCCTTTAATCTGGGAGAATCCACATGTATTTCAAGAGTGTGGATAGCTTTCTTCAATGGACTGGTCTGTTCATGCTGCCTAGTTAGATTAGGTTTATGGAACAAGCTATGGGTAATCATAGCATCCTGCGCATTAGCCTCTTTAAGTGGAGAGTAGGCTGGAACATAAATGACTGTATTCCTACAGTCTTTATCATACAACAGTGAAGTATTTCCAGCACAAACCTTGGTTAGAAGACCATGAAGTGAATTGGGTTTAACATGGGCTCTAGGAATAGCTTCCAGAGGGGAGTCCTCCACATTAGTGTTGTTGGGAGCTGTAGAAATAGATGTTTCTCTATCTGTTGTAAACAGAACGGTGTCTTTGACATTTGAGGCCTGGGGTTGTACCTTTGTATTTTCCTTTGCCGAAGTATAGTTACCATCATTCATCTCCTTCTTATCTTTAGATTTCCTTGAGACAGGAAGATCCATCTTTTCCTTGCCTATTCTACTTTTGTCACTGACCAAAATCTGTTCTTGCTTTAGGCAGGAGTCTGCATCTTCTTGGGCAGCAGTTTCCAGAGCATCAAGGCTATCAATTGATTCATTATCCTCCTCATCTTTGATACCCCTTGTCAAAATTTCTTTGAATGAGGCTCCATTATCTGCCACAACAGAACTATCATTAATGGATAGGTGAATATCATCCCCCATATCTGTCCAGGATAAAAGAACTCTCTTATGTTTTTGTGTAGAAGAGATGTTCTTGATAGGTTCCTCAGAACATTCCTTTTTAGCATTCAGTTCTTCATCAAGAGACCATTGAGATTTTTCAGCAGACTCAACCTTCTTTTCATCAAACTCCTTTAGAAGGTCATTACCAATGACAGCAGCTTCCGTATTCTGTTTTGTACTTTATGTTGTACCTTGTTTAGGTAGCTTCCTAGAGTGTTGTAGGTCATGCCCTTTAAGTTGGCAGTTGTCACAAACAATGTTTCTTCTACAAGCAGATTCTTCATGCCCAATTACTTGACATGGAACACAAAAAGAAGGAGTATTTTCATATTCAATTTGAAGACAAATATCATCCTGTTGAGTAGATAAAATCACCTTATCTATTAAAGTAGTACTAAGATCAACCTCTATAAGGACCCGAGAAAAGTGGCCATAACTTACTGATTCTGTAACTTGATCCATTCTAATCGGAATCCCAATGGCAGATGAAATATCAAATAAAATCTCATCATGCCATAAAACCCAGTTAATACCATGTATTTTTATCCATATTTACGCATAGGTATCCTTAAAATAAAGCAAATTGAATTTCAATTTCCATTCATGAAGTCTAAGCATACCTAGCCTGAGATTTATGGAACCGATACTCCAAGATCTCCCTTTGAGATCCAAAGAAGGAAACAGGATATGAAAAAGTCCTCGACCGAGGGACATGCATTTGAATTAGTTGAATCCCCAAATATCAACCAACCGAGAGATAAGATCAGATGTTCTCCAGGGTTTCATACCTTTCATTACAGAGATGCGACCAATAAACGAATGTTTGCACAGATCAATCTGCACTGCTATTGCATCCTCAAAGGTCGATACATGCGTTGTTGACCCTTTCCGAATTATTCGATGTGGCTCGCGATTTGCAAGAGGTATGAAGGATCCCCCATAGAAACTCTTGAAGGAGGATAGATTATTCGGAGCATCATGGTCCTTCTTCTTCTCCTCTGAAGCCAAGCTAATATGTTTTGGAAATGCCTCAAAAGAATGGAGATTGATACTGCGCGGGTGAGCTAGGTTAGACGAAACTACGGGATGCGGTGATGGCGGTTTCCTCTCTTGCTCCTCCATCACTAGGAGCTCACATCAAAAAAGAGAGTTTGAGATCATGGATAATATAATTCTTATTGTGTGGCATAAGATTTCAAGATCCATGTGATTACCCTGTATAATAACACATCCCAAACCCAAACCTGGTGTGTCACAGAATACCACATAGCCCTTCCCAGACTTTGGAGGAGTCAACACTGGTGTATAAGTAAAAATATGTTTCAACTAAAAAAATAACTCTAAAATTTTTCATTCCAAATGAACTCCACCCCCTTCCAAGTGTGGGTGGTCATTAGAGAATTCAGCTTTGAGAAATCCTTAATGAACCTATGATAATACCCCATCAATCCCAAGAATATCTGTATCTCAAAAAAAATATGTGGTTTCTCCCTTGTCATAACAATATTAACATTCTCAAGATCAACTGAGATTCCATGTTCTAACACCACATGTCCCGAGAAATTAACTTCCTATAAACAAAAATTAAATTTTGAAAGATTCATGAAAATTCTATGATTTATCAGTATTACTTGGTCTGCTCTCAAATGATTCACATGATCCTCCTTAGTTTTGGATTAAACCAAGATGTCATCTATAAATACTACTACAAACAATTCAAGGTACACATGGAAAATCACAATCATTAAATCCATAAAAAATGAAAAGGATCATTGTTTAGAACAAGTTTCATGAAAATATACTCATAATGTTCATACTTACTTCTAAATGTGGTCTTTTGAATATATAATTATTTTATACTCAATTAGTGATAACTTGACCAAAGATCAATATTCAAGAACCAATTTACCCCCTTTAACTAGTCAAATAGATCAAAAATATGTGGTAATGGATACTTTTACTTTACCATAACTCGATTAAGTTTTTTCTAATCAACATAGAGGTGAAGTGTTCCATTATCTTTATTCACAAAGAGAATGGGTGTCACCCAAGGTGACACACTCAGGCGTATAAATATTTTCTCTAAAAGATAATACAACTGAGTATTCAACTCTTTCAATACTACTGGTCTCATATTGTAATAATTGATAGATACTAGCTAAGTACCAGGTACTAAATAAATATAGAACTCCACCTCTCTTACCAGTGGAAGAATAGAGAAATCATAAGGAAACACATCATGAAACTCGATAATGACTGGAGGGAGATCATAACCCAAATATTCTTGCTCCAAATCAAAAGAAAACACAGATATTTTCCTACCCATATCTAGAATAGGTGGACCAACTCTACTTGACATTGTGTCCCATTCTCTCTGAAAGAAACAATACACCCCATCAAGTGTAGTAAGGGATACCCTTCAAATATAATGATCAATTTTGTCCTTATTAGCAATTATCCAATCCATCCTGAGGATGAATTCAAGAGTTTTCATGTTGAGAACCAGATTATTCAAGGTAATCTCAATTTATAATAAAGAGAAAACACTAGTATGACAATGGAGACCCTTATCTCTCTTCATTCTGAGGGGAGTAGTAATATCCATCACATAAGAGAAAAGATTTTTAGGAAGATTTAGCAAGCTCACTATACGAGTAGATATAAATGAGTGAGATACACCAGTATCATATAATGTAGTCGCTAAATATGAATCTATATTTACGGTACATCTCACAGTCACTGGACCTGTATCAGCTTCTTCTAGAGAATCTTTCACTATGTGAAGAAGCTTCATTCTAGATTCTTGTGGTTGGAACCCCTTTGATCTTGAATCATCTAATTACACTAAATTACTTTTTGGATTTGATGAGATTGTTCCACTGTATATAGTATAAAAGAAGTTACATAGATTCTGTAGATGGCCTGAGTGACCATAGGAACTCCAGATCTTTGGATCCTCAGTAAAAACACATCACGAATTCCCAACCTTTCCATACTAAAAGAAGTAAATGGGGCTCTTCTAGGAACTTCATGAGGTATGGATGATTCCTTATATATATAATAAATATGGGACTCATCATGCTTCCTCTTTCCTTTAAAGGAACTCATAAAACTATCACCAGGAGAAAAAGGAACCCCCATCAACCCAGACTTACCAGACAGTTCAAGCTCTACCATCAATGACATATCCATCACATCATCATAAGAATCTATCTTTAGAAAGAAAACCTAATATCATATTTCATATAAAAGAACCATATAAAATATTTTTGCCTTTAAATTTTCATTAGTCACCACCTCAGGAGAAAACTATAAAATCTCAATAAATTAGTTTGTATACTAAATAATGGTTGTGTCACCCTACTAGAGTTTGAGAAACTCCATGGAATTCACCATGACCATGTATTATGCATAGAACTAGTTAGTGAAAAGAACTTTAAATTATTTACATTCCAAACCCTCATGCTTATTTTTCATCACTATCGAATCTCACCATATCTTACTAGGACCTTCCATCTTAAAGGTTTAACATTTCACTATAATAGCTTAAAGTGTTTACAAGAACTCAAAAATAGGATCCATATTTTTAAACCAATCCTCAGAATCTTGAGGATCATTATATCCTGGAAAATAAGGTTGGATTCTGGTGAAGCAACCCTTGATAATGACTCTGAGATTCATCACATTGATGTTCCAAAATTGGATCCTGGATGGATATGGGTTCTAGATCTTGTCCCAATTCTTGGGAAATACACACTACTATCTCAATAAGATTCAAGTCCACTGGAGTATTTTCTCATTGTGGTTCACCAAAAGCTTCTTCCTAGAGCCTGTTCACACATCTTCTTAGAGGCATGATGCTACAAAACATCAATAGACAACACTAAAGATATAAAAAAGGATACACAGATCAATAACTCAGACAATAAATAAAGGAATATCAATTCCATCGAGCAGAAATTTAATATTGGGATTTTAGCGCACTCAGATCAAAGTTAGGGAATGGACTATAATTAAATAAAAATATTCCTTAAAGACACCTATCCTAAACATATATGGTGACTTCAGGCTTGTTATGATGAAATCTAACTAGGAACTACTCACAACCACCCCTAAGTCCCATCAAGACATATCAAATAATATGCTGAAATCAAGAAAAGATGTTGAAACTGCACCTCTAATACCACTTTTTCATGAACTAACCTAGATAACCTAGTACTCTGATACCTGATCCAGCTCTAACATGGCCTGAAGGGAATTCCTGATCCCCAAGTGTTAGTGATTTTCACCTAGCATCATACAAGATCAAAGAGTGAATTATTTTTTGCATAAAATAGTGGAAGATAAAGGATACAAGTTAGTATTCTCAATACTCCAAAGGGATAAAGTACCAAAAACAAATTGGTAAAATATTACCCAAATAGAAATATAAATATCCTAAAGTAAACAACAATGGAAACCAAAAAAATTATCAAAAACTCATGGGTGACAAGTGGACAACATCTCCACTGACCACTATCACCCCTCCACCTTCCTGAGGATCAAGACCAACCACCACTTCAAAGTGGCTCTTTACCTTTTCTCGAACCTAGAATAATAAAATAAATACACACTCTAAGGAAAGGGTAGGGTGTGAGCTATAAATCCAAGTATGGTCTCACCAAGTGTTTCATAATTAACGCCATAATAATTAAACCAAGTGTGCCTTATTTTAATTAAATAAGGCATGGTATATCATTCACATATTTTAAACCAAAACATTATTTATAAAGAAAAGATATGGGTGATATATCAAAACTATATTAAATGAATATTTTATATAAAACACTTATATAAAACAGTTTTAATTAATAAAACCATTTAATAATCAATGGATTGTATAATCAAGTCAAAAAAATCATAGCACCATGTATAAAATACCTATGGTATGTTAATTCATGTAATAGGATCCTCACAAATCCCAATAATGATATCATCTCAAGATAGGTTTGAACCCTCAAATCAATCTACATCCCAATCAGGGAACCTTCACGACCATCTACACCCCCAAAGTGGAACCCTCTCGGGTGTTCATGTGATAATTATTTTGTAAAAGTTTTCATCGTCAATCCATTTATAGGGATCCAAGATCCTACATGATTATTATAGTTACCAATAACTACCTAGGAAAACATTTTCTTCAAATAATCAATCAAAAAAACATTGGAAAATCAAACATTTCAAATCAATTCAAATTACAATTTCCTGAATTTCAATGTTCAACATTCATTTCACATTTCAAAACTAAAACAATGTTTTTCATCAATTCATTCTATTTTAAATCATATTTCACTTTAATATATTTTTCTCAAGGTTAAAAAATAAATCAATTGATTAAATAAAATTTCAAAATCAATCCATCATTTTCCCAAAAATCCACCCAACATTTCAATTTAATTAAAATTGGGGTTTTCACAATTTTCATTATATTCTAATCACACATAAAATCCTTTAAAATTGGGTTTTTTAAATAAATTAAAAAACAGTTCCAATTAAATCAATAAATTTATGGTTTTAATCATAAGGAAAATAATCATAAAACCACCTACCTTTAATCACATGGTCAGAGACAACACCTGAAATGGGATATTAAATAAAGAACGGGGTGAAGGAGATCGAGAAACAAAACCTAGAATAAATATCCCACAAAAAGGAGTTTAGATCCATAAAAACATGATGATATATTAAACTCTATGGAGGATAGAATTTGGGATCAGAAGAAACCATGTGAGAGGAGGTCCACTTAATAGGGGGAGATTGAACAAGATCAATGGTGCTTTGATCCGCCAAGAAAAGGGGTTTAAAAATCCAAAATCACCTCTTAAAATCCTTAAAATGCCAAGGATTTGATCTAGGGTTGATATAGTGTTATTGGGGGATAAATCAGAGGGTTTTTGGATTTTAAAATAATTTTTTGGGGGAATTAAAAATTGTGTTCACCTTTTATTGGGTAGGGTCGCACGGTTAGAAAAACTGTGTTCCCTAACCTTACACCCATACTAGTAGGGTGCACAGTTTCTCTTAGGATGGCACACTATTTGTTAATCTGTGTGCTAACCATTCAAACCCTCACTATCTGAGGTTATACGGTTTTTAGGGGATGGCTGCATTGTTTGGAAAAACCATGTTCACCCTTCAAGTGGCTCACAATAGGCTGCATAATTTTTTGGGCTAAAACGCATAGTTTTCCTTAACTATACGCCAACTATGCATAACCCCTTAGGATTCCAAAATTTCCCAAAATCTCTTGGAACTGACCCAAAGTAAGACCCAAATTAAAGGGGGTCAAAACAAGAGTCAAAAAAACCTAAAATATGGAAATGGGATGTTACATAAAATAACTTGGAAAGTAAATTTATGAAATAATTTTTTTTATAAAAAACATTCTTGAAATAAGATAAAGAGCATGGGGGGATTTTGGTTAAAGGTATTTAAAAATTTAAATCAACACTTTTAAAAAATCATTTATAGAATTTTAAAACCAAAATCCATTTGAAAGAAATAACGTTAGAAGGAACATAAAATACCATGAGTGTAAAAAAGATTCATGATATTATATCTAAAAATTAGGTATATAAACCATATAAATGAATATGGGTGTATCATTCAAAACATTCCTCAAATAAGTAAGTTTGAAAAGAAAAACTCATAAAACTCAGGTAATGATTGAATCAAAATGAAATTGAATGAAGAAAATATTAGGATTATATAAGACCCATAATTCCCATTAAATAATATTTTTAAACATTTTCATGGGGTAGTAAGTGCACCATATAAAATAAAACATGGTTCATTCATGAATTATGTCTCAAAGAATTAAAATTAACACCATGAAAACCCTTGAAAATTTTAGATCATTTTATAAATATCTCATGAGATAGAAAATTTAAAAAAAAATCATGATAAAAGATTGATTATTGATATAATATATTAATAGGTTGTATATAAACCTTATAAAAGTAATTAGGTGCATACTATGAAACATTTTTTAAAGAAACGATATTGAGACGAATAATCCTTACAGAGATCATATCACTGACGTGAGAATTAATCATTAAGATGATTATGTGTAATAATTTTAAAAACACATAAAAAATTTTAAATAAAAAATAATATAATCTGAGGTAATTTCACAAAAAAATCATAATATAGTAAATGAATTATAATTATAACCCAATGAATTGAAATTAAGTTAAGAAATATCTTACCTTGTGTCCCAACTTACTATGTATATCCTTTAAATCCTTTATAATAAACTTATATTAAAATTTTACTAGTATAAGAACCTTTTAAATGTTTTTTCAATTATAATTAAACCATTTATTTCAATTAAATATTTAATTACTTAATTAATTAAGTCCACGTTAAGTGTTTTGAGGATGCTCGGTTCATAATTGTAAAAACAACTTTGATCTGTTGACTGAGGTCAAATACATAATTAATAAATCATATATTGAATAATAATAATGAAATAATTATCATTTTTATACATCAAATACAATTTTATATCCATCTATGAAAATCGATTATGAAAAAAATACATCGGCTCTAGAGGCGGTAGTCTGCATGTACACACGAGCAATGTTTTTACTTTTCATTGGATTGAAAATAAAGAAATAAAAAAATGTTATCTTTATAGAATCATTATCATGTTATAAAAATAAAATAACTTCATTAAATCTATCCACATTACCTTCCATGAGATGTGTTTTTTGAAAAATGAAGTATATCACTGTGTAGATATAGTATTTCGTACGTACGCATGTGCGATGATTATGTTCTTAATGATTGGATTGGTATAAATATGGATGATAAATTATCTTTAAATAATGGTAATTATTACATTAATATAATATATATATATATATATATTAAATAAATCATTATATATATCAATGAGAGTCTGTTATAGAAAACAAAACACATCACTTTCTGGAGGTGGTGATCCACACGTACGAACAAATGGTGTTTTCATTCCCCATTTGATGGAAAAGGAGATGAAAAAGGGTTGTAAAATAGTAATATTAACATTTAATTATAATTTAGATATTTATGTTGTTATATAATCATATTTTAAGAAGATTTTAAGTATGTGGAAGAATAAGTAAAATGAAAATTCTCAGTTAAGAGTTATACCACTTCTTCAAAAAACCACATTTGGATTACACCATAATCCATCTAAGATGGTATTTTGATGAAACCAAATCCTCTATTTCATGTATATGTATGTTATTAATATATTTGGTTAGGGATTTTATGATATATAACTCTTAAAAGGTTTAATGAAGATAGGATATTAGGTTTCCTTTTATAAGTGATTGGAGGGGAACCCTTGGAATTACTTGAATTATTAAATTAATATAAATTAATTTTCATGTAAAAGTGAAAAAAATAGATACATTTCAAATATATGATGAGGGTTACTTAAAATAATCTCATAAAATAAAATTTATGCAAATTTAGGTGATGTTTTAACCCTTATCACTTAGTTTTAACTCCCCATTAATGCTTTTGATGGTTATCATGATATCAAAGTTTTATAATATTTAGGGGTCAATAAAGTTACCATGAAAGGAAAAGTGATACATGAGTGGATAATTATAGAAAACCATACTTTTTATACATAAATATTACATCTTATGACATGAATATTCAATGCATAACATAATGATTCGCACCAAAAATCGCATAGGTTTGGTGTCTTTGGAAACTTGGATACATAAACAATCGGTTCATAAGAGATCTATGTTATATGCCACTAATTTATTCATAAATATAACCCTTATTAGAAAAATCATACATAGAATATTTCTTCATAGCCTGGGGAAAGTAAACAGAATAAAATGTGAGCTCAGATGCTCAGTGAGAGTAAATAAAGGAGATATCAGTGATCGCGTAAGCATAACATGAGCATAGGGGTATGAGGACATGACATTAACATTTTAAAACCATACCCTTTATATCATAGATAAAAAAATTAATTTTTTGGAATAAATATTGATATTTGACAAGACATTAATCATAAATTAATCAAATAATGTGATCCATGAGAGTATAACATTGGCATAAGACATAAGTTTTCAGCATACACATAAGCATATAAAATAATTTCTTTAATCCAGGCTCACTACCAAGACTATCATAGTGGATTGGGTTCAATACCCATTAAATCATATCAACATTCAAGTTTCACTCTTAAGAATATCATAGTGGACAAAGATCCTTACAGACCTAGGTTTACTTCCCCTTTGAATCCTTCTTATCCCCTGAGATATCTATTTTTACCAAATGTATTGGAGGGATATATAATTCTAGGCCCACCCATCACAAAAAGATAATCATTAATATGTGTTCCAAAAGATCATAAAACATTAATAATAATATAACCTATGTAAATGAAATGGGTTTTATAAAAGTTTCATCATTTTATCATATCATAACTCATGGAAAAGAAATAGGTTTCATCATGACTTAATTAACATGTGGAAAGAAATTTCTTTCATAGAATCATTCTTAAATAGTCATCAACAAAAGTCATCCAAATAATGAAATTGGATTTTTTAATTAGATCATATCCATAGTAAATCATAATTAATATCAAAGTATGTTAAGATATATGAAAAAAGCATTTAAAATATCATTGGAACATTTCATAATGAAAATACCCTTTTCATTTTGAAATCACTTATTTCAAATATAAAAAATTCCCAAATATTAAGGAAAAAAATTTCATTGAAAATAAACTTATAAAATTTTAAATGAAGATTTAAATAATTTATTTTTCATGTTTGATAGAAATTTCATTCTTGTCATGTACGTTGAATCAAATATTTCTTTCACATTTTCAATAAAAAGTCGAAAGTACCATGTTTAGAAAACAATAATAAGATTCATTTTAAACCATTTTGTAAAAATTCAATAATTGGTAAAAATGAGTTTATTCCATCATATTATAATATTATAAATATTATTGGATTTTAAAAAAAACATGGATATGGAAGAAAAAGGATTTTTGACAGAAAATAAAAATAAAGACTATTTTCCTTAAAAAATCATTCGGTATCTTGAGAACTTAAAGAGGGTAAAATATAAGGAAAACATATATTATCTAGAAATAACCATATGAGAATAAAATTAAAGGTTTTTATTATATAAATATCATATAATTTACTTCAATATAAATTCAATCATAAACAATTCTAATTAAAATGAGATTGAAATATTAATCCCTTACCGCTTTGGTAACTTTTGAATCAAAAGACTCATGAAAGAATAACATAAAATGAAAATTTAAATATAATTATCATAAATATATTAATTATATAAGGTGTAAAAATGGATATATATATATATATATACACGTTATAAAGGAACATAGGTTCATAACATAACATATGTTCAAAAGAAAACAATTTACGATAATAAACCCTTACAACATTGGTAATCTTTGAATTAAAACCTAATAAAAGGAAGAAGGTTATATAGATTTTTAAATATGTATAATTTTCATGAAAATAATAATAAAATATATTCATGTTCAGTATATACACCACATAGAGTAAATAAGTGGTGAATATGCCATATGCCTCACAGAAATAAAAGTGAGATAAGAAAACCTTACCTCAGTCCCATATTTTTTCATATGTGTTAAAATATAAAAAAATTGAAAAAATATTATAAATATATCAAATAAACCTTATTAATATATAATTTAATATTTATCATTACTTTATAATTTCCAAATATACTTTTATTATAAATTCTTCCATAAAATGGACATTTCCGTTAAAACTGGTATGTTTTCCATGCACGTTTTGGTATGGTGGATTTGACACTTGCACCTTGTTCATGGTTTCATAATATCCATAATATTAATAATGAAATAATTATCATATTTATTCATCATATAAACTTTTATAATTAATCATGTAAAGCGGTGATGACAAATGAATTACACCACTCCATGGAGATCATAATTTGTACGTACGCATGAGTGATGTTTCCATTTTTTGATGTTCGGAATAAAATAAATATAAATAATAATTCAACTTTATAGTACCATAATAATATAATAAATAACAAAAATATTTATTAAATCCATTGTTATAACTATATAAATAAATCATTGATTAAAAACAAATTACATTGTCACGTGGCGACGGTAAGTCGTACGTACACATGAGTAATGTTTTTGCTTTCTTTATGATAAAAAGAAGGTGGATAATGGTTATTTCATAATAATAATAATAATTAAATATATTTTATATAATTAATTAATTATGTTAGAATGTATACCATATATTTATAGGAGTTATAAGAAGAAATAAAATTTAAAACACTCGGTTGAGAGTTATATCTCTTCGTTGAGAAACTTCTTTTGGATTACACCTTAATCCTTGAAAGAATGTCCTTTTGAAAACACCATAAGCTATAGAATGTGGGAAAGGAATCTAGGAATGTATCATGGTATGTATTTTTTTATATTTAAGAATCAAAATTTGTGATGATGAGAGGATGAGAGGTGACCTTTTATAAGTGAGGAGAGGGGAATTCTTGGAATTACTTAAAGTGTTAAATTAATATAAAATAATTTTTAGAATTAAGTGGATACAAATTTATATAATTATAATATATTATGATTATAAGTATATATACTCTCATCCAGTAATATTTACACAAGTTTATGTGATTTTTTAACCCTTCTCTTTTAGTTTTAACCCCCCATTAACCATTTTGGTAATTGTTATAATATCAAAGTTTTATACTCTTTTAGAGTCAATAATGTTAACATAAAAAGGATAATTTACCCATAAATATTTCATGGTAGATATTTTAAACCATATTCCTTTCACTTGGATGAACATGGTTTTTTTATAAATTTTAAATCATTTAATAAAATATTTTTTATTATAAAATATCTTTAATTTCATTTTTGGAACTATTCAATTACTTTGACTTTAAGGTTATCAAGATAGTTATGGAATTTTAATATAAACATTTCAAAAAACCCAAATATGTTATATTAATATAAAAAAATTAACAAAATAATTCACCCAAATTTTATTTCTTTTAACATTTTTAAAACCATTTATTTTATTTTTCTATAAATTGAAAAATATCATGCCAGTGTTGAATAAGCATTTAAATAATTTCTAAATCACTAAAAATTAGAAATAAATTTCTATGATAAAAAAACTAATTCATATTTCAAATAAACATTTATAACTAAATATAACCACTTTTTAACCATATGAAAAAGTATTAAATATATTAATTTTAATAGAGTGACATTTTATATTTATCCTTTTATTAAAATAATATAAAGTTCGTAATCAAAGAAAAATTCCACCAAGTGGACATAGTCTAGAAACTTGGATGATTATGGATGAAATCAACTCACCCAATAGGATAAAGGTTTGTTTTATATAAATTTTAAAACCTTATCCCAAAGTTTTGACCATGTTTTACCCGTTCTACCCTTACTAAGGTGACAAATATTTATCAAGGGTACTATTCATAATGAAAAATAATAATGATGACATATTTACCAAATTCAATCCTCCTAATTACAAATATATAATAAATTTAAAAATATTTTATTTCTCTAAGTGGGAGATTTTTTTTAAAATAAGTGAAAAAAATGTGATAAATCCCGTGTTTTAGAAAAATATATTTTCAACATAAAACTAGATTTATTATTATTTCATGCCTACACAAAACATTAGATGAAGGTTATAACATTTTATTTAATATATAATATATATTTTCATTAAAATAATTCAATAATAGTTATTAATTTAATTTATTAATATAAAATCACATTGCTTGCATAAAAACAGTTTTTAGAAAAGGTGTGTTTTTAAAGCCCAAAAATGAACTTATACCAAAATCAATTTTAATGTTGATTACTATGTAACTAATTATATTATATCAAATTAAAGCATAAATATGATACTTTAAGATAAAATTAAAATAATAGTTGTGCCTTTCAATGAAAATAAATGGTCGTTTACAAAAATAAATATTTTTACTATTCACTAAAAAGTCAATCTTTTTAGAAAAATCATAAATTTTCTCCCTAAGATAATTTTTAAATTATGTTTCAAAAAATGATATCATTTTTATAAAATTAAATTCTAAAATTGGTATAAATTAATTATAATATTCTCACACAAAATTCAATAAAACTATTTTTTACGAAAATAAATTTTGAAAACATAAAATGACTTCAATAAAAATTGAGTACTTATATATTATGCATTAACTAATACATTTAAATTAAGTAAAAAAATTATATATATATTTCATAATATGGTTAATCCTATTAACACCCATCAATTTAATGGATATGTTATAATATATCAAGGTTTGTTTTAAGATCGATTTTGGGTGTGTTGACGCTCGCCAAATGAGCATCAGAAAAATCACAAAGGAATACCTGAATATGGGTATTATATTCTCCTCAAAAGAAAAGGAAGGAGAATGTGGTAGAGACTTGTAGATCTTGTGACCCTCCAAGGGACTCATTATCATGTGACCATCATAGGTTCATACGAAGACTCCAAAAGCAGTGCATAACTTGCAGCAGACCCCACAAAACCCCCTTCAATAAATGTTCCTTATCTTACGAAGATTGTCGTACAACCAATGAGCATGCAACAATAGCCGGATATGCTCCCTCGGGCCATGTGGTTTGTCACCATTAATCACCTAACAACACAATAAAAAGTTCTTTGATAATGGGGGGTAATATTTCTAAACGTGGAGGGCCCTATAAGTCATAAATATCCAGTGACGCATCACCTATGGGAATGATAATTGTCCTTGATAACATCAAATACAACTCGAGAGACCCCCAAATCCTTTCTAAAATAAAATAAAGGAAATAAAAGGCAAGAAGGATAGAGCTACTTGTGGTCATTAAAAAACATGTGACGTGACCTTGGAAACCTACAAGACACTGTGAGTCCCTAGAGACATGTCCACCTCGCCTTGTGAAATTCCATCAACATGTCACCCACGTCACGCAAAGAGCCTTGGGTATGTCTAGGAAACCACACGTAACTATCTAGATCCTCAAGGTTAAAATAGATGAATTTTCCATGAAATGTTCATGCAGTCCCATATGACCCATATTGATCACACGACGCATCACCAAAAAATAGAGAAAATTTCCTTAACAACACTCATGTAAAATTGCATAATCCATAAACTTTGTAAAATAAAATAATGGGGATAAAAAGGAAGGAGGTGAGAGCTCTCGTGGTCATAAAACCCTTGTGATACTCTAAGTAATCCCATAACATGATCTCATGAGACGTATCGACAAGCTGGCCTAATCCCATGAAGAAACCTTGACACACCATCTTGATCTCTCGGAGACCCCCGAACAATCCACCCATTCCTTGAGAAATGTCCCAGGCAAGGCATCGAGTATCTCATGGACACCTCTCATCAGGATATTTGATATCGCAAAGGCCCTTGTACATATCAATATGACAAAATGGAAGTTCTTTGGAACACCTTCACGAGTCAATGAAATTCTCATTAATTGTAAATTGTTCGTTAAAGGAATCATTGACAAGAGAGACTTGCGGTTTATGAAAATCAGGTGACACCCTCTGGAGCGATCCACGGTAGAGATTCATGAACACGAGAGGTGATATACCCCTTCGCCAACACCATCATAGATCTGCACCAGATACTCTACACAAACTGATGAACAATCGGGGTGATGTGACATATAAATTCCCCACCCCATCGTGAAAAAGGAACAGTAATGAGGTGGAGGAAACTCTAGAGCGCAAAGGTCCCAAGAACCAGAGAGGATCTATTAGAGAAATTAATTTTGTGACCGGAAAGTCTTCCATTTGGTAATATATCGGCGAATAGCCAGATTAATCTTGCATCATTCCTAAATCACTTTGTCTGGTCATTCATAGATCACATAAAGGACCTCTGTAAGGATATGAGAAGAATATCCCAATATCTATTGAATCATGTTGTACTTAAAAGAAGATAAAACTAAACAGAACTAACGTAATCTCAATTTAAATGCTGGAACTAAATACTAAAAAATAGGATATTTAAGAGAAGACACATTTACCGATCCATGCATGATCTGCGAGACTTAACCAGGGCATGTGATGGTACCAGGGTATGTTACCCAAGTCTCGTGACACTCCTTGGGTGAACCATTTGGATCACGCAATGTCCTCTGGACTTTTCGAAGTAATCCATATGGCACCCCACAGGCTTGTCACCCTAGTCTCGAAAAGTCTTTTGAACTCACTGTTAAATCATTGTGATGACCTTCAGGACATGTCTCTTGACTCATATAAAGGCACTAGTTCATGTCATCCAAGTCTCATAGTAGCACCTAGGCATGTTAACTGGCTCTCGCGAAGCCCTCCATACACATCAGCTAGGTCTCATGAATCCCTCTAGCTATGCTAGCCAAGACATGTGACTCTGTCTGATACATTTCACATTGACTCTCTATAAACCCTCTATATATGTTAGCCAAATCTTGTGGTAAAACTAGGGTAGGTTAGTTGGATCATGCGACATCCTCTAGATGAGCCAACCCCGATCATGCGATAACCCCCAATAATTCCATCCAGGATATGTGAAGTCCTATGGAAAAGTCAAATAGATCATATGGATCCCCTTTTTACATTTTGGGGAGACGTTTTTTGATGTTTCAGGCTGATAAACAAGGCATATCAAGTGGACAATCAATGCATATGAGACAGATGATTAGCCACTGTAAGTGGCTAATATTAATTGTTAATATCTTTATATTCATTGTTACAAAGTCCATAAACATCGTTTTTAGTGCATTATATAAATAGAACTTCATTTCTCATCTCAAATGCAATTCATGTTTAAAATGAAAATTTGGTCCCAATCAATCATCTTTTTGTGGAAAACATTATATTCATTTTTTAAATTTGATATTTTTTTATATGATTGACCTCTTTGTTTGTAATATTTTATCTTTTAGGATTAATGTATGAATCTCAAGAGATGAGGGAGATTTTTCAGCATGAATGCAGAAATTTTGTGGACAATGCATAATGGGCCTAAGGCCCATCAAATAGAAGTGGGGCCCACAAACAAAGCCCAATAAAGATCAAATTTTTACAGTAGAAAGAGAAAAAAATGGGTATCATTTTATTCAACTGCGGACAAAGATAATTCTTAAGTTTTCATAGAGATATATGGATCTGAAGTTTACATTTAAATGGTGGGACCGATATGAACGCCCATAAATTCTTCCCACCATTTCGGGCATAACATTCAAATGGATGCACCAAATGACCTGAAATTTGAAAATATGATAGAGTAAACATGGAATAAGATATTTTTCTTCTATTACCCCTGATGATTCATCCATATTTAATGTCAAATTTGAACGTCCAAAAGGAGGATGAATCTAGAAAGTTTTATGGGTCAACTTCGAAACGTCCAATTCCCTTGATTTTATCACCCTCCTTTTGACTCTCATAATTAATGGGGATGGAATTTATTTTTGGGGGGTGTATCTAAGGATCCAAACATGCTTATATAAGGATCTGGTGGTGATGGAATTAGTATCTAATATTTTTCTTTCAATCCAAGTTTTTCTTTCAATGCAAATCTTTCTTTCAATTGTAATTTCCTGCTTGCATTTTGTAATCGCGTCGTCAATTTTTCTCATGTTAGTTTTTCAATAATTTTAGTTTATTAATAAAAAGTTCTTATTCTTCTTCACTTTTTATTTTCATTTTCTTTACACATTGATATCATTGAATCAAGGTGATAATTTATTCACACCATCACTTGTGAATTCAATCACACAATGGTGGAGTGTTCATTCTTTTAATATTTTTCATCCTCTTTAATTCTGCCCCCATAAGTCTACTTCCCACTTCCATTGATATAATAGCATAAATGGAGGGATAACCTCTTAAGGGTTGATCCAATGGAGTATAAATATCATGGATTGAATGTTATTTCATGTACTTAATATTTAAATCTATTTGTTATATTAGGATTTCCATTTGATGAGTTACATTCTTTCTCATCTTTTCCAACTTTAACGATGACACATTTTGAGTTCTAGTACGATCTATTTTCATTGAGTGCTCAGTAAAGTAATCCTAAAAGTGAATTGGTTATTGGCCTTGTAATTGTGTAGGGATTAAATTGTTGAATGATTTGGGAGAATTATCTCATTGTTTGGATATGTCTTGAATTAATGACATGAAATTTTCTAAGAAGAGAAATTCATCCAATCCACTCCAAGAAAAACCCTAAAATCAACCCACCATCAATAATTGTTTAGTTAACATCATTTTTATTGTATGTTATTTAAATTATATCATTAGTTCTCTAATTAAAATCTACCTCAATGTTGGACACTTCATAGCCAATCCTCAAACAAATCATAGTGTCTCAAGGTTTCTTCTTCGGTCCCTATGGATTCGATCTCTACTTGTACTTCAACGACCGCTTTTACCGATAGGGTAAATTTGGGCGCAACCAAATTTTGGCGTCGTTTTTGGGCACCCAAGTAAGTACCTTAGACCCTCATATTCTTTTCTCACCCCAAATTCTCTATTCTCGCCCTAATTTATCTTCTCTTTTCCCCTTTCTGTTTATGTGTGTCCAAAGAATCCCAAAACCAATTTTCAATCAACTCCAATGGATTATCCTCCAAAATACCCCTTCATAAAACAATGTTAAAATCAAGTCGGAAATCAATATTGGTAAACACCTCACATAGGGAATTTCATTGACCAAACCTTGATTGAATACACCACACCCGATGAGTTGTACAAACAATGGGATGATGATTGTTTAAAGGATCAATTTCCAGATCTATCGAGGATGATTGAAGAGATAAAACTTAATGAAGTTAATGATGCACAAACTCCTTTACAACCTAATCATCAAAAAAATCCTTGAAAAATTGTGTGAACAAATGGATATAATGAATTCAGAAGTTTCAAATTTGAGATAAGAAGTACAAAGCATTAAGACTTTTGAGGAACTTGTTCCCACTCAAGATGTTCTTTCCTCATCAATGATAGATGGATATTTTATCCCAAAAACCTCTCAAGAATTTACAAAATAACTAACCTTTGGATATGGGATAACTGAATAGGATGAAGGAAATGTTGAAGGGTCTTTAAATTAAGAGGAAATTGATTTTTTTGACTCAAAAGAGGAAAATTTGACATCATGGATTGAGTTTCCTGAATATAACTCCATTGATAAATTTTCATAAGCACCAATCATTGAACCATTAGGAGAGGTCACAAACAATGAGTCCATGCCCATTCCTGATATTCAACAGGAAAATTTTCGGGATGAATCTTATTTTCAAAATAAACCAATTCTTTCTAAATGTTTTGGAGAAGAAGCTGATTTTGATTTAATTTGTCAATCACCTTTAGGAAATTTCAATGAACCCAAGCTCAAAATTATTTTACTTTCTTCCCAACTCAAGAATCCCACCATAGGATATAAGAAATACCTTTTAGTTGTAGTTCATTCTTCTTAAGAAACCAATAATGTTGGAATGGTCATTTATGTCAAAGGAAAGACTATAAATTCAACTGAATCAACCATTTCTGATATTACATGGATTTTCCCACTCATTGTAGAACAAATGATTGCACATGAAACAAATTATAAAAAAAGAATCAATCTCAATCAAGTTGAAGTGGACAAGAATGGGGTCCTAAAAATGTTGAAAGTTGGTGTTGGATAATTTGGGGGCTCCAAGTCGAGCTAAAGACTTTAAATTAAGCGCTTTCTGGGAGGCAACCTAGCTTCTGCATTTTTTATTTTATTTTGTGTGTTTTTGTGTTTTTTTTCAAGGAAACCCTTTGAGGTTTCCAGTGTGATCTAATATTTTTTTTGTGAGATTTAATAGTTGAATAGTTTGGATCATTTCAAATAAAACCTCTGCCATCCAGAGTTCAAACCAACCCTTTAATCACCCCGAGGAGTCCACTTGGACATGAATCAAATGTGATCAACTACATTTTGATAGTCATAAAATTTAAACCAGGTGATTTTGTTCCATGAATTTATTTAAAATCACATATCCCCTCCTTCTTCCCAATTCTAATCTCTCTTTTATCTTCTCATTCAAAACTGAGGGCAGTTTCATTCTATGTTGGGGGGAGTGAAAATCTTGGATTTCAAAAAAAATTGTAATTTTATGATAAAATTTTTTTTCAATTCATTATCCTTGAATGCATTAATGTAAATTGTGAAACATGAAAAATAATTTTCAAATGATTTTGAATGCCTTGATTATTATTTTAATGCATGTTTATGTTCATGATCATTGTTTTTGGAAAGTCTGGTTGTACTATGTGATTTTTCAAAGTTTGCATTTTTTCATCCTCTTAATTAAAATGCCACAATGCACATCCATTTGATCTTGAGTGTAAGTTTGAGTTCTTGGGTACCTTTCATCATATCATAGGGTTTGGGGTCACTTTTAGTTTAATTTGAGTATTCAAAAAAAACATAAAAAAAATTGAAAAATAATAATAACCACATAGAGTAATGTTCTGTCCAAATGTGTGTCATCTGGAACTTGGGGATCGTGACTCCCTAGTTGTTTTGCCCAGAGTTAGGCTTTATATCACTATTTTAGATCATATAATTGACAATATGTGTGGCATATTTCACTTGGGAATTGTGACTCCATAGTTATTTTGCCCAGAGTTAGTCTTTTCATATCTATTGTAGTTAAAAAAACAGTAAAAAAAAGCAACAACAAAAAACAAAAAAAAAATCAAAAAAAATAGATACTCATTTTAATATTTAATGTGATTCCCACCTAGAACTTCCATTTTTCCCCCTTTAATAAGAAAATGTGCCCCATATATTTTGTGATGCACAACACATCGTTATGCTTAATTGAAATTGGATAAAATGTGACGATGAATTTTAACAAAGGAATGGGCTTGGTCTTGGGATATTCTTATGGACTTATCTTGTGTGAAATAATTTTGAAAGGTTTTATGATTATTTGTAATGATGTTTTTATGAGCAATTCATGTTAAAATACTTTCAGAAATAGAATTGAATTTCATATTTTTGAGATACTTTTTGCTTAGGACTAGCAAAAGTCAAGTTGGGGGGTGTGATTAGCTACTGGAAGTGGCTAATATTCATTGTTAATATCTTTATATTCATTGTTACAAAATCTATAAACATCGTTTTTAGTGCATTATATAAATAGAACTTCATTTCTCATCTCAAATACAATTCATGTTTAAAATGAAAATTTGGGCTCAATCAATCATCTTTTTGTGGAGAACATTATATTAATTTTTTAAATTTGATATTTTTGTATATGATTGACCAATTTTTTTGGAATATTTTATCTTTTAGTATTGATGGATGAATCCCAAGAGATGAGGGATATTTTTCAGCATGAATGCAGAAATTTTGCGGACAAAGCATAATGGGCCTAGGGCGCATCAAATAGAAGTGGGGCCCACAAACCAAGCCCAATGAAGATAAAATTTTTACAGTAGAAATAGAAAAATATTGGTATCATTTTATTCAACTGTGGACAGAGCTAATTCTGAAGTTTTCATGGAGATATATGGATCTGAAGTTTACATTTAAATGGTGGGACCGATATGAACGCCCATAAATTCTTCCCACCATTTAGGGCATAACATTCAAAAGGATGCACCAAATGACCAGAAATTTGGACCGATGATAGAGAACATATGGAAGAAGATATTTTTCTTCTACGACCCCTGATGTTTCATCCATATTTAATGTCAAATTCGAACGTCCAAAAGGAGGATGAATCTGGAAAGTTTTCAGGGTCAACTTTGAAACGTCTAATTCTCTTGATTTTCTCTCCCTCCTTTTGACTCTCACAATTAATGGGGATGGAATTTATTTTTGGGGGGTGTATCTAAGGCTCCAAACATGCTTATATAAGGATATGGTGGTGATGTAATTAGAATCTAATATTTTTCTTTCAATCCAAGTTTTTCTTTTAATGCAAATATTTCTTTCAATTGTAATTTCCTACTTTCATTTTGTAATCGCATCGTCAATTTTTCCCATGTTAGTTTTTCAATAATTTTAGTTTATTAATAAAAAGTTCTTATTCTTCTTCACTTTTTTATTTTCATTTTATTTACACGTTGATACCATTGAATTAAGGTGAGAATTTATTCACACCATCACTTGTGAATTCAATCACACAACGGTGGAGTGTTCGTTCTTTTAATATTTTTCATCTTCTTCAATTCTGCCCCCATAAGTCTACTTCCCACTTCCATTGGTAGAATAGCATAAATGGAGGTCTAAAATCTTAAGGTTTGATCCAAGGGAGTAGAAAGGTCATGGATTTAATGTTATTTCATGTACTTAATATTTAAATCTATTCGTTATTTTAGGATTTCCATTTGATGAGTTACATTATTTCTCATCTTTGCCAACTTTAAAGATGACACATTTTGAGTGCTAGTACGATCGATTTCCATTGAGTTCCTAGTAAAGTGATACTCAAATTGAATTGGTGGTTGGACTTGGAATTGTGTAGGGATTAAATTGGTGAATGATTTGGGAGAATTATCTCATTGTTTGGATATGTCTTGAATTAATGACATGAAATTTTATAAGAAAATAAATTCATCCAATCCGCCCCAAGAAAAACCCTAAAATCAACCCACCATCAATAATTGTTTAGTTCACATCATTTTTATTGTATGTTATTTAAATTATATCATTAGTTATTCAATTAAAATCTACCTCAATGTTGGCCACTTCATAGTCAATCCTCAAACAAATCATAGTGTCTCAAGGTTTCTTCTTCGGTCCCTGTGGATTCGATCCCTACTTGTACTTCAATGAACGCTTTTACCGGTAGGGTAAATTTGGGAACAACCAAATTTTGGAACCATTGCTGGGGACCCAAGTAAGTACCTTAGACACTCATCTTCTTTTCTCACCCCAAATTCTTTATTCTCATTCTAATTTCTCTTCTCTATTCCCCTTTCTATTTTTGTTTGTCCAATAAATCCCAAAACCAGTTTTCAATCAACTCTAATGGATTATCTTCCATAATACCCATTGATAGACCAAGGCTATAATCAACTGGAAAATAAATATTTGGAATCCCCTCACATAGGTAATTTCATTGACCAAACCTTGATTGAATACACCACACCAGATGAGATGTACAATCAATGGGATGCTGATTGTTTAAAGGATCAATTTCTATCCCTCTAGAGGATGATTGAAGAGATCAAACTTAATGAAGTTCATTATTTCCAAACATATATCAATCCTAATCCTGAAAAAATTCTTGAACATTTGTGTGAAAAAATGGTAAAAATGAATTCAGAAGTTTCATCACTAGGATTAGAAATAAAAAGCATTGAGACTTATGAGGAACTCATTCCCACTCTGGATGTCCTTTCCTTATCACTGATAGAAGAATATTTTATCCCAAAAACCACTTATTAATTTAAAAAAGAACTAACCTTTGGATATGGGATAACTGAAGAAGATCAACGAAATGTTGAAGGCTCTTTAAATCAGGAGGAAATTGGTTTTTTGGACTCAAAAGTGAAAAATTTGACATCATGGATTGAGTTTCCAGAATATAACTCCATTGATAAATTTTCAGAAGTACCAATAATTGAACCATTAGGAGAGATCACAAAAATTGAGTCCATACCCATTCCTGATATTCAACTGGACAATTTTGGGGATGAATCATATTTTCAAAAGGAACCAATTCGTTCAACATGTTTTGTAGAAGAAACAAATTTGGATTCAAATTTCCATTATTCTTTGGGAAAATTCAATCAAACTGAACTCAATGTTATAATCCTTCCTTCCCCACTCAAGAATCCCTCCATTTATGATAACCAAGACCATTAAATTATCATCCATTTTCATCAATAATCTCATAAAGTAGAAATGAACCTTGAAATATTAGGAAATACTCCAGATGAAACTCAATAAACCATTACTGAAATTCCTTGGACTTTCACACTCATTATTAAGCATGGGATTTCACATGGAAAAAATTATAAAAAAATAATTAATATAAATCTTGTTGAGGTGGATAAAAATGGGGTCCTAAAAATGTTGAAAGTTGGAATTGGATAATTTTGGGGGTTCAAGTCGAGCTAATGGCGTTAAAAAAAAGTGTTGCATGGGAGGCAACCTATGATTTTCATGTTTCCAATCATTTTGAATCATTTTTTTCATTTAAAAAATTACCATAGGTTGTTGACTTGTTCTTCTATTATGAGTATGGATGGGTATGAAAGGGGAGTGTCATATTCATCTGTGTCATGTGGCGTGATCTCTGGGTAATACCTTACCCAGAAATTTAAAAATAAGACAATGTATCATCAGTTTATTTGTTTTATTTTTATATTTTTATAGGTTAAAAAAATAAAAAAAAATTAAGTACATGTCGTAGGTCGTGGGGAAAAGCCCATCACAACAGTCCAAGTCGTTGAGACTTGAACCCAGGATTGAAGGGAGACTATGGCATGCGCTTTCATCATCAACCACCAGGTGACTTTATTTCATAATTATCATTTTCAATTTCCTCTTTGAACTCCTCTCTCATACCCCCTTCTAAGTTTTCTTTAAACACTGGGGACAATGCTATTCTATGTTGGGGGGAGATTAAATAAAAAATGTTTTTTTTGAATAAGAACATGCATGGAAAGAAAAATTACATTAATCTTGGACATGATAACACACATTTCAAACTCTGAAATTGGATATCGAATAATTTTTCATGCCTTGATTCTGATTTTAATTCAAGTTTAAGTTCATGTGCATAGTTTTTGGAAAGTGCGGTTGTCCGATGTGATTTTTCAAAGTTTAAATTTTCATCCTCTTAATCAAAATGTCATAATGCACGTCTATTGGATCTTGGGTGTAAATTTGAGTTCTTGGGTCCCTTTCATTATAGCATATGGTTCTGGGGTCACTTTTAGTTTAATTTGAGTATCAAAAAAAAACAAAAAAAATGAAAAAAAAATAATGACCACATAGAGAAATGTTTTGTCCAAATGCGTGGCATCTGGATCCATGACGATGCATCACTTCTCAAGGCATCCATAAATTACTAGTTCTCCAATGTCATACACCATTGGTTAAAGTTGTTGGTTTATAGAAAACCCTCACCCACCCAGTGTTTCACCTGAGCATCACCTAATTTTTCTCATCTAAATATATCATCTCACTTCTGAGGCTACATCCAAGATATAAGGCCCCACCTCATTACACATGTCAATGTGTTATTCATCAACATTTACACAAGCTCAATCACCTTACTAGACTATTCTCCAAATCATACACTTGGTCACACTACCCAACCGTCATCTCAAATCTAGTGGCTTTCAATTACCAACATACTGAATCCAACTAATTCCCATTGACTCATACCCTCATTTAGTTATTTTCTATTTATCACACATAACTCGACCGACCATACCCAAGCATCATCACAAAATCCACAGCCACCTCCATATTTGGTTTATCAATATGTCACTCCTGAAATTTACCAAAACTGCTCAAAATTATCATCACATGATTAAATCACCTATAAGGTGCTCCTAATTATAGGACTTTTCTTACACCGATCCTTAAGCATAATGCTCGATGGATTCCAATATCACATGCGTGTCGCTACTCCCAATCCATGCTCACCCATCCTATCAATCCCTGACACGATGCAAGGCCAGATCAGTTATACCCCAATACTTCAATCCATCTCTGAGGTTTCCTCTCACTATAGGGGAAACATATTTTATTCTCATCAAAACCTTAGGCAACCATTCCCACCAACGTCTCATCAAATTCAGTAGTCCTTAGCCCACACATGACTGCTCATTGACCCACATACCAACTATCACCACACATGACCTACACACATCTCTTGAGGTAGGGTGATTCCTCAAATAAGCTCTCATTGGTTCTCATCTAAACTAATGGGAGTATGCTCCCATACCACTCAGTCATATAAAAAAATCATGCTCCCATGATCCATGTCCCATTGAACCTAGTCACACATGCTTACACCACTGACCATGCACTACAACATGCCAAGGAGGTGTCACGGTGTGTGATCCAGCAAAGTTATAAATGGTGGATCTAGTTTGGGTGTGGAATTAGTACACCCATAACCAGTGGTAGATATAGAATTTGAATTGTACATCTAGATTTAGTAATCAGGATAGTTCACAGGAGATGTGTGAGGAGACTTCTTGGGGACAAGAAGCATTATAGTGGGGAGGTTGTAAAGACCCATGTCTATATGGGCTGGGGAAAACTAGGTGAAATTTGTATTTTTTGTCCTGAATTAGGGAAAGTTTATGTAATTTGAATTTGAATAAAAAATTTGGGAGTGTGAACATTTTTAGGATATGTTTTTGAATGTGGGCAGAGTCACGAGAGGTAACTCAACTGTAACATCCTAAATTAGTTTAATATTTTTCTTCAATATAAAATTTAAGTTTAAAATTGTGATTTTAAGCATGTTGGTGATTTCATGTATGGTCGGGTGTTTGGGTGTGGTTTTTAGAGTGAATTTTTCTTCGATAATGTGTAATGGGGCCCGATGGAGGTGTTGTAAGTTTCAAAATAAGTTGATATTTAATATCTTGCATTTAGATGGGTTTAGAGAGTGAGTTAAGGATGATTTTCATGTATGGATGTTTCTTGGGTGCATTTTAAATGATTTTGGGTTGGTTTTAGGCTACTATGTTTTTTTTTGGAAAAAATGGGGACTTAGTCAAGGTGACTACATAAGACAGGGAATGAGTTTTGGGAGTTGGCCTAGGCCTGAGGGTTTAAATTTTATGAAATGTAGTTGCATGTGGTTTTTTAAATGAAGATAATAGTTTTTAGTGGTTTTGGGTGTGTTAAGCTGCTAAATGAGGGTTTGGGAGAATTTTGTGTGAAGTTGGTGTATTTTTCTATTTTATCATATTTTTAAAATGTTAGCTAAGTATTGACCTTCATGTATGGATACCTCTATGTGTGAGGGTGTCCCTATATTGAGGTCTTTTTGGGGAGGTCTTGGTGTCTGGAAATTGTTTCTAAGTCCATGTGTAAAGGTAACCCTGAGTTTCCTTATGATACATAAAGGTAAATCCTGCCCGTGTGAGGGTCTTTAAGGTTCATGCATAAGGGTCCCTATGTAAGGGTCATGCATGAGGGTCCCTATGTAAGGGTCATGCACCAAGGTCCCTATTTAAGGGTCATGTGTGAGGTCCCCTATGCAAGGGTTGTGAGTGAGGGTCCCTGTGTAAGGGTCATTTTTGAGGGTCCTTATGTGAGGCTCACGTGTAAAGGCCATTTGGAATGGTGCATAAAAGTATCATGTGTAAGGGTCATGTATTTAATCCATGTGTAAGGGTAACCATGTATTTGCCCATAAATACATATGTCCTCATGCATAGGTGAAACTATATGTTACCTTTATGCATGCCCCCCCCCCCCCGTGTGTAAGGGTAATTATTTTTGTCAAAATTTTCCATATTTTTGTTAAAATGATTATTTTGATGGGGGGGTTTGGGGGTTTTATGACCTATTTAGTGGGGAACTCTTTTGAATAGAGCTCCCACCCCTCTCATATTCCCTAAGTGAGATTACCTTTTATTCTTGTCAAATTCAATTGTCTGTTGATCTGAGATACTTCTTGAGGTAAATCTAATGCTCTGCATCGATTATTTCTCAATTTCTTCCCCTATTTCTTCACAGTTGATTTATTGTTGTTGGGTGAGGATTTTAGTTATTATTCCACCAAAGCATGGTGGAATCGTACCGAATGAATGGGATTTTTCTTGGCTTAGCTAAAATAGATCATGAGAGGATGATCACACTAGGTTACATGTGTTTTTATTGTGTTATGTCATTGTTGTGATATTATTTAGGGGTTTTAGAATTTTGGGTGAAATGGATGGATTTATTGAAATGATAAATTATAGGTTTTTTGTGTTAAAGGTCTGTATGGATACTAGGGGTGGTGAGAACCCCTTTACTTAAAGATTTACACTATGGTGTAATGCAAGTGAATGGTTCTTATTTATACTAATATTAATTTAGAATTAATATTTAAATAATGTGTAAATTAATTATAATTGTTTTAGAATTCATGTGAGTGATGTATTGATGGAGTTGGGGTATCGTGTTTATGGGTGATGGTCGAATGATCTAGGAAGAGCTTAAGTGAGGGTAGGTAATCTTGCTTTAAAGGGAATAACTCCATGAATGAGGTAGGTGGTACCTAAACATCGCTCTATGGTTTATGCTTGTTGTTATGTGCATATGATATGTAGTCTCACCATTATGGGTGATCATCCCTTTTAATTAAATAAAATGTTTCATTAAAGTAGAACAATTGTCGAATAAACAGTGTCAAGGGAAAAGATGAAACCATGGAAACTGGTTGGTGCCACGACCACCAATATGTGCGAGATGGTATACAAGGACCCTATAGGGGTATAAATGAAATGAGTAGAGTATAGTGGCCTTATTATGGGTACCTTTGGACTCCTACTTATAAATAAGAGTGTCGTATTGGTAATGATTCATTGAGAAAGCCACGATGAAACTATGAGATGACTTATAATCATCTTCCTCATCGACTAAAGAGTGGGGTAAGTGTCTTTCCCCACTAATACATGAGTACCAAGGTGGGTATACCCTGGGTAGGACTACGTGTAGGTTGGGTGTGTGAGGATTGACCTAGAATGACTTGGGAAGTTAGATTGACATTATGTCATCTCTCTATAGTGATTTCAGTCTGGCTTTCCTTATGAGGCATGTGAGGTCATAATATGTTTGTGGTAATGATGATGGATGTTATGCCCTCTAAGTGACAGACATGGGTTTGAAATAAAGAATGAGATAGAGGATCCCACATAGGGTGATTGAATTATGATGAGACCCAGGGGACCTCAGTGGGTTCCCTAGTGTTATATTTACCCTAGGGAGGGTTAGTGAGGGGAGTAGATATCATCAATCTCATATGTCGCCTTAGAATAAGAAGATCGATGGGGATAACCTAGTGTGGCTATAGTGATGAGATTAGTTGTACTCTTGAGAGACCGACCTTGGTTATATGTGATGAGTTTGGGCAGATGGCCAACCCATATTACTAATGACATAAGATAAGTGGGTGGGATGTAATGCCCCCTAATTATTATTATGCTAGGTTACAAGGGTGGATGCTATGCCCCTCATTTATCACTAAGAGATATTATGAGGTGGGCATTATTCCCCTTGATGAGATATTATTATAGGGACAAACTACCCCCCCCCCAAACTTTATATCTGAAATTTCTAGGATGTTTCCTAGGATCTGGTGATTTCACATGATGTTATATGAGGTTATTAGGATGTTTTCTAGGATCTTGTGATTGCACCTGGTGATATATGAGATGATTGGGATATTTCCTAGGATCTGATGATGTAAGAGATTCCTATGATGTTTCCAAGGATCTGGTGATTTCACCTTAAAATAAATGAATATAATGGATGAGATGCTTAGGTGGGATACATTGTACCCTTGATTATTAATAAATGTAATAAATGAAATGGACAGGAGGGATGCACTACCCCCGATGAGATGTATATATATGAGATGATCCAAGAGGGATGTTATTCCCTATGAATAATCATACATACTTATGATGATATTATGGGAAGACATTTATCTAACCCTTTTCATGGTTATTACAATGCTCGGAGACACTTTGACATCGACTAAATTAGGTATGGTCGATTTTGGATGTCACCTTAAACCTGAGGATTTATGATGATTGTTTTATTGATCTTATTCATTTATTTATTTATTAAGAGCACATCACATGTGCATGAACTACTTTACTAGTTATGTTGGGACCCCGTTGGTAGTTCCCACTGAGTTGTTCTCACAACCTGCTTAGGTGACCATGAAACTTGGGTACCCGAGTAGACCTCATTTATTGCAGGTTCGGGTAGGGAAGAGGCATAATGTTTCATGATTGAGTAGTGTATCTGGGATGGAGTCTGAAGATTGGGATTAGGTAAGGCTTGAGGATGGTAGTAAATCCTCTTTTGTGTTTTTTATTCTTTTGTTTATTTTGTATATAGGTTCATCCCAATGGGTGACTGGTTAGGTTGTATGATTGTATGCTTCTACATTTCGTTTGTTATAGCATTGTTGTTGTTTATTTATTATGTGTACTCTAATTATTGTTTATTATGGATATTGATTGGTTATTTCTATTATTGTTTACTCAAATATGAGGGTATAATATCCTCACAGTAACACCTTATACCCTCACTGCTAGTAAACAACATTCAGGCTCAGAAACTGACGTGTGGTAAGGGGAGAAAATGCATTACATAACCCAACTAGGCGGTTCCATCTCTAAAACTCATTTAATTCCCAACCAATTCAATACAACCAAGGGAAAGACATGACTCATTAAAAATTCCACATTTTAGTTCACTTGTAAATATTCTCATTAAATAAAAATAGTCAACTCTTATGTTTCAAATAAACATAATAGTAAGGTATAATTTGAGATTACATTGTCACATGAAGTAATATCAAGCTTTGAGTTGATGTTACATTTATCGCATAATGCAATCTCAAGCTTTGAGTTGAGATTATGTTTATTAGATGATGTAATGTCAATCCCTAACTCAAGACTATTTTTATTGCATAACGTAGTGTCAGGCATTGACACGAGACTATATTTAACACATAACATAGTTTCAAGCTTCGACTCTAGGTTACGTTTATCACACAATGTAATGTCAGCAACTCAACGTAGACTAAGTTATCGCATAACATATTTTCAAGGGTGAGGGTCACATACTATGTTGTCTCACAATGTAATTTTGGGTAGATCGCCACACACTATGTTGTCTTACAAAGCACTGTTAGGAAAATCATTGCACACTACATTATCTCAAAGCATAATGTAATTACACAACTAAGGGAATGTGTATGAGTCAATATAAGGGTCATCCTATACTTAGCCAACAAAATAAAGTTAAAACTAAAAAAATCCAAAATTATTTAAAATTAATTTAAAATAAAATTAATTCAATATACCTTCTTAAACCCCAAGATTACCAGAAAACATCTATAGGATCCCTCAGCATCCAAGAAATAATAAAGGAATAGTTTGGGAAAATCCATTCTCTTATAGATATTGATGCACAACTTCTTACATAACTCATAGCTTATGAAACCGAACCAAATTAGAATCCAACTATATTTATATACACCCAAATGGATCTCATGCATGAGGTATATAAAACTTGTTCATGTAAAAGCTTAGAACCATATAAAACCAATAATCCCTATAATGGTAAGATTAGAGCGATAAATAACCATCCCCCGCTTTTCTTGACATGGCATAAGCCTTTGAGCCAGTGAGCATCCCAACCCAAATTCCCTCTACCCAAGGATACTTCACTCAAGTGAAACCTCAATTCCATAAAAATTTGAACACTTAACGTGTATAAATTAGAATTAACTACTTAATTCAAGCTCATAACCCAATACAAGCTAGAACCATGGTAGAAGAATACTAAATCAATTATCATACCTGTCATGTAGCTCCTTAAATGCATGTGTAACAATTTATAGAACCAACTTACCAATTTAAACTAAAACATACATTTATTCATAATATAACAATATTATCATGAATAATAAACTAGGGAATAAATATAAATAAATGAAAAATTCATATATTTAAACACAAGATAAATTGTTTATGGACAATTCATAAACCTGGAAATTATAAACACTTTATAATTTAGCTATACATTATGAACATTCCATAATTAAATAATTATAAACACTATATATTTATATTCAATATGAACATATCTGTATTATTCATCATATAGAATTTTACTTAAATATATTATATTTGAAATATTAACATTATATATATGAATCATTCATATATATTATGTCAATATCCAAAATATGACATATTTATTATTTAAACCTTGATCACATAAAATTTTTCGAAACTCATTTTTATGTGGTTTAAATAATTTTATCAAAGAAATTATTTTTAATTTGAACATTTCAAATTAAATAAATATGAACAACTCATAATTTTAAATGCAAACTCTTCAATATTTTTACCTTATTTTTTATTTTTTAATACTTTATAAATTACATTTATAATTTCTATATAAACCATTTATATCCAAATTACAAGACATGTCATATAACTTGAAAATGTATTTGAATATTAATAATTAATATTATAGATATATATTTATTACATGTTTCAAAACCACTAAATGATTAACTATAAACAATTTATAATTAAAAATTATAATTAATCAATTTATAAATATTTTATAAATTAAATAAATATCTAAAAATACCTTTCCCCATAATTTATAAACAATTTTAAAATTATTTGAATCGATTCTAAATAAAAATTTGAAAAAAATAAATTTTCATTCATATCATATATGGTGACATCTCTATGTCATAATCCATGGAATGAATTCAATATCTATCATATTTTATGATAGATAATAGATGACTGTGATATCCCTTTGGCACCTAAGGAGTCATGTTATAAAAATGGCACTAACATCATCTTGACGATACAATGATTTTTTTCTATATGTGGAGCGATGCTATCATTGGATACGATCCCTCGTATAATATATTATGGTATAATATAAGGCTGAAGGAACATATTGTGTCGTTGCCTACAATATCTCATTTTGTATGGCGCAGTGCAGTTACACCTCGTGATATTACATATTGTATAGCAAACCACATTTCATTTTCCATATAATTTTTAAAAGTATCTAAAATGGCATCAATGTGATATGTAATGCATGGCTTTGATACCACTAAAGGGTTAACAAGGGTCGATTAATACTCAATCAACGCAACAAAAACAATAAGAAACCCAAATTTCCAAGATCTACCATTCATGAAACCTGAAACCATGCATAACTAAAATAAATAACATGAAACACTCTAAGAATTTATGATACAGTTCTTTTTAAATAAATTCAATCTCTTCGGTAACTTGCGATACATGCAACCCCAAGTCTAAATGAACCATAATATAGTATATCATTATAACTTAACTGTTAAATTGGTGGGTATTAATAGGACTAAATAAATTATGAAAAATATATGGTTTACACATGTATAAAATAAATTCAATGGTTATATTTTGATTGGAAAAAAACATTTGAAAGAAAAAGAAATATTTTCTGAAAAACTTTATTTTTCTAAAAGGCGGTTCCGTCACGTTTTACGCACATATTTTAAATTAATTTTTTAACACTTTTAGAAAATTATTTTACAAAATGGAATTCATTTATGAAATTATCATGTCAAAATTATCTTAAAGTAAAATTTTAATAATTTTATAAAAAGATTAATTTTTTGATGAATAGTGAAAAATACTAGTTTTTATTGAAAATTGTCTTTCATTTAAAGAATTTAAGAAGTTATATTTTTTAAAAAATTGTTTTAAAAGTAAAATCAGTAAAATTATATTATAATAAATACAATTTAGGTCATTATAATCACTTTCATATTTAATTTTGATATTAAAACTTTTTATACTTATGAAAACTTTTCTTTGGAAAAACTGTTTTTTCATCGCATCTATGGAATTAATTTTAAAATAAATTATGCCACTTATGTGAATTGAATTTATAAAAATTTATTATATATTTTAAATCATAATAATTTATATTATATAACAATTTTAACTTAGTTTTCAGTCATAGTGAATAGTAAAAATAATAAAAATTAATTATAGTGGTTATGGTTAAAACGGGTTTACAGGAGGTTAAACTAAAAATATAAGGATTAAAGTGACCTATAAACTTATCCAATTCGAATTGGATTACAATATTTAGAAATTATATCATTCATGGTTCGATAATTATCCATTATAGATCATTTTTTTCATGTGAAAAAAATATGGGTATCACTTTTTATTTTTCAGAAATTCCAAGTGTGTCTTATCCCCCACTTATAAAAGGTCACCCCCTCTCCTCTCATATTCACACTCTCAAAGCATTTTTGTTCATCCAATACTAACCCAAATCTATTCCTTACATCCCTCCCAAAATCCTATAGGCCTTTTTTAATCATAAATCCAATCTAGGAAGGCTTTAGGTATAAACCTAACGAGGTTGTCTGGAGAAGAGGTAAAGTTCTTAACCATACATTTTCATTTTACTTCTTCTTCTAAGTCCTTAAAATCTTCTAAAAATATGATAAAATAATAAAATTATTATCTAATATATACTAATATGTTATTATGTTAATGTAATAACGTATATCCATCTCTTCTTTTATCAAATGTGAAACGAAACTGTTGATCATGTGTGTGGCGGACAACCGCCTTGCGAACCAATGTAATTTGTTTTTCATCACCACCTATCTTGGATAGATATAATAATAGATTTAACATATTTATATGATATTTATAACATTACTATACTTTTTTAATTATACTATCGCATATACCTTCTCACCTTTCAATCCATTAGAAAATAATAACGTCGCTCGTGTGCACGTGTGGACTACCCCCTCCACGCAGCGATGTGAAATATTTTTCATTTTGTTTTGACATTGATGGTAATAAGAGTATATTTAATGAATATACATGAATTTTTTTATATATTAATGGTTCTGTAAGGTGAAAAAATATTTACCTTTTTTTTACATTCCATCTGTTGGAAAAATAGAAACATCGTTTATGCGTACGTACGACCTATCATCTCCATGAACGGTGTAACTCATTTTCTCATATCTAACTTTTATGAACTATTATAAATATTTTTATAATGATTATATATGATATTTATATCATGTTTAAAATTCTAGAGATGATGTAACCATGATTAAAGTAAAAGGACCGAAACTACCGAACCAAAACATACATGAAAAATAGAGCAATTATCACCCAGAATAGTGATTTTAACAAAGAATTGTTAATAAATGGGTTATAAAAAACTATAATTAAATAATATATGGTGTTAAGTATGTGATTATTGTTTTTTGATATATTTATAGTAAATCTATATTTATTATACAGTAGGTACGTACACGTACAAATGAAATCAAACCCGAGGTAAGAGTTTCTCGTCTCACTTTTACTTCCATGAGACGTATGTCATATTCACCACTTAGTTATTTTGGGTGGTGTATATGCCACCCATTTGATATGTTATATCATGAATACCTTTATTTTCATAGTTTCATTTGAAGTTATTTCTTTCATGGGGTTTATGATTTAAAAGTTGCCAAAGTGGTAATGGTTGATATTACAATCTCATTATTTATTAGGGTTGTTCATGATTAAGTTTTTTATGATGAAATCTTATTATGTATATTACAATAAACTGATAAATTATATTATCCTCTGGTTATTTCTATAGAATACATGTTTTCCTCTCATTTTTCTCTCTTTAAGAACAAAATAGACTAAAAGAACACTTTTAAAGAAAGATGAATTCATTTTTCTTTTCGGTCGAAAACCATTTTCTTCCATATCCATGTATTATAAAAATGTTTTCAATAACGTTTTAACATTCTCCATATGATTTATTAAATACATTTTTACCCATGTTTTACTTTTTACAAAATGGGTTGAAAGGAATTTTCTTGTCGTTTTTTGAACGAGACGCTTTTTAATGTTTTTACAACAAAAAAATTTATCATAATATTGAAGAAATTTTCTGTTTTTTGAAGTGATTTTCAACGTGAAAAGAATATTTTCCTCAATAATGTTTTTAATAGAATTTTTACAATATTTCTATTCATCAATGACAATAACCCTTATTTCACTTATGCCCTATTGTGAATATGTTATCATGATATCATCCTTATTATTTCTCCGGATGATTTATGATCATTTTGACTAGGGATGTACTATTTTGATATCATTTGTCACATTACTCTGAATGGTTTATGACTATGTTTATTAATTGGAGAAAATATTAACATTTCATATGTTAGTTTTTCAATATGAATGTTTATGTTGATTATGTTTCATCCATTTCATATGAGGAATGCATTGGACTTAGCAAGTGATGGAAAAGACCCATTATAGCCCCTCGATGCATCAGTGGGTCTCATGAGACAAACTAGCTTAGGTATTTGGTCGAGCCCTTACCCATTTATGTAAGATGTCTTAGCATAAAGCATTGACATTATGGTTATGATATCCAACATTATGCATTCCCTCGTTGCAATATTAGTTATTGATGTCTATGTGATTACTTGATTAGTTAGAATATCCATGAATAAGTTTCAAACTCGTGTGATTATTTAAATGACATTATTTGATCATCAGGTTTTTTTCATATTATTTTTCATGTTCAAGTTATTGATTAAATGACATGTGTTTCGGTTATTTACCTCACCATATTGATTATGTCTTATTTATTCATGATAGATTTCGTTGTACGCATACCTTTACTGAGCATTATAGCTCACCCCTTTCTTATGTTTCCTTTCACTGGGATGTCAGAAAGTGTATTATGATTAATATGCAGAGATATGCAAAAGGGAATAATGGTGTTCTCAAAGAAAGTTATATGTTGTATTTCATGTTTTCAAATGAAGTGTGAAATTCAAATATGTATCTAGTTTTCCAATACTACTAAACTATTCAGTCATTTGGGATGTGATCGTTTGTATCTAGCATCGATGTAATAAAGTAACTACCGACTCTAGGCTACTAGGGTCAGGGTCTTTACAGAACCCATGCGTACCTTTCACCTACTGAGCCACTGCCACTATCTTCATCAATATGTTTGAGGAGGATTACTCAAAGGTAGCCATCAGACTCCCTTCTCCATGGCGTATCTATGGGTTGGCATGGATCATTGATCGCATGGGCATGACCCTCCTCAATCCCACGATATGTTAGTATCTTGGATAGTGAAGGGAAGGGAAGAAAGAGTGCTTTGAGGGAGAATCCGCAAAATGCATGTATCAATTCCAAGGACTTTGGCCAATTTATAAAGGCCTTAGGACACTCTCGATCCTTCCATGGAATTTACTCATACGTTACAAAACAAACAAGTAAATGGCATGGGTTATATAACCTTTTGACCATCAAACATTCTCCCATACATTTCATCCAATAAAACGTTAATGATATCTTATTTGGAAGATCACTCGAACGTTAACACTTAAGACTCTTCATTATTAGTCATAGGTTTAATATGAATTGTACAATACGATTCATGATATGACCAAATCATATGCTACGATTGACCTAAGGTAGTGGTGTAATATCATATATCATGCCTTGCGATATACCCATGTCGTATCGTATGATGTAGCCAAGTATACTTCAAAAAATGTTAGGGCATATCTCTTTCGATTACATACGATGTGACACGAGGTGAAGGTGTATAAAGTTCACGTGGCTTTTGTGTGGGTGGGGGATCACTGGTAAAATACACTGAAGCAAAACCACAACATGGTGGTATAAACAACGTCATGGTTTTATTCATGGAAGCTTATGCATTGTGTGATAGTGAAAACTGATTGTTTGTTTCTCCCGTCATAAGCTATCATGATTGATTTAGAATATCATGCGATGATGTTCAGAGGAGTTTTTATAAAGGAATATAAAGCGTTTAAAGAGTCAAACATTTCATCGTGAATGGTTAGACATTACGAAAGGTTTGTAGCATAGATTTCAATGTTCAAACATTTCTTGACATTTGAAATGACGAAACAATGAATGTTTATATGACATTCAATCTTCAAGGAGCATCCTTGAAGTCTATACAAGAAGGTCAAGACCTTGAGATGAGTGTGAACCATCACTGTTGTAGAAACTTCTCAAAATTAAGACTCTTTCTTCTTCGAGTCATTAACCAAAAGCTCTAGCAAACCGTGACTTGAAAGTTTTTTGTAGTTAAACTTGTATTTTTCTATTTTCTTCAATCCCAAGGCCATCGAGTCGTCGGTGAAAAAGAAACCATTTACAAGTGTTAAAAGATTCACATGATTCGTGAACCATTTTTGGAAGAACGAGTTTGTTGGTTATCCCTAACATGTCTCACTAAACAATCTGTGAATTGAAATTTCATTTATAATTTTATGCTTCCAAACCTATTTGAATGATAATATTGAACAGTTTTGTTACGACTTTGATGTGTTATGGACAATGAGTTGTTCATCAAAACCGTTTATGATATCCACATAAAAAATCCACACTGGTCTATAAAACTTATTACAAATTACATTTTATTGGGGGACATTCAACCTCTATTCAACATTTAATCATCTACCGATCCTCCCAAAATGACCGGTGCCGCGGTCCGAACAATGCCTTCGGTTAGTTAACCCCCCTCCCTCTCTGAACCTTCCAAGATTTTCTCTCTCCTTGGCCTCCTCCTTCGACTGGTTTATGTATCATCCGATCCGTCGTGCTATGAAACGTCAACAAATCAAGAAATTGGAGAAATAATCCCCTGCAGCTCAAATCATTCATCATTTCTATTGGTAAACCATCTTCCTCACTTCTTTCTCTTTCCCCCCCTCCATCTTTCCAGCTCTATTCGTCCGCCTGTTTCAATTCAAGCGAGCAACGCGCGGGCACAGGGACACTCTTGTATCAGGTTCGATTGTTTTTTTTATTAATGGATCTAGATCTTCTCATCATCTCAATCACTGCAAATTTTGTTCCGATTTGTGGATCTCTTTGTTTTTCACTACATTCCGATCTATGCCGACACAACGAGTCGTGTTGATTGCTCCTTCCTATTGTTCTTTATTTTTCAATTTTTGGTTGTGTTTGGTGGTGCGACCATTGATCTGGTGCTGTCGCTAACGTCCCTTAGCTTACTGGTGTATCCCGCGCCTGGTCTATTGTTCTCGCCTTTCCAATAAAAACTAGGAAGTATGCACGCCTTGCCTAGCGCCTACTTTCATCTCGCGTTCGTTCAGCATGCTTCGATATTCAATTCAGCAGTACAGTGGTTAAATAAAAACTAGGAAGTATGCACGCCTTGCCTAGCGCCTACTTTCATCTCGCGTTCGTTCAGCATGCTTAGATATTCAATTCAGCAGTACAGTGGTTAAATACTACGGGGCCCTTTGTCGATCACATGCTTACAATGTGGAGTTTGATTTGCTATTTTCTGGGTCGTCCAACTGTTTTTTTTTCTTGGATTTATCAGCGTGTGCATATTCTCGATTGACGGTGAATCTGACCAATATCTTGTTATATTTCCGAGAGAACAGTGGTCTTGAAATTACAGATGTCAGGGAATGGGGCTGTCATGTGAATGATACTAGAATTCTTAGTGATAATGAAATGATTAGAACTGAAGCAAATAATGAAAAATAAATTTTCTTACAGATTAGCTGAGCGGGGAGCCTGCAATTTTCTCTCCGACATGGCCTCTCCACTTTTTGGAGTTGTGAGATTACTTGCTTCTAAGCCATTTCAGTAATTTTTGAAAGGGACCAGCTCACTTAAATCTGCAGTTACCGTGCAATTGAACTCTTAGGAAAATACATAGGATTAGGAAAAAAATAGTTATTTAATGAGGGTTTTGATATTATGTCTTTTCCAGAAAGGAAACTTCTGTTTTTCTGTACTACCGTTCTTGTAGTTGTAGGTTGAGTGTGCACTTCTTGTTGTCCTTTCTGACTTTCTGTTATTCTGTGTCTTTCCCCATCTGCTAATTTCATTACAAACAGCATATAATCTTATGCTACAATTATGAGCTTTCTCTTGGTTTTAATATTTTCTTTCCAATCTGCTGTCTAAGGCTTTTTTAAATAACGAGGTCATGTTTTATTAGATTCACTGTCTTATAATTCTGTTAACAAATTTTAAACTAGTCATTGTACACTCTTG